>QNUK01000045.1:2572500-3204572 GCA_013621035.1 Clarias magur | reverse complement strand
GTGGTTGGCATGGTGAATGGCAGTGTTGGCTTGACTCCATAGCCGTTGACACCTTCGGACCAACTGTTGGTCCGACGGTACATCGACCTCCGGTTCTTGGTGTTCGAACATCGGAGGTTGGAAACCGTGGCATATCTCAAATGGGCTTAGGTTGGTGGCAGAGGAGACGTGGAGATTATGTGAAAGTTCTGCCCAAATGAGATAGCGGGCCCAGGAGCACTGACGATCGGCGACAAAGCACCTCAGGTAGCGCTCCAGATGTTGGTTGGTCCGTTCTGTCTGACCATTAGTTTGAGGATGGTATCCAGATGACAAACTGCAGGTGGAATTGATCAGACGGCAGATGGCCTTCCAGAACCGTGCCGTGAACTGAGGCCCCCTGTCCGAGACGATGTCCTTGGGGAACCCATGCAGACGAACTACGTGTTCTAAAATCAGCTCGGCTGTCCTTTTAGCTGACGGGAGTCCGGCGAGGGCCACCAGATGCACAGCTTTGGAGAACCGGTCTACAATGGTCCGAATGGGTGTTTTTTTTTCCCTCGGTGACTGGCAGGCCCGTGATGAAGTCTAGGGCAATGTGCGTCCAGGGCCGACGGGGGACGGGGAGTGGTTGGAGCTCCCCGGCTGTTGGTTGTTGTTCTTTGCCCTGGCGCACACTGGGCACGCCTGGACGAACTCTTTGATGTCCTTTGTCATTGTGGGCGACCAAAAGGCACACTGTATGAATGTTTGGGTGCGCCTGTCTTGGATTAAGCTGTTTCAAACTCCGGATAGTGATTAGATTTTGGCGATGGGTCCAGACGATGAACGGCTCTCTGGCGCCCTGGAGCCAGTGTCGCCATTCCTCCAAAGCCCACTTTATGGCCAGCAGCTCGCGGTCCCCTACGCCGTATCGCTGCTGAGTGGGATCAAATTTTTTGGAGAAGAAGCTACAAGGGTGTAGCTTCTGATCTGGACCTCACTGGGAGAGAACTGCCCCAGCGCCCACATCCAAAGCGTCCACCTTCACAACGAATGGTTTGGTGGCGCCGGGGTGAAGGAGAATCGGAGCAGTGGTGAATCGGTGGCAGAGTTCATGAAATGCAGAGATGGCAGCAGAGTTAAGGGAAAGTGATGTGAAGATGGTCCGGTCAGGGCGGTTAAGGGAGCTGCAACTGTACTGTAGTCCCGGATAAAGCGACGATAGAAATTCGCAAACCCGAGAAACCTTTGAAGTTGCTTAAGTGTCTTGGGTAGGGGCCAATGACGCACAACTATGGCCGTCTTCCACTCATCACCCTCTCTGATGCGCCCCAAGTTGTAGGCGCTCCGGAGGTCCAACTTTGTGAAAATGGTGGCACCAGAGAGGGCGTCCAGGGCAGAGTTGGTAAGAGGCAGAGGATGACGATTCTTGACTGTGATGATGTTAAGCCCCCGATAGTCAACACAGGGGCGTAAATCACAATCCCCCTTCTTCACAAAGAAGAACCCCGCTTTGGCAGGCAAAGAGGAGGGCCGGATGGTACCGTGGCGGAGGGCGTTGGAAACATATTCCTCCATCGCCTGCATCTCAGTGGTGGAGAGTGAGTAGAGATGGCCGCGAGGAGGGATGGACCCAGGCTGAAGGTCGATCGCCAGTTCGTAAGGGCGATGAGGAGGCAGGTGGATGGCGCGTCGCTTACAGAATACTTTAGCCAGGTCCCGATAGGTGGCCGGGATGGCATTGGTGTCAACATCGGGGGCCTCGGACTCCCTAGAACACGTCCCAGCCGGAGCCTGTAGGCAAAGCTCGGTACAAGCCGGCCCCCATTGAAGGATGCGATTCTGTGTCCAGGAGATGAGCTGGTCGTGCTGAAGGAGCCAAGGATGTCCAAGGATGATTGGAGGGGAGGAAATGGAGGTGAGGTAGAATCGGATCTGCTCCTGATGTTTGTTGATTGTGACGGTGATCGGTTGGGTCTGGAGGAGAGGGGCCGACCATCTACAGTGGTGATCCGAACCGGCTGAGATAATGCCTAGACTTCCACCCCCAGTTCCTTGGCGTAAGAAGAGTCAATGAAGTTACCTGCAGCACCAGAATCGATGAACGCGGTACTTCTGACCCGTGTGTGGCCAAACTGGAGGTGTACCTGAACCATGAGGCGAGAGACGCTGGGTGTGGTGGCAGAGAGACAGAGGGAGCCTGGTGAACTGTTCCCAGGGTTCACCGGGCCTGGCCGTTTCCCGAGAGAAGAGGGCATATGGCTCTATGATGCGCCGCTGACCCACAATAGGCGCAGAGTCCCTCCCTGAAGCGTCGTTCTCGCTCTACAGCGAGGTGGAGGTGGAGATCAGACGGGTCCCATGGCAGTGGTGTTGAAAGCTGGTGGTCGGGGCGTGGAGTGAGAGAAAGATGGCGTGATGGGTGGCAGGGTCCGGGGGGCTGGCCTCGGACGGGAGAGCAGGCGCTGGTCAATCCGGAGGGTGAGTTGGATTAGTCCCTCCAGCGTGGTCGGAAGCTCCCGTCCGGCGAGTTCATCTTTAATACGTGAAGCCAGTCCCTCGTAGTAGGCCGTCCGGAGGGCGGCGTCTCCCCAGGTGGTCTGTACGGCGAGAGTGCGGAAATCCGCTGTGTATCGGCTCACGGACGACCCTCCCTGCCGCAGATGATACAATTTCATGTCGGTCTCCACATCAGAAGCAGGATGTTCGAATGTGAGCTTTAGTTGACGGGTGAATTCTCCATATGAATAAGCAGTATCTGAATCTGATCGGAGAACCGCCATGGCCCACTCAGCTGCCTGCCCGGATAGCAATGAGACGAGAAGCGCAATGCGCAGTCGGTCTGTGGAGTATGTGGTGGAATTGAACTCAAACACAAGACCAACGTGGTTAGAAAAACACTGCGACCGTATTACTTCTGGATCCTAGTACCGGTCATGTTACGAGGGTGCATGACAGATATAATAAATCTATATAACCTACATAGCCTTTATAAGACTCTACTTGTATTTAAGTGCACTCACAATGATGAAAAAACTTTATGATTTTGTAAATGAAAGCAAACAGTGTGCTTTGAAACAGTGTATTGTTTTCGGTGAACTTGAGCGTGTCAGAAAATGAACCAAAACTACAGTACGTGTATACTTGCCTCACAGAAGTGAATAATATCTATTTATAGAAAGCAAAATGTCTGTCTTTATTTAAAGTAATAAAAAAATTTTTTAAATGATGTAATTCATATGAAACGTGAATTATTGGCGCATACATTGCTGCGGAGACGACGAGATGACACGATCATCTTCATCATCTTCATCATTACCAAAACTTCATCAAAACCAAAAAGCGCTGGGAGATTTCCTGAAGCTCAAATCTCCGAAATGCTATCTTCATTAACTGTTAGATATCCCACTCTGGTGCAAAAGCTCCAAAATAAGACACGTCCTGTTTTTCTGCTGGCAGATTTTATTGAGCTCAGGGGGCGACTTGGTCAGGTTACAGAAGCAAGCACGGAGGAGTCTGTTGCGAGCCTCACTGATCCCCAGAGCGGTGACACACCCGAGTTCTAGCTCATAAAAGTCAGTCCCGAACACACTCACGCCACAGGGACACACTGCATTCGGCGCTGACATCACTGTAAACGGCATAAGTGTAAAACCTGATGTCAGTACAGTAATCAGCGCTGACAGTGACCCCACCCCTAATGCTGACCCTGCTCCTAATATCTGCACCGAAAAAGTACAGCAACCACAAATCAGCACATTGACAAGAAAAAAGAGTACTAGAGCCAAAGCCAAGAGAAAAAGACAAGAGACGTCCACTACAGAACCCAACACCAAATGCAAAACCTGCAGTCAAACTCTGAGTGCTGCAACACAGGAGACTGAAGTAGCAGGGCACAGCGCAGTACAAGCACACACAGACACAACCATAGACATTGATGAGAAAGCAAACCGCATTTAGAGGATCTAAATCAACTACACAGATACCTGATGTAAAAAAAAAAGATGTGTAGTAAAAATATTACTGCAAAGGGCCAAAGCAGTGAGGAAAAACACATTGTCACTCAGGAAGAAGTGAAAATAGACAGAAGCTGAGCAAACCATAAACTCTGAACAGGACTCTTAACCAATGGACAAAAATAAAATCAGAACTGAGAAAAAGAATTGTTGCTAATGGTGAGGTAGGGGGTGGGGGGGCATAGTGGCTGGAAAAAATAAAACAATTGTACATATGTCAATATATTGCGTGTGTATACATGTGTGTATGTACTTTGTGTGTATATATACTGTATATATGTACATAAAGTGAAAATGTAAATATGGTTTTCTTTCTTTAATTGTCTCACAATAAAGAGTATATAAAAATCTTACTCTTTCTCCCCCTTTTACATGGCTTTTTTATAGTAGATGGAGCCTAGCAGAAAATAGAGGATAGATTTTTTTATTTTATTTTATTTATTTTTTATATAGAAATTCTATTTATCTAGTTGGGTGTCTGTTGTCAAGGTCTTCCTGTAAGCATCTGAAGAACAAAAACCAAATTAATGTAAGTGAACATGTTAAACTTTTCTGTTAAATGCTAGTGTGATCAAGTCCTTGGGTCAGAAAATGAATGTTTGCTGTTTTATGGTGGGCCAGATAATTTAATTAAGGCTGGATTTTGCTCACAAGTCACTATTTCCCCTTTCCCATTGTAATGAATTCAGACTTGCCAGAGAGAATGATGGAAACAGAAACAGCATGAGGCCAAGGGGGAAAGGGAAATAGAGGCAGCTATGAGTACTGAGAAGAAGAAATAGACAGATAGAAAGGAAAAGATAAAAAGAGAGATTAATGAGTGTATGTTGTCAGCATACAAGAATGCATGGGGGTTGTTTTTTAAAAGACTGGGTGAAAATTTTGTGAGGCAAAATCACTTTATGCTCAAGCCTCAGAATTAATTATTATAAATTATGCATCTGCTAGATTTCAGCATAATAAGGATTTAAAGAATATATTTATTTTTTAGAGGGATTAGATAAGTTTGATGCATGATATGCTCTAACAGTATCGCAGCTCTCCCAACATGCTTTTCAGGTTGTCTGACTCTATGTAGAGTGAGGTTGTAGAAATTGGATTTTGAAGATTTTAGAGGTAATGAAATGCTGTGCTCACAGTTTCCTCCTGGTGATTTCCCAGAGCACATTTCCACAGATTCTGGTGAGATATCTGCACCACAGCAACACAGGGCTGCTTATGTCAGCTTATTTAGTGCTGATGTGTATGCAAGAGAAGTCTCAGGACACCAGTTATTTAACCATATATGTATGCACTATCTCTATGTCTTCCACTGGAGCTCATACTGGGCCACATCTTATACATCCTATAGGATATTGATACAAGACACTTTCATATGACTCCTTTGGGTATCTACTCAAACTCTCTGTAGCTAGGATCAACGTTATGTAGTGCAAGGACATTTAACCTACAGTAAGAGCTGCTCCCACAATTGCTTCAAGCTGCCATTTTAGTCAGTCAAGACATGCATCACACGTATGAATAACAAGTACCTATTAATTTCACTTTTTCATTATTTCTTTCCTTTATTCTTTCAAAACCTAGCAATTTGGTTAAAGTAAACAGTTGCTGGTAGCACATGTTATTTAAAGTAGCAATGGTCTGATTTTATCAATGTGTTTCAATTGTCAATAGAAGAAGCATTGTTTGCGTCAAAGACTAGAAGTGGAAAATATTCTGAACAGAAACAAAAGAGTTAACAATCCCAAATGATAAAGGTATACCATAATATTTGGTAGTGTGACAGACTTTTCCACAACACACTCCCCTGCTTTTTTTCTTCTTCTTTTTTTTATTATAGAAAAATATCCTATAAAAATGGGTATAAACAAGTACATGCTTACTGAAGCCAATTTGGGTTGTTTGTTGTTGTTATATTATTTTAATCATGTTCATGTTTCCTCAAGAATATGTACTTTGTGAAAATTATGGAAATTTTGGATGTATGTATCAAGAAATATTCACAAACACACAATCCAAGCAAATAAAAAAGAGAGTAAAGAAAAATGGTAGGAAAATATGAAAATATGACTTGGTGTAATTTCATAATGTATAGCATGAGTTTGAGTTATTAAATTCCTCACATATTAAATAAAAAATCTTATTTTCATTTGTTTTATTTTTCATAAGGACAGTATGAAGAATGGTGGGCCTGATCAAATTTACATCTTCATAAATCAGAGTGTCTGTCAACATTAACCCTAAACCCATTCTACAGTTGGAATGTTAATTTTTTTTTTGTTTGACTTTCAAATGAAGGATAACGCCCTAAGAAAATCTCCTTTGAAGACATTTACATCCTCAGAATTATCTTCAGATGTACTTCATCAGGATGATTTGATCCTTACTTGCACTTATAATATCATTACAGCTTTAAAATAAATCAATCAGCCCATACGATTATGTTGGTAATCTCAAAGGAAAGTTCACACACATGCACACACATCTCTGTTTTTTTCGCACACATATTGATCCCAATGAGTACTAAGAGTACTCTAAGCCTGTGCACTCTTAATATTCACATATAGTCAATTACTATCTTACTCCAAATCTTAAAATCTGCAAATGTATGACTGCTTGTGTTCTCATCATTATTTTCTATTCATACTGCCTTCTTCTCTAATGATGCCTTAAATATCGACAGCTGTAAGTAAGTCATTGGTCACAGAGAATGTGACAGTGAAACATTTGTTGGAAATCCAGGATTGGTTTATTTTAACAATCCTTGATGACTCTTTGTGTCATAAATGGGAGCACCATAAATAATTGTATAATTTTGTCTTTATAATAGTTCACTGAGTATCACATCAGTGATTAAACAAGAAGAATGAAGAAAGAGATCTTTGCAACCTCCGAGTGTAGACCTTTTACTGCCTACCTCAGACAATAAACACTGAGTGAAGCTCTAGTTTTCTTTCAATATTAATGAGGATCCACAGTAGACACTACTAAGAGCCTAATATTGGCAAAGATGCAGGATTTGTTATTTTTAATTTGTCACTTGTCCTCTCTCTTTATTTGTTCTTCACAAATGACACTGCTTAATGATATCCAGCATCCATCCCAAAATAGCATCTTCAAATAATATCAAAATCAAATATCAAATATCCAGATTTTCAAATAATAGCAAAGATGACTGGTCAGCTGTTGTCATTAGTATTAATAATGGAGGCAGTTTTGTAGCAGTAAGTGGTGGGGAGTGTGATTGTGAAATAGACATCATGGAAATGCCCAGAGGTGCTGCAAAGAGAATTATCTCTCCACGGAGAGAGAAAGTGTCAGTTATAACGCATTTGGCTCAGAATCCCAAGCTAAGGTGAAAAAAAAAAAAAAAAATTGGGTACTACTGATTTTTCCAAACATGCAGGTCTAATAAATCTCAGGTCACTGTGGGTGACGATATCTTTTTGTCAGCACTGACAAACATTATCAGCAGACATCTTAGACAGGAGCACAACATTGGTTATGAGTTTGTGGAACCTTTGACAGTGTCACTACAGATTCCTTACTAACCTGATCATCACAAGGACATCTGCAAAATTTTGTTGGGAAGAAAGAACAAATAAGAGAGAAGGGTGGAGGAAGAGAAAGAGTACTTATAAACATAGTATTCTGGCAAAAAAACAAAAAAAACATTAAGTAGCATTTCAAACACTCAGATTAAAAGAACACTATTGTATGACTGGTGGCATATTTAATTTTATAAAAGTGTCAAGCCGTCTAATTCTGCTGCAGGCAAAAAAGTTAATAATTGAAGGCAGCGGATCTTTACACAGACATGAAGAGAGGGAAAGGAACAGGTGACAGAAGAACCATAAGAGAAAGAGGCTGGAAGACATGAAAAAGAGAGAATGTCCTAATCTGTCATATCAGAGTTCTTGGCCTTCTTCATTGGTCTGAAATAGATCTGGGTTACTTGGCAGTGAGACTGATGTGGATATATCTTCTTCTGTCCTGCCTCTATTATAGGTCATTCATCGCCTGTTGCTCCTTGATTGATTTCTAGGGCATATTAACATCACCTAGATATAAATCATACAGTGAACGTGCAGATGGTGCTGCTTACTTTATAGTTACAAGGGATATAACTGTTTTCCTTCCACCCATTGAGATATCATCTGTGTATTTGAAGCAGACAAAATAATAATAATTGCAGGATAAAGTAATGTTTATGATAAACAGATCCCGAGTTACAAATTCAATCTACAAATACAAATCTTAAAAGAGAATACGCCAATCAGGTTAGAAAAGTTTCATTATAGGATCAAAGATCCTATTAGGGCTGCATAATTAATCAAAAGAAATAAATCAGTTAACTTTGTGGAGTTGGAGTACACCAGTATTTTTTTGCCAAAAACCTAAGCATAAAACTCTGTATTTTGTCTTATGGTTTTATTTTTGTTTCACTTAAACATGTCAAAGTCTTACTCGCATTGCCCTCAAACTGTATTTCCACTTTCTTTCCTGTGCTTGCTCAATTCCAGCCAGTCAGAGGCTAGATGAGGCTCAATTCCAGCCAAGCAGAAGACTGGATGGGGTACAATCTCACGACCTGTTTCAGAACGGCTCCTTTTGATGCTCTGTGTCCCTCAATGGGTATACTGTATGTCAAACCATTACATTTTCTTGTGTTGTTGCATTTATTACTGCATGCATTTATATGAGTATTATTTTTTAAATTACACTAAATCTTGATTCTACTGATGTGTTGATTCTAGGTGTTACACAGAGACTGAGAACGGGATCGAAAGCTACAGAGAAGTATGTTAAGATTCACAAATAAAACTTTTGACAATAATAAATTCTACATTCTAAACCAGTATTTAATTACAGATTCTGTAAAAAACTTTAACATTTACCTTATAATAATAATAATAATAGCAATGAATTGGTAGGTTGTCATGGGTCTAGCTGGTGGTAGTGCTAGACCGGCTGATGGTGTTGCCGTGGGCATGAAGGTAGGCATGAAGACAGAGGGGTTCAACAGAAAGAGTCTTTATTTAAACAAACACAACTCAACAGAACAAAGGAACTAAAACAACAAACTCAAACTAAAACTAGCGCTCAGGAAAAACACAGGAACAGGAAGGGATCTGGACACAGGGAACCAGGAGCTGACACAGGGAACCAGGAGCTGACAGAAGGACTAGGGATGAGGAAACATGGAGCTGGAGCTAACCAAGACACAGAGGGGAACTAAAGACAGGGACTGGAGACTGGAGAGACAGGACTGGAGGCACAGAGACTGGAGAGACAGGGCTAGACAGGAGACAGGGCTAGGGGCACAGAGACTGACAGGAACTAGACTAGCTGGGTTAGTGAGGTTAGTAGCTACATGTTGTACTGGGGACACTGGAGGCTGACCTAACCGGGTTAGTACTGACCTAGGGGACCGGAAGACAAAAGGCAGGGCACACCTGAGGCTATACCAAACTAGCGGCTAACCTACTAGTGACCAGAACCACTAGCAGTCACTCCCACTAGAGATTAGCCTACTGGAGGCTAACCCTACTAGGGGCTAACCCTACTAGCCATCAAGGCCTACTAGCGGCTAACCCTGCTAATGGCTAAGCCCTCATGTGGCTACACATACAAGGGAAAAGACCAGAAGACAAAACAGTACTTACACAGGAGGAGACACAGCCTAACTACACAGTGAACAAAACAGCTCCATGAATCCACAGACACAAGGAACATCAAGAAAACAAAACTAGAGCCCTCTGAAAACTAAGGTTACAAAACATAAACTTAATGTAACAAAAAGGAATGCCCACATGATGGTAATCCAAACAGACAATCAGACAATGCTCAACCCAGTTTCCCAGAACAAACTGCTATTTATAGAAGGTTTTAATGAGGCACCTCAGTTCAGGTGAGCCTCATCACCTGACTGAGGTGCCTTCTGGGAAACTGAGTCAACCAACAGGAACTACACACAAAGACAGACAGACATGAACAGTGACCTCTAGTGGAGGTTCCTAACAGTTGTATGTGTCCTCAAAGCACAGGTTCTTTTCATTAGTTATTTTTATTTATTATTTTTAACATTATATTTTTAGATTATTCACATTAAGGGATCTTAAATAAGGAAAAGCAAAAATACAAATAACATGCAATAAATGTTTTGCTTGAGAAAAAAAGAGAATCATGCTCTCAATTTCCATGACAAGATTCACATTTTGGCTAGAATTGTGCAGCCCTAGTTACCAGTTAGTAAACTTCATATTGATATCTCCCTCTAGCATAGTGGTTCTCAGCCTTAGTCATGGAAGACCACATTTTTCATGCTTTCCCTGCCCTAGCACAACCACTTCAATTAAGAAAAAAGCTGTTAATTATTTGATTAGTTAATCAGGTGTACTGGGAGCTGAGAAAGCATTAAAATGCTCAGGACAGTTGGTCCTTCTGGACTGGAATTGAGAGCCATGGCTCTAGAGGAAAAGTGGACAAAAAAGCATGTCTGCAATATGCCCTCAACTGTTTATCAGGGCTACTATTTTGTTTGTCACTTGTATATATCCAGCTGTTTTAAAGTGGCATTTCAATTAATCTAAACATTTATTCTACATAACACAGGGCACAGTTTTCTGGCATGACTTACAAAACAGGCAGACAGTATACAGTACAGTGGTATGAATGCACTGAAGTCCTTGAAGAACTTATCACCTTCACAACTCTGCTTAAGGCCTTGATAAATCTCGGTTACCCACAGGGAGCAATCATAAGTACATCACACTATATCGGCTTCAGAGACAGTAGTTGACCTTCTCAGTTCCCTTAGAACAGACTAACTGAATTTGCTTGTTTATTGTTTCTCCATCTCATACTGCCCTCTTGTCTGCCCTTTTTTCCTCCAGCATGCATGCCTTTCATTTGTGTATTGCTGTAGTGTTGTCTTCATTCCTTCATCATGGAGTTGTAGAGCATTTGTCAACACCTGAGCCTCCAGGGTCAAAAACAGCCTACAGCCCATACTGTTCTGTCTACCCAATGGCCACAGAAAACACAGACACACAACTGTCTAACATAGCTTGCTAGTGTTAATCCCATATCCTATACTTATATATATATTTCTCCCTTGCTACGTCACTGAATTAATGAATTAACATTTCAATAAGCATTGCTTTATGTTTAAGGTTTTAATCTGTTGCCTGAGAATGTCTGGTCACATATCCTATTACTTCTCCAATTGTGTTTTTGGAAAGGATGATCGTAACTACTAAGAGAGAGAGAGAGAGCGAGAGAGAAATGAAAAGCTCCTATGCTTGAGGGAGCAAGAAAATTGCTTGCTAAAATAAACTCGACCTTGCACCCTCTCTGGTTAGAGAATGGAGCTTAATGAACCAATGGCACATCAATGGGAGCGGATGGCGTGGACATACATTAGCTCATGCTTGCTGAACATATTAGGAAGCTGAGCTGAAGAAGCCTTTAAAAGTCCCTGCAACCACAAGTGTGGACATTTTTAACCAAGAACCATGTAATTGAACAGCAGCTGTGTATTACTTTATGCATAACATTTGATGCACAGAAAAGCACAACATTAGAAAGAAAAACTGGCTTCAAAATATAATGTTAGCCACATTGTACAGTTGTTATGAAAGCATTATATTTCACCAGTCATCTTATATATATATATATATATATATACCTATATATATATATAAGATGCATTGAATCGAATAATTGTTGTATTTAAAAACATATTCATTATTATTATTATTATTATTATTATTATTATTATTATAAAGTAGCACAAACAGGAGTGGAAACTGAAATCAGAAGTTTATATACACTTAAAGACGTACAAAGATGAATGCCATGGCAATACTTTACTTGCAGTGGATTTCTTGAATGGGTGTTTTTATGGGACAGAATGAGTGTTCAACTTCTATGGTAACAGAAGAAAAGCGAGAAAAAAAATAGAAGTACATGGTTTAATTTATTCTGTTTTTTTTTCTTTTAGATTGACATGGTTAAAATATGCATACAGCACCTACTTTTTGGTTTTATATTTCTTAACAATTTTCACCTTTAACATTTTGGGAGTGGAACTGACTTTGAAATACTCTAACAAAATTCTTGTGAGGGTTAAGCTCTAAAAGCTTAATGTTGGTCTGCTCAACCATGTAGCTTATCAACCTTGGTCCACAGATCCTGCACATTTAACGTTTTCCCTGCTTTATCACACCTACCTCAATAAAAACAAATCTGATAATTACAATGGTAACTACAATTGCAGTTGTAGTTACCATTGTAGTTACCATTGTAGTTACAATAACTACAATGGTAACTACAATGATAATTACACCTACAATGGTAACTACAATGGAAGTTGATTAATTAATTCAAGGTTCCTGAGCAATGTAAAGCTTGTTTGACCATAGACAGTGATACTGGTGTTCCAGCAGCTTCCAGCTCTTGATAGGCCGGTTTGTAACACAGGTTGCAAAATTTTGTGTTTGTAAACCTCTTACCAGAATTACTCATGTAAATGTATAGATAATGTGACATTTTACTCAATTAAACTTAATATTTTGTTAATATCAAGTTTTTGTATAAAAAGTATTCTATTACAGCACTTATCTAAACATCATGGAAGATAATTTTCAGTTTTAAAGCAACTATGCTGTTTTTGCCAAAGAATAACAATCAGGTACTGCAAGTTTGCTGATCATATGCATAACTATGTACTGAACCTGGTAAGGATGTAATACTGAGGATCTGTCCTGATCCTCCTGAACCTGTCAGCTGCATTTGACACAGTAAACCACAGCATTCTATTACCTAGTCTTACAAGCCTTGGAATCTGTGGAACAACATGACAATGGTTTGCTTCCTACGTAGAGGATAAGTCATATGAGGGGACATGGAGGGGATTCACAGCTGCTCAACGCAGTGTTCCACAGCGTTCAGTACGTGGTCGTCTTCTGTTCTCCCTTTTGGTAAGGTCATATCATCAAATGGTTTCTCATATCATTGTTATGCAGATGGCATGCAACTTATTCTCTCTTTTCCTCCCTCAGACTCTCAGATTTCCACTTGGATCTCAGCATATCTGGATGGCAGCTCATCAGTTGAAGGTTAATCTGAGTAAAACTAAACTGCTGTTCATCCCTGATGATTCATCCCCTGGTAAAGACCTTTTAATCTCCCTGTATAACAATCAGATCTCTCCTTCAGCCAGTGCCCACAATCTTAGGGTAACTGTGGACAATCATCTGTAATTTTCCCCACACATTGCAAACTTTACTCACTCTTGATTTCTTCCTTACAACATCAGAAGAATCTGCCCATTTCTTTTGCCACAGGCTACTCAGGTGCTTTTCAGTTTTCAGTTCCCTTGTTATTTCAAGACTGGACTACTGCAATTCACTCCTGGTAGGTCTGCCTCTGTCCACCATTCATCTTCTGCAGCTGATCCAGAATGCAGCTGCATGTCTTGTTTTCAACCTTCTCAAGTTCTCCCACACCACCCCACTTCTCTGCTCCCTGCCCTGGCTTCCCGTAGCTGTCCACATCTAATTAAAAACCCTGATGCTTGTCTACAAAGTAAAAAAAAATGGCCCAGCACCCACTTGCTTCTCAGCTCCAATCATACCACACATCGCTCCACATTCCCACTGACCCTCCACGCTGCTCGTCTGGTCACATCATCTCTCAGTGATCAAGGAAGACAATCATCCAGACTCTTTTCTGTTCTGGCACCTAGGTGGTAGAATGAACTTCTCTAGATGTCAGTACATCTTTGAACGATGACACAAGACAATGTTATTTCTTCAGTACTTGGACTATACCCCCCCCCCCCCACACACACACACCACCACCATTAAAAAAATAATAATAAAAACCCCTTTCCCAACTGTGTTTGACTGATCGCATTTAGATAGTAACCCAGTGTAAGTATCTGCCCAATGAAACTTCAAACAGCTTTGTAAGGCGCTCTGGATTAGAGTACCTGCCAAATGCCTAAATGTAAATGTATTATCTCCCTTTACTTTACAGACATGTTCAAAAAAAGCCTGGTGAGGACATGATTGAAGTAAGATTCAGGAAGAACTTAATAAGGATGTAGTAATGATGGCATTGACCAGTCATCTGTGTAGATAACACTTCGTAGTGACTTCACTGATGTACTACAAGCATGGCACAGACTATTAATTTGATGAAAATCACTGCGCATGTCACGGTATTTATTCTACCCCACTGGACGCAATGACAACATACTGTAGCAAGCATGTGATATTTGCCTTTTTTTTTTAAATATAATGAAGGAACAGAACAATTATTTTTAAAAATTCTCAAGTAAAGTTTTCATACACCAAAACCAACTGAAGTGTATACTCAAGTATTTCCATCCTGATTATAAATAACATGTATAACCTGTTTATAACACTTAATCAACTAGCAAAATTGATTAGACTTAACATCATCTGTTTACAACAACAACAATAAATAAACAAATGCATTATGATAATAATAATAAGGGGACCTATATCAGACCTCATATTGCACACAAGCACTGTAGGTAAGTTATGAAAATATATTTTCATTTTTATGCTTTGGGCAGATGTGCTTTGAAGTCTTCGTTAATACAAACATCTTGATATTACTAGACCACCAATATAAAGCTCTGTTGAGTAGGTAAATAGGTAGAGAAGCACACAGAGAAATCATTATTTTTTAAAGTGCTAATTCAACATAATAGTCACCATGACAACTGATTACACACGCTGATATTTGTCTTAATACGGCAAAATAACATGCATTCCTATAGTGTTTAATGCATATGGAGTGACTGCTTGTGGGGTCAATGAATATTTTATGGTAACATAGGAGTCATAGGAATCACATGAAGCCACTAATGATATGAAAAATCTATGTGTAATAATAATAATTTCTCTACCCACAGTTTATAATTTTATTGCAGAAAAACAGCCTTATCAGAAGACTTCAACATCAGAACTAATGGTAAATAGAACAAAGGACAGGGAGAAAATATAAGCACTGACTTTTCAGCCTTACTGTATATGGCTTGTTAATTATTTAATTAAGTAAGTAAGTAAGTAAGTAAGTAAGTAAGTAAATAAATATATAAAGTTTTATAATTACAGGTGAGCAAATAAACTGATGAATTAAGTGTAGAAAATAAACGTATATAAAGAATGCTGGTGTCAAAAGACTAGGGTGAAAATTATTCATTGAATCATAACTGTTGATGATGAATTTTCCTTTTTTTCTCTGTTTCTAAGTAGCAAGGGAAGGCAATCCTGAAAGGATAAAAGATCTCACTCTTGGTAGAGCAACAGTGTTTAAGCTTCAAACAGATAAAGATACCAATCATCCTGAGTTTTTGTGGTGATAGGTAATCACTGGCATTTTTATGATTATAATAAGCACAATAGGACATCCAATTTAATCACACTATATGCATGTTCAACAGAAACAGATGTGTGGTTACTGCATCTCTGCAGAGATAAAGATATGTATGATGATCATAAGTTGTATCCTGCCTATTTTTATTTTTTTTTAATGATTAGGGCGTTAATTGCATTCTGAATCTGCTTTGAATATTTCCAGTTTCCAGGGGTATTAGGCAGCTAATAATTTATTAAACCTGTCAAATGTGAAAATTGGCTGTGAAAGCAAGATGGTGGACTATTATGCTGTATTTAAATGAATCCTAAAAAAAACATTAGCATAATCACACCTTTTAAATGAGGGATTTGATTTATCACACATCTGTTAAAAAAGTTACTTCTAGAGTCTGATCTGGCTCTTTCTGCTTCTTCTTCTTTTTTCTTTTTTTTTGATGCTATTGTGGGGAGTCATTGTTGGGAGCCTTGCCCCTGCAGGGTCTGGGTTCGATTCCTGCCCAGGTTTAATATTTGTCTCTTTGCATGCACAAGTTTACATGTTCCCTTTCAAAAGCTACACTCAATGCTGCGTGAAAACGCTATGGGAACATCATGGGAACATGGGAAGCCTGTGCATGTCAAACCCACCGAATACCTTCAGCTTATAACCTGTGCCAGGCATGACGTCACCGAATAAGGTGCACCTGCAGGTTATAAATAGGAGTGAACCGGAAACATCCTCAGATCTTTCTGTCTTCAGGACCGCTTTGTGTTTGCGTGTGCATGTACAAGCCGTAACGAAAGCGAAATAAAAATAACAGCTTTAACTCACCGATATGGCGGAGTTGCTTAAGAGATGCGTGCCTCCGTGCGATAGATCTCTTTCAGGGGGCGATCTTCACGAATTTTGTCTTGAGTGCTTGGGGGAAGAACACGCTCGCTTCGGGCTTCAGGGAGAATGTGAGTACTGTGATCTTCTCCCTATTAAGGTGCTTCGCGCGCGGCTCGCTTTCTTTAAAGAGAAACCGCGAGCCGCGGCACATTCCTGGGGCTCGCGTGCTGATCTGGCAGACGCGCACGAGACGGAATTTCCAATTTCTCTCTCGCTTTCTCCGGATCAGGAAGTTTTAGCTTCTGCTTCGCAAGCGCGCTCCGGCATTCTTGTGATGGAGCGGAAGAATCTTCCTCTCTCGCTTCCATGGAGGTAGCCTCCTCACAACGATCCTCCAGTGCTCACTGAGCTTATGAGGAATTATTAGAGGTTGTAACGCGTGCAGTCGAGCCATGCAGACTGACATCTGCTTTGGTGGGTAAAGCTTTTCAGGCAGCAGGACAGGCTGGCGCTTCACTGCACACCATGGCAGTTTTGCAGGCTTACCAGGCTGACCTGCTGAAGGACCTGAGCACCGGCGGGGTGATTGATGACAAGGCGTTTGCAGAGCTGCGCCGAGCCACAGACCTGTCTCTCCGTGCAACCAAGCAGACCCGTGCTGTGGGCCATTCCATGGCTGCCATGGTATCCACGGAGAGGCATCTGTGGCTGAACCTCTCGGGCATCAAGGATAAGGATCGTGCTTTTGGGAGGTTCCTTCCCCGCCGTGTTCCTTCCCCGCCACGCCCCGGCCAGGTCTGGCCCCTATCAGGTGTGAGGTCCAGAAGGAGAGCGTGACCAGCCGCACACCCCCTCGTAAAAGACTAGGGTGAGGCTCGCCGCCCTTCTCAGAAATCTGCCTCAAAAAGACCAGATCTGAGGAGCTTCCTCTCTTCGAAGAAGAAGCCCTGAGATTCGTGCGCCTGGGGCCGTGGGGGTGTTCCCCCCCAGAGAGGGGCGCCTCCCTGGTACTCCCTGGAGGCCGGTGTTCAATCCCCGCCACCACTGGTGTTTCGGGGAGCGCCGGTCTCCAACGAAGAGTTGGGTGTTCGGGTATTTCCTGCCATACTTCAGGATACCCGACACCTAACATCCCCCCATCCAGCCGAAGTGTCAAAGTTCGTGCCCCTTTCGGAGAAGCTGGCAGCGTGGAAACCACTGCCAGGCATATCTCCTTGGGTACAAAAGACTGTAGGCAGAGTCTACAGGATTCAGTTTGCACATCGTCCTCTGCGTTTCAACGCCGTGGTCTCCACTTCCATGAAACCGGATCGTGCACAACTGCTGGCCCAGGAGTTAAAGACTCTGCAAGGCAAAGGGGTCATAGAACATGTTCCCCTTCCAGACAGAGAGTCGGGCTACTACAGTCGGTACTTTTTGGTGCCCAAGGGGGGGGGGGTTGCGTCCGATCTTGGATCTTCGCGGCTTGAACCGCTATCTCAGGAAATCCAGATTCAAAATGTTGACTGTCAAAATGATTGTTCCTCAAATTCAACTAGAGGATTGGTTTGTGACAATCGATCTCAAGGAGCTTACCAGTATCGAGTCATCAGGATGTCGTCCTAGCCCATCTTCATTCTTTAGGATTGAGTCTCAACACCACAAAAAGCGTTCTCCTTCCTGTTCAGAGGACAACATATTTGGGTGTCACATGGGATTCGGTCACAATGCGGGCACAGTTGTCTCCTGCTCGTGTCGAATCCATTCTCAACACCCTGAAGGAAATCAAGCTAAGCCAGAAGGTCACTGTGCATCACTTTCAGAAATCTTTAGGCCTCATGGCGGCTGCGTCCACGGTGATACCTTTGGGCCTTCTGCACATGAGAGCGTTTCAGCTGTGGCTAAGAGCCAGGGGGTTTCATTCAGGGGCCAACCCCCAGAGGCTAATAAGGGTTACGCGCCAGGGGCTTCGTGCCCTTTCTATGTGGTTCAGACCCCGGTTTCTGACTTTGGGTCCCACTCTAGGTCCGTCTTGTCGTCGCAAGATGCTAACGACAGACGCTTCCCTCACGGGCTGGAGTGCGGTCTTGGATGGCCGTCCAGCGCAAGGGAGCTGGAAAGGTCATCTTCTCGCATGGCACATCAATTGCCTCGAAATGATGTCTCTGTTTCTGACCCTGAAACACTTCCTCCAGCAGTTGAGAGGCTACCATGTCCTAGTGCAGGTGGACAGCACTGCGGTAGTCTCGTACATAAATCACCAGGGTGGACTGCGCTCGCGCCGCTTGAACAAGCTAGCGCACCAGGTTCTGCTTCGGGCACAGGACAAGTTCCTCTCCCTCAGGGCGATTTCCATTCCAGGGCACATGAATGTAGGAGCAGACCTGCTATCCAGACAATCTGTAGAACAGGGGGAATGGAAGCTCCACCCCGAAGTAGTCGGTCAAATCTCACAAGAGATCTTTTATCTCACTTCTTGTGTGCCTCACAAGAAGCAGCACAATGCCCCCTTTACTACTCTCTGACTCCTCCAGCTCCCTTGGATCTGGACGCAATGGCCCACACGTGGCCCAGGTTACGCCTTTATGCATTTCCACCTATAGTTCTGCTCCCGGGAGTCCTGGCGAGGGTCCGTCAACAAGGGTTGCGCCTCTTATTGATAGCGCCCCATTCGCCGACCAGAGTGTGGTTCTCGGATCTAATATCTCTCCTCGACGGCTCACCCTGGGTGATTTCAGTGAGGAGGGATCTTCTGTCTCAGGCACAGGGGACAATACTTCATCCCCGGCCCGAGCTCTGGAACCTTCACGTTTGGCCCCTGAACGGGACCAACTGAGACATGCTGGGCTTTCAGCCAGCGTAATTGAAACCATTTTAAGTGCCAGGGCTCCCTCCACTAGAAGATCTTATGCCCTCAAATGGAGTGTATTTGAAAATTGGTGAATGGCAAGACACATAGACCCAGTTCACTGCCAGATTGTTTCAGTGCTGGATTTTCTGCAAGTAAAGTTGTCCTCGGGCTTATGCCCTAGTACGCTCAGAATGTACGTAGCCACTATTTCGGCTCGTCACGCTCTTAATGACGGGGTTTCTGTGGGCAAGCACCATTTAGTTGCTCGTTTTATTCGTGGAGCTAAACGGTTGAGGCCGCCCACTAGAGCGACGGTCCCTTCATGGGACTTAACTATCGTACTCGAAGGCCTGGCCGACACCCCTTTCGAACCACTAGAGTCGGCGCCTGTCATGCTTCTGTCTCTTAAGATGGTTTTTCTTATGGCTATTACTTCTTTGAAGAGGATTTTGGGATTTGCAGGCTCTGTCAGTCTCCCCATCCTGCCTAGACTTTGCCCCTGGGCTAGTCAAAGCTATCCTGCATCCTCACCCGAACTATCTTCCCAAGGTTCCATTCTCGACCATGCACCCAGTTGTTCTCGAAGCTTTCTGTCCTCCGCCTTTCACAGCTCCGGAGCAGGAAAGACTTCACTTACTGTGTCTAGTACGTGCTCTTAGGATCTACGTCCACCGCACTAGCCAGTGGCGTAAGTCAGAGCAGCTCTTTATTTGCCATGGGGGTCGCAACCGGGGGGCGGCTGCCACTAGACAGACTCTGTCACACTGGGTGAGAGATGCCATTGCCCTAGCCTATGAGGAGCGTGGTCACATTTCGCCTCTGGGAATCAGGGCTCACTCAACCAGGGGGATTGCCTCATTGATTGCCTTGGCAAGAGGCGTCCCCCTGCAGCAGGTGTGCGATGCGGCGGGCTGGTCCTCTCCACACACGTTTGTTAGATTTTATAGTCTGGATGTCAATGCTACTCCGGGTTCACGGGTCCTTGAGTCAGCATCCCAGAGTTAGGTCTGAGACCTCCTCGGCTTGTGCGCACACGCTACACAACCTGGGGGTCCAGACACTTGCAGTGCGGCGGCGTTGGTATTCTCGTTCCCATAGCGTTTTCACGCAGCATTGAGTGTAGCTTTTGAAAGGGAACGTCTCGGGTTACTTGACTGTAACCCTGTTCCCTGATAAAGCGGGAACGAGATCCTGCGTTCTGATGCTGCACTGCTGGCATACCTGGACGTCCTTCAGACAAAATTGACCTGAGGATGTTTCCGGTTCACTCCTATTTATAACCTGCATGTGCACCTTATTCGGTGACGTCATGCCTGGCACAGGTTATAAGCCGAAGGTATTCGGCGGGTTTGACATGCACAGGCTTCACAACCGGGCAACAAAGAGATGTTCCCATAGCGTCTTCACGCAGCATCTTGTTCCCGCTTTATCAGGGAACAGGGTTACAGTCAAGTAACCCGGGATGTTATTTTAGAAACAAATTATCTGTCAGAATATATCCCATGATTCTATGAACAGTGGTGAATGGCAAGGAAATACCCTCAATTAAACACCATTCTTTGCAGGACACCATGCAAACATATAATAATTGTTCACACATAGCGCAAAGTTAGAGTATAGCTATGCAAATTTAATTCTCACTTAATTTTGTGCTTAAAGCACAGGTTCATAGCTTGCCTTTTGAGTAGATGGATGTTAGAAAAGGTCTTGGTGTATAGATGCAAGACTCTGAAGTTTCCACTCACTCACTTATTATCTATACCACTTAATCCTGTATTCAGGGTCACAGTTGGCCTGGAGCCTATCCCAGGAGACTTAGGGCACAAAGCCAGGTACACCCTGGACAGCGTGCCAATCCATTGCAGGGCACACACACATACACATTTAAACACTCATTCACACACTACGGGCAATTTGGGAATGCCAATTAACCTAACCTGCATGTCTTTGGACTGTGGGAGGAAACCGGAGTACCCGGAGGAAACCCACCAAGCACGTGGAGAACATGCAAACTCCATGCACACAGAGACAGGAACCGAACTTGGCCGGGAGGACCCTGGATGTGTAAGGCGACAGTGCTAACCACCACACCACGTTCCACCTCTGAAAAGAATACATATGTACTGTATATAAATTTGTTAAAAATGGTAATATTTTTCTTGCTTATACATTGTCTGTACTCTCTTTGCTTGCATTTGAGTGAAAGAAAAAGAGGAGCATCTATTCATTTTCATGCACTTAGAATAAAGATGAAAATGTGTTGATCAGGCTGTCTATAAAATGAACACAGTATACGTTAATGACTGGTTCAGCATTATCCTCTAACACCAATTTCTGTAGGTTTTTAACATTATGTAATTTTTAAAGGCCATAATACTTCTATCTATAAATATTATTTTAGTGAAATGAGCATGAATTGGCAGTGGGCAGCAAAATCCGTAAGCATGGCATTAGTTTTTATTGTTATGCTGACGACACAAAGTTATACTATAACTCATCAAAACCAGATTAGAAAAATCAGCTTAATAAAGTTGAGCAATGTGTAAAGGATATTAGAGACTGGATGCTAATTAACGTCATTCTGTTTAATCCTGATAAGAAAGAAGTTATAGTCATAGGACTGCATGTGTCATGCACACTCGTAACACGACCGGCACTAGGACCCGGGAGTAATACGGTCGGGTTTTCAGGAAGCATAAAAGGAGACAAAATGGCGCTTCACATTGCTCAGTCATTGAGTTCGCCCATGCCTTGTCTGACGCTTCGCAGACTATTCTGTGAGTACTCACCAATTCTGGTCGCTTCTTTGATTGAGTGTGTGTTGCTAGAACGCGGGTTTATTTGTGTAGATCCTTGCTCTTTGTGTAAGAGAGTTCTGAAACTAATCGCGTGGTTATCCTGCCTACTCGCGCTGCTTCCGCGTTTGGGTTTACCATCCACGGTACACGGGCTAACTGCTAAGGCTTTTCTGTTCATCCCTCGGTTGCTCGTGACAGAATGACTGAGCCCCAAGCAGTAAACCCAGCGGAGTTTGCTCGCCTCTGTGATGTGGTTGACCAGCATGCCGAACTGATCAATAAGCTCCGTGGTGAAGTCGCGTCTCTCCAAAAGGACCTCCAAGACGTTGCGGCCTTGCGCCGCGAGGTGGCGGAGCTACGGCAGGAGAACGCGATCCTCCATGGGGTGGCTGCTCAGTCGGCTGTTGCCACGCCCGTCGCAGCGGCTGCGGCGCCGCCCACCCCCCACCCCCCTTCTGATGTGTTTATAGCTCTACCGGATAAGTGGGATGGCACAGATGGGAAATGCAGTGTTTTTCTAACCGCGTTGGATCTTGTGTTTGAGTTCAATTCCACCAGATTCTCCACAGACCGACTGCGCGTTGCGCTTCTCGTCTCGTTGCTATCCGGGCAGGCAGCTGAGTGGGCCACGGCGGTTCTCCGATCAGATTCAGATACTGCTTATTCATATGGAGAATTCACCCGTCAACTAAAGCTCACATTCGAACATCCTGCTGCTGAGGTGGAGACCGACATGAAATTGTATCATCTGCGGCAGGGAGGGTCGTCCGTGAGCCGATACACAGCGGATTTTCGCACTCTCGCCGTACAGACCACCTGGGGAGACGCCGCCCTCCGGACCGCCTACTACGAGGGACTGGCTTCACGTATTAAAGATGAACTCGCCGGACGGGAGCTTCCGACCACGCTGGAGGGACTAATCCAACTCGCCCTCCGGATTGACCAGCGCCTGCTCTCCCGTCCGAGGCCAGCCCCCGGACCCTGCCACCCATCACGCCATATTTCTCTCACTCCACGCCCCGACCACCAGCTTTCAACACCACCGCCATGGCACCCGTCGGATCTCCACCTCCCGCCGCGGTTGACACAGGAGCCAGGGAACCCATGCAATTAGGACGCGCCTCCTTGAACGCTGCAGAGCGAGAACGACGCTTCAGGGAGGGACTCTGCGCCTATTGTGGTTCGGCGGCGCATCATAGAGCCATATGCCCTATTCGCCCGGGAAACGGCCAGGCCCGGTGAACCCTGGGAACAGTTCACCGGGCTCCCTCCATCTCTCTGCCACCACACCCAGCGTCTCTCGCCTCATGGTTCAGGTACACCTCCAGTTTGGCCACACACGGGTCAGAAGTACCGCGTTCATCGATTCTGGTGCTGCAGGTAACTTCATTGACTCTTCTTACGCCAAGGAACTGGGGTGGAAATCGAGGCGTTATCCCAGCCGGTTCGAATCACCTCTGTAGATGGTCGGCCCCTCTCCTCCAGTCCCATCACCTCCCAGACCCAACCGATCACCGTCACAATCAACAAACATCAGGAGCAGATCCGATTCTACCTCACCTCCATTTCCTCCCCTCCCATCATCCTTGGACATCCTTGGCTCCTTCAGCACGACCCGCTCATCTCCTGGACACACAATCGGATCCTTCAATGGGGGCCGGCTTGTACCGAGCTTTGCCTACAGGCTCCGGCTGGGACGTGTTCTAGGGAGTCCGAGGCCCCCGATGTCGACACCAACGCCATCCCGGCCACCTATCGGGACCTGGCTGAAGTATTCTGTAAGCGACGCGCCACCCACCTGCCTCCTCATCGCCCTTACGACCTGGCGATCGACCTTCAGCCTGGTTCCACCCCTCCTCGCGGCCATCTCTACTCACTCTCCACCACCGAGATGCAGGCGATGGAGGAATATGTTTCCAATGCCCTCCGCCAAGGTACCATCCGGCCCTCCTCTTCGCCTGCCGCCGCGGGGTTCTTCTTTGTGAAGAAGGGGGATGGTGATTTACGCCCCTGTGTTGACTATCGGGGGCTTAACAATATCACAGTCAAGAATCGTCATTCTCTGCCTCTTACCAACTCTGCCCTGGACGCCCTCTCTGGTGCCACCATTTTCACAAAGTTGGACCTCCGGAGCGCCTACAACTTGGTGCCCATCAGAGAGGGTGATGAGTGGAAGACGGCCTTCATCACACCTACTGGACATTATGAGAGCCTGGTCATTCCATTTGGACTTTGCAATGCACCTGCAGTTTTTCAACAGTTCATTAACGACGTCCTGAGAGACATGCTAGGTAGATGGGTCTTCGTCTACCTGGACGATATTCTCATCTACTCCCGCTCCGTCAACGAACACATCCAGCATGTCAGAGCGGTACTTAAGAGATTGCTCGCCCATCAATTGTACTGTAAGTTAGAGAAGTGCGCTTTTCACAAGCGCTCCACCACGTTCCTGGGTTTTGTCATCTCGCCCCAGGGTGTGGCCATGGACCCGCAGAAGCTGGAAGTTGTGCGTCATTGGCCCCTACCCAAGACACTTGAGCAACTTCAAAGGTTTCTCGGGTTTGCGAATTTCTATCGTCGCTTTATCCGGGACTACAGTACAGTTGCAGCTCCCTTAACCGCCCTGACCCGACCATCTTCACATCACTTTCACCTTAACTCGGCTGCCATCTCTGCATTTCATGAACTCTGCCACCGATTCACCACTGCTCCAATTCTCCTTCACCCCGACGCCACCAAACCGTTCGTTGTGGAGGTGGACGCTTCGGACGTGGGCGCCGGGGCGATTCTCTCCCAGCGAGGTCCAGATCAGAAGCTACACCCTTGTAGCTTCTTCTCCAAAAAATTTGATCCCACTCAGCAGCGATACGGAGTAGGGGACCGCGAGCTGCTGGCCATAAAGTGGGCTTTGGAGAGATGGCGACACTGGCTCCAGGGCGCCGGAGAACCATTCATCATCTGGACCGATCACCAAAATCTAATCACTATCCGGAGTTTGAAACAGCTCAATCCAAGACAGGCGCGGTGGGCACTGTTCTTTGAACAATATAATTTCCATCTGTCTTACCGTCCGGGGTCGAAGAACACCAAGGCCGATGCCCTCTCCTGACAACATGAGGAAGACGCCCCCGGGCGGACCCCGCACCTGTTCTCCCACCATCCAAAATCATCGCACCACTCTGTTGGGATTTGGAGACGAGGGTCCGCCAGGCACAGGCCACGGAGACCGAACCGGCAGGTGTGCCACCTGGACGACTCTATGTCCCTAAGAAGCGAGGTCCTCCAATGGGGCCACTCCACTCCGTTCTCCGGCCACCCGGGCGTGGGGCGCACCCAAACATTTATACAGCGTGCCTTTTGGTGGCCCACAATGACAAAGGACATCAAAGAGTTCGTCCAGGCGTGCCCAGTGTGCGCCAGGGCAAAGAACACCAACCAACCAACAGCCGGGGAGCTCCAACCACTCCCCGTCCCCCGTCGGCCCTGGACGCACATTGCCCTCGACTTCATCACGGGCCTGCCGGCCGCCGAGGGAAAAAACACCATTCTGACCATCGTAGATTGGTTCTCCAAAGCTGTGCATCTGGTAGCCCTCCCCGGACTCCCGTCAGCTAAAAGGACAGCTGAGCTGATTTTAGAACACGTAGTCCGTCTGCATGGGTTCCCCAAGGACATCGTCTCGGACAGGGGGCCTCAGTTCACGGCACGGTTCTGGAAGGCCTTCTGCCGTCTGATCAATTCCACCCGCAGTTTGTCAACTGGATACCATCCTCAAACCAATGGTCAGACGGAACGGACCAACCAACAACTGGAGCGCTACCTGAGGTGCTTCGTCGCCGATCGTCAGCGCTCCTGGGCCCGCTATCTCATTTGGGCGGAACTTTCACATAATCTCCACATCTCCTCTGCTACCAACCTAAGCCCTTTTGAGATATGCCACGGTTTCCAGCCTCCAATGTTCGAACACCAAGAACCGGAGGTTGATGTACCGTCGGCCCAACAGTTGGTCCGAAGGTGTCGACAGCTATGGAGTCAAGCCAACACTGCCATTCACCATGCCAACCACCGCTACACCACGCAACATCGCCGTCGACACCCTCCGGGACGGTTGTACAATGTAGGTGACAAAGTATGGCTGTCTACGAAAAACCTGCACCTCCATACAGAATCCAAGAAGCTATCACCCAGGTTCATTGGTCCATACCGCATCACCCTCCGTATCAATCCTGTCACCTACCGGCTCCAGCTGCCTGCGGCGCTCCGGATCCATCCGGTATTCCACACCTCCCAGCTCAAACCCTTCATCACTTCACCAATGGTTCCACCCACCCACCCTGCTCCTCCTCCCCGTATCATTGAGGGTGGTCCCGCCCACACCGTTCGGGTCCTTGACTCACGTCCTCGGGGCAGAGGGCTCCAGTACCTGGTGGATTGGGAAGGTTACGGTCCCGAGGAGCGATCTTGGATTCCGGCTCGGTTCGTCCTAGACCCCGAACTCATCCGGGACTACCGTCGTCGGGTATCCTCCACCCCAGGACCGTCGAGAGTCGGTCCTGGACAGGGGGGTACTGTCATGCACACTCGTAACACGACCGGCACTAGGACCCGGGAGTAATACGGTCGGTTTTCAGGAAGCATAAAAGGAGACAAAATGGCGCTTCACATTGCTCAGTCATTGAGTTCGCCCATGCCTTGTCTGACGCTTCGCCGACTATTCTGTGAGTACTCACCAATTCTGGTCGCTTCTTTGATTGAGTGTGTGTTGCTAGAACGCGGGTTTATTTGTGTAGATCCTTGCTCTTTGTGTAAGAGAGTTCTGAAACTAATCGCGTGGTTATCCTGCCTACTCGCGCTGCTTCCGCGTTTGGGTTTACCATCCACGGTACACGGGCTAACTGCTAAGGCTTTTCTGTTCATCCCTCGGTTGCTCGTGACAGCATGGCAGTAGAAGCAAGATTATAGATAACACTAACTTTTGATTGCCTTTCTGTTCTATCTAGTGCAACAGTAAAAGACCTTGGTGTGATTATAGATTCCAGTCTTTCATTTGAAGCTCATGTAGATAATATCACCAGGATAGCATTCTTTCACCTCATAAAAATTGCCAAGATAAGGAATATATTGTCACTAAACAATGCAGAAAAATTAGTTCATGCTATTGTCACCTCTAGGTTGGACTATTGTAACACCTTACTGTCTGGTTATTCAACTAGGTGCATAAACAAGCTTCAGTTAGTTCAGAATGCAGCAGCGAGTGTCCTCACTAGAACCAGAAGATACCAGCACATGACCCCTATCTTATCCACACTACATTGGCTCTCTGTGAAATTTCGCATTGATTTTAAAATACTACTTTTGACATATAAAGCATTGACTGGTTTCACCATGTATTGACATGTATGTGACTGTGACCATACCTAACTGTTATCTATCCTCTTCTGCTCTCCCCTCTCCTCTTTTCTCTCTATCTCCCTCTCTCTCTCTGCCTCTTTCCCTCTCCTTGTCGACCTACACATGTTGTTCCTGAGCTGCCAGTGATCCAGACCCTCTCTGCCCTCTGGACCTGTCTGACTTATCCTGGTGCCCCGCTTCTGGTTGGAGATCTCGTCACATGGATGCCTGTGTGGTCTGTTTGGGATACGTGTGTATCTGGAGACAGTTTCTGAAGACTGTTCTGACCTCGACTGATGTTGACAGCTGTTTCTCTGAGGACTGGACTTGGCTGCAGTCGCTGATAGTTTAGGACTGGAATTTCCTACAAGTCGACCTGAGCCTCTAATAACTAACTGGACTCCATGTTAATATCAACTAACATCAACTGTTATACTGAACTGCCTGCCACCTAACAAACAGTATGAATGCAGATCAATTCCTGCCTTCTATTTCACCCAAATGAGGATGGGTTCCCTGTTGAGTTCGGTTCCTCTCAAGGTTTCTTCCTATTGCCATCTCAGGGAGTTTTGTCTTGCCACTGTCGCCCTTGGCTTGCTCATCAGGAACAATCTGACCATTTTGATTTATAAACATTCCCATTTCATACAAACTTAAATAATTATTTTGATTGTGTAAAGCTGCTTTGCGACAATGATAATTGCACTGTAAAAATAAAATGTTGACTTTTTTAAAAAGGTTAAGGCAACCGGCTGCAAAGCAATTTTGAGTTCACTCAACTTCAGTGGTTGAAGTTGTGCCAAATCACTACATGAAGTTGTTTGAAACTGCTGGTTTCAGTTATTTATATCTTCCTAAGTAAGTATGTCTAACTAGTCATCATGAGTTTGTTTAAAACCCGAAAAAGGGGTTGAGTGAATTTTTTTTAGAAACAAGTATGCACAACTACGCTATTATAAAGTTTAGTAAACTCAAAAGGCTTTGCAGCTGGTTGCATTACATTTCTACAGTAAGTTGGTTCAACTTCATTTTTTTTTATTTACAGATTTAAATCCAATACATAGATTCCTGTATGGCCCTCACTTTAGAAAATCAAATGCAGGGACTGCAAACCATACTGTAAACACAATACAAACAACTGTCATAATTGAAAATGATTTATTTGACAATTCTTCCAAGTGACATTTGTCAGCATGAAATTCAAAATAAAATAACAAAAAGTTTTACTCCAGTCATCCAAAAGGATGAACAAAAAGAGAATATAATATAGACATAATAAATAAAAAATTTTATATCCTCTAAAATAATTAGTGTACTAGAGTAATAAAACACAAATGCTTTCAAGTTGCTGGAGTAACAAAATTGTCCTCAAAGTGAAAACTTAAAATGCTGCAGCAATAAACAAGACTTCAGTTTTACTTACATTTTAACAAACATGCTAGAGCAATCAAGTATTTGATAATAGTTGCGAAGAGTACTTGAGAACCTTATAATAAAACTCAAAACTGTTAGGCTCCAATCAGCAACGCCTGATTCCCTTCGCTGAAGGCGAACCAATGAGAACAAAACCATCATGTAACGCAAGTAAAAGAAACAAAGCTTCATACCTTGCTGGATGTGGTGCATGATTCATAACTACTGTAACACGGCCACACATGCGACAGGCGGTTGCTAGGCAACCCCGCAGCACTGACAATCAAGGGACACGAGCTACACCTGGCCGGTCGGATATTTAAGCTCCCAGAAACCAGCACGCGCTGTGCGAACATTAGATAGCACCAGGTACGAGAGCGTGGCTCTGGTATAGGGAGTGAAAAAGTGAAAAGAAAAAGTGAAAAGGGAAAGAGAAAAGAGATAAATGAAAAAGGGAAAGTGAAAAGAGAAAAGTGAAAAGAGAAAAAGGGAAAGTGAAAAGAGAAAAGTGAAAAGGGAAAGTGAAAAGAGAAAAGTGAAAAGGGACAAGTGAAAAGAGAAAAGTGAAAAGACAAAATAACAACTCATAACAACTACACCGTACGATTAAACCCAACCTCTTGTGACTTTCTCAGTTCTAGTAAACCTAAACAGAACTCCATTAACTTTCACCCTCTAAACTATTCATGTGTGTGTGTGTGTGTGTGTGTGAGTTAATGATTTAAATAGTGTAGTTTCATGTAACGTAGATTAGTTCAATAAATTCTTGCTTCTTTATAAAGAACTGTTGTCTTGGTCATGTATTTTAAAGTTTAAACATTTGCCCAGATCTTACGTTACCTTGCTCATAATTGCTAAATACTAAATTTTGTGTTATCATGCCACGTGATGAGCAGAACTGGTAAGATACACTAAATTGTGCTAAACGCTGGACAGGTAGTCGATAAAGTGTACTCTATAAATTGTAATTCAATTCAATAACATTAACCCGAATCCTTAAAGATTCGATTCACCTCTAATCCAGAGTTGAAACCCTACACGGTAGTTCCCAACCTTATATTTGATGCTCATCGTCCAGCTGTGATAACCTGCTCCTGACCCTGGATCTTTTTTTGAGCTTTCAAATGCGGAAGACATATTGGCAGTGTCTAAAGAAGAAATTGATGTCCCTGATTTGGATTATTCAGCTACTTTCTGGAGTATCTTCAGCACTGCTCTATCTGGTGGAAGCTCTGTTATATTGGTCAAGTTACAGAGTTAATTTACAAACTCAGGATCCTTAGGATCCTCAAACTGAATCAGAAAATCATCCTTGATTTCAAGCCTTTCTTGAAGAATTCCTTTTAAGTGTTCAACTGAAGTGAAATTTTCCAAAACATCTACCCTCCTAATATTATCAGAGGCCAACACAACGTGGAAAGCAACATTTTTTGATTAAAAATAAATAAAGTACATGATGTATATGACAAAGCTTAATATGGGGTAACACGTAAAATGATTTGAAGGGATAATTCCAAATGAATACTATCATTTTATTTCATTAAAGTCATGTTATTCCAAACCTGTGTGACTTTCTAATGCAGAAGAAACAAAGGATTTGTTAAAATGAATAAACAACAGCTGTGTATACTGACTTGTTTAAAAGATAGAAAGTTAATGCACAAGTAAAATTGACTAGTTTTGCAATCTTTTTTAATCTTTGAAGTTAGATATATGGCCAACATAAAAAAGTAGACTTAAATTATTTGCTTTGTCTTCTAAATTAGGAAGTCATATATGTATAAAATGTAATTTACCTTCTGTGGAACCGTTCATTTAACCTGTGACATACTTTATCAGGTAAAAATTTTAATTTTATACATGTAATACAAAAATTTAAATTTTATACATGTAATACAACTGCCCACTTTTTATGTACACTGTGTGTCTATATGAATCAATTAATGGACAAGGAATCTCTTTAGCGCAATCATGTTCCTCCCTTAAACTGTATACAATATGAGAGGATGAGGATCATTAAGGTCCTCTGGCTCAAGTATTTCTATTGCACTTGTTTCAGAAACCTTGTAACACCTACAGGAGGTAGGGATTCACGTCAGCCATTCGCCAGCCATCCGCCAGCCATAAGCCATTCACACGCCAGTTGCCCGACCCTGGCTGTTTTGAGTTGCTACATCTGTATAGTGTTCAATGTACCATGACGAAAGCCTTTTGCAAAGGAATGTCACCATGTTAGCATTCACAAGTACACTGATTATTCTGAAAAATTCAGGCAGACCACTGCATTGACCTGAGGACAAAATTATGTCTTTTATTCCAAAAAGACATAATTATTCCATGCAAATGCACATCAGATGCAAGTGACAAAATATCTTTGTGTGGGTATTTTATTGTAAACTGCAGTCTTCTGAAGGTGATCAAAAGAGACTTGGTCCATTGAGATAATGGGATATCATAAGCTGATGCTTAGTTGCCAAGATGACTGGGATCTTTTTGAAATTGTGGACATCACGCACTAGACCTTTTGAAATAGCTGTTCTTGGCTTCAAATCTGATTGTCCAGAGCTCGACCAATGGGCCAAAACAGCGAATCAGGTGTGGATAGTGCTCCACATAGTGGTGTTTTGGTCTCAATTTCTGGTTTAGTAATATGTCTTGGAGTAGTTGTCTGTGTTTTCGTTCTAAAAAGCACAGGACTGCTTCTGAGAACTTGTCCGACATGACTAACACCACTATCTCTCTCAAATCCATCAAAATTTCCCAAGCAGGCTCAGAATTGGGTACAAGATTACCAATAATTAATGGTAATAAGCGAAGTAATGCCCAGTTCTCATGCCCATTCCCACCTATGGTTTTCTTTGAGAAACTGGTCTTGGAAATTACTTGTGGTTTGTTTAATCTGTCTGAGTCCTTGTAAGGAAAGGACTTAAATTGTTCAGAGTAAGAAGAGTAAAATGTCCCTTTGTGATGAGCTCTTTCAAGCAAGCTGATAACTCAATTGGAACGATTCCCTCCAAAGTGTCATGTAGAACATCTGGTGGGAACCCAGTTATTGGGTGAAAGAAACTGGTTACTGAGGACACATTCTTTTTTTTTACACCCAGTCTGTTCTGAAGTTCATGGTGGTCTCTCAGTTCATTTATAATTGAGTTGTGCTGTTCAACAGTCCGAAGCTGAAAATAACTAGCATATTGTGTCTGTATTTCATCTTTACTGATTTGGCAAAATCTACACAGGTTTTCAGCCTGGAAGCTTTCTTGAAAGCCAGCAAGACTGTGAGCCCCAGGATTGTCAGCACATACACAATACACTGTTCCTCTGAGATGCATTCAGTGCTTCAGAAAACACACCTTTCTACTCCAGGTTTTTCAACTCTTTTAACAGTGGATCAAAAAAAAATAAAATTCATAGCCAAATTGTTTTATATCACTGCTTTTTCCGAGTAGAGCGAGTTGTATCGAGGAACCTGTAGAACGGAATTTGGTAGGCAAATTTAGAAGCACCCAATAAACAGCTGTGATCTTGTGAATCTTTTTTGAAGTGCCTAAGGGATTGCAAACCTCAAATTCACCAATGTAGATACCCACTGAAATACAATCACTTTGAAACCCTAAAAGTTGGTTTTCTTTGTAAAACTGACCACTACGAGTTGATGTGTACTCTCCTGGTGAGTTGTCCTCAACAAAAACTGCTCTTTCCAAGACATCTGCTCTGTTCAGAAACAGTTTAAGGAAGTTCAACACTGGTACATACACAAAGGTATTTTGGTGTAGTCTATCAAATTTGTACTCCACAGGATCAAATTACTTGAAAATGCTCTTTAAAATAAGCATTTCATCTATATTCTGTTGAGAGAGTATCCTTCTTTGAAGTGGCTGTAAAAATAGGATTTGCTTTAAGCACTTTTGATATCAATTCAACAAAATCCTCTGCCAATGACTCACTAATGTGGCTTTCATATTTTCTTAAAATATTTCTGATTGACTGTTTGACTAAACCTAGAGAGTGAAACAATGTCACACATCCAACGTAATATCTCCTGAGTTGCACTTTTTGAAACATGCAAAACTGTCTGCATATAAAGGATCAATGATGCAAGTTTGTTCTCTAGACCTGTATACTCTATGGGCTCTGAATACAAGTTTGTTTCATGTGCAGAAGGAATCGTAGGAACAGGGGCATCTAGAACATTTGACTGTGGATTCTGCACATGATCTTCTAACTCTTCTGTCTCTTCATTGCTTTCCAAATTATTACTTTGCGATGTAACAAAAGAGCTAAAATCTTTAAAACTTCGATATTTATGCTTACGAGATATGACTACTAAAAGTGGTAAGGACATTGGTTGTCAGCTCACAATCTTTAAAAGGACATTTGACTGTATCATAGCTCCTCAAATGATTTCTGATATGGCTTAAAAACTGGGCTGGCTGACAAACATCTTTAAAATCACATAACTCACTGTAACACCTGTACCTCCACGGATCAGGGGAATAAGATCAAGTTGCCCGGATTACTGAGTTGACCCTTTGTCCCCACCTAGTGTGTCTATGTATTTACTACCAGCACTTAAACACTTAAGCACTAAACACGAACACCTGTGATTCCCTTGTGTGTCTACTACTTATTCCAGTCGAACCCGTAGGGCTTCGTCGGTTCACTGTTGTGCACCTTGTCTGTCCTCACCTGACCCTCTCCTTGTTTCGTGTGAATGTTTTAATGATTCTGTTCTGCCCGTCTCACTCCCAGGATTGAGCAGTGTCTGCAGGTGTGGGACTCCGGGAGGAAGGAAAGACCCTCACGAGTCACCAGGACATTGCAAGAGTTTCCTTTGTTTACGGTATATTCTCCAGAAGCCTAAACTGTTTCAGTTCGCCCACCTGCAGACCCTGCCTGGGAAAGCCTCGCTCGGTATCGCCGTGAGCGCCACGGGACTTTAGTTTGTTTGTTTTTTCTTTTGTTTGAGGAAAAGAATAATCAATAAAAACTCTTATTGTACACATGGATTCTGCATCTGCGTCTCACTCACACCAGGAAGACATGACAGATGAACCGACCCTTCCAGACGCAGCAGGAACCCCTCTACCTGAGGACAAAGCCCCCGTCCTCGAGTACATACGGGGCCAACAGAATGAAATTGACGGGTTGGCCAGAGCCGTGAATGACCTGGCGCGCGGGATGGAACAACTTATGCACCGCTTGCCTTCGCTCTGCGCGCCAGGGTCGCGCTCCACGCCGCTACCACCCCGCCCGAACCCCCCAGAAAGGTATGATGGGAATCCGGAGGGGTGCAAGCGGTTTCTCCTGGCCTGTGAGCTGTGGCTCCTGGATTATCCAAACATGATGGATCTACAGAAGATCAGCTTCGTCACGCAGCAGCTCACAGGAGCCGCTATGGATTGGGCCGCGGCGGTTTGGAGCGCAGGCAGAATCACGGCGTCAAACTACCCTCAATTTCCTTCGGAGTTCCGCACGGTTTTCGACCACCCCGATCAGGGCAGAACGGGGGAACAGCAGCTGCTGAGGCTGAAACAAGGGACTGCCACCGTGGCGGATTATGCGATCCGTTTTCGGGTACTGGCCGCGGAGAGTGGCTGGTGTGACCGCAGTCTCCTAGCGAGGTTCAGGGATGGATTACAACCCGAGGTCCAGCTGGAATTAGCCTGTCGGGACACGGGCATGTCCCTGGACGAGTGCATCACGCTTGCAATAAAACTAGACCAGCACCTCCGCAGCCAGAAACGACACATCTCCCTGAAAACCCCGCCCAAACGGTCGGAGTTCCACCATCGTCCCAGCCTCAGCACCCCCGCGACGGAGCCCCGGGAAGGAACTCCGGGAGAACCCGTGGACCTTGGCACATCCCGCCTAACGGCCCAGGAGAGAAGGCGACGCATCCAAGCGGGGCTGTGCTTATACTGTGGGGGGGATAAACACATCATTAATCACTGCCCCTTACTCCAAAAAGTAATCCACATCACACCTCCACGCACACATCACTCCTTCTGTGTAAAAGCACAATTATCTTATTTTAACCAGTCTATGTGTGTCTTTCCCCTTATAGATTCTGGGTCGGCTGGAAATTTTATAACGTCTTCTCTTCTTTCCTCGCTACAGGCTCCCTTGTCGAAGCTACCAGCCCCTATCGCAATTAAAGCTCTGGATGGTCATAACCTTCGACATTCTCCTATTAAACAAATATCTGCGCCCCTCCGATTAACTTTTCCCGGTCATTCCGAGGAACTAAAATTCTTTGTACTCCCTCGGTCAGATCATTCCGTCGTGTTGGGTCTCCCATGGCTCAGCTCTCATAATCCTAATTTTGATTGGGAGAAATCTTGCATCCTATCATGGGCCCCTAGATGTGCTAAAAAATGTATACCGCCGACATTGACGGTCCAAACCACCTCCATTGAAAGCCCGCTAGCCCTAGTATCGATAAAAGTACCATCCGAGTATGCACAGTTTCAAGACGTGTTTAGCATTAGGGCAGCCGCACGACTTCCCCCTCATCGGCCGTGGGACTGCGCGATCGAGATTTTGCCGGGGAAAACACCGCCGAGCTCGCGTGTTTACCCATTGTCCGTGGAGGAGACACGGGCTATGGAGGAATACGTGAGTGAAGCTCTCCAACAGGGTCTCATCAGTAGGTCCACGTCACCCGCCTTGGCAGGGTTTTTTTTTATCGATAAGAAAGGGGGGGGTTTACGTCCCTGTATTGATTATAGAGGTCTCAATGCAGTAACAGTAAAGTACAAGCACCCACTACCGTTGGTACCGACCGCCATCGACCAACTCCAAGGCGCCTGTATTTTTTCAAAACTCGACCTCCGCAGCGCCTATAATCTCGTTCGTGTGCGCAAGGGCGATGAGTGGAAGACTGCGTTTAGCACTACATCTGGCCATTACCAATACAATGTGATGGCTTATGGATTGGTAAACGCACCTGCGGTGTTTCAGGGGTTCATGAACGACGTGTTTAGGGATATGTTAAACCGATATGTTATAGTTTACTTGGATGATATCTTGGTTTACTCTCGGTCATATTCCGAGCACGTCCAACATGTGACTGCCGTCCTTCATCGATTGCGCAAACACGGGCTCTATGCGAAGGCGGAGAAGTGCGAGTTCCATAAAAAAGAGATCGCATTCCTCGGCTACCGCATAGGGCCACTGGGGGTCGAAATGGAGACGTCCAAGGTGGAGGCGGTGCATCAATGGCCGGAACCCCAATCGGTAAAGGCGCTACAGAGCTTTCTGGGTTTCGCTAACTTTTATAGACGCTTTATCCGAGGATTCAGCACGCTGGCAGCGCCGCTTACAACCCTCCTAAAGGGAAAGCCTAAGCGTCTGCGTGAGTTTCCGCCGGAGGCACGCAGAGCATTTCAATATCTAAAGACCGCATTCACTACGGCACCCATATTAAAAATCCCCGACCCAACCAAGCCTTTTTTGGTTGAGGTCGATGCCTCTGAAGTGGGGATTGGGGCGGTGCTGTCACAGCGTCATGGCAACCCAGAAAAACTCCACCCTTGCGCTTTCTTTTCGCGTAAACTAACACCTGCCGAGCGCAACTATGATATCGGCAATCGCGAACTGTTAGCAGTAAAAGCGGCGTTAGAGGAGTGGCGGCACTGGCTAGAGGGAGCCGATCATCCATTCGTAGTGCTGACCGATCATCGCAACTTAGAATACATCCAACAAGCAAAACGATTAAACCCTCGCCAAGCCCGCTGGGCGCTGTTCTTTACTCGCTTCCGCTTCACTATTACTTACCGTCCCGGGTCTAAAAATAGAAAGGCGGATGCTTTATCCCGGTGCTACACAGCCCCTGAGGAACCCACAGAACCCGAGCCAATCCTGCCCTCGTCTCTCGTGGTGGCACCGATCATGTGGGACCTCGACTCGGAGATTGCACAGGCGGCACGGTCCCACGCCGCGCCGCGACAATGTCCTCCGGGGAGAACCTACGTGCCGGTGTCCCTACGAGAGCAGGTAATCATTCACGCACACACGAGTGCAGCGGCCGGACACCCCGGGATCATTCGGACTTTTAGGCTGCTAGAGCCAAAGTACTGGTGGCCGAATATGCGGAAGTCAGTAAGAACAGTGGTTTCATCTTGTGCAGTTTGTGCAACATCTAAAAATCCTAGACACCTGCCGGTTGGTAAATTAATGCCGTTAGAGACTCCTAACAGACCATGGTCCCATATCTCAGTGGACTTTGTCACGGATCTGCCTGTATCTAAGGGCTACACCACTATTCTAGTAGTGATCGATCGGTTTTCCAAGGGATGTAGATTTATCCCTTTCGGCTCCCTCCCGTCAGCCTTCCAGGTGGCAGAAGCCCTATTTACAACCGTGTTTCGTTGCTATGGTATCCCCGAAGATATAGTATCCGATCGTGGGCCCCAATTTATCGCACAAGTCTGGAAAGCTTTCTTTCAGAAATTGGGCACCACTGTTAGCCTAACGTCGGGCTATCACCCCGAGTCTAATGGTCAGGCAGAGCGGACTGTCCAGGAACTCGGAAAATATCCTCGAGCATATTGTAGCAGCCGTCAACACGAGTGGGCAGAATGCTTAATCTGGGCGGAATATGCGCAAAATTCGCTACGTCACTCCGCTACCGGCCTAACGCCCTTCCAATGTATACTTGGGCATCAACCCCCGCTCTGTCCCTGGGATGCCACATCCACCGAAGTCCCTATGGTGGACGATTGGTTTAAAAGAGCGGAAAAGGTATGGGAAGAGGCCCACACCAAAACCTCCCAAGCAGTTCGTCGCTTTAAGAAATTTGCCGATAGACGACGAAGGGAAAGTCCTCCACTCCAGGTAGGCGATAGAGTATGGCTCTCAACAAGGGACCTTCACTTGAACCTTCCCTGCCGTAAGCTCACACCCCGCTATATAGGTCCCTTTCCTATTTTATCTCAAATAAACCCTGTTTCTTTTAAATTACAACTACCAGCTCACTTACGTATCCACCCTGTCTTCCATATCTCTCTTCTTAAACCAGTGACCCGGGGACCGCTGGACGAAGGTGTGGCGGAACCAGCAACCCCAGCAGCCGTGGAGATTGGGGGCGCTCCGGCGTTTCGAGTCAGAAAACTGCTAGACTCCCGGAGGAGAGGGGGTTCCCTCCAATATCTGGTGGAATGGGAGGGGTACGGCCCGGAGGAACGGAGCTGGGTGCCGGCCAAAGACATCTTGCATAAAGGGCTAATTAAGGATTTCCATCTGGAAAGACCGGAACGCCCGGCGCCGCGAAGTCCGGGTCGTCCCCCTCACCGGCCATCCCATCAGGTTGGTGAGCCTCGACTCCCTCCGGTAACACGGAGACAGCCCTCACATCCCCTCCCGGTAGCCGGTCCTGGGGGGGGGGTACTGTAACACCTGTACCTCCACGGATCAGGGGAATAAGATCAAGTTCCCCGGATTACTGAGTTGACCCTTTGTCCCCACCTAGTGTGTCTATGTATTTACTACCAGCACTTAAACACTTAAGCACTAAACACAAACACCTGTGATTCCCTTGTGTGTCTACTACTTATTCCAGTCGAACCCGTAGGGCTTCGTCGGTTCACTGTTGTGCACCTTGTCTGTCCTCACCTGACCCTCTCCTTGTTTCGTGTGAATGTTTTAATGATTCTGTTCTGCCCGTCTCACTCCCAGGATTGAGCAGTGTCTGCAGGTGTGGGACTCCGGGAGGAAGGAAAGACCCTCACGAGTCACCAGGACATTGCAAGAGTTTCCTTTGTTTACGGTATATTCTCCAGAAGCCTAAACTGTTTCAGTTCGCCCACCTGCAGACCCTGCCTGGGAAAGCCTCGCTCGGTATCGCCGTGAGCGCCACGGGACTTTAGTTTGTTTGTTTTTTCTTTTGTTTGAGGAAAAGAATAATCAATAAAAACTCTTATTGTACACATGGATTCTGCATCTGCGTCTCACTCACACCAGGAAGACATGACACTCACATGAAAAACCAAAGTGGTCAGTAACTGCAACAAGCCATTTGTGTGCTCTTGTCAAATGTGATTTTAACGCACGTACAGTTTTAAAAGTACAAACTCAGACAGTATACAAGCAAGGTTGCTGCCAGGATTCCCCTTGATACTGCTGAAACCTGTAATGTTTCATGAGGATCTCTCGGCTACTGTGGACAAACTTGCAAAGCTTACACTGCATTCCAAACCTATGAAAAGAAAAGCAAAAACAGTTTGACTTGTCAATTAAATTGACATTCATTGTTTAAAACACAACATAAATAAAACATTACATACAGAAAAGAAAATATTAAATGAATGAATATATACAGTGTCCTCTATACATACTGGGTAAACAAAGATAAAATTTATGTTTTTGCTGTGGACTCACAGACATTTGTAAATGTAATTAAAAGATGAATGAGGCAAAAGTACAGAATGACAAATTTTATTGTTGACTATTTTAACACAGATGTTTTTGATTACATCGGTTTATATGCAGACAGTATGCAGAAGCAATAGATAAAACTAAAACTAAATAAGTAATGCTACAGGACACTGATGACATAGAAACACCCGTGAGCCAACTGTCCTAATATTTATATGCTCACATTAGAACTGGGAATGAAACTTTATATACTGTATGCTGTTCTCCTCAGCTGTTAAAATATGCATATGCTGAAATTGACAGAAATAAAATGTGACATACTTTTGCATCATGTTTATAATGATGTCTTAACTCCATAGCAAACACTTTTGTCTTGTCTGTCCCAATACTTTTGAATTGCCCAGTTTGTGTAGATGTGTGTGTATAGTATATTAAATGGTGCTAAAAATGGTGCTATGCTTAAAAAACTCTAAAGCTTCTGAAATACTAGGTGCTATTCGACATGATTATATATTTTCAGTGTTTTAGACTGAACGTTACATACAGCACGTTGCTATGTTGTATACCTACAGATCAGAAACAACCACAAAGTTAACAAGGTTAAGAATACCCTATAACTTACTTTTTTGTATCTGTTTAACAATATTGACTTAAAATAATAAAGAATCCTCATGTTGATCAATTGTTCCCTCAGGCAGATTCCATGTTTTTTCTTTTTTTTTGTGCGGCCAGATGAACACTAAATACATGGTTTGCAGTCAGCAACACTGATTGGCTGAAATCAAAACGTGGTCGGTGAAATGGAATGGACCAGACGGCAAAGAATTCTGCTTGGTCTTGTGCAGTATGAACAAAAAAGACGAACGTTAGGGAATGAAATGAACACATAATCAACTTAAATAATGCTTATTGTATTAACTTACACACTCTAACAGAATATTTGTAATTATTCCCCTCAAGTTTTAGAGAGTAAACTCAACATTCCCTTCCATGAAGCTAGTGAACTCCGCAAATACCTAAATAGCAGTCTGAGCTTGGTGTAAAATATCATTGCATATCTTACAATAGTGTTTCGGCACATTATATTACACTTGTTATTACAGGTTATTTTCGATAATAAAACTACAAGAAAACACTGCTGTTAATGAAGGGAAACCCTGTGCAAATTGTCATGTAGACAGACTGCACATGCGCAATGACAGGACGTGAAACCATTAAATGAAGAAATAAAAATGTTAAATTTCCTCAACTTGATTGTTTATATTTGTTGGACAAAATAGTAGTAAAATCCAGTTAAATAGATTTAATAAGTAAATTCAACACTGTGCTCAAAAATATGTCCACCTAACTTGGAATTTAAAATTGAGTTAACAATTTACAAATTGGATTTTTTACAGTGTGTTAAAAGCGTTACACAAATAAAATTGAATTGAATTGAATTGAATAAATAAATGGAGCTTGTGTGACAAGAGCACTACTAAGTGTTGCTTGGTTCCATCTTTTAGAAATATTGCCAAAAGATGGGACCAAGCCTAAAAAATCTGATGTCTCAGAAAATCGGCCAGCACAAAAAGAGCCAGCTTGATGGAATGAGGAAATCATCACATAAAAGTTTACTTGTGTTCTTACTGTTACTGGTTCTTCTACTATTATTAATATATTCAAATCAGTCAAAAACTTTTTATCAAAGCTTGACGTTATAATGATTAACCTATTAGATACAAGTGAAATATCAGTTGACCTGCAACCTTCCCCTTTAGGTAAAACTAACACAAGAAAAAGAAGAAGAAGAAGAAGAAGAAATGGTAGCATTCTTGGTGAAAGACCCTCGGAAATAATTTCCCCTCCCTTTGACTTGTTGAATAGTATACCGCCACCATTGATTTCTTTAGACTTGTTTAAATGAAACTGGCTGGGATGGCCTGCAGCCGCAGAGGGCTTGCCTGTATAATGCAAATAGACATAAATAGGGACTTGATTAATGAGTGAAAGTCAGACTGGAGAACTTTGGTGTGGGAAAAATGCTGATGTCAGGGCAGCAGCCTCTCCATTTAATCTCCCCTTGTCTTTGCCACAGTACCATCTCTCTCTCTCTCTCCCCTGTTGAACTGAAACCTGTGTCCTTTGCCCTTTTTTTTTTGCACAGCTGGTTTGATGATACACACGTGGACAAAATTGTTGGTACCCTTCGGTCAATGAAAGAAAAACTCACAATGGTCACAGAAATAACTTTAATCTGACAAAAGTAATAATAAATAAGAATTCTATGAATGTTAACCAATGAAAACAAATCATAAAAAAGCCAGACTGTAATATGCCAAACTACATGTTGACAAGCCACAAAGCTTCTGATATGGACAGATGAGACAAAAAAAATTTTTCCTCGTGCGGCCACGTCCAGGGAGGTTGGCTACAGTCCCATGGATCTTAAATTTCTGAATAATATGTGCAACTGTAGTCACAGGAACATCTAGCTGCTTGGAAATGGTCTTACAGCCTTTACATTTAACATGCTTGTCTATAATTTTCTTTCGAATCTCCTGAGACAACTCTCTCCTTCGATTCCTCTGGTCCATATTGAGTGTGGTACATACCATGTCACCAAACAACACAGTGACTACCTGGAGCCCTATATATAGGCCCACTGACTCATTACAACATTGTAGACACCTGTGATGCTAAATAGTGGACACACCTTGAATTAACATGTCCCTTTGGTCACATTATTTTCAGTATTTTCTAGGGGTCCCATCATTTTTGTCCAGGCCTGTTCCATGAGTTTATTTTTTTTATAATTCTGTTGAAGCATGGTTGAAAAGCAATATCTGACTTTCATTGGTTAACATTCATAGAATTTTTTTAAATTATTACTTTTGTCAGATTAAAGTTATTTATATGACCATTGTGACTTTTTCTTTCATTGACCAAAGCGTACCAACAATTTTGTCCATGTGTGTTTGTTCGTGTGTATAATCCGAGTTGAGGTTTGTGGTTCTGCTGAAGAGATTTATAATAATCGTTCCTATGTGACAAGAGCATCCTGCATGATTATGTTAAGGAACAACATTAGAGGAGTTTGTAATTGATTATATAATTCTATTTTGTCTATAAGTGCATGCATAAGCTCTGGGGATCTTACTCAGTCTCACTGTTATTACATTACTGATCATTACTGTTTCAGTGAGAGAAATGATTGCAATTTTTATCTTGATAAACACAGATGCTGATAGCTGGCCAGGGCTATTGATCTTAGAGCAGTTTTCTGTTTGTTTCTAATCTAATGCTCTTGCTTATTTAAACAAATCGATATAAGGAACCAATGCACTACTAATCATCCTCTTCTATTAAGGTTGTCTGCAAATTGCAATTAGACATGACTCTGAAAGTTTTCCATGATTGTCAAGCACTGCTGTATAATTTGAAAGGAGTTATTCATTAATTAATTTATTTCTTTGTTTGTTAATAGACCATACAGATGGACGACAGGTAGTGCTACAATAGGGATAATCATTGTCTTTGTTTATTATTGAGTAATTAAATTATGGAAAACATATCAATGCTTTCATGTGGGAGATTTCAATAATGATAATTGATAATGCAATGTCTTTATACAACCAATAAATCCTATTAAAAAAAAAATAATCCAATAAAAATAACGTATATTTATATCCAATTTTAAAAATGGCTTGATATGTGCCTTCTTTAGGTGGATAGATTTATATACAAAATATGTAGAGGCAGATTTAATTTGACCAACCATTCAATCTGTGGCTACTGCTACCATTGCTAATATAAATCATGACACATATATTTGAGCCATTTACAGGGCTAGGTCCACTTATAACGTTTGTGTCACTTTATGCACAAATCATACAGAATGTACTGTACATGATGAAGTGGAGTTTGCAGAGGTCTGAAGGGGCATTGCTCCTAGCAGCTGAAATTGAGTCATTAAGTCTAAAATGTGTGTAAAATATGTGTATTTAAAACATTTGTTGTAAAGATAATGTCTTGCCAAAAAAAAAAAAAGTCACCACTTCAGAAAAGTCAAATTTTTGGCCTGTGCCAAGTCCCAAAAAGAATGTAGGGGATTTAAAATGAGTTGGGACTGTGATTGGGAATAAACAGATATGTGACCATAATAAAACTGTCAAAGGCTGCAAAGAACTGAAGTGAACCTAATTGCAGACTTAGAGAACTTTTTCAAGCATCTATTTAAATAAAGGCAGATAAAACACTCAAACAGAGAAGCAAGCAGTGATGAAATGTATCAAGTAAATGAATGAGGAATGCCCTGTGACGTTTCAGATATGATGCAGACGGAATCCATGGGGTCCAGCACTGAGATTGTCTTTAAAACCAGACAAGCTCAAACAGGACAGAGTATATCACAAGCATACCAGAGCAGCTACAGCATGGCATGATTTATGCATCTCACATCATGGAAAAAGAAATGATTTAGGGGTCTCATAGCTTGGAACAGAACATGATTCAGGCCTCTTATAGCTTGGAACAGGACTTAATTCATACCCCCTTGACCTCTACATGGTGTTGAGTAGACAGCATGGCATGGAAGTGAGCTGTGGTCTTGGCCTCCTCCTGGCACTCAGCGCTCTCGACCTTTCAATGGCACTAGCAACTCCTAATGGGGCATGATGCCCCTGGCCTCCTTTTGGGGCCAGGGGCATCTCAGCCTCATTGTGGCACTATGTTCCCTATCAAAAGCTACACTCTATTCTGCGCGAAAACGCTATGGGAACGTTTCTTTGTTCCACCGTTTGTGAAGCACGTGTGTACCAAACCTTGGTCAGGTGTCGTCATCTGATGAGGTGCACGAGCAGGTTATAAATAGGTCTGAACCAGAAACATCCTTAGGTCTTTTTGTCTTCAAGGATTACATTATGCGTGCGTGTGTGCAAACAGCAGTGGCAGCTTAGAAAAAGCAAGCAGAACATGTTTATATTACTCATCGGCTCATGGCGGAGTTTGAAAGAAAATGTGTGCCTCCATGTGAGAGATTTCTCTCAGGCGGCGATCGCCACAGTTTCTGCTTCGAGTGTTTGGGGGAAGAGCACCCTATCCTTGGGCTTGAGGGAGAAAGCGAGCACTGCAATCTCCTTTCTATCAAAGCACTCGGCTCACTCCTGGGGATCATGTCCTGATCTGGCAGAAGCATGCGGAATGGATTTTTCCTTTTCTCTCGTTCTCTCACCGGATCTGGAGGCTCTCGCGCCCACTTCTCAAGTGCACCCTGGCGCTTCTTCTGAATGGGCGGAAGAGACTTCCTCTCTTGCTTCTGCAGAGATGGACATTGATCTCAGAGCACCCCAAACGCTCGAAATTTATGGCACGCTCTTCCCTTCTTTGGCAACCTCCATGCCAAGTTAACTCGTTCTTGGAGTAAGCCTTACTCTTCCCGTGTCTTTGTTCCATCGACATCGATTTATTCTAATGTCGTTGATGCAAAGGGGCGGGGTTATACGATGATGCCCCAGATTGAAGAGATGCTTACGGGCTATCTCTCTCCTGAGAGCTCATCTTCACTGAAAAAGCCCACACTCCCCACCAAGCCATGTAGAGTAACATTTTCATTGGTGAGGAAAGCTTTTGCAGGCTGGTGCTGCTCTGCACCCCATGGCGGTTTTGCAGGCATACCAGGCTGACCTACTGAGAGACCTGAGCACTGGCGGGTCCATTGATGATGCGGCGTTTGCGGTGGAGTGCCATTTTGAGGCCTTTGTGAGGTTCGCAGTCTGCCTTAAAGAGGCTGGACCTGAGGAGCATCAACTTTTCTAAAAAGAATCTACTGCCAGGTATGTCTCTTTGGGTACAAAGCACTGTAGAGAAAGGCTACAGGATTCATTTTGCACATCGTCCTCCGCGTTTCAATGGCGTGGTCTCCACTTTCATGAAACCGGAACGGGAGCATTTGACTCAGCAATTACAGACTTTGCTGGAAACAGGGGCTATAGAACATGTTTCCCTTCCAGACAGAGAGTCAGGCTTTTCTTGGTCAATCAGTATTTCTTGGTTCCCAAAAAAGGCGGGTGTTGCATCCAATTTTACATCTTCATGGGCTGAACATCAAAATGTTGACAACCAAAATTATTGTTTCTCAAATCTAACCAGAGGATTGGTTTGTGACAATTGACATGAAGTACCCATATTTTCATATTGTAGGATTACAAATTTATAAGATGTTAAATCTAGGTTCCAACAAAATAAGGCAAGGCAAGGCAAGTTTATTTGTATAGCACATTTCATACACAATGGTAATTCAAAGTGCTTTACATAAAATAAAATACAGTAAAATAATGATAAAATGAAATGGAAAACAAAGGCAATAAAGCTAAAAAAAATAATAATAAATAAAAATTTAAAATTTGATTAAATATACAAATAATTAAACTTTTAAAACTAATTTAAATTTTATTTAAAATTAAAATGAAACAGTTAAAAATATTAGATAAACCTAAAATAATGCAGTCAGTTCGGACGTAGCACAGTGCTCATTCAATAAATGCATAGCTAAACAGATGAGTTTAAAGTTTAGATTTAAATATGACTAGTGTTTTTGCACATCTGATCTCTTCTGGAAGCTGGTTCCAACTGCGGGCAGCATAATAACTAAAAGTGGACGCCCCTTGTTTTGTGTGAACCCTTGGAATTTCTAACTGACTCAATCATAATGATCTGAGTGGTCTGTTAGGTTCATATTCAGTGAGCATTGTATTTAGGTCATAGGCCATTGAGTGATATATAAACGAGTAAAAGTACTTTAAAATCTATCCTGAATGTTACAGGAAGCCAGTGTAAGAACCTGAGGACTGGTGTGATGTGCTCAGATTTTCTGGTTCTAGTCAGAATTCTGGCAGCAGTATGCTGTCTGATGGTCTTCTTGGGAAGGTCGGTGAGGAGACCATTACAATAATCCACCCTGCTGGTGATAAAGGCATGGAAAGGTTCCTCCAAGTCGTGATTGGAGACAAAACATCAAATTCTTGCAATGTTTTTGAGATGATAGTATGCTGATTTAGTTACTGCTTTGACATGACTACAGAAACTAAGGTCTGTCTCCAGAATAATTTCATCAATGCATTGGCAGAGGGAGTCTACGGGGCTATAAACATTTGGAGATAAGACTAGGTAAAGCTGGGTATCATCAGCATAGCTGTGATAGGTAATTTGGTTCTTTCTCATTATCTGACTTAGTGGGAGCATATACAGGCTAAACAGGAGCGGTGCAAGAATTGAGCCTTGTGGTACTCCACGTCATGGATGTCCACTTAGACTTATGCTCTCCGATACTAACATAATAACCTCTCCCGTATATAAACTGAAAAGTTATGTACATTGGATTTTACATTTTGAGGTAAAGATTATGACATTCTAAGAACATCAAGTCTGGTAACCTATTAGCACCTATGCATTTGAAAGGCACTGTTATGCTGATGAGATCAGGGCTGGGGAACTTCCGGTACCAGGCTGATTGCTGTACTACACTATGCTTTGTTTAGATTGTCTCCATCTCTTTGTATCCCTCCCGCTTGCATAGCATAAACTCTCCAGAACTGAGTTTGAATATAGACTTGGATGACTACGGCGACGCATGACGGGTTCTCAATAAAGAGTAACTTCTGCTTGAAAGATATCCCAACATCTCCTGGTCTCTGATTCGACAAAGGAAGAAAAGTTCCCAACAGTTTTGGTCCCGTGACCCGGATAGAGTTTGTCACCTGAATCCAGATTGAAACTTCAAGCTCAACAAAGATTGAACTTCGTTCCAGACTCAATCGTTTTGTACAATCAAGGATTGGTGAGTGCCACTCTATCCAAAAAAACCTTTCAGACCAGTACAAATTTGTTATCCTCTGTGCCGTCAGAGAAGAGTTAACAGACAGCTATAGGGTTTGGTTAGCCATTTTTTTAAAGGATTTTTTTTATTAGCATTACGTGTTAATATTTGTGTTATCCTCTGTGCAGACAGGGAAGATTAGCATTACGTGCTAATATTTGTGTGTTATCCTCTGTTTTGGCAGGGAAGATTAGCATTACGTGCTAATATTTGTGTGTTATCCTCTGTTCAGGTAGGGAAGATTGTGAAAATGTGAAAGGCATTATCTGCTGCCATAGAGAATTTGGTTTAGCGCTAGCTACGCAGCAGTCTCAGTGTACCTCAGAGCTAGAAGAACAGATCCAGGAGCTCCATGGTAGAGTATCTTCTTTGACTAAGAAATTGGACTGCAACAAAGCTTCAGCAAGAACTGATGTGGATGAAGTCAGTCAGTCTGATAACAACTATCCTGATTTACAAGCTTTCTTTGAAAACATTATAGCCTTCCCATCAGTAACTCATGTGCCTGTAAATTCCGTGAAGGTATGTGTTGCTAGAAAGAGATCGAGGGATTGAGGGAATTGTTACTCCCAACTCTTCTGTTGTCCAAGTGCAAACTGTTGCTAAATCACTAGGACCTAAGGATGTAGAGAGACTATCCCAGAGCTTACCCTCAGCTAATTTTCTAATTTTTACTAATTTTCCTGAATTTAGACGAGCGTTGATCAGCAAAATGCGTCTCTACAACATGTCACTTGAAGAAATCAGAACACAGCTGATGTCACAAGTTCTAACGGAATCTGAATTCAACCGTTTTGAGCCTGCTGTTACTTCTGAACATGCCAATAAAGGCGATCTGAGAGGAGGTGTTGTGAAAATTCTAAAGGATATCATGGGACCCAAGATAGACTGGCCAAGAATTACCAACTGTGTGCAAAAGAAAGAAGAATCTGTAAATGAATACACTGAAAGGTTTTGTCAGTCAGCTGTAACTTACAGGGGAATAGTTGATTATTTTTTAACATGTTCTTGATGATAAGGGACATCTGGGTAGCTGAGTACAGACATGCATTGCCATTCTTTGATCTAACTTGGTCTAATATGACTCTCAGAAGTAATCTTGACAGGTTAGCTACATGGAAAAGGGATGCTCATGTTAAGGCAAAAGTGATGTTGATTACAGCAGCTACAGTGTTGTGTCAGGGAAGGAAGCCTGGACTCATATGTCACACTGTAAAGTTGTTCCCCCGCCTACAGGGATAGGATAGGACACACGGACCAGTGAGGAGCCCAGGGAAGAACTGAATGCAACAGGCATCGGGGGTCAAGCCCCGCGGTGAAGACTCCCTCATAGGCCTTCCCCATCCACTAGTCCATCCTTACGTCACTGTTCTTTAGGTGTCATGGGAATTAAGAAATAGGGAAAGAAAGAACAATAGCAGAAATTTATTGAACAGAGGATACAACCCTAGGGTTTGAAGTTTTTTTTTTATTTTTTACCACAGATACTGCTCTGTCGTCTTTTGTTTTCTTTCTTACTTTTTGAGATACCATTTGCCCTGAGATCCATACGCACTGACCTCGTCACCTATAAAGGAAGCCACAACCTCTACCAGATGACTAGACCCACAACCGAGCCAACTGTCACAGAAGATAAAAAAATACACAAAAAAACGTAGATAATTAAAAACGAGAACTTCAGTCATCCATAAACATAATCAAGATTGCCGTACTAGTACAACATTCAACAAGACATTCTTGATCTTTCAACAAAATTACACCAGATGACTGAAGATAATTCTTCATGGTTTGGAAACATGTTGGAGAAACCCTTGGCTATGGATCAAGAAAATAGCAATTCTGCTGTTGTTTTTCCTACTGGTGTACTATCTATGCATCCACAGTATCAAGTGTTTCATTCAACAAATTTCCCATGTCCATCAAGAAGAAATGACAGCCCCAACCAGAAAACACTATTACCCATAAGAACTTCACAGACTCTAGCTAGATGTTTATTTATATGTCATCATGGCATTCATCACTAGAATCAACAACAGAACAAGTGTTATGTGCCTGTAACAATCACAAGTTACAAGAATTAAGTGTCTAAATTCGTATTTTGTGAGAGTTGTTAGAACTCTCAAAGGGGGAACTGTAGGATTACAAATTTATAGAACAATATAGAAATATTGACACAACACAGGAAGTTCCTGAGATTCGCTTTCAGGGGCAATGCCTACCAGTACCGGATCCTTCGATTTGGTCTAGCCCTGTCATCCTGCACATATAAAAAATGCATAGATGCAGCCCTGGCTCTATGACTCCTGGGCATCTTATCCTGAATTACATAGATGACTGGCCAATACTGGCTCAGTATGCAGGCACAGCTGTCTCCTGCGCATGTCAAATCCATTCTCAATACCCTAAAGGAAATCAGGCTAGGCCAGAAAGTGATTGTTTCAGAGTGTTTTAGATCTCATAGCTGCTGCATCCATGGTGATACCCTTGGGCCTTCTGCACACAAGATTGTTTCAGTTGTGGCTAAGCGCAAGGGGATTTCATCCAAGGGCCAATCCCCAGAGGCAAATAAGGGTTATGCACTAGGGGCTTTGTACCCTTTCTATGTGGTTCAGACCCCGGTTTTTGACTCTGGGTCCCACTCCGTGTTGTCGTCGCAAGTTGCTAATGACAGATGCTTCCCTCACGGGCTGGGGTGCAGTCTACCACTACCATAGTGTTGTTCTAGTGCTGGTAGACAACACGACAGTAGTCTCGTACATAAATCACCAGGGCGGACTGCGCTCGCGCCGCTGGAAAAAGCTAGCGCACCAGTTTCATTTACACCCTGGAGCATATGAATATGGGAGCAGACTTTCTGTCTAGACAAGCTGTGACACACAGGGATTGGAACCTGCACCCTGAAGTAGTCATTCAAATCTGGGAGAGGTGGACCTCTTTGCCTCACAGGAGAAGGCACAATGTCCCCTTTATTACCCTGAGTCCTTCAGCTCCTCTGGGTCTGGACGCAATGGCCCATATGTGGCCCAGATTGCGTCCTGGCAAAGGTCCATCAACAAGGCTAGTGCCTTATATTGATAGCGCCCCTTTGGCGACCAGAGTGTGGTTCTCAGATCTAATGTGTCTCCTCGACCATTGCCCGTGGGTGATTCCAGTGAGGAGGTATCTTCTGTCTTTGGTGCAGGAGACAATATTTCATCCCCGGCCCGAGTTCTGGAACCTTTACTTCTGGCCCCTGAAGGGGACCAATTAAGAGATGCTAGTCTTCCAGCCAGTGTAATTGAAACAATACTAAGTGTTAGGGCTCCTTCCACTAGAAGAACTCATGCCCTCAAATGGACTGTATTTGAAAGTTGGTGCATGACAATACATCTAGACCCAGTTCACTGCCAAATTGTTTCAGTGCTGGAGTTTCTGCAAGAAAAGTTATCCTCGGACTTATGCCCTATTACTCTCAGAACATACATAGCCGCCATTTAGGCTTGTCATGTTCTGACTGATGGGGTTTTTGTTGGAAAGCACCCTTTAGTTGCCCGCTTTATTCATGGAGCTAAATGGCGGGGGCCGCCAACTAGAACGGCAGTCCCTTCTTGGGACTTAGCTATTGTGCTTGAAAATATGGTCGATACCCCTTTTGAACCACTAGAGTCAGCGCCTGTCAGGCTCCTGACAATTAAGATGGCTTTTCTAATTGCCTTTACTTCTCTAAAGAGAATTGGGCATTTGCAGGCTTACCCCAGGGCTAGTCAAGGCTATGCTGCATCCTCACCCAAACTATCTTCTGAAAGTTCCATTCTCGATCATGCACCCAGTTGTTCTCGAAGCCTTCGGTCCTCAACCATTTACAGCTCCGGAGCAGGAAAGACTTCACTTACTGTGTCCAGTACGTGCTCTTCAGATTTACGTCGACCACACTAGCCAGGGGGCAGCCACCACTAGACAATTGCTGTCACATTGGGTGAGAGATTGCCCTAGCCTACGAGGAGCATGGTCAGACTTTGCCTCTAGGAATTTGACCAAGGGCTTGCCTCAACAATTGCTCTGGCAAGAGGTGTCCCCTTGAAGCAAGTTTGTGATGCAACAAGTTGAACCTCTCTGCACACATTTGTCAGATTTTATAGTGATGACTGAATCTCTTGCCTGACTGAATCTAATTGTCTGATCAAGCTCAACTGTCCAGTCATTAGAATAGTACAGTCTTAGTATATAAGTATCTATAGTAATAGATTAACTCAGCTCACTCGGCCAATGTTACTGGCTCATGACAAAAAACACTTGTTAGTGAGACTAATCAAGAAAAAAAAAATGCTAGGGACCATTAGGATTAGGACTTAGAAAATAGAAAAGAAAAGTCATGTTGTCTGACGAGTCCAGATTGACCCTATACCAAAGCAATATGCATGTCAGGGTAAGAAGGGAAGTACATGAAGCAATACACCCATTAGTTTCCACACTACAAGCTTCTGGAGTGAGTGTTATTATCTGGGGTGTTTCAGTTGTTCAAGTTTAGGTTCAGCAATGTTATATGGTAATAAAATGAAGTCAGCTGATGACCTGAATGTACAGATTGAGCAGGGCATCACATCTATGGACTTTTTCTTCCCTGATGGGACAGGCATATTCCAGGATTCAAACTGAGAATTTGGTTTTGTGAGCATGAGAAATCATTTTCAAACATTAAATTCAATTCAATTTTATTTGTATAGCGCTTTTAACAATTGACATTTTCAAAATAATTATATAAGTTTGTATGAGAAGTGAACATGTAAGAATCAAAATGATAAGACTCTCTGTCTCTGATAAGAATGTCTCTGATGAGGAAGCCGAGGACGATGATGACAGTGGCAAGGAAAAACTCCCTAAGATGGTAATAGGAAGAAATCTTGAGAGGAACCAGACTCAGCAGGGAACCCATCCTCATTTGGGTAAAACGGATGGCAGGGATTGATCTGCATCATACTGTCAGATTGGAAGTTCAATATACCAGGAGATGTGTTTAAGTTAAAATTGAGTCCAGTTTGTTATTGGAGGCTCAGGTAGACTGGAGGAAACTCCAGTCCTGAACTATCGAGCGACTGATGTGACAAGTCCTCAGAGAACAGTTGTCTGCATCAGCCAAGGAAAAGGCTCTTTGTGGAAAAGTGGAACCGCAGTCACCACATGCATCCCAGGCAGATCACACGGGGCATCCATGCGATGAGATCTCCAACCAGAAGCAGGACACCAGGACGAGTCAGACAGCTCCAGGGGGCAGAGGGTGTCTGGATCACTGGCAGCTCAGGAGCGACATGTATAGCTCGACAAAGAGACAGGTAGAGGGAAAGAGAGGGAGGGAGAGAGAAAGAAGAAGAGAAGGAGAGATGGCTGTTAGGTATGGTCATAATCAAGCAATGTATAGCGTGAATGTATCTTTAGTGCAGAGTGCAAGCAGGGACTCCGGCAGGGCTAACTATGACAGCATAAGTAAAAGGGAGAGCCAGAAGGAAACACAAACATGAGGGCTCCCTGAGATATAAAGCAACCACCACCTCACCGTCAACAAACCTGAGTGATCAATGAAAGTGGGGAAGACAGCATCTAAACATACCAGTTCACCATAATACTCTATGTCTATGAGTCCCCCATATCTGCATCTTTATCTAAGGCAAATTTATTTACAAAAATGTCTGGCTAAATAATTAGTATTTCAGCCTAGACTTAAACACTAGACTGTGTCTGAGTCCTGAATATTAACTGGAAGGCTATTCCATAACTTTGGGGCTTTAACTTTGCATCTTTCGCTGCTGCATTCTGCACTAACTAAAGCTTGTTTATGCACCTAGTTGAACAACTAGACAGTAAGGCATTATAATAGTCCAACCTCGACGTGATAAAAGCATGAACTAGTTTTTCTGCATCGTTTAGTGGCAGTATATTTCTTACCGTGGCAACATTTTCGAGGTGAAAGACTGCTATCCTGGTAATATTATCTACATGAGATTCAAATGAAAGGCTGGGATCTATAATCACACACCAATGTCTTTCACTGTTGCACTTGATGGAACAGCAAGGCCATTTAAAGTTAGAGTGTGATCATAAAGCTTGCTTGAGACTCAGCCCATCTCTGTGTCAGTGGATTAGGAATTCCAACTTCCTAACTGGCAGACCACAGGTTGTAAGAATGGGTGGACATGTCTCAGCCTCCCTCACGCTCAGCACTGGAGCACCACAGGGTTGTGTTCTGAGCCCTCTACTGTACTCACTGTACACACACGACTGCGTAGCCTCTACCAACTCCACCACCATCTTCAAGTGTGCTGATGACACCGTCGTGGTAGGCCTGATCACTGACAGTGATGACAGCCTACCTGGAGGAGATTGGAAATCTGGTGCACTGGAGCACGGTGCCAGAGGAACAATCTCCCTCTACACGTCAGCAAGACAAAAGGAGTTGGAGTGGACTTTAGCACAAAGCAGAAGAGGGACTACCAGACGCCTGTCATCAACAACAGCCCAGTGGACAGAGTAGACACCTTCAGATACCTCGGTGTCCACATCACACAGGACCTGTCATGGTCCTGTCACATCAACACTGTGGTGAAGAAGGCCCGACAGCGTCTCTACCACCTCAGGCATTTGAGAGACTTTAGACTGCCCTCTAAAGTGCTCAGGAACTTTTACTCCTGCACCATAGAGAGCATCCTGACGGGAAACATCACGACCTGGTTCGGGAACAGCACCATGCAGGACAGACGAGCTCTACAGAGGGTTGTGTGATCAGCTGAGTGCATCATCCACACCGAGCTCCCTGACCTGCACTCGATCTACAACAAGCGGTGCTGGACCAAGGCCAGGAAGATTGTGAAGGACCTCACCCACCCCTGCAATGGACGGTTTTCTCTGTTGCGATCAGGAAAGCGATTCCGCTCCCTGAAGGCCAATACAGAGAGACTGAGGAGGAGCTTCTTCCCGCAGGCGATACGGTCTCTCCACCAGCACACCACACAGTACTGACCCACTTTACACATTCATGCCTCTTGCACTCTCTCTGGACATTCGGAACAATCATTGATACTAGTGGTAACTGCACACCTGTATGTTACAACTTATTCTATTATGCACAAGTCACTTTAGGCATACTTGCACACCCCCTGGACATTTCTATTTATTTATACTCCACTCCTTTCCACACAAAATTCCAATATTCTATATTCTTCTATATTGTACACAATAGGTTTCTTATCTTTTCTTATATATATATATTTTCTATATTGTACAACCAGGTTTTCTTTTCTTATATTTTTCGTATTGTATTTTGTACTGTACAGATATTTTATTCCTAGTTAAATCCACGGGTTTTTTTTATTGTATATTTGTACTGTACAGACAGATATTTCATTCTTAGATTTTCTTATATATTTTCTTATATTTATATATTTATTTCCAATAAATAGTCTTTAGTCTTTTATTTTAAGGTCACGGGGAGTCACCTAAGCATTTCACTGCATATCGTACTGTGTATGACAAATAAAATTTGAATAAAAGTGGTCCTATGAATATAACTTCTGTCTTATCAGTCTCATAAGCAGAAGGAAGTTAATTAACATCCAATCTCTTATGTCCTGCACACATTGCTTAACTATAGTAGGCTGGTTTTTCTCATCTGGTTTTGCTGAGACACATAACTGTGTGTCATCAGCATAACAATGAAAACTAATACCATACTTACGAATTATGTTGCCCAGAGGAAGCATGTAAAGAGAAAAAAGCAGTGGGCCTAAAACTGAACTCTGTGGAACACCAAACTCCACTTTAGAACATGCAGAGTGGGCACCATTTAAATCTACAATCTGATAACGATCAGTCAAATAGGATCTGAGTCATGAGAGGGCAGTTCCCTTAATTCCTACTACATTTTTTAATCTGAACATGGTTGCTGTGCTACTATCTTTTCCAGAATCTTAGAAATAAAAGGGAGGTTTGATATAGGCCTGTAATTGGACAGCTGACAAGGCTCAAGGTCAGTTTTCTTAATTAGTGGTTTAATAACTGCTAATTTAAAGGATTTGGGAACATACCCACTGTTGGGTGAAAAGTTAATTATTTTCAACAGGGGTTCTGTTATTGCTGGTACTATCTGCTTGAAAAAATGTCTCGGTATAGGATCTAATACACAGGTTGACGATTTTGAAGAAGAGATGAGTGAAATTAGTTCACTCTCTTCAAGGGGAGTAAAGTATTCTAGGTTCTGATGTGGTGTGGTTAGTTTATCATCTGTGTAGGACTTCAGCTCTGGTTCAGAGGTGAATCGAATCTTTAAGGATTCGGGTCAATTTTATTAAAACTGAATTAAAATTTATAGCGTACACTTTATCAACTACCCGACCAGCGTTTAGTATGATTTAGTGTAACTTTACCAGTTCTGCTTATCACGTGGCCACCGATGATAACCAAAATCTAGTATTTGACAATTATGAGCAAGGTAACTTAGGATCTGGGCAAATGTTTAAACTTAAAATTACTGGACCAGGACAACAGATCTTTATCAAGAAACAAGAATTTATTTGACTATACTACAATACATGAAACTAAGCTATTAAACACACACACGCGCGCACACACACAAACACACACACACACAATGCAGTTCAAAGGATGAAGTTGACGTAATTTTCTAGTAATGTTCACTAGACCTGAAAGTCACAAGAGCAGAGCCTTGGGTTTAATCTTACGGTTTATGACGTGAGCACCGACTTCAGCAAGGTATGAAGCTTTTGTTTGTTTACTTGCGTTGCGCTGCGGTCTTCCTATGTGATTCGTGTTCGGTGATAGGGAATCACGGCGTTGCTGATTGGTGCTCCAGCGCTGTGATGAAGTCTCTCTGGGAAGCCCTTCGCTGATTGCTCGGTTACTGACGGCGGAGCTCTGACGCTTCTTCTAGCGGAGCCTTTGTGGCGTATTTGAAGTTCTGGCGCGAAGTTTCGTGCCGCTGTGGAGAGCAGATCAGCTGTTAGCTTGCCGGTCAGACGCAAGGCGAGAGTCGACGGTGGACGAGCGACGAGAGAGAGAGAGCTTGCTTCAGATGTGCGGATGGTCAGTCGTTGGATGACGTGACGTTGGAAGACGTCATAGCGCTCACAAGGGCCGAAGCCCGAGTGGCGAGCTTGCTTCCTTCAGATGGTCAGTCGTTGGATGATGTTGGAAGACGCTGGAAGACCCCGATGTGCTCGGACCATGGCGTTTTAACCCTTTGTTATCGGTCCATCCCACGAGTGATTCCTCCAATCAGAGGGGGTTGCGGGATTATCCCCGCCTCACGTGTTTCCTCCCCTTGTGCATACATTAGGCCAGGTTATATGGCCATCACATGGTACTTATCTGGTTGGAAACTTTTAATACCTTTATGAATTAACTTTACACATGCTCTGTTCATGTTACTAGTAATTCATGTACATAAGCATTCCTTGAATAGGATAAGCTTTCCGTAGATACCACACATCGCATGTCTCACACATTCATTCATGCCTTCATCTAGTTAAAAAGACTTTATAACTGCTGGTTACGTGTTCTATGACAGATAGAGTAAACAGAGATACATACAGATATTACATGATGATACAGGTGATATGATATAATATGATACATATATATAGGTGTCAGTTTGTCCCATTGTTATACTTTAGAGCTGATCGGCAGCCGTGTCTCGGCCATGTGTCCCTTTGTTCATGAAAAGGCCTCTCTGGAGGTCAAAGGGGGTATCAGTAAACTTAGGTTAGGGAGGGTGTTTCCCCCCACGCAGAGGTGTAAAGATGTCTCCCTTGTTTACCAGATGGCCAATTTACAGGTTGGAGGTCGAGGTCTTTGGGCTTTTACAGCTTCCAGGTGTGGCAGGCCCTCTTCTCCAGGGCGTCTTACAAGTCCTGCTTCCAGATAAGAGAGGGACTTTATTGTCGAAGAAGACAGATAAAGGGAGGAGCTGGAGTCATGTAGTTTACTAAAAGGGGACCCCTGGGGTGCAATAGAGTGATAGCCCACTCTGCGTCCTGTTCATTCCTACATCTGTATAACTTAAATTGTCTGGTTTCAGTGTGTGGTCATTATACCAGGGAGCAAATTTCTTATCTCTAATCAATTTCCTTTTAGTTAAGAGTTACATTATCTAAGATATAGCAAATTGTTGACTCTAAATATTCAGTCACCTGATCAAGTTCTGTTGAGTCGGATGGCGATCCAATCAAAGTTGATAACTCTGGGAGATTATTGATAAAGCTCTGTGTGGTATTTGATGTGAATGTACATTTAATGTGGTAGTGCGGCGCTACGCGTACATTATTACTATAACACACTTTAATTGAGACAAGACAGTGGTCTGAAATTGCTTCACACTGTGGAATTGTGGTTATATTTCTTATACATAATCCGAAGGATAATATTAAATCTAAAGTATGACCTGCTTTATGAGTGGGTCCTACTAGACATTGATTTACTCCTACCGAGTCCAGTATTGACATAAATGCTGTTCTCAGGGGGTCTTCTGGATTCTCAAAATGAATATTAAAGTCTCCAGCAATTAACGCTTTGTCTACAGAGATGACAAGGTTTGAGAGGAAATCTGCAAATGATAATTAGTGGGATCAACTGAGCTGACTTCATATGTGTAGCTACACTTTTTAAATTACTATAGAGAACTTCAAATGCATTAAATTTGAGTCCGTGTTTTTGTACGATAGAAAGATTATCATTGTAAATAATTGGGAACCCTCCTCCTCAACCAGTTACCCAAGGCTGGTGTATGTAGCTGTATCCAGGAGGACTAGCTTCATTTAGAGCTACATACTCATTCTCTTTAATTCAGGTTTCTGTTAAACATAATTAAGAACTGCAGAGAATTAAGAGAATTAAGAACTGCAGAGAGAAGATGGAAGAAATCGCAGCTTGATTGCGATCTTGTCTTTTATCAGACTATTCTCTCCAAATTCTCATGTGACGTGACTTCTGCCAAAACTGCATTCTACAGAGAAAAGCTGGAAGCCTCTGCACATGATCCTGGCAAACTCCATAACATCTTCTCCTCACTACTCAACGCACCGACTCCTCCTGCCCCTTCCTCTCTGACTGCTGACGATTCTTGAAAGGGCTGTTTTTAACCAAATGTCTCTTTATCTCTCACAGAACAACCTTAATGATCCCAACCAATCTGGATTCAAGGTGGCACATTCCACAGAGACTACCGTTCTGTCAGTCACTGAGAAGCTCCATGCTGCTAGATCTGCTAAACTGTCATCTGTCCTGATCCTCCTGGACCTGTCAGCTGCATTTGACACAGTGAACCACAAGATCCTATTATCTGTTCTCACAAGCCTTGGTATTTGTGGAACAGTGTGGCAATGGTTTGCTTATTACCTAGAAGATAGGTTGTATGAGGTGACATGGAGGGGATCTACATCTGCCCCATGTAGACTCTCTACTGGTGTTCCGTAGGGCTCAGTACTTGGTCCTCTTCTGTTCTCCCTCTATACCCGGTCTCTTGGTAAGGTCATATTATCGCATGGATTTTCATACCATTGTTATGCAGATGACACACAACTTGTTTTCTCCTTTCCTCCCTCTGACACTCAGCTTTCCACACAGATCTCAGCATGTCTGGCAGACATCTCATCCTGGATGTTAGCTCATCAGCTGAAACTCAATCTGAATAAAACCGAACTGTTGTTCATTCCTGGTGACTCATCCCCAGGTCAAGATCTTGTGATATTCCTGGACAACAATCAAATCACTCCTTCAGCCACTGCCCACAATCTTGGGGTAACCGTGGACAATCATCTGTCATTTTCCCCACACATCGCTAACCTTACTCGCTCTTGTAGATTTCTTCTTTACAATATCAGAAGAATCCACCCATTTCTTTCTTCACAGGCTACTCAGGTGCTTGTTCCGTCCCTTGTTATTTCAAGACTGGACTACTGTAACTCACTCCTGGCTGGCCTGCCTCTGTCCACAACTCATCCTCTGCAACTGATCCAGAATGCAGCAGAACGTCTCGTTTTCACCCTTCCTCTTTACAAAAGTTCTCCCACACCACACCACTCCTCCGCTCCTTGCACTGGCTTCCTGTAGCTGCCCGCATCAAATTCAAAACACTGATGCTTGCCTACAAAGCTAAAAATGGCCCAGCACCCACTTACCTCTCTGCTCTAATCACACCACGCACTGCGCCGCGTTCCCTCCGATCCTCCCACCATCTCTCAGGGATCGAGGGCGGCATTCATCCAGACTCTTTTCTGTTCTGGCACCTAGGTGGTGGAACGAACTTCCTCTAGATGTCCCTACAGCAGAGACTTTGACTATCTTTAAACGGCGACTCAAAACTTATCTATTTTTCCAGTACTTACAGGACTAACCCTCCCACCCTTACTGCAAAAAAAATAAAAAACCTTCCCAGTTGTGTTAGACTAATCGCACTTAGTTATTGACCTACTTAACCCAGTGTAAGTATCTATCCAGTAATGTAAACTTTAAAGCATGTTTTGTAAGTCGCTCTGGATAAGAGCGTCTGCCAAATGCCTAAATGTAAATAATATATCAAACTCCTAAGCTGTGATACTTTCATTAACAATAACTGCTTTAGATGCAAGAGATCTAATATGTAACAGTGCTAGCTACAGATCAGAGGTGCCGGCTGTGTATTCAGTGTGATCGGAGTTTGTGGTTACTATGTTAATTAAATTACTAATGAACCCTGAATGATGACTCTACGCAGCTAGCAGACAGTTGGTTTAGCCTGTTTGTCTGCTCCCTGGCCTGGGCTCTGGATTGTCACAGATTAACTAGGCCTCTTCTGAGACTATGCGCTATACTACAAGAAATGAGAGCAGCACCTTCCCGAGTGGGATGGACACTGTCCTAACAGGCCAGCTTTGCCCTCAAAGGTCTTCCAGTTATCTATAGTATTGGCCAAAAGTTTTGAGAATTACATAAATATTGGAAATTGGAAAAGTTGCTGCTTATCTTTTTATAATAGCAATTTGCATATACTCCAGAAAGTTATGAAGAGTGATCAGATGAATTGCATAATCCTTCTTTGCCATGAAAATCAGCTTAATCCCGAAAAAAAATTTCCACTGCATTTCACTGCTGTCATTAAGGGACCTGCTGAGATCATTTCAGTAATCCAGGATCATCTCCTAAAGAGGAATCAGCGGCGGGATTGGAGTGCCACCAGTGCAGAGCTTGCTCAGGAATGTCAGCAGGAAGGTGTGAGCGCATCTACACACACAGTGAGGCGAAGACTTTTGGAAGATGGCCTGGTGTTAAGAAGGGCAGCAAAGAAGCCACTTTTCTCCAAAAAAAGCATCAGGGAGAGATTGATCTTCTGCAAAAAGTATGGCGAATGGACTGCTGAGGACTGGGGCAAAGTCATATTCTCGGATTAAGCCTCTTTCCAATTGTTTGGGGCATCGGAGAAGAAAAGGTGAGTACTATCATCAGTCGTGTATCATGCCAACAGTAAAGCATCCTGAGACCATTCATGTGTGGGGTTGCTTCTCATGCAAGGGAGTGGGCTCACTCACAATTTTGCCCAAAAACACAGCCATGAATAAAGAATGGTACCAAAACACCCTCCAACATCAACTTCTTCCAACAATCCAACAACAGTTTGGTGAAGAACAATGCATTTTCCAGCACAATGGAGCACCGTGCCATAAGGCAAAAGTAATAACTAAGTGGATCGGGGACCAAAACATTGATATTTTGAGTCCATGGCCTGGAAACTCCCCAGATCTTAATCCCATTGAGAACTTGTGGTCAATCCTCAAGAGGCGGGTGGACAAACAAAAACCCACTAATTCTGACAAACTCCAAGAAGTGATTATGAAAGAATGGGTTGCTATCAGTCAGGATTTGGCCCAGAAGTTGATTGAGAGCATGCCCAGTCGAATTGCAGAGGTCCTGAAAAAGAAGGGCCAACACTGCAAATACTGACTCTTTGCATAAATGTCATGTAATTGTCGATAAAAGCCTTTGAAATGTATGAAGTGCTTGTAATTATATTTCTGTACATCACAGAAACAACTGAAACAAAAATCTAAAAGCAGTTTAGCAGCAAACTTTGTGAACACTAATATTTGTGTCATTCTCAAAACTTTTGCCCACGACTATATAAAGCCCACCTTATTTTCTGAGTACCACCTGGACATCCAGCAGTTCAGCGACCATACCATGCTGTAAGTTACAGTATGTCGCCACGTCTCATTGGGATGGGGCCACAGCAAACTACTTCATCGGACATCGCCTTCTCTAGTTTAAACACCTCTGTAAAAGTTACTCTTACTAACCTCTGACTGACGAAGGTGTATATCGTTAGCTCCAGCATGTATCACTATCTTGGAGAACCTATGCTGTCCTAGAGCCCTAAGATTACCTGCTATGTCCGGTGCTCTGGCTCCCGGGATACACCGAACCACTGCCGCTGGCGCCCCTAAAGGCCTAGCTAATTTCACGTGCCTCAGTATTGAGTCTCCTATAACCAGAGCTTTTTCAGGTTCCTCAGCGGGTGCATCACTGAAAAGAGCAAACTTGTTGGACACATGAAGCGCAGAAGACGTGTGCTCCAGTGGGCTAGCTTTAGCGTTAGCTTTGACTGAACGAGTATGCCGCCGAGTCATCACCCACTCCCCCCGCTGTGAGGGCTCTAATGCCGGAGTCGGGGGCTGGTTATCTCTGCCTGCGGCACCCAGACTTTCCGCTACGGGAATAACACTACTCTCGCACTCTCTAACCCTCTCTAAAGTCTAATACTAATATCTTCTCCGTCAGAGTGCTAACTAACACACACATTATCACTAACGACGGTCTAAACACCCTGCACTCCACAGACTGAACAAGCTGAATAGTATCCATGATAACGTACCCGAGTCAGAGTTTACGTTTTCTATAGGAGTTAAAGTTAGTAACCTGAGCCAAAATGGCAGCAAGTGTATTTAAGCTAGAGCCAAGATGGCGTTGACCGTGTGAAAAATAACATGAAACAAAACGTTTTAAGGAGAAATTAACAGTGGATTTCATGCTTTGTTTACAATTGTGAACTGAAAATGTGAGTATAAAAAAAGAGGTAACCATTTGTGAACATAATGTATTGGTTTACATTTATGCACAAGACAGAGATTTTATTTGTACACATGAACATTCAAAGACATTTAGTTTATTTGGAATACAATTTATGCTATTATGTCATAATCAAAAAATTTAAAAAGAATGCAGAGTTCATTAAACATCACCAGAGCTCGCAGCATATTTATGTGTTTGTCTCACTTTTCTGCAGACGTGTGTAAGTGTATTCTACTTACCGTTTCGGGTCTCTCCAGTCTGAGACGGGCAACAGAAGTCAGTAAACTGGTGGAGGTTGATCGATCGGCAAACAATGTAAACAAGAGCAAACACAAATTGTAGTCAAAGGGTTTGTAGCAAAGGTCATACACAAAAGGCACAAAGAAGATAAATGAGATAAATTAAAAGAATAAGATGCTCAGTTAACTCACTAGCGCGTATACTCTGCAACACTCCTCGGTTTTTAAATTCTATTTATACTTTATAGTTGTTAATTGTGAATAGGTGCGCCTGGTTAGAACTCTGGTGAGCTGGAGCACGCAATGCTGGGAGTTGCAGCATGCATGCTCCAGTAATTCTGTAAGTCTGCTTTCCTTACTCTGGTGTAGTTAGTGACTGTCATTGGCAGTGGTCTGACACTGTGATTTAGAAACTGTTTTTATGCACTGTTTTGTTTGGCTTCATGGCAAGCTTGTCACTATTATCCTTTTTTATTGTATGTATATGGATAACATGCCATGTAATGTTTAGTGGTGCAATTCAGCAGTTTAAATCTTTCATAAAGCAAGGACATGTAACAACATATTTCAAAAAAACAAAAACAAACAACAAATCAAAACAAATACCACAACCAAAACAAAGTATAGTAATTGGAATTTGACAGTGAATGATGGTTAGAATACTTAAAAAGAAAATAAAAAACAGGTCATGCTATGTTAAATATAGGATAGAATAGTGCTAGCTGGCTTATATGGAGTTAATCTAGGCCACTGTCCAGATTTTATGCACTGTATTATATTTTTTAATCTTGACTTTTTTCAGCATTAATTAAATCACATTTATAATATAAAGTCATATATGGGGCAAGCTTTGACATTTTATTCAAAGGGGCCCAAAAATGTATACACACATTGTTGCCACAATTAAAATTGAATTTAAAAAAGGGCCTAGATAATATATACATATAGCATTTTGCCCCCTTCCTGATCTTTAATTTTTTTGTATATTTGCCACACTTAAATGATTCAGATCATTTAACTAATGTTAATATTGCACAAAGATAATCTGAGTAAATACAAAATATTTTAAATGATGATTTTATTTATTGAGAGAAAAATGTTCTCCAAACCTGCTTGGCCCAATATGAAAAGGTAATTGCTCCTGTAACGGGTTTGATGCATAAGCGGCACGACACACCAAATTTTTATGTGGGGTGAATTTACTAAGATCTGGCAGTCAAATCTAAAATGGATAATTAAAAATGGAAGTCAGTAAGTAGATGGCAGTTGATCGATCAGCAAACAACCTGAACAAGAGCAAACACAACTGCCTTGCAAATTGTAGTCAAAGAGTTTGTAGCAAAGGTCATACACAAAAGGGACAAAAAGGAAAATTGAGATAAGATAGAAAAATAAGCTGTGCTCTAAGTTGTGAACAGAAGGAGAGGTCAACTATCTAGTGAGCAAGGAATGACAAAGATTTAGGCACATGGCCATCAGAGACGCAATGCCCCTCCCTCAGCTCTGAGCTCACTGTAGCTTCTGCCACTGCCTGTCCACAAACAGCTGGCCCTGCTCATTCGCACACCTGCAAAAAGAGAGGCGGCCTATCTAGTGAATGAGGAGCAATGAAGATTTAGGTGCATGCCCCTCACATGCTCAATGGACATGAGCACAGAGTTGACTTGCTGCATAGTCGAGGGGAACAAGAACTTGGCAGAGAAGGGCTTGGACCAATGTGACAGAGAGAGTTTGCGGAAGGTGGTTTTAGAGGAATGCGAGCATGAGTCTCTGTTCCACCCTCTATTTTGAGTCTCTGTTCCACCCTGTATTTTATATTTTGCTTGCTTCTTGTAGGCTTTGCTGGTTCATAGCAGTGTCTTTCTGGCTTGTAGCCAGGCCTTCTTACAATGGTGAATGAAGGATTGAACAGATGGGATGTTGACCTCCCCTTTCTGGGAAGGGAACTAGGGTGCTTGATAACCTAAGCAGCACTGAAAGGGGGACAGAGAGCAAAAGAGATGACATCCCAGGCCAGGTTGATGGATAGGAACTTTCGACTGCTGATGCCATAGTTCATTTCGGTGAGAAAAAAGAGAGAGAAAGAGCAGGGGTGCAGCTTGTTGTCACGCATTGACCTCTGGGAAAGATCATCACCTACCCCACATGCTAGAGGTGTTGAGAGCACCATATTAGCCATTAACAAAAACCACAATAGCGTACAGGTTATCGTGGGTTGCCCCATGACTGTGTAATTTATTGGCACTTTTTCAATTTTTTATTTCTGCTGGTCACTCCCACTAGCAGAATACTTTTATGTGCAGAGGAGATTGGGTGCATCTCTTGGCCAAACCAGTTCGCCCAGTAGCATGTGCACCTCTTTCTGCTGGGAATTTCTGGCCCTGGCATGTTTGGCTTCCTGACTCTCTGGGAGTTGTGTTTCTGACTGTAGTTGCTGCTTGGTCAGGAGTGGGTGGACCATCAATGCTTCAAGCCAGTGGTCCCTGGAGTGGCCCACCCTATGATAGCTCCGCTGATGTTGTCCCCGGGGTTTCCTGATGGACAGAGCTAAGAGCATAGCGGAACTCCGGTAGCCACTGGTCCTCATATCGCTGTTGCTGGGCCTCTGGCAGACTTTACAGGCCTTGATGAACTGCCATACATACTTGCACACAGAGAGCCACCAGACGTCATCCAACAGCCTCACCAGGGTTTTTAGCCGCCCCCTGTGTTCGCCTGATAGATGGGTAAGGTACTGGCACAAAAACTCCTGGATTAACTTTTTCCTTGCTTCACTGTAGCTCGTCGATATATCACCCCTGGTGTTGTACAAAGGAGCTCCTCTGGCTTGGCATTTTCCCAGGGTACTCCCCCACAGCCAGTTGAGCTATTTGGCTGCCGTCCTGCTGGGGTTGTGCTATCTTCTCCAGGTCACAGGGCAGGCCAGAAATCTTGCAGTGGAAGCAGTGGAGAATCTGGCTTTGGTGACATTGCATAGTTGAGATGATAGGCTTCTGAGTGAGGAAGCTGTGCGATGGCGAATCCAGCTATGGGTTGTGACAAAGATTGTTTCGTGGCTTTCTTCCCCTCCTCCTTGCTGTGCTGAGCCTTCAGCTTTTGCCAGTCATCCGTGTCTACTAAGCCGACCTTTTCCACGCTCGTTCCTCCCTTGCTGCTCCTACCTGCTGTTCGACTGCGCTCCCTGTGCCTCTGAGACAGTCAGCCACCCTGGGGTTCCTGTTATTAAGTATGCTGCCCCTCCGCTCTTTCTCCGCAATGTCGGCGGAGTCTTCAAAAATCGGAAACTCCCTGTGGATGGGTGGTTGCTCACAACAGGAGGACTTAGTGGGCCGCTCTGATGATGTATGCAGCTTGGATATGCAAGCTGAAACAGATAGGCGTTATGGCTTACTGGGAGATGTGCCTTTCCTCTGCAGTGCTGCGATTGGAGTGCTAGATGTGGGCTGTGCAGAAGGGTCAGATGGTGTAGGGTTGCAGGCCTGTGGTCAGTGAAATTGTAGGACGGCTAGTGAGATCGAGCTTTTGCATTTGCTTCTCCCACATAGCGTCTCTCCACAGAAAACAGTCTGTAATTGCTCTCTCCAGCTTTTCCAGGGACTCTTGAATGTAGTTCTCCAACCCTGCTAAGCTAGTGTCCACAGCCCGCCGAAAAAAATTTCCCCATTTAGCGTACTGTTAGTGGATTCTTTGACAACACGCTCTAGTGTGTTAAGTCTTTCAGCAAGGGCCAATAAATCCACTTTACAGTTATTCACCTCAGTCTGCAAAGTTTGCACCTCAGCCATACCAGCCACACAATCATTATCATCAGTCTATTTGTTATACATATACAAAGAACTTAATAGCCTGCCTGAGTCGGCCATATTCACCAAACTAGCATTGATATTCATCTGCCTTATAAGTCTCAAAACACCTGCGACACTCAAAAAAAGATCCTCACATGGGGCACCACTATGTAAGGCTCAGATAAAATTTTTATGACCTGATGTTACACAAAAATGAGAGATCTTTCTCTTAGTGTCGGAGTGCCTTAAAACCCAGTGAGCAAGAACGACAACAACACGACTAATCAGAAACAACCGCAAGTTTATTACACAAAAAACTTAATGAAAAAGGTGTACCAAAACCAATAAAGTAAATAATATTTACAAAATATATACAATTGTAAGTGGAGTAGGTGTGAGTGTATAGAATGTCCAAAGTCCAGGTTATTGTAAGAGAGTGTGATAGAGTTGAATCGGCCTCACCGGAACGGATGGAATAAGCCCGGGAGGCCGATGTCAGAGCAAGATTGTGTTATTCCAGATGGCAAGGAAAACCCGTAAGGAACAACCCTCAACAGTCTCTTTATATACTCCGAAACAATGTCAACATAAACAGTGCACTGTGACTCCATACTCCCTTCCCGAGTTCTTTCCCGGGTCTGCTTTATATCCGGGTTATGTGACTACATGCGTCACGTTCTTCCTGAGCCGACCGGCAACACAGTCTCATGAGAGTTCGAGCGGGAACCCATACACAAAATACTCACGGGCACAAAAAACCTTTCTGGGCACAATCACTCAGGCTTCGAAGCTTTTTTTTTTATATATTTTACTGGCTTACTTTACCCTATAAAAGTGTCCATTATGCGGCTGTGCTACAAGTTAATCTCCAAAAGTCTCCTGCACCTGCCAAACATGGTGCTGATGCTCCTCCAGGTCTCAAGAAAAGATCAAAATCCAAATAGACAAAAAACTAAGAGTCTCTGAGCACGTCATTAATGAGGGCTGAAAGAATGCTGGAGCATTAGTCATTAGTCTTCCACTCGTCACTCTCTCAAATGCGGATGTAGGTCCAACTTGGTGAACAGCCAGTGTGACATGACAGCAGCTCATAAGCAGCTCATGGAACATGATGGGCTCCAGGCTTGTGTTCCTGGCCCAATCGATCTGTGGGATATGGCGGGTTAACCAAAGCAGGCCCAGGATGACCTCAGGAGCAGTCTCCCGTCAATGACTTCCTCTGACAGACCCTTGAAGAACCCACAATGCTTGATTGTTCCACCCACTTGAAAGTGCCAGTGTCTGGAACTAGTTGTAGTCCCAGAGCAAAGTACTCCACTCCCAGGCCCATCCTGAGAGGAATGTTATAACGTATGCCACCATGGAGGATTCTGAAGTGAAGTTTGCAGCTCAAAAATTAACGAGCACTGAAAGAGGAAGGAGTAACATGCGCCTGGATCCCCTTCATAAGTGGGGGAGCAGGTTGTCATGGTTCTCATTGTGTATCGGGGGTGATGCCTTAAGGTGGAGAAGATTAGAGCTGTTAGAGTGATTTGGTGCCCTCCTGCTGGTGCACTCAGAGAAGCCCACCTTGGCTCTCCAGCGACAATTTCACGCAGTCAAACTCTGCTGGATTCATGCTGATGGCTGGATTATTCTGTCACGGAGGAATCGAAACGTTAGACGAGAGCATAGTAGAAAGAGCAGAAGCGAGGATCAAAATCAGTCAGCAAGCCACAAAAAAACAATGAACCAAGAAACCAGGAAATCAAAGAGTGGGGCAATAAATCCAAATTTTGAAGCAAAAGCGAGAAAACAAGAGAACAAAGCAAACTTGGCAACGTGAAAATCATGAAACAAGAACGTGAGAGAATTGGGCTAGAAGGCACACAATAATCAGGCACTGGAGCAGCGTGCAGCTCATGCTTAAATGATCAGCATGAGATGTGAGACTGGTGTGTAGATGGGGCAGAAATGGGGGTGTAGGAAAAACACATGACAGACTAGGGAAAACATGAACACGTGGGAAGAATGTGACAGCGTGGGAAAAAGTGGCAGACAGGTCGTGGAGCGATCGTGAAATGGGACAGAAATCTATCTCAGTTTTACAAAAAATGCAGCTAATAAGAGTTCATTCATGATTTAGGAGGGGGTGTTTATGTTTTTCACTTAAAAATGAATCCATCATTTAAAAAAATATTTTGTATTTACTCGGGCTATCTTTGTTTAACATGAACATTTATTTGATAACCGAATAATTTAAGTGACAAATATGCTAAAAAAAAAAAAAACAGGAAGATGACAAATACTTTTTCATGGCTTTTGACTGACATTATATATACTTGACTTTATTAGATATATGAAAATCTGCTGGATTGGCACCGTGTCCAGGGTGTACACTGCCTCGTGCCCTAAACCACCTGGGATGTGCTCCAGGCACCTGAATAAAGGATAACGTGGTATGGACGATGAGTAAATGAGTGAAAATCTGCTGAAATAGTAATCTGAAGAATTGCTTGAGTGATTCTTGTTGGGAACAGTATGCTTACTCAGATTACTGTTTAATCATCCTGGCTGTTCTGAGAGAATCACTTTATCATGTATTGTGTGAGATGTAAATCGGAACACCACAATCCAACTTTAACTACAGATCTGGCCATTAAGAATGCAAGATCCCGCAATTTTCCCGCAAGATCCCGCAATTTGGCGTGCGACGTGCCGTGAGATCCCCCAAGCAACATTCGGGAATTTAAATAAATGTGTTGTGCTTCACTGAATATCCGCCAGATGGTGCATGGAAGGACTTTATCTAAAAGCCAGACCAAGTACCACAAAGAATTGTGTATATTTAGTTAGCCTAAAACAACATTGTTTCCAATGCTGAAGCAAACATGAATTTTATTTAGTTTCACAATAATAATATTTTATGATGAATGTGCGTATATGTGCTTCATATTATGTTCATAATGATGAAAAGAGATGCCCTAAATTATGAGGCGCCGTATAGAGCTTAAATCAAACTTCACTCATGCACACACAAGTGAAACACTTGCATACACATATATGAAACAGCCACACATCTATATATACTCACACAACTACATATGAAATGAGCACACACACACCTATGAGACGCGCGCACATATATACAAACTCTCCGTGCACATACACCTATTAGATGCGCGCACATATACAGTAACTATGCATGTCCTAATTCGTGAATATGTCAACATGTCTTTGTTAAAACGTAGAAAAGCACCATCACAAGAAATGAATGAACAAATATAAACATGAAGTGCTTCGGGAATTTTATAAAAATAATCTGGCTTTTTTGCTGTTTGTGTCCAGCATTGAATAATTATTTCATTCATTATTTGTCCATGAATAAAAAGGACTATTTAAGCATATGCGAAAATGTATTTCACTTATTTTTTTCCTTGTTTTACACATTAAAACAAGGAAAATAGACGTGCTGAGCTCCAGTTCATTGTGATGAAAAGGTCCAGGAAGGAAACAGGTTTCTTATTTTACAAAATGTGAATATATTCAGTAAATGTATGAACTACATTCAAAGTATCAAATCCAACTATGAAGTCTGATTTAATAGATACCATTAAACGATTTTATTTGATTCTATTTATGTTTATGTTTTGCTGGCGAAATACATTTTAGGCAGAGACGTTTGCTTGGTCTTGTTAATTCTTTTTAAACCCCTCAATTCTGCCAATTCCCCCATCAGCGAAACGGGTTTGATAACTTCACACCTACTGTGAATGAAAGGTGAGAAGAGGGCTTACAGTAACTGGGGGTCTGCAGGTGTTCACCTTGGAGCACCCTGTCACCTTGTATTGAGCGAATAGACTAAAACAAAAACAAAATCATGTTTGCTTCAGCATTGGAGACAATATTGTTTTAGGCTAACTTTATTGAAGATTATACACTTTTGTATTCTTTGTTGTACTTCGTCTTTTTGCACACACGTGTGCATCTTTAAATTTGATCAGAAAATAATAGTGGGCTAGTAGGCACGTTATTTTTACATGTAACTTAAACGGCTGAATGAAGTTAAATATATACAATAAATTAATAATTGCGTTTGCTTTACATTTGAGCACTCGTGTAAATAGCTTTTTCATTGTATATACCATATTATATATGTGTGTCTAATACTGTTTTATTCATATTTTACATTACATGCAGTTTGTAATTTACTTGCAATTTTAAAATATAACCTACGTATCTAGAGTATAAGCATGTTTAACTACTTCATCTGTGAATGAGAAATTTGGTCTGGCTTTTAGATAAAGTCTTTATTTGATATAATTTTAATGTTTAATTAATTATCTTATTATATCTTATAAATTCTTATTCTCTATATTCTTGTCGAATATAGTCCTTCAGAGCAAGCACGGTGTCAGAAGATTCTGCTGAATCTCTTCTCACCTTTAATTCACGATAGGTGTGAATTTATCCAACTGGCTGCGCTGTTGGCAAATACTGTAGGGGGGTTTTAGATGCATTAACAAGACAGAGCGGACGTCTCTGCCCAAATTTTATTTCTCCAGCAAATTAAATCAGACGTCATAGTTGGAGTTGATACTTTGAGTGTAATTCACGAATTTACTGAATATTTTCAAATGCAGATTGACCTGTATATCAACTTGATAACTAACGAATGCTTTAGTGAAAAGCTCTATAAAACAGCGCCTATATGAATGACAATGAAATATTACAGAACATGCGAGTTGATGCCCATGCAGCGATCACAAACCATTAAAGTATTGGATTTGAATTAAAATGCCACATATATAAATACATTTCACTCACACACACACACACACACACACACACACACACACACACACACACATGTGGCTTTTAAATTAAAATTTGAAATAACATTTGAACACATTAAGTATATTCATGTTTAATTAAGTTCTTAAATCCTTGTGTTCCAGTGTTCATGCAGTAATTTGGCCCATGTTCACCCATGGGCTGACACTGTGATTATTCATTATTTATTGTTATGCTTACTTACTTGGAGGGATTCTGTTTGAAGCAGAGTGACCTGTATATCAGCTTGATAACTAGCGAATGCTATAAAATACCCCATGGGTGAACATGATCAAATTACAGCATAAACACTAATATATAAAAGAGAAAAAAATAGAAAAAAAATTATATATTTTTTTATTTATTTTTTTTTTTTCTCTTGCTATGGTACCTTTACTAACATTTAATACAATTTATAATAATAAGTGGTGCAGAGGTGTATAATAAACCGAAAAGATAAACACAAAAAGATGAACAGCTATTTATTTAATTATCATTATTATAATAATAATCCTTATTTATCAACAACATCCATCCATCAATGCAGTATGTCTGCATTTTTATTGATATATCGCATGCGTTTATCACCTTTTGATCAAAATGCTGCCTTTTGTAAATTGAAACTGCGAGCCGCAGGTTTGAAATTAATTTTAGATCAATTTTAAAGCACGATTTAGGGCATCTCATTTCATTACTATAAACATAATTTATGAATTACACTCGAACGGGCGGTAGAGCTCTGATTAGACTACGTACAGTAGACAACATCTCGGAGCCCAAGCCAACATCTCGGAGCCCATTTAAATAAATAAAATAAAAATTAACAAATATTGTAAGCAAACAGCAGCTTCCCGAGAGCTGCCGCAGAAGCGCGCGAGATCCCTTTTCTCGAAACGTGTGTTCTTAATGGCCAGATCTGTACAATGTTGTGATGTTGTGAATATTTACTATGGCACATTGCTAGCCAGGAAAAAGCTCAAGCAGAGCACTCAGTACGACTGAGTAGGACTCTAAACTTAAAATCTCCAAAGCAGTTGTACAATTTATCAACTCTGTAAATTGTTGTGCTTGTCTAAATTCAAACTCGCATACAAAGAAATCTGTTTTACCACAACCTGGCCTCAAATAGAAACTGTGTTTCAGTGGGAAAAATAAAGTGAAGGCATTAATAGAAGGTTGGATGGGACTATAGGGAGTCAATATCTGTTTGATCTCCATGTCATTTATGAGTTCTGGATTTTTTTTCCCTAGTCTGTTTTGTAATTATACTTTATGATTCCCACCTTGTTTATGTTGATTTACAATTTGACCTCTGAGGAGTGAGCTGAAATCCTTAGACCTGCTGTTCAAATGAGATAAGAAATGCTGCTTCTTGCATTGTCGGGTATACTCTATCCATCAAGGATTGTGTCTCTCAGATATGTTTCTTTGCCAGTTGTTTCTCTGTTGTCCATACTGTCTCTTGTCTTTGTTTAAAGATTGAGAAAATACTGTGTTAATATTAAATGAGGCTTTTAAAAACTTAGTTGTTGTCAGATGCAATTTGCCTCATAAACACTGTATGTCACCTTTAAGGGAAATTCTCCATGTATCTTAAGAAATACACAACACCATGATAAAAAACAAAAGCCCTGGAGCAATTTGCTTCTTTAAAATTGACAACCATCTGCATCTCTATATCATTATACAATTTACATTAAGTAACAAATCACACAACAAGCTGAAATAAACACCGAAAAAATGTGTGGCTGGGATTCTAACAAATATTTTTGTTCAGTAAATGTCTTAATTTTAGCAGTACCTTACCTTGACTATTGATGGGATGACCATCAATCCCAGTCGATGATCAGTTAATTTCCTTTTAATTTCAAGCAATCAATTATGAAAAATGGTGATTCATTTTAATTGCTTAAACATTATAATTCTTCATTTTCCAAGCACCAGAGCAACTGCTGTGTAGTGGAAACTACAAAATATAAAGAACGCCAATTAACCTAATCTACAGGTCTTTCGACTGTGGGAGGAAACTGGATTACCCGAAAAAAAAAACATCAAGCACAGGGTAAACGTCTCGGGTTACTTGACTGTAACCCTGTTCCCTGATAAAGCGGGAACGAGATGCTGCGTGAAAACGCTATGGGAACATCTCTCTGTTGCCCGGTTGTGAGGCCTGTGCATGTCAAACCTGCCGAATACCTTCGGCTTATAACCTGTGCCAGGCATGACGTCACCGAATAAGGTGCACCTGCAGGTTATAAATAGGAGTGAACCGGAAAAATCCTCAGGTCAATTTTGTCTGAAGGACATCCAGGCACACCAGCAGTGCGGCATCGGAACGCAGCATCTCGTTCCCGCTTTATCAGGGAACAGGGTTACAGTCAAGTAACCCGAGACGTTCCCTTTCAAAAGCTACACTCAATGCTGTGTGAAAATGCTATGGGAACGAGAATACCAACGCCGCCGCACTGTAAGTGTCTGGACCCCCAGGTTGTGTAGCGTGTGCGCACAAGCCGAGGAGGTCTCAGACCTAGCTCTGGGATGCTGACTCAAGGACCTGTGAACCCGGAGTAGCATTGACATCCAGACTATAAAATCTAACAAACGTGTGTGGAGAGGACCACTCCACCGCATCACACACCTGCTGCAGGGGGACGCCTCTTGTCAAGGCAATCGATGAGCCAATCCCCCTGGTTGAGTGAGCCCTGTTTCCCAGAGGTGAAATGTGACCACGCGCCTCATAGGCTAGGGCAATGGCATCTCTCACCCAGTGTGACAGAGTCTGTCTAGTGGCAGCCGCCCCCCAGTTGCGACCCCCATGGCAAATAAAGAGCTGCTCTGACTTACGCCACTGGCTAGTGTGGTGGACGTAGATCCTAAGAGCACGTACTGGACACAGTAAGTGAAGTCTTTCCTGATCCGGAGCTGTGAAAGGCGGAGGACAGAAGGCTTCGAGAACAACTGGGTGCATGGTCGAGAATGGAACCTTGGGAAGATAGTTCGGGTGAGGATGCAGGATAGCTTTGACTAGCCCAGGGGCAAAGTCTAGGCAGGATGGGGAGACTGACAGAGCCTGCAGATCCCCAATCCTCTTCAAAGAAGTAATAGCCATAAGAAAAACCATCTTAAGAGACAGAAGCCTGACAGGCGCTGACTCTAGTGGTTCGAAAGGGGTGTCGGCCAGGCCTTCGAGTACGATAGTTAAGTCCCATGAAGGGACCGTCGCTCTAGTGGGCGGCCTAAACTGTTTAGCTCCACAAATAAAACGGGCAACTAAATGGTGCTTGCCCACAGAAACCCCGCCATTCAGAGTGTGACAAGTCGAAATAGCGGCTACGTACGTTCTGAGCATACTAGGGCATAAGCCCGAGGACAACTTTTCTTGCAGAAACTCCAGCACTGAAACAATCTGGCAGTGAACTGGGTCTATGTGTCTTACCATGCACCAATTTTCAAATACACTCCATTTGAGGGCATAAGTTCTTCTAGTGGAGGGAGTCCTGGCACTTAAAATGGTTTCAATTACGCTAGCTGAAAGCCCAGCATGTCTCAGTTGGTCCCGTTCAGGGGCCAAACGTGAAGGTTCCAGAGCTCGGGCCGGGGATGAAGTATTGTCCCTTGTGCCTGAGACAGAAGATCCCTCCTCACTGGAATCACCCAGGGTGAGCCGTCGAGGAGAGATATTAGATCCGAGAACCACACTCTGGTCGGCCAATGGGGCGCTATCAATAAGAGGCGCAACCTTTGTTGACGGACCCTCGCCAGGACTCCCGGGAGCAGAATTATAGGTGGAAACGCATAAAGGCGTAATCTGGGCCACGTGTGGGCCATTGCGTCCAGACCCAAGGGAGCTGGAGGAGTCAGAGAGTAGTAAAGGGGGCATTGTGCTGCTTCTTGTGAGGCACACAAGAAGTGAGATAAAAGATCTCTTGTGAGATTTGACTGACTACTCCGGGGTGGAGCTTCCATTCCCCCTTTTCTACAGCTTGTCTGGATAGCAGGTCTGCTCCTACATTCATGTGCCCTGGAATGGAAATCGCCCTGAGGGAGAGGAACTTGTCCTGTGCCCGAAGCAGAACCTGGTGCGCTAGCTTGTTCAAGCCGCGCGAGCGCAGTCCACCCTGGTGATTTATGTACGAGACTACTGCAGTGCTGTCCACCCGCACTAGGACATGGTAGCCTCTCAACTGCTGGAGGAAGTGTTTCAGGGCCAGAAACAGAGCCATCATTTCGAGGCAATTGATGTGCCACGCGAGAAGATGACGTCTCCAGCTCCCTTGTGCTGGACGGCCATCCAAGACCGCACCCCAGCCCGTGAGGGAAGCATCTGTCGTTTGCATCTTGCGAAGACAAGACGGACCTAGAGTGGGACCCAAAGTCAGAAACCGGGGTCTGAACCACATAGAAAGGCCACAAAGCCCCCGGCGCGTAACCCTTATTAGCCTCTGGGGGTTGGCCCCTGAATGAAACCCCCTGGCTCTTAGCCACAGCTGAAACGCTCTCATGTGCAGAAGGCCCAAAGGTATCACCGTGGACGCAGTCGCCATGAGGCCTAAAGATTTCTGAAAGTGATGCACAGTGACCTTCTGGCCTAGCTTGATTTCCTTCAGGGTGTTGAGAATGGATTCGACACGAGCAGGAGACAACTGTGCCCGCATTGTGACCGAATCCTATGTGACACCCAAATATGTTGTCCTCTGAACAGGAAGGAGAACGCTTTTTGTGGCGTTGAGTCTCAATCCTAAAGAATGAAGATGGGCTAGGACGACATCCCGATGTTGAAGCGCTAGCTCCTGAGACTGGGCCAGAATCAGCCAGTCGTCTATGTAATTCAAAATACGGATGCCCTGGAGCCGTAAAGGAGCCAGAGCTGCATCCATGCATTTTGTATATGTGCGGGGTGACAGAGCTAGGCCAAATGGAAGGACCCGATACTGGTAAGCTTCGCCCCCAAAAGCGAAACTCAGGAACTTCCTGTGCTGTGGCAATATTCCTATATGGAAATATGCGTCCTTGAGATCGATTGTCACAAACCAATCCTCTAGTTGAATTTGAGAAACAATCATTTTGACAGTCAACATTTTGAATCTGGATTTCCTGAGATAGCGGTACAAGCCGCGAAGATCCAAGATCGGACGCAACCCCCCCCCCCCTCTTGGGCACCAAAAAGTACCGACTGTAGTAGCCCGACTCTCTGTCTGGAAGGGGAACATGTTCTATGGCCCCTTTGCCTAGCAGAGTCTTTAACTCCTGGGCAAGCAGATGTGTACGGTCCGGTTTCACGTATTGAACACCGGCCTCCAGGGAGTGCCAGGGAGGAGGCCCTGTTTTGTGATGAAAATAGAGGCGCCCCTCCCTGGGGGGGAACACCCCCACGGCCCCAGGCGCACGAATCTCAGGGCTTCTTTTTCGAAGAGAGGAAGCTCCTCAGATCTGGCAGATTTCTGAGGAGGGCAGCGAGCCCCACCCCAGTCTTTACAAGGGGGTGTGTGGCTGGTCACGCTCTCCTTCTGGACCTCACGCCTGATAGGGGCCAGACCTGGCCGGGGCCGGGTGGCCGATGGTCCCGGTTCTTGAGCACGGCGGGGAAGAAACCTCCCAAAAGCCTGTTCATATAGCTTCGCCTCCCGAAACCTAGTGGCGACGGATTTAACAGCGTCACCAAAGAGGCCGGAAGGCGAGACACGGGCATCAAGGAGGACAGCACGATCCTTATCCTTGATGCCCGAGAGGTTCAGCCACAGATGCCTCTCCGTGGATACCATGGCAGCCATGGAACGGCCCACAGCACGGGCCGTCTGCTTGGTTGCACGGAGAGACAGGTCTGTTGCTCGGCGCAGCTCTGCAACGCCTTGTCATCAATCACCCCGCCGGTGCTCAGGTCCTTCAGCAGGTCAGCCTGGTAAGCCTGCAAAACCGCCATGATGTGCAGTGAAGCACCATCCTGTCCTGCTGCCTGAAAAGCTTTACCCACCAAAGCAGATGTCAGTCTGCATGGCTTGGAGGGGAGAGTAGGCTTTTTCAGGGAGGATGATGTCCCAGGAGAGAGATAGCCCGCAAGCGTCTCTTCTATCTGGGGCATCATCATATAACCGCATGCTTTCGCATCAATGATATTCGAATAAGTCGAAATCGATGAATATGGTCTGCTCCATGAAAGGGTTAACTCATCATGGAGGTCACCAAAGAAGGGGAGAGAGAGGCATTGAGGCTCCTCCCCCCGGCCACCTGACAGAAACCTGTCGTCTAGTCATGAACACTTAGGGGAATCTCGCTTCTTCGACCAGTCGATATGCAATCGCTCGACCGCACGCATTACAACCTCTAATAATTCCTCATAAGCTCTGTCAGCACTGGAGGAGCGTTGTGAGGAGGCTACTTCCATGGAAGCGAGAGAGGAAGATTCTTCCGCTCCTTCACAACAAGCGCCGGAGCGCACTTGCGAAGCGGAAGCTAAAACTTCCTGATCCGGAGAGAGCGAGAGAGAAATCGGAAATTCCGTCTCGTGCGCGTCTGCCAGATCAGCACGCGAGCCCCAGGCATGCGCCGCGACTCGCGGTTTCTCTTTAAAGAAAGCGAGCCGCGCGCGAAGCACCTTAATAGGGAGAAGATCACAGTACTCACATTCTCCCTGAAACCCGAGGCAAGCGTGTTCTTCCCCCAAGCACTCAAGACAAAATTCGTGAAGATCGCCCTCCGAAAGAGATCCATCGCACGGAGGCACGCATCTCTTAAGCAACTCCACCATATCGGTGAGTTAAAGCTGTTATTTTTATTTCGCTTTCGTTACGGCTTGTACATGCACACGCAAACACAAAGCGGTCCTGAAGACAAAAAGATCTGAGGATGTTTCCAGTTCACTCCTATTTATAACCTGCAGGTGCACCTTATTCGGTGACGTCATGCCTGGCACAGGTTATAAGCTGAAGGTATTCGGCGGGTTTGATATGCACAGGCTTCACAACAGGGCAACAAAGAGATGTTCCCATAGCGTTTTCACGCAGCATTGAGTGTAGCTTTTGAAAGGGAACAGCTAAGCTACAGTGACCAAGTTGATAGTGCAAGTACGGAGGTGAATAATGATGAGGAAGATGCAGAGCCCCCTAATATAAGAGTCTGAGGCAATGAGTACTTTGTTTGTATACATTTATTTTCATCCATCTTGTTGAGAGGAAAAGTGGTTGTGCTTTTCTTTTAGGTGTTTTTTTGTAGTTTATCATCATAATCATTACATATATTTTCTTAGTTTTTTAATAATTTTCATTAAGTTTGCAAATACATTTCTGGAGATATAATTGTGTTTGCTTATTATTGGCAATTATGAAAATAGTCTAATTTAATTTTCAATTTCCAAACTTGCCATTATATACTGAACAAACATTGTGCCAACATTGGGTCACCAGAAAAAAATTACATTGGGCCAAAACCTGATGCCAACATTTGGCCCAACATATGCACCACCTTTGGCCCAGTGTTGGCCCTTCACTGGGGTGATATTTGGGATGTGTCTGTTCTCCAAGCCAAACAAAATATAAAAAGACCCAGAAAGTTTGTTTTAGTAATCTATCAATATAAAATTAGACCACACTGACCAGCACCTCTGATCTGAAGCTAATACTGTGAATATTGGATGTCACGCATTTAATATGCTTATTATTAATGAAAATATCACTAATCAGGAGTTTAATGTACTGTGTTTAACAGAAACTCAATTTAATCCAAATGAATATGTATCATTAAATGAATCTTGTCCTCCTGGGTACAGTTACATAAATTAGCCTTGTCTAAATGGTAGATAAGGAGCCGTTTCCATTATTTATATTGATTATCTAATTATCACACAAAAACAGAAAAATGTATCTCATTTGAAGATCTCTATACTACCATAAGTAGTATAATGTAGTCACAAATGTAGCAATAAATAATAAGTCTGGCCAGTGGATTTCCACTAATTGTTATTTACAGACCCTCAGTGCTGTACTCCGAATTTCTTTGTAAATTTGCGTATTTCCTCTCAAACCTGGTTATCTCTGTATGCCGACAACAGCATTTATGTCCATTCTGGATTCAGTAGGGGTAAATCAGTTTGTCTAACAGGACCCACTTATAAAAGTAGTCATACTATAGATTGACCACTACTTTTCATATTAAATATAGAACATATAGTGACATTTCAACAGTTTGAAGGTGTCACAGATCATAAGCTTAACTCATCTAATTTTTGTCTTTATAATAATGTATATAAGGTGCCACACTACTGCATTAAATGTAAATGCACATCAGCTGCTGCACAGAGCTCTATCGGTAATCACCCATAGTTATCAACTATGATTGTATAACCACCTGACTCCACACAACTCAATCAGGTAACTGAATTAATTAAAATTAATTAAAGAGAAAAACTAGCACCCTGCTTTAATGATCACACATGCACTTTAAAACAGACTGCTCAAAAACTAAAATGTAAATGGGGTCAAATTAAACTGATAGAATTTCAAACAGGAGAGTGTCCAGAGCTATAAAAAGCTTGTAGTGCTGATAATTCAATGTATCTCAGAATTCTTATAGAAGATAACAAAATAACCATAGGTTCTTATTTAAAACAGTAGCAAAATGAATTAGGAATGAGACCACTACAGAACCATGCACAGAAATCCCCTGTAGTAGTGTGGACCTCTTTTTTTTTTTCAATGACAAAATTTAAAACATCTAAATAAATCATTTAAAAAGAGGACTACAAAAACAAATAATTTAATAAATGTTGATGTAGGTCATAACTATATAATACCAGCACTTGGAATATGTTACTCCCATTCAAATTTCACTTCAGCAAAATCATCAATTTGTTTACTAGATCTCATACTGATAACTTCATTAAAAAAGATAATACAATATTTACTTAATTATTCTCAAGATTCTACTAAATACTTAATTCTTCACTCAGCAAAGGCTATACACTTAAATCCTTTAAATTAGCAGTTATTAAACCCTTGATTTAAAATCCTGACCTTGATCCCTGTCAACTATTCAACTGCAGGCATTTATCTCCAAGATCTTAGACAATGTTGGAGCTTAGCAGTGAAACTCATATTTATGTATATAGGAATAACATTCAAGAAATGTATCAGTTAGAATTTAGGCTGCAGCATCTACCCTAAATCTACCCTTATTATTTAATAAAAAAAAAAACTTTTCACATAAGATCTGTGGTGCTCCCAGAGTTTAAGATCTTACTATATACACTGCTCAAAAATATAAATGGAACGTCTCGGATTACTTTGTTGTAACCCTGTTCCCTGAAAAAGCGGGAAGGAGATGCTGCGTGAAAACGCTATGGGAACATCTCTTTGTTCAACAGGTTGTGAAGCATGTGTGTAACAAACGCACCGAATTTTGGCTTATATAACCTCGGTCAGGTGACGTCATCTAATGAGGTGCACTTGCTGGTTATAAATAGGAGTGACCAGTAACCGGAAACATCCTCAGCTCTTTTTGTCTTCAAGGACTGCATTGTGTTTGCGTGTGTGTGTGCAAACGAGTATACAAACAAAAGAAGAAAAAAAATTTCCTCTTCATGTTGACGGATGAGGGTGTCGGCCTTGGTGTTTTTGGATCCGGGCGGTACGACAGATGGAAATTGTAATGTTCGAAGAAGAGAGCCCACCGCGCCTGCCTCGGGTTGAGCTGTTTTAAGTTCCGGATAGTAATCAGGTTTTCATGGTCAGTCCAGATGATGAACGGCTCTCTGGCACCCTGGAGCCAGTGACGCCATTCCTCCAGAGCCTACTTTATGGCCAACCGCTCGCGGTCCCCTACCCCGCTGGGCAGGGTCAAATTTTCTGGAGAAGAAGCTGCAGGGATGTTACTTCTGATCTGGACCTCGTTGGGAGAGAATGGCCCCGGCGCCCACATCCGAAGCATCCACCTCCACAACGAATGGTTTGCTCGCATCTGGATGGAGGAGAATTGGTGCTTGGAGTATTGGTACTCTGTCCACATGCAGATAGAAGTAAGCTTTCTGATTAATTAGACAGTCTTTTCTTTCAAGGTGCATGTTACTTGCTGGTACCTTGTATTATGAAAACTAAGGCAGGGACTAATTTCTTTTAGAAAGTCCAACTGTTATGGATTAGCCTCCCATTTAGTGTTCAGCACTCAGATACAGTCACAGCGTTTAAGTGAAGACTGAGAACTTATTTATTTAGTGAAGCCATTTGTGAATATATTTCTTGGGTAAAGAAGCAGATCTGAGAGATTTATGTGCATAGGGTGTTATGGTGATCTGGCATGTTTGGATGTTGAGACAGCTCAAGGCTTGCTGCTTACTTTGAGGCAGCCTTTATAAACTGCTGCTCATGCTAACTGGTTTCCACTCTCCGCCAGACTTATGCTCCTTAGTTGTATATTATTTTTTTCTGTTGATGCAAACACCAGTCAACCATAAGATTAATGCCACCTGCATAATTTACATTCTAGTATTTGCCAGATACCCTTATCCAGAGCGATTTGCATTGTTTATCTCATTACGCATGTGAGCAGTTGAGGGTTAGGGTCCTCATACGAAGGCAAGTTGCCCACTAAGAACAACTTGGTTATGTTGATGTTTGAACCTGGGACTTAACCAATGAGCTACCTCTGTTCCTGTCTAATGTTGTGTAGATTCCCATTGTGTCAACAAAAAACAGCTCTGGCCCATCAAGGACTCAAGACCTGTAAAAGTGTGCTGTGATATCCTGGAAGATCCAGGAAGGCATCATAGTAACAGCACACATGGCCACTTTAGATCCAAAATTGTTCTAATCCGGATCTTAGCTTGACTTCTTTCTCCAGTTCTTATGGCACATGGAGATCAGAACAACCAGTTCATGTCTACCACTGCTAACTGTATACAGTGTTACATTGCAAAAACAAGAAAAATAACTAGTCTGCATGATGATCTGCTGGCGAACCTATACGATCTTGATTTGCTTGCAGGAACCAGTGTGTGAGAAAGTGGAAGCATGGTATGTTGGTGAAAGTTTGTGCTAGGCTGAACATAAACCTTGTCCCACATTTCTTACCCCCTGCTCCCTGGCCAATAAACAGAAACAATCAACTACTGTCTTTCACGTACACAGGCTGACATCATTTTGCACAGACAGAAATGCACCTCTCTGTGGTAATGATCATGGTGGGTACATGTGCGTTTACATCAGCAGAAAAAAAAAGGTAAGTACTTTTAATAGTTTCTATCTGTTGCTCAACACTGGTTGTTCGTGAGTGTTAGATCTTTTTTGATCCATGAAACAACCACTCCTTGTTAAACATCAATGGCCCCCACATGGAGATTGTCAAGAGCACCAAATTCCTTGGTGTTCACCTGGCAGAGAACCGCATTTGGTCCTTTGACAACAGCACCATAACCAAGAAAGCCAAGCAGCATTTATGCTTTCTAGAAAGACTAAATAGAGCTCATCTTCCTCCATGCATCCTTAGCACTTTCTACAGAGTAACTATTATAGAACACCCTGAGCAGCTGTATCACTGCCTGGTTTGGGAATGTCTCTCTCTCTCACACACACACATGCATACACACATACAGCAGGTAGGAGACCAGAATGTGCTTTACCTTCTCATTCACCACCGCAGCAGCACGACAGCGGGAGATTTAAATCAGTTGCCTTTTAAAGTCATCCCTGAAGTGATCACCAGGTGGCGCAAAGGGACATTTGGCAAAAAGACTGAAATCTCCACTGCAGAGGATGCGCCTACAGTATATTCACATTTCATGCGAATTACATCATCTGAAATTGTTTTCCATTAATTCATGTAAAAGCAGACATTTCGTGTTCTTTCACTTTTTTCACTTCTGTAAGGCAAGTATACACCGTTTCGGTTCATTTTTTCACGTGCCCAAGTTCACAAAATACTAAAATTTCGTCATCACACATGTAATGAAGTGAGCACGCACTACTATTCAGCATAAACACTTAAACAGAAGCATTTTTCTAGGTTAACGTTAGAGCAAGTGGCTATGTAAAGTTGCATGTTTCAGGTGATTATTCATATTTGATGTGAGTCAAGATATTAACATTGATTATCAATTATCCCAAGGTAAACTAAGGTAAATTAAGGATTAAAAATGCATAAAAAATCATGGGTTGTGCTTAAAGTGATTAAAATTTCCTTGAAAGTATCTGATAAATTACAAACTGTAAACACAAATATATGATATGGCAGTATAGACATTGAAAAAGCTATTTACACATGAATGCAAATGTCTAAAGCAAATGCAAATATTAATTTATTGTGTAAATTTAACTTCATTTAGCTGTTTAAGTTGTATGAAAAATAACGTGCCTACCAGCTCACTATTATTTTCTGTTCAAATTTAAGGGTGCCCGCACGTTTGTGCAAAAAGATAAGTACAACAAAGAATACAAACGTGTATAATAAATTAGGCTAAAACAATATTGTTTCCATTGCTAAAGCAAACATGAATTTTATTTTGTTTTACAATAGATCTTTCATGACGAATGTGTGTGTATGTGCTTTACAATAAAAACAATAAAAACTGCCTTTTGCAAAGTGAAAATGAGTGCCATTGATTAAAACGCTGATAAACATGCATACAGATCTGAGCAGATTCATCAATAAAACTGCAGAAATATATGATATCTCCCAGAAATGCATTAAACAAATATATAGGCTACTCGTTGACACCACGCTCCGAGGTGAACACCCGCAGAAACCCCCAGTTACTGTAATCCCTTTTCTCACCTTTCATTCACGATAGGTGTGAATTTTTCGAACCGGTTTTGTTGATGGGGGAATTGGCAGAATTCCAGACCAAGAACAAGACTGTGCAGACGTCTCTGCCTAAAAATTATTTCTCCAGCAAAACAAAATAAATAAAAATGTTTAATGGTAGCAATTAAATCAGACCTCACAGTTGGATTTGATACTTTGAATGTAATTCATAAATTTACTGAGTATATTCAGATTTTGTAAAAACTGATGTCTCCGTTTCCTTTCTAGACCTTTTGTCTGCATCACAGTAAACTGAAGCTCAGCACCTTTTTCTTTCCTTGTTTTAATCTGTGATATTTACAGTAAGTGAAATATATTTCGCGTAAAGGTCTAAATATTCCTTTTTATTTATAGAGAGTGTATTATATTTGATCTCCATTATTGCATTATGTTTCAAGACATCCTTAATTTACCTTAGTTAAATTTATATATTTACACCTTATAGCATGGACACTGAAATAGCTAAAAACTACAGTCTAATGCCACAAAAGTAAACAAATTGTATGATCAATAAAAAATAAAAGCATTGAGATGACCATTTTGTCATATTTTTTTGTTCATTGGATTAAACTAAAACATAATGTTTTTCTGATATATATTCTGTTGTTATATTCCTGTCACATTGCTGAGCGCACAGTTTTGACATTTTGAGGGCAGACAAAGCACTATGCGCGTGCCGTGTTTCCCTTGTCCCCTCAACATGTTTTCCGCGTTCAACTTTGTCCAGTGTTACAAAACTGTCAATACACTCGCTACTCAGACTTCCATACGCTACATCTGATTGGCACTGTCGAACGCATAATGGAAGCATTGTGAATAAAGAAATAAGTATTTCATAAGTAAAGCGAATGAGTTGTCTAATTTGTGTTTTACCCGACATATAGTAGTCTAACAATGAGCTCTATGAAAAAAAAAAAAGATTTTTAAAACTGGTTTTTATGTATTGATACTTAATTCAATAAAAATGGAGATGCTATAGTATTTATTTATAATGAGATTATAAATGAATAAAACATGTTTCCTTTATGTAACTACCTTTAATTTATATATATAATTTAAATTTCCTATAACAATTTTTTGATTGTGTAAAGCTGCTTTGAGACAATGACCATTTTAAAAGCACTATACAAATAAAATTAAATTGAATTCCGTTATGCAGTCGATAGTGCCAGCTGATTAGAGAAGAAACAATCAGAAGTAGTGTGTGGAAGTCTGTGATTGGCTAGTTTAGTGGCAGTTTTGTAACACTGGACAAAGGTAAGCGTGTACAGGCGCAAGCCGAGCGCACAGCAGAAGGATGTTGCATGCACATGCAGAGAACATGTTGAGCACGCAGGGGATACACACATCTAAAGTCTCACTGTGTTAGCATTTACTTTCATTAAATTCAATTTAAATAAGAAATGACTATATTTAATTAAAATTCTAAATTTGTACTGTAATTTTAGTACTGTGATTATGCGTTCGTTTAATTACAAATGTTTGGCTTGAATTTATATGCTACAGTATCATGTGCAGCTGCCGATTAATGCTTGAGAGAATGAGCTAAGACCTAAGGCCCCAGTCTATGGTTATAGACCCACTTAATGGCGTAAAGCCGTCAAACGCAAAACCCTAATGCCGCCGCAGGGTGCCGCAAGGATAGAAGTGTAATTCTGGTTGAGCAACATCTGTATACACACATACTAAACTGAATACCTTTCCATTTCAGTGTATTTTTTCCCCACATTATTCTTTCTTGAACTGCCTGTTAAACACTAAAAATGCTGTAATTTGTTGACTTGCATTATGACTGCCAGGTTGCACGCCATATTTCCATCCATCACAGCCATTATTATTGTTATTATCATTATAATTATTATTACTTTTTCCTGCTCTGTTCACTCATTAAGTCAAACCCCTCCCTTGGACTTAAGGTAACCATGAGTGTGTAATAATATTTGATTGATTAACTTACATATCTTCCTTAATATGTGAACTTCTTGTATCTTTAAGTTATCTGGGTACCTTGGTGTATTTTTACATCTCTTTCTTGACTGAACTGAGAGCACCTGTTACCACTGGTATTGTTATAATGTCATGCCCCTCATTCTCAGTTTCTATTTTGCCAGTTTCTCTGTAATTTTCATAGAAATGTTTATTTCAGTGGAGACAGACATGTCTATGAGCAGAAAAGTTCTCTCTTTTCTGTTTTTCACTACTATGTCAGGTCTGTTGGCCATCATTTCTTTGTCAGTTTGAATTTGCATGTCCTAGAAATAGAAACGTCTGCCCTTTTATTTTACAGCTGTAGTATTTTAAATGGGGACTCAATGCCAACGCATTCTCCACCATTTATGTAGAGTTTCAGTTCTGGTTCAGAGGTGAATAGAATCTTTAAGGATTCGAGTTAATTTTGTTAAACTTTATTAAAATTTATAGAGTACACTTTATCAACTACCCATCCAGCGTTTAGTATGATTTAGTGTATCTTACCAATTCTGTTTATCCTGCGGCCGATGACGATAATACAAAATCTGGTATTTACCTAATTATGAGCAAGGTAACGTAAGATCTGGCCAAATGTTTAAACTTTTAAATACATGACCAAGACAACAATTCTTTATAAAGAAACAAGAATTTATTTGAACTAATCTACGATACATGAAACTACGCTACTTGAACACACGCACGCACACACAAACACACACACACACACACACAATTCAAAGGATGAAAGTTATTGAAGTTTTCTAGTACTGTTCACTAGACCTGAGAAAGTCACAAGGTTTAATCTTACAGTTTTAGGTATGAAATGAGCACCATTTTTCAGCAAGATATGCAGCGTTGTTTGTATACTTGTGTTATGTTTCGCTCTCATCTTGTGGTTCGCCTCCGGTGAAGGGAATCACGGCGTTGCTGATTGGTTGGTGCTCTGTGGTTGAAATTCCATCTTTCAGGAAAGCCCTTCGGTGAGGCTTGGTTGCCTGGTTACCGATGGCGTGCTCTGGAACGTCTTCTGTGGGTTTCTTCATTGCAGTTCTGGCATGAAGTCTCATTGAGTTCTCGAAAAGCGGATGACGTCAGCATTGTGACGTCAGCATTGCAAGCTTGTTTCCTTCAGATGTTCATGACAAAGACATAGAACGACGTGAACGTTGTAGAACAACATGAACGTGCTTGGACGAGTCCGGACACTGAGTCCCTTTGTGTCAGTCCGTCCCACGGATGATTGCTCCAATCGGATGTGGTTGCGGGGCTTAGCCACGCCTCACTTAGTTCCCCCTTTTGTGCATATATTAGGCCGGGTTTATGGCTGTCACATGGGGCCAAGCCGATTAAACTTTTAATTACCTTTTATAAAGTAATTTTACATGAGCTCTTGTTCATGCGACCAATTTTCCATGTACATCAAACATCAAATAATCAAACATAACACACAGATATAAAATATACTGAATATATGTTTCTAGCATTTTGCCCTACTGGCACACTTTAAAGATTGTTTAAATAGTGTCTCTGCTGTATTCCTCTTTGTTCACACTGGACATCCTGTATCCTGGGGTTAATGAGACAGTCAAAGTGTGACTTGGTGGTTCCCCCCAACTCAGGGTGAAGCTGTAAAACTGTCCGCTTTGTTTGCAGGATCGCCAATTTATGCCATGGTTTTGGGTCTAGTTTGAGGCATCTGGCTTTAGTGTGGCTTCAGGCACAGCAAACTTCCTGTCCCATGCCTGGTTAAGTTTCCTACAGCTTAGTTTTACAACATCTCCTTTATGTTCACAAATGAGATAAGGTTATTGGGATGGCGCCACAATGTCTGGTAAAGAGGTTCTGGAATATGATCGATTGTTTGCTCTCTTTGGGGTCTGCTCATCCCTACACAGCTGATGGCTCATGTTCATCATATTTATCTGTATTCATCATATTTATACTTCCATGTTATAGTTATTACAGATTTCACAGTAGACGTTTGCTGCTGTATCTTGTATGATGTATTCTGAGAGTAGCTGGCTTATGCATATCCTGAATTTTGGGTTGGTGCCATCTTTCAATATCTTGTTCCAATAATAGTTCATCTTAATATTCTGATCTTCAGTAGCAATAAAGGACCCTTCAATTTCAGATTTTAGGCCATCTGTTTGACCCATATGTCTGTGACTGACTCAGTTGTGGTACTGGCTATGTAGAAGTTTCAACATTCAGTTTAGTTCTTCAGGCATAGTTGGTGGCTGACCTGAAGAATCATTTTCCAGATTTAAATTTCTGGTATGTTGAGCTTTTTTGTGAATTTGGCAGATTCATAATACACAGGTGATGTTTTCATGATCTGTGTGTTATCTTGTTCCCGGCTTCGTGGTGGTGTGCAGGCTGTCATTATCTCCTGGTAGGTTAAGTTTTATTAATTAGATGGTGGAATTTGTTTACTGTAACTCCAGCTGGTTTGAGTCTGTCATTTTTGAGTAAACTGAAACTGTGGAGATTTGGACTGTATGACGTGGGTGGCCCAGGGATCAATATCTGAAGGACAAATCATTTCATTGGAAGTGCCTTTTGTACAGAACAGAATTATTGAGTTCAGTTTATAACCTTTTCATTTTATCTTTCTTTTTTTGTGTATAGAGTGTCAATTGTTCCTTGTCAGTGACATTGAGTATTTCATATTAGTGATTTTCTTAATCAGGCTTATTGTAATTTTGTTTAGTGGATTTAGTTTGTGTCTTTGTGTTTGTTTTAGGCCCCTGAGCTGGGAGGCTAGCTGTTCTAGTACCATGGTGGTGATGTCAGGAGCACGGAGTGTAAATTGTTTGTGATCACGCACCTCACTGCGTGTATGTGTGTGTGGTGTAGAAATAACACTTCACAGCTAGCCTACCATGCTACGGGTAAGCCTTGGTGTTCGAGGGGTATCAAGCTGTTTCAAGGTCGGGTATCAAGCCCATCCAAGTTATATTTTATTTCATCATTGTAACTCCAATAAAAAATTTTTATACTGATTCCATGTCTCTGCCCTCCATGTAACAAACTTGTGTGCCTGAGTTTGATTTAGTATTTAGTTCCCCTTACTGTAACAAGGTGGAATCAGCATTAACACATTTTTCTTAATGATTTGGCTATTCATAGTAAAATTTAATCCACAGCCTGTTTGCGTCCACAGCGCCTTGCCACAATCTGGCATGATTGGAAGGATTCTGTGTTCTGCACGTGGTTAGGATTCCGTGTTCTGCACGAGACATAATTATTAGTGGCTGTTTGTTTGTTTCTCTATTTATTAATTTTTTTCTTGTAGTGAGGTTGGTAAGAGGAGTAGTAAGTTTTATAGTGGTTTCAAATTATGGAGGAAGAGTTGCAGAAATTGAGGGAAGTGGTAGCTCAGTTGCGGGCAAAGAAAGAGGGGTTGAAATGGCAGGGTATGTTGGGGAGTATGAGGGACCGAAGTAATCTGGTCCCATCTGCCTATGGGGTTCAGTATGTCATGTAGGGGGGAGTTAGGTGTTGATGGATCCCCTTTTCAATCTGAATTGGGTGAGTTGAGAGAAATGCTAAGATCACAGCAAGAACAGTTAAATAAGTTGACTTTAGTTGATGTAGGAGGTGCCAACAACCTGTCCATTTTGCTAGAGAGTGTGAGGGGTTGCATGTTCCGCCTCACCCTCAACCCCCTTTCTCCATTCACTCATCACTGGGGGATAGACAACCTGGCCCACCTGCTTTGTCGGCTGAGCCAAGGCACAGTTGGGGAAGTGGCTGGGTCAAGCCTAAGCATGTCTCATTTTATGTCCTCACCATGTACCCACACCTTGTTGTTCAATTATGTTTGATTTCTGTGTTTGGTTTATACTGGCTCCATGGTGTCTACTATACATAGAGTAGTTTTTGAACCATGGGATCGACTTGCAGCCTTCGCCTGCTAAGGTGGAATTGGATGTCGAGTTGTGTGGGCAGGTTATCTCCAAATGTGGAGTGCTTGTCATCCGGGAACGTCCTGGTGGCATCTGTACCCATGTCCCAGTGGGGCTTGGGATGAATGTACTGAGTCACTGAGTCCAGAAGCTATTTGAACAATATGGTCCTGCTCTTTTTGATTGAGCAGCAACCATTGAGGCCCCTATGTTTTGTTATACAGGCCTTTCACTATTGTCATTTATTGGAAGAGCAATATGAGCAATATATGGAGGGGGTGGTACTGTTTGAACCCACAGAGTCAGGATTACCCACTGGCTTGTTGGCTTCTCCAGCACTGGTGCAGGATGTAAGAGGTATTGCCTACATATCTGTGGTCAATGTGGGAATTGCTGATGTTATGTTGCATTCTACCACTGTTTTGCGCATTGTAAATAGCGTTTGTGTGGTGAGCCTGTTTGCTTGGGTAACGTCTCGGGTTACTTTGCTGTAACCCTGTTCTCTGAAAAAGCGGGAAAGAGATGCGCTATGGGAACATCTCTTTGTTCAGCCGGTTGTGAAGCATGTGTGTATCAAACATGCCAAATTTTGATTTATATAACCTCGATCAGGTGACGTCATCTGATGAGGTGCACCTGCAGGTTATAAATAGGAGTGAACCGGAAACATCCTCAGGTCAGTTTTTGTCTGTAAGGACGCCCAGCCACAGAATAGCTTTGACTAGCCCAGGGGCAAAGTCTAGGCAGGATGGGGAGACTGACAAAGCAGATCTCCAATTCTCTTCAAAGAAGTAATGGCCATAAGAAAAACCATCTTAAGAGGCAGAAGCCTGTCAGGCGCTGACTCTAGTGGTTCAAATAGGGTGTCAATCAGACCTTCGAGCACAATAGCTATTCCCACGAAGGGACTGTCACTCTAGTGGGCGGCATCAACTGTTTAGCTCCATGAATAAAATGGGAAACTAAAGGGTGGTTTCCCACAGAAACCCAAACGGTCAGAGCATGACAAGCCGAAATAGAGGCTACGTACATTCTGAGAGTACTAGGGCATAAGCCCGAGGACAACTTTTCTTGCAGAAACTCCAGCACTGAAACAATTTGGCAGTGGACTGGGGCTAAATGTTTTGCTATGCACCAACTTTCAAATACACTCCATTTGAGGGCATAAGTTCTTCTAGTGAAGGGAGCCCTAGCCTTTAAAAAGTTTCAATTATGCTGGCTGGAAGACCAGCATCTCTTAGTTGATCTCCTTCAGGGGCCAGATGTGAAGGTTCCAGAGCTCAGGCTGGGGATGAAATATTGTTCCCTGCGCCTAAGACTGAAGATCCCTCCTCACTGGAATCACACGCAGTGAGCCGTCGAGGAGAGATATTAGATCCGAGAACCACATTTTGGTCGGCCAATTGGGTGCTATCAATAAGAGGCGCAAATCCTGTTGACGGACCCTCGCCAGGACTCCTGGGAGCAGAGCTATTGGAGGAAATGCATAATGGTGTAATCTGAGCCACCGCGTCCAGACCCAGGGGAGCTGGAGGAGTCAGAGAGTAGTAAAGGGGACATTATTCTGTTTCTTGCGAGGCAAAGAAGCCGACCTCTGCTACATAAAATCTTTCCCAGATTTGACTACTTCGGGGTGGAGTTTCCATTCCCCATGTGTCACTGCTTGTCTGGACAGCAAGTCTGCTCCCACATTCATATGCACCAGAATGTAAATCGCCCTGAGGGACAGGAACTTGTCCTGTGCCCAAAGCAGAACCTGGTGCGCTAGCTTGTTCAAGCGCCACAAACAAACTCTGCGCTGGCGATTTATGTGTAAGACTACTGAAGTGTTGTCCACCTGGAATCTTAGAGCCAGAGCTGCATCCATGCATTTTATATATGTGCGGGGTGACAGTGCTAGGCCAATTGTAAGGACCTGATACTGGTAAGCTTCACCCCCGAAAGCGAACCTCAGGAACTTCCTGTGTTGTGGCAATATTTCTATATGAAAATATGTGTCCTTCAGGTCGATTGTCACAAACCAGCACCCTGGTTGGATTTGAGAAACAATCATTTTGGCTGTCAACATTTTGATGTTCAGCCCACGAAGATGTAAAATTGGACGCAACCCCCCATCTCTCCTGGAAACCAGGAAATACTGACTTTAGTAGCCTGGGTCTCTGTCTGGCAGGGGAAAATGTTCTATGGCCTCTTTTTCCAGCAAATTCTGTAACTGCCAAGTGAGCAGATTCACTCTTTCCGGTTTCATGGAAGTGGAGACCATGCCATTGAAACGCGGAGGACGATGTGCAAAATGACACCTGTATCCTCTCTCTAAGTGCTTTGTACCTACGGAGACATACCTGGCAGTAGGTTCCCCGACAACCCCAACATGGGGTGATGTATTTGGGATATGTGATCTCTGCGCAAACGTTTCTACTGATTCTCAGAAGGTTGAGGTGGGAGCTCAATAGCTGTACCCCACTGGTATGTCAGCATTGTGCTTTTTCTTAGGTTTTGCCAGCTACTATTGCTGCATTGTGGAGGGGTTTGCAAAGTTGGCAGCCCCTTTGTGCAAGTTGGTGGCAGAATGGGCAGCTGTCAAGCTCAGAGTCTCAAGCAAGTTGGGGTTTCTCTAATGCCTGGACTGAACAGTGCCAGCAGAGTTTTGTTGCATTGAAGAATAGGCTTACTACTGCTACAGTGCTTGGTCATGCTGTTATTTTCCCGGCCCTTTTTCTTGGAGGTGGATGCTAGCTCCGGTGGGTTGGGGGCGGTCTTGTCCCAGGAGCAAGGAGGTAAAGTATGACCCATTGCCTAGCCGCAGTCTATGGCCCACTGAGTGCACTATGGCCGACTACAGCTCCATGAAGTTGGAGAAATTTAGAGAATATTTGTTAGGGCACAAGTGTATTGTTTTTAAACAATAACTCTCTCAGCCATTTGACAACCTTGGAGCTACAGAGCAAGGTTGGGCTGCCAAACTTGCAGTTTTTGGTTTTGATCTCCAATATCTGATGCATTGTCGAGACAGAATCCTTCTGCTCCTAGGTAAAGGTATCCCCCTATTCCCTAGGTAAAAGAAATGTTGCCTGGGACTGAGGTCCCCGCTGCTGTAAAGCAAGCACTGGGGATAGATAAATTTGTACTGGTGAGTCAACCTGTGGTTTCAGCTTTGCCCTGTTTGGCAGGTGATAGGAGGGCTTTGCAGGAGGCAAATCCAGTAACTGGGGAGATTTGGATTTTTTGGAAGCAGGGAGTGTGCCCTACGTTTGAGAAGCATAGACAATTCTGTCACAAACCGTCAAACCACGTCTACACCATAGATGAGCCTGGCTCTTTCCCGTTCATACTACAGTCCATGTCTTGCCTTTCGCCACCTCAGTCACCGCGCTGAGCACACCTGCTGCCTGTCTGCTCTCATAATTTCTACTATTTTAGTCACTCGAAAAGTTCGCTCCTCGCCAGATTATTGTGCCATCCATGGCAATATTCCCGCGTTTTGTTTTGCCATTTGCTTACTGTGCTATTGACCCTGTTTTGTTATCGACCTCGTCTTGCCTAGCGTTTTTGGATTTACTGCATGTGTGAATTACCGGGTTTGACTTCCGCGTTGTATTCCGACGACGAGATTGCCCAGCATTTGGATTTATCGCATGTTTGGATGTGATTATCGCGTGCACATTGACCACGAGACTGCCGAGCGTTTTTGGAGTTACTGCATGTGTGGATTACCGGCTTTTGACTTCCGCGTTGCACACTGACTACGAGACTGTCTAGTGCTTTTGGAATAGCCGTATGTTTGGATCTATTGCACGTCTGGGCTACAGGATTTCACCCTCTAAGTTGCCTGAAGCTTCTCTGCTTCCTCACTAAGAATGTAAGTGCAAATTATTCTTTGTCTCTGCTCTTGGATCCTCCTCTCTCCTGCCATTATTACCCGGCGCGTGACAAATTCTCTAAATCAACTTTGGTCCTACTGTGCAGGGGGATTGGTTGTTGGAAAGGGAAGGAATTTTGTATCGTCAGATTTCCTGTCCAGAAGGTCTTGCAGCTGGTTCTTCCATTTACAGTGCATAGAGAGATTCTGACACAAAGGCATCAAGGTCATGGGCACCAAGGTGTTGATCATCCCATGGAGATGGTGCAGCAATGTTGTTATTGGCTGGGCCTGACAGCAGATGTAGTTCAGTGCTGTCGAGACTGAGAGAGATGTCAGGCTGCTAAAGATGGTTGTCCAGAGTTTTATGGGCCATTTGCTAGGGTCCAGGCCAAATGAAATATAGGCCATTGATTTTCATTCTGCAGGGGCCTTCCTGTGTGGGGCTGGAGAACACTCTGGTGATGACTAATGTCTTCAAGTATACGTTGGCAGTCCCCACTCGAGATCATCGGACTCGGAAGTAGTTCTATAAGTTTGATGTGCCTGCTCGTATTCATTGAAATCAGGGCCGCAATTTTTCAACTTTGCAACATCCAAAAATTTTGCAGTCTTTATTATATTGAGTACCACACTAGCCCTTATCATCCGGTGGATAATGGGCAATGTTACCATTTTAACAGTACTCTGCATAATCTTTTGTGTACTCTACCAAATTCTACCAAAGATAGAATGGCTTTCTGCACTTCCTCAACTGCTCTTTTGCTACAACATGTGGGAGATTTTTCTCCTACACTAGTTACATTTGCCTCAAGTACAAATTTCACACAAAAACTTTAACTTAAAAAAGAACCAAAGAAAGACTCCAGACTCCTTGTAGATCTGGATGAAGTAAGGCAGGATTTATTGCAACAATAAAACCAAGTGAGCCAGCTTAGGAATGCCTAGGATGTAGACCCATGCATGTCCAAAATCTGACTGAAGTGTACTGTGACATGGGCACTTTTTATACAGTTTGCAAGGGGAGGAGCGCTCACCTAGCCCCCTCCTCTGTACATTTTTTCTTATTTCTTATCAAATTATTAACCCTTTATAATCCAACTTTTTCCCATATTGTCACCCATTGTAATTACATTTTCTCTTTAATCTATTTTTCTTAAAAATTATTTTCCATTATCTTTACACTAAGTTTGTTTATTATTAAAAAATATAGGGGCGGTGCTTATTTTACTATATATTCTTAGTTCTTCTGGGTTACTCTACAGTTCTCAACAGACAGGCCATGGGTAAGCATCTCTCTCATACTCATTTTAATTATTTGTCTTATTTTCCTACTTTGTTGTATTTACGTATTTTATTTTATTGTTATAGCTAAGCGCAACTGCCCAAGTCCTGAATACATCCCTTTGGACGATTCGGACAGCCAGGACAGTCCAGAGCATAACTCCTTTGAGGATTACACTCCTACTGAACCTGTTGCGGACCGAGCCTCAGTGAGTTTTTGCCAAAATGAGTCTGATGGATCATTGACACACTTTCTTCATAAGAACGGTCTTACTTATGTCAGGAAGGATGACTCCGGGCCTGGTCCTTCTAAGAGACTGCGTCCGGAGGCACATAGCTCTCCTTTACTTTCTTTCAGGCCTGTGTGACCAGAGTCTAGTACTCCAGCCCAGTCTCTCTTAAGGCCTGTTGGTCTAAGAAGTGTCAGAACTCAGACTGATTTTAAAGTGTCTGTTGGTACCCAAACTGACTTTCCTGAAGCGCCTACACCACTTTTGAATCGTGGTATTTCTGTTTTTATTCCTCACACTGATCTTCCCATCAATGTGGTTCTGGGTCAGAGAAGGCTTGATATTTAATTTCTTATGCCTTTTGTTATTTGATGCTTACCCAGGCTCCCTATTTTACTGTACTTTTATATGTTGGGCCTTATACATTGTATTTTTATTTTATTCACTATGTAGGTGCACATGCCATTTTATTTTGTGCCTACTCTTATTAAACTTATTATTCATTAAGCTGAGTTAGTGTCTTTTGGTTATTTGTCTGTGTCCCTTTAAATTTGACATGTCTGCACATGTATCCAGCCCCTGTTACATCACAGTTAAGATCACCCCATGTCTGAGGAGATTACCTCATGTCTGGGGCTGTTGGCATTACTTAATGTCTAGGGCTACATAATATCAGCTGACATTACATCATGTCTAGGGACATCAGGTATGTTTGGATGCTCAGGGTACAAAGATTACATCATCTCTATGGTCTGTTTGGTACACACTGTCCACTAAGCATCTCACATCCAAGATGGCTACCTGTCTAGAGTTCATTTGAGTTCATGCTGCATGTTCTTGCTACTGTGACATCACACTGTCCTTGGCTCACCTCTGTCTCCTTACCTTCTCTATGTTCCTTTACTAAGAGTAATAGTTTTCATCATATTGTTGCATGCACAAGTATATTTAATTAAAATATGCTCACAAACACTACCGCTTATCGACCCACTGGTAAGTCTCCTTATTTTCTAATGTTTGTCCAATAGCTTCGGCTCCCTGTTTATTTATTTTTTTGTAAGGTAGGGGGCAAGGAAAGGTGTCCAGGTTTATAAATGAGTGGGTTTTGGAGCATCAAACAAGGTTGAGGGTGGCTTTTGAAGGGGCCCAAGAACACCTGAGGGCAGCTGCAAGTTGTTGTAAAGAGAAGCATGACTCGCATGTTCAGGATGCACCACTGGGAGAGGGCCAGCTAGTTTATCTCTGAAATTATGGCGTGAGTGGTCGCGTACACACACACACACACACATGCACACACTCTGTTAAGTGCAATGTTAAGTGTGATTCCAAACTGCAGGGAGTAAAACTGCTCACTTCAAATGGAATTGTAAGGGTGTAGAGAACAACTGAACAACAGGTCTTCACTTCACCGGAAGTACACCTGTCCATAGATAAAAAAGGAATATTTAGGCATATACACAAAATATATTTCACTTAAATATTACAGATTAAAACAAGGAAAGAAGACGTACTGAGCTTCAGTTCATTGCAATGTGGACAAAAGATCTAGGAAGGAAACAGGTTTCGTTATTTTACAAAATCTGAATGTATTCAGTAAATTCATGAATTACACTCAAAGTATCAAATCCAACTATGACGTCTGATTTAATTGGTGCCATTAAACATTTTATTTCAATTCATTTCATGTTTTGCCTGAGAAATACATTTTAGACAGAGTTCTAGATCGTCTTGTTAATTCGTTTAAAACCTCTCAATTATGCCAAATCCGCCATCAGCGAAAACAGTTTGATAACTTCACACCTATTGTGAATGAAAGATGAGAAAAGGGATTACAGTAACTGTTTTGCAGAGTTTTGCAGGTGTTCCCCTCGGAGCATGCTGTTGCGTTGTATTCAGTGTGTAGAATATATATTTGTTTTTGGCATATTTGAGGGAGTATGTGCGAAGTAGCACTTCATCAATCAGGTAGTAAATGAAAACAGACTTTAAAAAAAAGATTTTTATTTTTCTTGTTGATTCAGCTTGAGAAACACTCACATGAAAGGTACACATTTCATGTCGATTGTTATAAGTACGACTAATAATGTTTCCATATTAATGTTTGTTTCTTTGTCTTACCTGTACCTGGAGTTGACTAGTGGGAAGATCAGCAAACAGGAAGTTAACTATATGTCCTCCTGAAGGGGTGGAGTTGGTCCAGTAAGGATGTGTAGGCTTAAAGTTCATCAATGTGTAAATATTGGAAATAATATGAATTAATAAAGATGAATGTTGTTTAAAATACTTTCTGTATGTTAATAAATTCCCTGTAAAATGCTCATTTAGTAACTAATGAGGGGTTACCATTGGCCAATTTGAAAATGAAGGTGGAGTTAGAAGGTTAGAGAGGAACAAAGAACTGTTTGAAGAAGAGAGGGTTAGGCTGGACTAGTAGCCAACTGTATTTGATATTCTTTTACCTGTTAACTTTTTTCCCCCTTTTTTCTGTATTTATTGAACTTTTGTCCCTGTGAACCTTTTTGGAAAACCTGTGGCATAGTAAAGAAAAAATGTCCTTGGACATTGTTGGAGTCACTTCTTTTTCACTGCCTGTAGCCTTGCATCGACTATCTTACCACAAGTGGTGTCAGAAGTGGGATATGGAGTCTTCATGGAGTAACTGGCAGTAGAAATAGGGAATTGGCAAATTTCAAGATGTCTCCTAGAGAACAGGGAGTTCCTCAAAGGAGTATCAGAGCAATTCTGTTTTTTTGAAGGGGAGAACATAGATGAAGTGCCAGCAGGTGATTTGGATCTTTAAGCTGGGACACCAGAAGAAGCTGTGATAGACTTGTCTCAAGGATGTGCAAGAACCTGTGGTGAGACCCAAGACCGGTAAAATCAGTACCCATCGAGATGGAGTTGAGAGTATTCCGGTGGTTAAGTTTACATGTTGGAAATGAGGCAGTTCATGAGGCAACAACAAAGAAACAGATGTTATTCAATTAATTAAAAGGATTAAAGTCTATTGTTTCCCAAAAACCTCAGATGGAGTGGTGGTCAGTAGAGCAGATTAGCCATCATTCTCATCATCATCCCTTACCAACACCCAGGAATATCCAGCAGTCAGTAGGAGGAGCAACATTGTATCCAGATTTCCCTTAGATTGATTTTCAAGTCAATGTGCCAGTTATGCCTCTACCACCTGCAAAGCTCTGGAGGCCTATGCCAGCATGGATGAACAACTTTCTGGTTCCTATGATGACATCAAGGCTGCAGTGTTGGCCAAATACAACTTGACCGAGAAGACCTATTGTATGCGTTTTAGGAGCTTGACAGTGCCAACTGGAGAGCGCATAAGAGAAACCTACAATCGCATCAAAGGCTTTTATCAGAGGTAGATGCGACCAGAGGTTAAGAGCAAGCAACAGCTGGGGGAAACCATCATACTGGAACAGTGTCTCTGATTTTGCACCCAGATGTGAGAGTCTGGGTAAAAGAAAACCAACCACAGACTGGGGAAGAAGCTGCAAGGTTGGCAGAGAGGTACATGTCTGCACATCAAGATCCACCACGCACCAACAAAAGTATGGTGGGCAAGGGTAAATTTGTGGATCCTCCTGATAAGACTGTGACTGTATCTGGTAGACATTATAGTGCAATTTTGATATGCTTTTACTGTCAACAACCTGGACATAAGGCCTCCCTTTGTTTCTTAAAAAAAAAAAAAACCTAAAGTGACTAACATGTGTTATGTTCCCAGGATGGAGATAGTGAGGTACTGTTCAAATGCACAGAGAAACATAGTCACCTTAGAATGGACAGCCAGCTCAGGCCCTGCTTGATACAGGTAGTACCCAAACTTTAGTGAAATCTGAACTATGATGATACAATATATTTGGGATGTGTACATGGGGATGAACAGACTTATCCAACTGCTGTTGTCTCTATGGTGATTGATGAAAAGGCATACCTGTTAAGGGTGAGTGTAGTTGAGAAGTTAGCTCATAATGTCATGATCGAGGAATATTTTCCTTGCTTAACTGATTTGGTGGGTTCAATATCTACATTGTGTGCAACTGGACTCAAACTGGTTTCCAGATTAAAGGCTTACAACCCTTCCTAATGCGGAAGATTTATTGTTTGGTATTGAGGGAAAAGTAAAAAAAAAATTAAAAGACATCAATGACAAGAAATGCATAGGGGGGAAAGATAGAGTCCAAGACTTTCTTTTAATATCTCTGACTCCGGGTTGGAACTGATTAACTCTTGTTGGTAAATTCCCGATAATTTTAGGGAGCTGCAGAAATCCGATGTTACTTTACAGTCCTTGTTCCAAAAGGTGTGTGAGGTAGACAGTAAGCCTGTGGGAGAACCAAAATTTGGTGGGGAAAGGTACATTCTAAAGAATAATCTTTTGTACATGGACAACATTGAGAGTCCTAGACTGGTAGTACCTAAAGTACTGCATCAGATGATTCTACATCTGGGTCATACCATTCTCTGGTCATGAAATTTAGGCCAACAGAAAAGATATGAATGGATAAGTCAAAGATTTTACTGGCCAAAAAGTGTTAAGATGTGCAAAAATACTGTAAAACATGCTTTGAATGTCAAATGGTAGAACCCGTTCATAAATCAAATTGAAGTTACCTGCAACCCTTGCCTATAATTGGAATTCTATTTGATCATATAGGTATGGATATAATTGGTCCATTGGTGAAGATTAGTTCCGGCTACCAAAATGCACTGGTGATCTGTGACTATGCTACTAGTTATCCTGAGGTGTACTCTTTGTGTTCAATTCAAGTTAAACATATTGTGAGATGTTTGGTAGATTTCATAACCAGATTTGGTATTCCCTCTGAAATTGTTACAGGCCAAGGGACAAATTTTATTTTATCAAGCTGGTGAAACTTCTGTACCAGCAATTAGGCATTAATGGAATTAAAACAATGCCATTTCATTCTCAAACCGATGGTCTGGTAGAACACTTTATTGGCACATTAAAAATATGCTTAAGAAGTTTGTTGAGTCTGGGAGGGACTCGAACAAATGGCTTCCTTTTCTTCTTTTTGCATATAGAGAGGTCCCTCAGTGCTCAGCTTGTTTTTCTCCTTTTGAGCTGTTGTTTGGCAGGCAAGTTTGTAGTCCCCTGGACGTGCTCAAAGAGGCTTGGACAGCAGAGAAACCAGTTCAGTGCAGTATTGCCCCTTATATCTTGCAGATGAGGGATAAGTTGGAGAACTACAGGACTATGGCCAAGGAGAATTTATTTGCGGCCCAGCAAAGACAAAAATGGTGGTATGATGTACATGCCTGGGAAAGGGATGTGAAACCTGGGCAGAAAGTTCTGGTATTGTTACCATCAGGCATGAGTAAATTGTTGGCCAAGTGGCAGGGCCCATTTGTGGTCACTCGAAAACTGGAACCAGTAACTTTTTAATCAATAAGATTTTATGTCTTGAAAGAAAACAGCCAAAACAAGTTCTGCATGTTAATCTCTTGAAGGAATTCAAGGAGAAGGCATTGGTGTATGATTATGAAGATCTTCAAGAAAGGAAAGACCATGTGATGATGGTGAAGGCTGTAGTGGAGGAGGAAGAGGAAACAAATATGGAGCCAGTTAGGACAGCACAAGATGGTCCTTGACTAACCATCAACTAACTGAGGTAGTCCAGACTTTTCCTACTCTTTTTCAGGAGAGGCCTGGCCAAACAGAGGTTCTTACACATAACATCATTTTGAGAGACAACACGCCTATCCGGCAGAAACCGTATCGAGTTCCTAGGACTGAGATTAAAACCATGCTAGAAATGGGGATTATAGAACTGTTTAATAGTGAGTGGTCAAGCCCCATACTACTGGTCCGTAAAAAGGATGGAGGAGTCACGTTCTGTACCGATTTCGTAGAATTGAACTGTGTGTCATGTTTTGTCTCCTATCCAATGCCTCGTATTGATGAGTTGATTGAGAGACTGGGTATAGCATCTTATCTGACTACATTAGATCTATGTAAAGGATATTGGCCCCCTATATCCTTTATTTCCTATATCCCCTATAGTTCCCCATGAACCCTCTTGCAAACCCTGTATTGCATTTAGGTTGTTATCAATTGGGTTATATCAATGTACAGTTATCCTTTGGATTACTTGGAGCCCCAGCTACATTCCAAAATTTGATGGATCGTGTGTTGGCAGGATGCGAGCATTATACAGCCGCATATCTGAATGATGTGGTGATATACATCGGGTCCTGGCAAGAAAATCTGCAGCATCTTGCTGATATTCAGAACAGACTTCAGGAAGCTGGGCTTACCATCAACACCAACAAATGTTCATGGGCTCAGGTGGAGGTACGGTATTTGGAGTACTTTTTAGGATGTGGACAGATCAGACCACAATTGGAAAAACTCAAGGCAATAGTACCAAGAAGAATCCTACTAATTTTGTTGGACTAATGAATGTGAAGAAGCCTTTAAATCTCTTAAGAATTTGTTATGTCAAGAACCAGTGTTGCAGAGCCCTGATTTCTCTAAGAGATTTATTGTACAGGTGGACGTTGGACTGGGAGCCATACCCGCTCAAGGAGAGACTTCAGAGGAGAGGCCGGTGCTGTTTTTGAGTAGAAAACTCTTCGAAAGAGAGCAGAGATACTCCACTATTGAGGAGGAGGGCCTGGCCATTAACCTGGCTTGGTCGTGAGTTCACACTACAAACTGATCATTGTGCACTGAAATGGATGCAAAATATGCAGACTGGGAACTCAAGGATACTGCGCTGGTGTCTGACTCTGCAGCCTTATGTGTTTAGGTAAAAATAATTTAATATCTGATTATTTATCCCGTTTGCCTAACTCAAACCATTCAGAGGGGGTGAAAGGGAGAAATGTGAAGTAGCATATGAAAAAAACTTTTTTTTTTTTTTAAGATTTTTATTTTTCTTGTTGATTCAGCTTGAGAAACACTCTCAGGAAAGGTGCACATTTCATGTCAATTGTTATAAGTCAGACTAACAATGTTTGAATATTAATGTTTCTTTACTAGTGGGAGGGGCTGCAAACAGGAAGTTAATTATATATATTATATATTTTTATACTTATAAAATATATAAGTAAGGATGTGTAGGCTGAAAGTTCATCAATGTAAAATGTTCATGTAGTAACTAATGAGGGGTTACCATTGGCCAATTTGAAAATTAAGGTGGAGTGAAAAGTTTAGAGAGGAACACAGAACTGTTTGGAGAAGAGAGGGTTAGGTTGGACTACTTGCCAACTGTATTTAATATTCTGTTGCCTGTTAACTTGTATTATGAACAGTTTCTTTTGTTAGTTTTTTTTTTTTCCTTTTTTTGACTTTGTATTTGTTGGACTTTAGTCCCTGTGAACATTTTTGGAAAACCTGTCGCATAGTAAAAATCTTTTCCTTGGACATTGTTGGAGTCACTTCTTTTTCACTGCCTGTAGCCTTGCATCGACTATCTTACCACAGTATGTCTGCAGTTTTATCGATAAATCTGCATGACCGTTTATCAGCCTTTTGATCAACTGCACTCACGTTCACTTTGCAAAAGGTAGTGTTTATTGTTTACTGTATATTTAAAGCACATATGAATACATTCATCATGAAAGATCTACTGTAAAACAAAAACAAAATCATGTTTACTTCAGCATTGGAAACAATATTGTTTTAGACACATTTTATTAATAATTATACACTTCTGTATTCTCTGTTGTACTTCGTCTTTTTGCACACACACAAGGGCATCTTTAAATTTGAACAGAAAATAATAGTGGGCTGGTAGGCATGTTATTTTTCATATGATGGCTGAATGAAGTTAAATATACACAATAAATAAATTAATAATTGTGTTTGCTTTACATTTGTGCTCTCGTGTAAATAGCTTTGTCTATAATGTCTTGCATTTTGTAATTTACTTGCAATTGTACTTTTAAAATGTAACCTGCGTATCTACAGTATATGCATATTTAACTACTTCACCAGTGAATGAGAAATTTGGTCTGGCTTTTATATAAAGTCTTAATTTAATATCTTATCTTATTATAAATACAATCCTTATTCTCTATATTCTTGTCAAATATAGTCCTTCAGAGCAAGTATTTGTGTCAGAAGATTCTGTGGCATCTCTTCTGGCCTTTTTTTCATGATAGGTGTGAATTTATCAAACTTTATTCACTTTATTTTTAATGTGTAAAAATTTATTTACTGCCCACAAACCCTAGAGCTCGCACATGGTCCTTCAAGCTGAATAGTACTTCAATGGAGATGGAACCCGATATTGCCATCGCAACAGACCCTGCGGTCTGACCCCGTTCCAAAACAGAGAGACATCTTCAAGCCTGCCTTTAAGATTATGAAGTCCCGCTCCCGTCACAACTGCATTCAGCCTCATCTCTCGCTGATGCCAGTCCAGTCCAGATGCTCCTTGCAGCCTCGCACACTACACCCAGATCTCGCCATAGTGCATCAGGTAGATCTCCAAGGCACTCGCTCTCCGACGTCCAAGCAGCAACATTGGAGGAGAGATCGAAAGCACTATAGTTGGATGAGCTGCAACATCATCTGGCCAATGAGGAATGACAGAGACTTGATGATCAGCTCGTAGAGCCAGAGAAGCTCTGACTAGAAGAATTGAGACACGTTGTCATCTCCAGAGGGCACAAAATGAGTTAGAGATCGGAAAGCTTGTCACCTCCCTATTTAAACAGAATACCCATGATGTGAATCAGCATGGACTGCAGTCTAGTACTAACAGTACTCCCCCTGCTGACTACCTGATATAAGCGTACCTCATGAGGGAGTAGTTACAGGAGATTTCTTCGTATCATCTGACAAAGAAATACAGGCTCAATTCACACCTCATACCACCTTGTCTGGTTCACGGGCTATAGCTTCGGCCCATCGAACACCACAGGCAGTGCTGACCACAAACTTAGGAGCCGAATATCCCTCAAGAGCGCAAGACTTTTCTATCGAGGCACATCTTTCCAAAGTAGTAACCTGGTCATCTCCTCCTCTAGCCCTCGTTCCATCTATAGTGGAGTCTAGAGCAGCTGACAATGTTCCCTCACCCATATTCTCAATAATAGGTTCAGTGCAGCCAACTCCTCCTGCTAACAATCTTAGCGGCTTCAGTTAATCCCGCGCCAAATGGATTATTCAATCCTAATTCTCATATGGCATTACCTCAACCCATTCCACCTCCAATTCCCCAACCTGGACTAGAGATGTTAGCTGCTTCTTCCTATGGTGTCCCAAAACTGGCCATTCCAATCTTTGAAACTGGACGTGAAAGTGATTTCACCCTGCTCAAAATGGCACTCGACAATCTGATGAATAATCAGCAGCATCTAAGTTAACAGTACAAGTACCAAGTTCTCCTAGGACACCTAAAACTTCCCAGTGCTCTACAGTTTGCAAAGGCATACATGAATGATCTCTGGCCATATACAGCTGCATTGCAAGCTCTGCAAGATAAATATGGGCAGCCACGCCAATTAGTACAGTGTGAGTTAAGCGCCATCATCAATGCTCCAGCTGTTAAGTTTGGGGATGCTGAAGCCATTGATAGTTTTTCCTTATCCATTCATTCATTAGTTGTAATACTTAGGACTTTAGAAGGACTGAATGGCTTCGAATTGAGATGTGGATCTTATGTTGATCGCCTTCTGATCACAGAGCAAATAAATACATGGATAACAGTTGGACAGTGTTGCTGAAAATGTGGAAGGACTCATGCTGCCAATAGCTTGCACTCTCAAGTGTGGATGCAAGACATGTAAAGAGTTGCACCTGACCATTCTTCATGAAACGGCTCTACAATCTCAAAGGAGTGTTCTAATGGTGAATGTTCCCACAGCCAATGTACAGTATATTTAGACCATCCAAACTGATCTCTCAAAGTGATGCTTAAGGTACTTAAGGTTTTACTGCACAACAACGCTAAAGTCATGGAAACATATGCAGTACTGGACGATGGCTCTGAGCATACTATCATACTGCCTTCAGCTGTGGAACAATTAAACCTCACCACCGATTCTGAAATGATCACGCTACATACAGTTCATTAAGATGTAATCAAGCTAAATGGAGCTTCTGTTTCCAACTCGTATGTTCCAGATAAACAATGCCTTCACATCAGAGAACCTCAAACATTCTGAACACTCCTATCTAGTCACTACTCTCCAACGAAAATATGCCCATCTTTGCTCCTTACCCTTGCCTCAGATTATGCGAGCGCAACCTCTGTTACTAATTGGGTCTGACATGCCTCACCTGCTTGTGCTAGTCGAATCAGTATGTATTGAACCTCCTAATGCCCCCATAGCGGTACACACTAGACTGGTCTTGGACCCTTCAAGGTCCTGTTGGATACAGCCAAGCTGCTCCCTATGATCAGCAATGTCTGCAGATTTCTACAGATGCTCAGAATGTGGACCTACTCAAGAATGTGGAGCGCCTTTGGCAGACTGATACTCTGCCCCACATTAATGAAACAAGAGCAGCATGATCTTGACAGGACCAGCATGCTCTAACACTACTTCAGACCTGCACCACTAGGGTATAGGTGGATGGTGTTCTACGATATGTTACCCCTTTACTTAGACAGCCAAATGTTGTAACCCTTAAAGCCCCAAAAGAAGCAGTGCTGTCAAGCCTTCGAAGCACTGAGCGGAGACTTGCCAAAGACCCAAAACTCTCTGAAGCATACTGCACTGAGATGAAAAAAGGTTATGTTTCACACAGCACACAGCCTATGACAGTAGCAAATCTAATTCCTTCCTGGTAGAATCAGTTGATCAATCATTTTATTCAACAGAAAGAGCTAGAGCTCTTGTAGATGGCCTGCGACAGTTGCTGCTTTTTGGAGGGTTTGAACTCTGTCAACGGGCCAGCAACAGGCCAGAGGTATTTGAACACCTCCCATCAGAAGCAAGATCACTGAGTAATGAACTATGGCTATCCCAAAAGAGTCAAGACCTCTTAGAGGGTACACTCAGATTGAGATGGAATTGACCGACTGATCCTCTAGGATAAAGACCTCGCTGATTCGACTGTCTACAACCCACCTTGAGAAACATCTATGAAGGTACTGGCGTCACAGTATGAAATTCAGTCCCTAACAAATGCTCATTCATGGAGATGTGTAAATTCTGGAATCCTTGATGGAGTTAGCACAATCATGCTATTGATTGTGCTAACTCCAATGGCTAATGGACCAGACTTCCTGTATCAATCTGAAGCATTCTGGCCAGCCATGCCAATTGTTGATCATGAAACAGACACTGAATTAAAAAAATCAGCACTCTGCCTGCTGAGAACCATGGCCACAGATTTCGAGGTACTGATCCTCATCCCCACCATTTCACACTTAGCTGCAAACCGATCCAGCAAGCACTGCAGGTCACAGACTGATGATGACATCGGGACCACATCAGCAGCAAAAAGCAGCGATGCAATCCTTAGCTCACCAAACTGGATACCCTCTCCTCCATGGCTGCGCCTTGATATCCTGTCCATGAAAATCACAAACAGGATTGGTGACAGAGCGCAGCCCTGGCGGAGGCCAACACCCACTGAAAACAAGTCTGACTTACTGCCGAGAATCTGAACACAGCTTTCACTTTGGGTGTAAAGGGATTGGATGGCTCTGAGAAGTGACCCCCTCACCCCATACTCCCGCAGTACCTCCCACAGGAAATTCCAAGGGATGCAATCATATGCCTTCTCCAAGTCCACAAAACACATGTAGACTGCATGGGCATATTTCCCAGGGTGGCTGAGTAGTGTAATACCCCTGTAGTTGGCACACACCCTCTGGTCTCCCTTTTTAAAAAGGGGAACCACCACCCCTGTCTGCCACTCCTTAAGCACTGTCCCCGACTTCCATGCAATGTTGAAGAGGCGTGTCAACCAAGACAGCCCCTCAACAACCAGAGCCTTCAGCATTTCCGGGCGGATCTCGTCAATTCCCGGGGCTTTGCCACCATGGAGTTGTTTGACTACCTCAGTGACCTCACCCAGGGAAATCAACGTCGTCGTCCCCGTCATCCTCCAGCTCTGTCACTGCAACAGAGGGTGGCTTAGTCGGATTCAGGAGTTCCTCAAAGTGCTCTTTCCACCGCCCGATTACCTCCTCAGTCGAGGTCAGCAGCGTCCCATCCTTGCTGTACACAGCTTGGATGGTTCCATGTTTCCCCCTCCTGAGGTGCCGGATGGTCTTCCAGAAGCACCTTGGTGCCGCCCGTAAGTCCTTCTCCATGGATTCTCCGAGCTCCTCCCACACCCGCTGCTTTGCCTCTGCTACCGCTGCAGCTGCTGTCCTTTGAGCCTGCCGGTACCTTGCAACTGTCTCTAGAGTCCCCTGGGATAACATATCCCTGAAGGACTCCTTTTTCAGTCGGACAGCTTCCCTAACCCCAGGTGTCCACCACGCTGTTCGAGGGTTACCGCCCTTTAAGGCACCCAGAACCTTAAGACCACAACTTACAGCTGCAGCTTCAGCAATAGAAGCTTTGAACATTGACAACTCCAATTCAATATCCCAAGCTCCTACAGGGATGCTGGAAAAGCTCTGCTGGAGGTGGGAGTTGAAGGACTCTTGGACAGGGGCCTCCCCTAAATGTTCCCAATTCACCCGCACTACACTGCCCCTCTCTTTACCCGAGTGTCCAAGACATATGGCCACAGGTCAGATGATATGATCACAAAATCGATCAATGACCTTCGGCCTATGGTGCTCTGGTACCAAGTACCCTTATGAGCATCCCTATGCTCGAACATGGTATTTGTTATTGACAATCCATGACTAGCACAGAAATCCAATAACAAAACACCGCTCGGGTTTAGACCAGGGAGGCCGTTCCTCCCAATCACGCCCCTCCAAGTATCTCCATCATTGCCCACATGTGCATTGAAGTCCCCCAGCAAGACTATAGAATCCCCTACTGGGGCCCGAAGCAATACTCCATTCAGAGTGTCCAAGAAGGAAGAGTACTCTGAACTGCTGTTCCTGATGTCATCATCAGTCTGTGACCTGCAGCGCTTGCTGGATCGGTTTGCAGCTGAGTGTGAAACGGTGGGGATGAGGATCATTACCTTGAAATCTGTGGCCATGGTTCTCAGCAGGAAACCTATGGATTGTCTACTCCAGGTAGGGAGCGAGTCATTACCCCAAGTGAAGGAGTTCAAGTATCTCGGAGTCTTGTTTACGAGTGATGGAATATTGGAACGTGAGATTGCCCGGAGAATCGGAGCAGCGGGGGCGGTATTGCAATTGTTCTACCGCACCGTTGTGACGAAAAGAGAGTTGAGCCAAAAGGCAAAGCTCTCAATTTACCGGTCGATCTTTGTTCCAACCCTCACCTATGGTCATGAGCGTTGGGTCCGATTTTGGATAAGTGGTTGAAGATGGATGGATGGATGGATGGATGGATGGAGCACTCTGCCTATACATATCCACTGGTCCTAATGCACACCTTCCAGATATCAACCAGTTCACTACCTGGAAAGACCTGGTAAAAGCCACAGTGAAGGCCTGCATGGGGCGGCCTAGTCACCTGCATTACCAGTAGATGAAGCTGAACAATACATTACTGCCAAGAGGCTCCTTATCCAACAAGCACAAAGAGAATAATTCCCAGAGGAGGTTAAGGCCCTCTCGCACGATCGACCCTTTCCATCAAACAGCAGGTTAATGTCCTTGTCTCCTGAATATGACAAATATGCTGGACTAATCAGAGTTGGAGGGAGACTACGCCATGCTGAAAACATGGAGATAGATGCTATACATCCTATTGTTCTTGATCCCCAACAGCAATTAACTAAACTCCTTATTAGGGAATATGACACCAATCTATTTCGTCCAGGTCCTGAAAGAGTTCTAGCAGAGATCAGATGTCAGTACTGGATTTTGCGAGGCAGAGCTGCCATCAAAAAACATCAGCTTACTTGTGTAGACTGTCAAAGGTGGCGTGCCCAACCCAACATTCCCAAAATGGCAGACCTCCCACCAGCTCATCTAAGGGTCTACAAACCTCCTTTATATTCCACAGGAATGGACTGCTTTGGCTGATTCACGGTAAAGATAGAGCACCGAACCTAAAAGAGATGGGGAATATTCTTCAAGTGTATAACCACTCGACGCTTCCCCCTATATCTACTCGAGAGCCTCAATACGGATGCCTTCTTGATGTCTCTTCAGAGATTTATAGGCAGACGAGGTAAGCCTGTTGAACTCTTCTCTGATAATGGCACTAACTTTGTTGGAGTGAACAGAGAAATAAGGGAGGCTTCTGAAGTTATGACACCTCAATTAAAGGAGCAATTAGCCAAACAGAAAATCTCTTTCCGATTTATTCCCCCTAGTGCTCTGCATTTTGGTGGCATTTGGGAGAGTGAAGTAAAATCTGTGAAACAAGCTCTGAAGGTAATCTTGAAGGAACGTACAGTCCCAGAAACCATCCTCCAAACTGTTCTCATCGAGGTGGAGGGAATCATGAATGCTAAGCCTTTAGGCTAAGCATCATCTGATATTGCTGACCCAGACCCCATGACACCTAGCATCCTCTTTATGGGCCACCATGACTCCTCTCTACCACAAGTGATGTATGACTCCAGCAATCTTCTTGGGACTAGAAGGTGGAGCCAAATACTTGCAGATCAATTCTGGACAAGATTTATCGACTATTATCTGCCAATGCTACAGGATAGATAAAATGGCTAAAGGACGGAGCAATGTTGGGGTCAACCAGGTAGTGCTCATCATCGACCCACAACTTCCATGAGCTCTCCTGTCGGGATTGTGACCCGACCTGTCGGTCCATCAAATACAATGGACAAATACGGACGGTTGAGGTTCAGGTTCAAGATTGCACATACGTAAGACCTGTACCTCGATTAGTTCCACACCATAAACTTATTGGCAATGATAACAGTAGTCCTCCCAATGAGTAAGGGCTTTCTCCCAGGTGCAAATGTCCCACTGGACATTTGGAGGCAGCTATGTACAAAGCACAGCAGCACCCCTAGCAGTATATTAATATAGAAAGGTTACTCATTCAGACAAGTCCAAGCATGCCCAAAGACAGCTTTTAGAGGCTAGATTGGACTGATTTGTTCTCAGTGCACATTCTAGATTACTGCATGTTTATTCCTGTGAGTGACTGAGTAAAAGTAATTCATCTGTTTACATGTTATACTGTTTATTATATTTTGCATTTAGCTTTCTAATCCATTGTTGACTGTTACAATTACATTACAGCAACGTTTGCTAACTGATTCTAGGTCATGTTAAATAGTGCAGCTAGTTCCTATGTTCTGTAGGTAGTTAGCAATTTAAGAGATAAAGTATAATTTAAGCACTGTCATTCTTTTTACTTAATATCAGGTATTTAATGCAATGCCTTTGCACCTATAATGTATAACCTATAGTATATATCTTGATCTTATTTATTGTTTAACAACTTGAATGTTGATCCTGTTTGCATAATACTTCTTGATACAATCTGTATTATTGTTTACAATTGATAATTTGTTATTGTATTCTTTTTCTGTTATTGTAGACCACACACACACACACACACACACACACACACACCTACTGCCACCCAAACAACCAACTACTGCCAAATGCAGGAATAATCCAAATAAACCCTTCAGCTGGAACCACTTCTCTTGCCTTCAGTTTCTCTAATCAGAAACTCCCAGCACCATTTCCATTAGTACTCTACACGAACCCTTGAGCTGCCCAGAAGCTCGCACACCACTATTATTTTCTGTACAAATTTAAAGATGCCTGTGCATGTGCAAGAAGATGAAGTACAACAAAGAATACAAAAGTGTATAGTTATTAATAAAATTAGCCTAAAACAATATTGTTTCCAATGCTGGAGCAAACATGATTTTGTTTTAGTCTACTTGCTGAATACAACACAGCGCGTTCCGAGGTGAAAACCTGCAGACCCCTAGTTACTGTAATCCCTCTTCTCACCTTTCATTCATGATAGGTGTGAAGTTATCAAACTGGTTTCACTGATGGGGGAATTGACAGAATTGAGAGGTTCAAAACGAATTAGCAGACGTCTCTGCCTAAAATGTATTTCGTCAGCAAAACATAAACTTGAATAGAAACATAAAAATGAATAGAAAAAAAATGTTTAACCAATTAAATCAAACTTCATGGTTGGATTTGATGCTTTGAGTGTAATTCATAAATTTACTGAAAATATTCAGATTTTGTAAAATAACGAACGAACGTTTCCTTCCTATATCTTTTGTCCGCATCACAATGAACTGAAGCTTAGCACGCCTTCTTTCCTTGTTTTAATCTGTAATATTTAAGTGAAATATATGTTGCATATATGCTTAAAGATTGTTTTTTATTTATGGACAGGTGTATTATGTTTGATCTGCATTATTGAAGACACAATGGCTTTCTTGGGGAGTATGTCTGCATTTTTATCAATAAATCACCCACGTTTATCAGCCTTTTGATAAAAACGCTGTCTTTTGTAAAGTGAAAGTACGAGCCGCAGGTTTCTGCATGGCGAAGAATGTGATTGCGAAGAATTCACAATCACATTCCAGCTATTATTTCCAGCCATGGTCAAATAATGGATGAAATAATTATTCAGTGCTGGACACAAACAGCAAAAAAGCATAACGATTATTATTATAAAAAGTCAGAAGCACTTCAAGTATAAGAATATTTATTTAAAAATGAATATTTTATTTTGTTCACTCATGTCTTCTGATGGTGCTCAATGTCGACACATTTTTACGTTTTAACGAACATATGTTGGCATACACACACCTAATCTCTCCGTGCAGATACACAGATATATGGTCTTGAAAGTCTTGGGCAGTGGAGGACTGGAGCACCATGAAACATTCATTGAAATGCAATTCTTATGCACACAAAAAATATACTACACAGCAAAAACATATTATATTATGACTTTAATAAATCGGCTCACATCGGAAAGAGCTGTCGTGCTGGAAAAGCCAGTGTTTATCTAGCGAGTAGTCTATATATTTGTGTTTGTTGCATTTCTGAGAGAGTCTGCATTTTAATCGATAAATTGCACGTTTATCAGCCTTTTGATCAAAAGTCTGCCATTTGTAAAGTTTAAGTACCAGCCACGAGTTTCCGAACGGTGAAGAACAGCTTTATTTCAGTCATAAATTCACAATCACAGACCAGCTATTATTTTTATTATAGCCGTGGTCAAATAATGGATTAAAAAAATTTTATTGTGAATTTTTTATAAAACTTTTTATTGTGAATTTTAAAGCACGATTTAGGGCATTTAATTTCATCATTATGAACATAATATGAATCGCATATACACACATTAATCATGAAAGATCTATTGTAAAACAAAATAAAATTAATGTTTGCTTCAGCATTGGAAACAATATTGTTTTAGGCTAACGAATTATACACAATTCTTTGTTGTACTTGGTCTGGCTTTTAGATAAAGTCCTTCCATGCACCATCTGCTGGATAGATTACGAGGCATGGTGTGTGAAAAACTGTGCGATTTCGCGGGAAAAAGCACACATTCTTAATGTTCAGATCTGTGAGCTCAGAGCGACTGGGGATTGTCTGGAGATCCAATCTCCGAAAATCTTGTGTTTTGAAACCAGCAAAAATTGCTAGATAAATTAAAGATAAATTATAATATAATAATGAATGGAGAAAGTGCAGGGATTCTGCTGTCACGTTATATCCAGCGAGTAGCATATATTTTTGTGTTTGTTCCATTTCTGCAGGAGTATGTCTGCAGTTGTATCGATAAATCTGCTCATATCTGCGTGCGCGTTTATCAGCCTTTTGAGCAAAAAGAGCGCACACCCAACTCACTTTCACTTTGCAAAAGGCAGTGTTTATTGTATAGTGTACAATAATAATAATAATAATAATAACAATAATAATAAATTCACAGCACTACTACTCCTAGTACTACTAGTAATAATAATAATAATAATTAATAATAATAATAATAATAACAACTAGAGAGGTGCATTTCTTGAAGAAAATGTGAGTGGTGCTTGCCGTGGCAAAACTTTGGAGTCATGCTAGCAACTTGCTAAGCACACCAGCATCATGTTAGCAGCATTCTAATGATGTAGCTAGCAACATGCTAATATAGTTAGCATCATGCCAGCTACATGCTAATTGGCTAAACACCATGCTAGCAACAGGTTAAGCACTCTAGCATCAAGATATCAACATTCTACTGATATCGCTAGCAACATGCTAATGAGCTAGAAGTCATGCTAGCAACATGCTAACCACACTAGCATCATGCTAGAAACATGCTAATCACGTTATTAGCGAAATGCTAATATAATTAGCATAATGCTAGCGAGATGCTAATTTTGTTAGCATAATGCTAGCAACATGATAATCATGTTATCAACATGCTAACAGCATGCTAAGGATTTTGCGAGGGGGCGTGGCTTATGAGCATCATAATAAATGAGAAAGACTGATTGCCTGAGTAAAATGAGCCCTCCCCCGTGTCTCTATGACAGTGGGATCCACAGTTAAATTCAGTTTCAAAGTTCCTATGGAAGTTACTATTGTATGTTAATTGCCCCCTCCTGGGGCAGTTTACCACTCGCCCCTGAGAAAAGTCATGTCCCCATTCCCCGAATAAACCCAAATAAAATAAATCTTGCCACCTGTTTCATGGGTCTATGACAAACGGAAATTGACGAGTCATGCACCAAATTCCTCATTATAAGTCAATGCGGCAAATTTGGGCAGCTGTTTTACCCCGGGGGTAACACCTATACCCTCTTGCTGGGTATGTTCCAACACAGATTGCAAGCCTGTTCAAGTGTGGTAAATTTGAGATTTCTACCAAATTCCCACTCTGCGCTTCAATCCGTCAAAGTTGGTCTCAATGTTAAGTCTATGGGATTTTTTGGGGAGATTACTCCCCAAAAATTTACTGCCCGCCCCCTAAAAAAAGTCTTAGCACCCCCAATCCCAAATAAGCCTTACGAATTAATACCTTTTTTATGGGTGTATGACAAACGATACAGTTCTAATTACTTTCCAAAATCCCCATTATAATTCACTGGGGCAAATTTGGGAGCCTCTTGCATGTGGTAAACTTAAGATTCTCACTCTGCACTAGAATCCGTCAAAGTTGGTATCAATGTTAAATCTATGGGATTTTTTGCCACCCCCCTCAGGAAAGTTTAAGCACCCCTGGCCTGAATGAGCCGCATGATTTGACACCTCTTTCATGGATCTACGACAAACGATACAGTAATAGTTATGCGCCAAATTCTGCATTATTAGGTTATATAGGTTAGGCTGCAAACCTCTTCAAATGTGGTGAATTTGATCGTTCTACAAAATTCCCTCTCTGAGCTACACTCCGTCAAAGTTGGTCTCAATTTAAAGTCTATGGGACTTTTTGGGGCGATTCACGATAGGGGGCAATTAACCACCGACCCCTTAGAAAAGTCATAGCACCCCATTCCCGACCAAGCCGCACGTTTTGATACCTCATTCATGGGTCTACGACAAACGGTGCGAGACTAGTTACGCGCCAAACTTTTGTACGGAAGAAGAAGAAAAAAGGGTGTAATAATAAGACTGTGAGATTATAATAGTAGTGCTTTGCTTCGCAAGCACCACTAATAATAATGCTAAAGCGAGAAAGCCCAGTGAAAGAAGAATAATTATGAAAGGAGAGGAGAAAATGAAGAATAAATACATGTTATTTAGAGTTTGAGCTTGACAGTCTATGAGCTCTGTCGCTTGCTGCCAATGGGTGCCTAAGAGAGATTAGCATATTTTCGGCTTCAGTAGACTTACAATACCTCAGATTGAAACACGACTGCTCCCTACAGGTAATGTACATCATATTTACAGCTTCCTGTGCACTGCTGCGGCAGCTTGTGAAATCCCTATTCTCGAAACGTGCATTCTTAACTGCCAGATCTGCATTCACCTTCAGAACTTCATTTTCGTTTACAAATGCAATGACTTCAGTTTTCTCCTTGTTTAACTGAAGAAAAATTTGGCACATCCACTTGTTAATTTCATCAATGCATTGGCAGAGGAAGTAAACTGGGCTGTACTCATTTGGAGATAAGGCTAGGTAAATCTGAGTATCATCAGCATATCTGTAATAGGCAATTTGGTTCTTTCTCATTATTTCACTTCGTTGCATATACAGGCTAAACAGGAGCAGTGCAAGAATTGAGCCTTGTGATACTCTGCCTGTCATGGACGTCCACTTAGACTTATGCTCTCCTATACTTGCATAATAACCTCTCCCTTCTAAATATGACCTGAACCATTTGAGTACCATCCCAGAAAGCCTGACCCTGTTTTCCAGTCTTTCTATTAGTATGTAATCATCAACTGTGTCCCCGAAGAGTGGGTCCCAGTATATACCAGTTCCTCCATTTTCTGTGGGAAGCTTAGAAGTGGTGCATGGTGGTGTAGTGGTTAGCACTGTCGCCTCCTGGGTCCGGATTCGATCCCCGGCCAGGCTCGATTCCCATCTCTGTGTGCATGAAGTTTGCATGTTCTCCCCGTGCTTGGTGGGTTTCCTCCGGGTAATTAGGTTAATTGGCATTCCCAAATTGCCCGTAGTGTGTGAATGAGTGTATGTATGTCTGTGTGCCCTGCGATGGGTTGGCACCCTGTCCAGGGTGTATCCTGCCTCGTGCCCTAAGTCTCCTGGGATAGGCTCCAGGCCCCCGTGACCCTGAATACAGGATTAAGTGGTAATGATGAGTGAGTGAGTGAGCTTAAAGTGGAGATCCTGGAGAGAGGGATAATGTATCTGGTGAGATGGGCTCTGGCTCTGGTGTTTCTGATGACTGTAGTACTTTATATTGTCCTGAATTCCCTGGCTATTTTCCAGAAAGTTATCGTGGAGCTGTTGCAGTATGTCACAGTCTGTTTGTGCATGTGATGAGCTCCATGGGCAGGACTCAGGTGAAATATTCATGAGCAGTGGTTGTTTTGGCTGAGTGGTGTCATCAGTGTCCTTGTGGGATTCTTTAACCACATGATGACTTGAAAGCTGTCTGTGGTCATTCATACTTTGTTCATGTGTGCATGTGCCATTCAGGTTGAGCGGATTGGCACACTCCGCTGAAGGATGATGGAGGGAGAAATGGATATTTTCCTTTAGCACCCTTGCACCAAGTTTGTTTTGTGTGGAGGCCATCCAGTTTAAACATTTGTGTATAGCCCCAGAAAAAATGAAGTTGTCAATGATGTTGACTCCATTTGAACTGCAGCTTCTTTGTAGCCATGTGTTTAGCCCAAGCAACTGTGAAAACATTTTAGTTCCCCTTGCTGGGAGTGGTCCACTGATGAATGACTGAACTTCAAGTCTTCAAAGTGTTTCATAGAGTTCACTGAAATCCTTCTTAAGGAGTTCCGGATGCTCTTTCCGAATGCCAATCTTCCCCACGTCGATGATGATTCAATTTGCAGTCTTGTGCTTTGTCAGAATGTTCCGAATTTCCCTGGTTACATTACAGATTGTTGCTTGAGGAAAGCAGCATGAAGTCATTGTCCTGCTACTGATGTTTCTGATAATGGAGTCCCTGATTATCTGCTAATTATTGTCCTGACCTCGGTTTCGCTCTGAGCTGAATGTCTCTGTCTGCTCGACTTTGAGCACCTGTTGGTAGTGACATTAGCTGCTGGCTGATCTGCTCCATATTTAGTCACATTGGGGATACCTCACCCACATTCATTAATGCTTTTAATCAGTTCTGAAGATGAATAGGGCGTGGCAAAATACCAGTGTTTGAAAGTCTCATCATAGCCATATCTGGGAAAGCAGATGCTTTCGCAGCAGTATGAGATATCTGGCCCCACAGGAGTGTCAGTGGCAGGTGAGATACCACCATTGGAGGAGTCCTCATCATTGGATGAAGTGGATTTGTTGGTTTTGGTTTCTGAAACTCCCAATTGTGTGATCGGCCAGTAAGGCAGAACCTTGTGTTTTTGGTACTTGCTGTAACCCAGAGGGTGGTGAATCAGTAACCTCTGGGTTTTCTGGACCATCTGGTGTGAAGCTGGCAAGTTCATTGGTTGTAGAGCCTTTGCCAGTAGATCAGTTTAGTTTTGGTGAAGTTTCTGTGTGATGTACAGCGAGAATTAATGCCTGTCGACATTCTACTCGCTACCATCTCCCATTGGCAGTAGGTAAAGTGGTAGGGTCAGGGACAGGGGTTTCGATATCAAATTCAATTTCTGCCATATTTAGGCCCTGGATCTGAATTGCATGATCTGTGTCTAGAGCCGTTCTATCGTCGGGGTGATTATGTAATAACTAGGGTCAGATTTTGTTCAAGTGAGTAAGCCTATTAGATCTTAGTAACTGTTATATAAAGACTGCGATTTGGCTACCTGGGATGCGCCATTGCTATCTTCACCCCTTTTGTGTGTGTGGGCCTCTGGTTAGCAGGAATGTTTAGCTTATGTTTGTCTTATGTTTGTCTTATGTTGCAGTGAGCTTGTGCATCTTAGCTCACCACGTTTATTTATTGTAGCTGGAATAGCATTATGTTCCCAGTTTCACAGCTGTGAAGCTGTGCAGGCTACCTGTGATGTGTCATTGCCTGCTCCGCCTTTGAGGAGTGTTGGTCGCTGTTTAGCAGGCATGCTTTAGCTGTTTAGCTAATTTTACAGTGAGCTTGTGCATCTTTATTAACTATGTTTATTGATTGTAGCTGGAATAGCATCTTGTTTGCAGCTTCATGGTGGTGTGCAGGCTGTCATTATCTCCTGGTAGGTTGTTTTATCAACTTGGTGGAATTTGTTTACCACAACTGGCATGTTTTCATTCCAGCTGGTTTGAGTCCATCATTTTCGAGTAAACTGTGGAGATTTGAGCAACCGTATGATTTGGGTGGCCTGGTGACCAATATCTGCTGGACAAATCATTTTGTTGGGAGCACCTTTTGTACAGAACAGGATTACAGCGGCGTTACTGTCTTGCTACTCTTTTGCAGTTTCATTGTTTGTGTATTAAGGTTTTTTGTTTGCTTGTGTTAGTGTATGGTTTTTGTTATTGTATGATTTCTTTAATTTATTGTTTTTGTTTGTTTACCCTGATTCAGTTCTGTTTCTAACATATTTTCGCTTTCTTTCTTTTTTGTGTATAGTGTGTCAATTGTTCCTTGTCAGTGACATTGAGTATTTCATATTATTGATTTTCTTTATCAGGCTTGTAATTATTAATCATGTGAATTTGTTTAGTGGATTTATTTAGTGTGGATTTTGTGATTACTCACCTCGTTGCGTAGGAATAACTACTTCACAGCTAGCCTACCCTGCTACAGATAAGCCTTGGTGCCTAGTGATTAGAGGGGGGTATCAAGATGTTTAGCCCATCCAAGCTATATTTCATTTGGTCATTGTAACTCCAATAAATATTTCTGTATATTAATTTCATGTCTCTGCCCTCCATGGTAACGAACTTGTGTGCCTGAGTTTGAGTCAGTATTAGGTCCCCTTACTATAAATGGGTGGCATAATCAGCACAAACACATTTAAACTTCATGGTTTGGGTATTCATAGTAAAATGTATTTATTTGATCTGTGCCCTGTTTGAATATATGCTTCCAAGTCCTCCAGTGTGTGAGATTTTGTTCAGTACGCGTCCTCCTCCACATACACAGTAAGAGCAAAATGGGGTGGTGCAACAACCTGCATGAAAATAAGTCGGCAATGTTATCCCAGCCAGATACTATGGGCTACACGTAATCTCGTAAAAATTACCCACCCTATGGACATATCTCTTGGTTTTCTTTTTCAATTCATCTTTTCCAGTGTGGCTGCTTTTCCATCTCAAGTCCTTTTTTTCTGGTTTTTATGTCTAGGGTGTCAATAACTACAGCAATGGAATAAGCAAATTAATTTACTTCCATTAAGGAAGGACACTGCTCAGGCCTGTACTTTGTTTATGATTGCTCTATTGCTTGCCATCTCCCCATAGTGGATCCTAGTGTCATATCATCTCCAGGTAAGTGGCACGTGTAACCAGCCATCTGCTTGAAGGAAACATCATTCATTAGTTCAGATGACCTTTTTCCATTTCCATACTTGCGTCAGTTCTGATGCTCATGTGTCCATTTCAGACACTTTCAGAGGTGGACAGCTTCATATGCAACAAGCTTGATTGATTATGTTATTACTATGATGGCCATCATTACATTTTTTGCCAATTTGTGCCACAGTAGATCTTCCTTTGGATGAAACAATATGGGCTTGCCTTCTCTCTCCACAGGCATCAGTGAGCTTTGGGCACCCTTTGTTTTACTTCCTTTGACCTCTTTTGGTAGGTACTATCGACTGCATACTGGAAATAACATATACTAGATTTTTTTTTTTTTTTACTTTTTTTTTTTTTTTTTTTTTTTTGAGAGATACCTTGACCCAGGCATTTAACCATCACTATATGGTCCATGTAATAATTTGTGTTTATGCCTTATTTTCCCACCCACAACAAGTGCCATGTTATCCTGTCAGTGTTTTATAACGTTATGGCCTTTCATTTTATGCAATACTAATTTGTTTCTATGATAAGAGACTAATAATAATTAAAGCCTGCTTATGTGCAGATATACACCATTATCATTAATATTTAGCTTTTTCTCAAGCACATGGAGAGACAATTTTTACAGATGGCATCTGCTACAGCAATGACCATTCTACAATCTGTCACCCTGACAGATTTCTTTTTACTCTACACTGTCATGCTGACATCAGTGACATTTTTTTTTCTTTTTTTTTTTTTTTTTCACTTTTTCCTCCCCCTGCTCCCAGCACTGTCTGTCCTGGCACTTGCAAACAGCAACACTCTCTGAACACTTGTTCTCCAGGCTGCCCTTAGGATACAGGCAGTGTGTGAAACCAAGACTCTGTAGTTTCTCATCCTTTGCTTGCTCCATCTCATCAACCTCTTAAAAATGTTCATCTTCATTTAAGACTTCTGCTTCCTATGTAATCAACATAACTAAGCACTTTCCTCCCTAGTCCCATTCAGCAGAGATGTATACCTCCATTAATGTGGTTTGTAGGGATAAATAATTCAACAGAAGAGATAAGTGAAATGTGTTGGGTTATAAATATGGCCTTGGAGGAACAGAACAGCAGAGACACAGCGGAATGAGATAAGGGTAATGTTGGCCTTTGCTTTCCATTTAGCCTTCTGGGAAGCTGAGCCTGAAGTTCTATAATCAAATGTAATCTATCTGAGGGTAAGTGAAAGGGAAGGGGGAAAAGGACTGTACCATAAAATAAATAAATCTGGTGTAGAGAGCCGGATCTCTTATAAAAATGGAAAGAAATGCAAGAGATCACAAAATAATTTCATAATAACTATTTATAATTAGCATGATTGACTAAACACTAAGCTATTATTTTTGCAATATATTGTTTTACATATGACTTTAACTGACCAAAACTACACACATTCCATCACCACTAAAGGAAAAAAAGTGCTGATTAATTTAATTATAGTATTTTGTGAATACTGCCTGGTACAAATCTATCTAGCAGTATGCTACTTATGGAACCTCTTAAAGGCTGATATCATCTTGTGCAGAACTGTGTTTAAATGAATGCATTTCTGGCATTAATTAATGGAGTTTCTTCTGTTTTACAGTATTTAAAATTAACTGGTTAATTTAAAAGCTTCTAATGACAAGCTGCAGCTCTCTGGGGAAATACGCATTCTGCTTCATATAAAATTGGTTTGTGTCATATAACTTGTCAAGCAAATTGTATTGTACTAATTTAGTTCCAGATTTTTACTCTACATGGACTTCAATTTGAAGAGTAAAGTTAACATATATGTGACAAGTAATTTAAAAATTACAATTTTAATAGCTAATATTTTAGATGTAAGAATAACTTATTTTAAAGCTATTACATGTTATATGTAACCACATTTAAAGCCATGAAAAATGATCAGTATTGACCAACATATTGGTATGTTTTATTCTCAGGTCAATTAGTAAAAGACCTGCTGGAAAACTCTGGGCCTTTCATTGTTGTATACTGCACTTTCTGTCACTTTTCACTTGTCTACAACACTGTTGAAAATCTAACATTTGAATTACCTTTGGAATAAAGAAAACTGCTATCATTACAGCTATTTGAATTCCTGGGAACAGGGGTTGGAAGAAAATCAGGCCATCATCTGACTGAGTAAAGATGCAGAGTTCAGGAACACAAGTAAGTAATTGGTAGCATCACAAGGAAGTCAGACCTGGGGCTTCCCCACAAGCAGCATTACCCGCAGCTATGAAAAACAGATTGGTACTTGCCCTGCATAGGTTTCTATTCTTTTCTAATGTCACCACTGTTTAAAATAGGTATTACACTCTTTCACAGACATCTGCACACTCATTAACTCATAAACAGGTATTACACAGTGTCACAATCTGCAGACTCATTTACTTTTAACATGCACATGAAGGTCAACATAGAAATGATGATAATCAATTCTTCATCTGCATCATTCTGTATAAAAGGAAAGTGTTTCTCTATTTTCCTGATGGTGAGTGATGACAGCCTGCTTCCAAGACTGTTGACTAAGTATGCAGAAAACAGTACTGTCCATTTAATTTATATTATTAAAAATAATTATTATATCTAGGTCGGGCTGTAACAGCAATGAAAAGAAGAGGAAAAATAACGGGGGTTGGGGAGACCAAGAGTGCATTTGCTTAGTATTTAATTTTACAAAAGTGTGTAAGCAAATCCCAAAAAGGTGGATGTAAGCTTCAGACAAGGCCAAAACAATAAAAAATTCCCTCTACCTAGTCCTGAAGTGAAACACCCAACGTGCACCAAAAGTAAAGAAACAGAAATACAAAATACTTCCCTTACTCACCACAAACAGAATTATATACGTATTTACAAAACCAAAGAAGGGCATACACAAAAACTTAGTCAGAAACTTAGCATGAGGTCATACACAGTATCATTTTTACAAATGGTCATCCAATAAACAATAAGCAAAAACACAGTCTGTAGTATTGTGGTCTGAAGGGCCTAAATAGGCCTCTGGGTTTCCTAGCTACCCAATCCTCAGGCTGGAGGCGGGTCAACAAAGAACAGGCAGGGCAGCAGTCGATAGATTGCAGGCAAGTGTACACTGAAGAGGGCGGGACGTGGAACAACATGGGAAGACACACCTCCATCCCACCAACAGAAAAGACATAGAGACAAACAAAGTATAACCAAAAGACAAAGTAACAAATAAATCCAATATTATTATTATTATTATTATTATTATTATTATTATTATTATGTAACAATTTAAGAGTAGACACTGATACAAAACAGCTTTCCAAAAATTCAGATGTAGATCTAGATTTGAGATACTCTTGGTTAAAAGACACAGGGGAGTTAATGATAGGCAACATTGAGTTTACACTAAAAGATACCGTAATTATAGCCTAACTCTGTCCAAACATGACCATCCATACCAAACAAACACTTATAGCCTACAATATGTGGCAACTCAAGGTAGTTAATGTAACCTTGTTTTTCAAGGCAAGATTGAAAACGATCACTAGTAGAATAAGAGCAAACGGACATGAAGAAAACTCAGTGATAGTGTACTGCAAATGTATCACTTTCAGCCATGGCTCTGTTGATGCATTATGAAATGACCTTTCTTGTTTTTAGATGCAATGCAACCTACAGTTGCACATGTTAAACATATGTTTAAGTAAACATAAAAATAAATAGTTAATTTCATTTTCATTCATTCATACCACTTATCTTGGGGTAAAGTAGCATCATATGTCTGTTGAACTTGTGTTTGTTCAGAATGGATGGCAGCAAGCAAAACACATGCATTTCCAAGGAGTCATGTTTTACTCAGCTTGTAGCAGATAAGGAACTGTTTTGAAGAGTGGCAGTGTTTTGAGTTTCGCTCTGTACAGTCTCTGTGTTTTATCTGAACTTTACCAGTGGTATGTTGTTGTAATTAATAAAAATTATTGGGAATATATATTTTGCTGTGTATATATTTTTTTGTACTGATTTCTTTTAATTGTTTGGAAACCTACTTTGTGTTTTATTTTGTATGGGGAATCTGATTGTAAAGCTGTAACATTAATCTACCTTTTACTGACACGTGACTACCATGACATCAGTCTCACAACACGATTAACCATTTTTGCTGATTATTAAAATAAATAAACACAAAAAGATTACCTGATTTCTAACAGTAATATCTAGTGCTTTATGATACTGATAATAGTGTAACCTACAAAATTTCTTTTGTAACAGTGGACATAGACAACTTCAAGTGCTTCAAAGTGTAGCAGTTGTATAACTAATGAGACCCCCCAATTCCTTCTCGTGAATGATTAAGGGGTGGTACTGAGCAATTGTTCATCTTCATCAGCACTAATGAGCTAACAATAGGATGAAGAATGAAACAGCAAGACAGCAAACAAATCAATCACAGCTATTTTCTTTCCAATTAACCTTACTATGCAAATTTTGCTGTTAAACTCATTTTGTTGTACTGCCTTCTATTTCTTAACATTTGTGAATAAGTATGTTAGTTCCTAAGCAAAACCTTTGTTTTACACATAGCTCCGAAGGCCATTCTTACTTCAAGAATTAAAGAAAGAATTTCTTTAATATTTAATAAAACTTGAGACAATTCCTGGAGTAATTGTCAAATTCAATGGTGCATCACTTTTCCTGTGCAAAACAGTGAAAATATCTCATTTATAGCCTTCAATGTCCCCAAGGCATAAGCAGTTATACATGATCTCTTTCATTTAAATTAATAGTTAGGTGACTCTGCTGCTTTTGAACTAGATGTGCATCTAGCCACCATTAGTGCTACACCCTAAAAAACACTGGCTTAAAAACAACCCAAATTGGGTTGTTTTTAACCTAGCTGCTGGGTAAATATTGGACCAACTATATGTTGGCTTAATTTAACCCAACATGGGTAAAGTATTCAATCCAAATTCTAGGTCATATTTAATCATAATGCTGGGTTAATTCTACCACATAAATTGGTCAAATATTCTACCCAGAACTATTCTACTCTACCCAATCTATTAACTGCAATGTTGGGATAATTCTACCTCACAAATAGGTTATTATTATTTTTATGTTTTACATGTCTATGGGTAAAACAGTTTAAACAGGTAAATTACTTATATATACTGGTCTTTTACAACAAAAAAAAAAACAACAACTCTGTTTTTGCAAACCTTGCATATATGCAATAAACAACACCCAATTAAATGTACAAATCATAGAACAAATATTTATTTTTCAAAAGCACAAGACCAGATAATACAAAGCAAGTTAAACAGCGACATCATTACGATATGATTACTCAGAAGCATTAATGCCTGAGAGCAGTGCTGGTCATTATCTCCCAACATCAGGATGTAGGTGTACGGCCTTGACACGTCAGCCTGCTGGAGATATTCCATGGTGTTGGTTCCAACCTTAGAAAGAAAGAAATTAAAGAAAGTAAATGCTTTCTAAAAAATTCTAGTATACATATTTGTAAGAAAATTAGTGTTTTGTAACACCCCAGCTTTTTATTGTCTCAAGCACTGAGATTGATAAAGTTCTAATGTTAATGCGGTTGTTAACGCTAACAACCTAGCTAAATGCTAGCTAAATGCTGGCACTACCGTTAACAGTTTAGCTTTCATTCATCACTTCACCATCTTCATACACCCTGCATATATTCTACAAATAATGCTAAAAAGATCAGACATTTTTGCAATTTCTTTCATACACAGGTGGGGTTCTTTGGCTTGGGCAGCTAGCAGCCATTGTCAGACAAACTAGCATGCTATGGCACAGACCAGGCTGAAAGTTTGAGTGTAACGTTAACACGGTAACAGTAATAAATATTACATACAGTGAACAAATTCAGTCATAAGTGAGTGAAAATGTGTGTACAGACCTTGTATTTAACGTTTACACTTACTCTTAAAGGCTCAAGGAGGAAGCACCCTCATCAACGGCCCCCCAAAAAAAGACACAAAGTTGACACAGCCACTGCATACACTGGTGAACTTCAGGGTAGGGGCGGTCTTGTCTGTGATGTTAGCTGTTACTAGCTAACCCAGCTAAACAAAAAGTACCTAATTCACTGTAAATAACCCAGAAAAAATACCCAACAGAGGCAACCCAGCATTTGGGTAGTGAAAATAACCCAGCAGTTTTTAGTGTGTATAGTTATATAGCTTTTTTTTTTTTCTTTTTTTTTTTAAACAATCATTTTGCTTCATTTGAAGTTTATTGTATGAATTTCAAAAAGTGTGGCCATTGGATTGATAAAAAAACTCTTATTTCTGGGGGCTGTTAGGAAAAATCTTTTCAAAGGAGCTCGCTGTTATCCAATGGGAAATTTGCGTCCCAAATTTTTTTCTGTAGTAGATCTACAGCATGTGTCTTTTGCTGTTCGGACCAAAAATGAGCTAACCAGAGTTGCAGGAGGGTGGCACGGTGGTGTAGTGGTTAGCACTGTTGCCTTGCACCGCCAGGGTCCAGGTTTGATCCCCGTCCAGGCTCGATTCCCATCTCTGTGTGCGTGGAGTTTGTATGTTCTCCCCGAGCTTGGTGGGTTTCCTCCCACAGTCCAAAGACATGTAGGTTAGGCTAAATGGCGTTCCCAAATTGGCCATAGTGTGTGAATGAGTGAGTGTGTGTCTCTGTGCCCTGCAATGGATTGGCACCCTGTCCAGGGTGTACCCTGCCATGTGCCCTAAGTCTCCTGGGATAGGCTCCAAACTCCAGTGAGTGAGTGAGAGTTGCAGGAAAAATAGGGTTTGGTGCAAAAATTAAAAAAAATGTAGTCTTATACAATTCCCGTTCTCTTATACAATTTTTATATGGAGTGTTAAATGACTCGCAAAATATTTTGGCAGGGTGGCATGTGATTTTATATATACTGTATACTACATATAAAATGGTATAATGTTAAGTGAAATTGTGTTTTACTGAAAATTATATAAACAGAGAATAAAATCTTACTGACTGTTTCACTATGAGCCCCTGCTTCTGTCACTCACTCTAATTTAGCTGCACCCTCATCTTTATCACTTCAGTTCATTCATACTTATGTCACCTCTCATTTCTTTCCTGTGTTATCCTCTCTCTCTTCTGCTTATTCTGTCTGCAAAAGTTGTAAATATTGTCAACCATATTTCCTATAACTTTCTTTTAATTTCTACTTAATGTTTGTAAATCTGACCAGTGATAAGAGGTGATTCTAGGATTTTGTAAGTGTGTGTGTGTGTGTGTGTGGGTGGTGTGGGGTGGGGTGAAGGGCTGGGGGTGGGGGCATGAACCAGTCAGGGAGAGCTCATGGGAAATCAGTTTCAATTAGAAATACATAATGACTTAGAAAACATTAAACATGATTAACAAAATCTTGAACAATGACCAGTACGCTAATATAGGTAGTATTAAGTTAAATGTAGCACATTTCTCTACTGTAATGAATGATTAAAAGGGTCTCATGGTTAAAATCCCCATATTTAATTAACATTCGTAAAAAAAAATAGTTTATATAGTAAATAGAAATACTAGGTCGATAAAGATATAAGAGAGTGATTGTAGTGGCGGTGGGCGTGGTCAAGCACCGGCCTATGGAAGGAGTGACGGTAAGGTGAGTGGTATGGAACGCGCACCTGATGAAAATATGTCTAATTAGTGTTTTGTCTGTTGCACTGAGTCAGCGGGAGCTATAAGGAACAAGGAAAACGAGTGGGAAAGAGATTTCCAGGTGTGTGTTTGGGGGTGTTCATGCTGCACAGTTATGCGCAAAAGTGAGTGAATGCATGAGAGAGAGCGAGAAAGAGAGAGAGATTATGCGTTGTGAAAAGCAGTAAAGAATATTCACAAGAAACACGTGAACAGACTTTGACTCATGTCAAAAACAGCATGTGTTCCTCTTAATTACCAAGAAATCCTAAAATATTTAATCTCAACATGTGATTACGAATGAACCACCATTACTGAATCTGTTTCAGAAAGATTTACTTGCTATTCAGTTTAACTGATGTAGTCCTTAACAAGAGTTTCAGCTTGAGATACCACAGCAGCTCCAGTTGTGTATTAAGCTGCCCATCAGTGGCAGCAGTAGTGCTGTGTGAGGGAAGCGTTCAGGTGCAGTACAGAGCGCAGCTCATGTGTTTTAAAAAGGCTTTGTTTGTTTCAGTTTTAAACAGGTAATGGAATTAGCTGTGATGTAAGTAAAAGGTTGGGGTGGGGTTGGTTGGGGAATTAAAGTGTGTGGCAAACCATATAGTGAAGAGGCAGCAGCACTGGCACCCGACCCCCGCCATGTACATCCCTAAGGAAATATACTTTATGATGTACTATAATACTAGGTGAACTAGAAACAGTTGTTTCTGCCAATTGGCGACAGGTAAATTGTTATGACAATTTATGTCAGCTGTCATAAGTTTTCATAATAGGTCAGTGACATATTTTCAACACTTTCTGGACTGACTTAGGTATGTTATGTGTATATACAACTGACGGTGCATGACACTATCATAACTGGGTTAAGTATATTTTAAGTATATACTTTGTTTGGTTTAACATAAAGTGTAATTATAGCACATATCTCACTCATCGTCTATACCACTTTATCCTGTATTCAGGCTCGTGGGAGGCCTGGAGCCTATCCCATTAGGCTTAGGGCACGAGGCGGGGTACACCCTGAACACGGTGCCAATCCATTGCAGGGCACATACACATACACACCTGGAGGAAACCCACCAAGCATGGGGAGAACATGCAAACTCCATGCACACAGAGATGGGAATCAAGCCTGGCCAGGAATCGAACCTGGACCGAGGAGGTGCAAGGCGACAGTGCTAACCACTATGCCACCGTGCCGCCCTATAGCACATATCTAAGTATTGTAAACATATTTTAACAAAATATCTGCTTCAGACAACTTTTGGGAGTCATTAGAGGTTTTATGTGACTTTACCTGCAATAGAGAAGAAAGAGCAACAGTACATCCATGTGAATGTCTGTGTCTCTTTGACTCTGCTGTATCTCCTCTAAAACCCATCAAAAACATGAACAATCCACCTCAGGAGTGATTTTGGCAACAGCACTGCTCAAAAGCCTGACCACACAAATAGCTTTTTAATGTTTTTGCACAATGGCCCAAAACAAATTGAATTGTTTTTGTCTGGAATCTGTGGTAGGGCTATTTAAAGAGTGGAGATGTATGTTCACTAGGTTGTGCATGTGTCATCATCTATATGCGGGTTTTTTTTGTTTGTTTGTTTTTGTTTGTTTTTAATGAAATTGATGTTTTCTTGATGGATATGAGAACAAAACAGGTATACGTATACGTAGAGGAACAGATTTAAAACTCATTCACAAGCACTGTTTGCTAGCAGCATTACTTTAAATTTAGAATAAGACACAATACCCTTTACTGTTACATGAAAATAATCCATGTAGGGTTGGTGAGGTACAGGTTAAGGCCTAAAGTATTATTCCCTTATGCAATCTGAAATTAATTGATGGGCAACACATCCCAATCAATGAGCAACATAGCCTCTCTGTTTGTGCTATCTTTTGAACTTCGCTTACTGTAGTCCCTTTCCATTCCTACTTGGTCCTACTTGGGTTGTGGTGAATTAATCTTTGGAAAATTAGGTGTGAGGTGAGAGAACACATTGGATGGGATGCCAGTGAATTGCAAACTCCTAAATTTACAAGACCTAAAAATAAAAAAAAACGCAGCTCAGGCTTTTACCAATCAATCCATCCATCAATCCATTCTGTCTGTTACCTGTGTTGTAAAATTTCCTAACCAACACTGTGACTGCTAAGATATGCTAACATGCCAAAAAAGATCACTTTAAAGTCATCTCAATTTAAGCATGGGATTGTGTTATACTTTACAATATATAGTGACTTTTCCCTGAGAAAAGACAATGACAGGATGAATGCAAAATAAAATAAAACAGTGTTTGCTCTTAGATCCATCAGATTTAAGTAAGCATGCATTTAATTAATATACCAGTCCACTGGAGCATACCTCGATATTTATTTATACAAGGAAACACACTGCATTTTTCTCATCTCTGCTCTTCTGTAGAATTGGAATGTGTTTAATGATTTACAAGGAGATAAGAAATTCAGTAAGGGGGAAGAAGACAATTATTTACAGAGTGTATTTCACCATCTCCAATTATAAAATAACTGTTAACAGCTGCACCAGTGAAAAACATGACACTAGATTTAGCCAGTGCATATCTTATGTGATGAGTGAACCATTTAGTCTAATAATTTATATTGTCTCCAGGAATTACTTTTTTATTTTAACAACAAAAAAAGACATTTTCTAACATCTAAAAGTCTTTGATTTACCAAATTATTTTAGTACAGACCTTATTTTATATTTTTATCTCTGTTTATGTTATGAATTTCTTCCTTGTTTCTCAAAGTTCACATCATAAAGCAAGAAAGGATAGAGATGTTTAAGGTTATGAGAGACAAGAAAACTACTGTTTTCTTCTCCACTATTAGCTCATTTAATACATCTGTGTTTTAAGCCTTTACACACTAAATATTCTGTGACCTTGTAAAAATCACAAGAATAAAAGGTTATATTACCTTAATACGATCTCTGAAAATTACATATGTGATTTATTTAGTGTCCAACTCAAACAAAGTCTTAGGAAAAACAAAATTATAATTCGTCTTATATTTTTAACATACACAATTTTTTTTGATACATTTCAATCAAAATATTTGATAATGTAGAAATATTGATTAAATGAAAAATAATCTTGATTTTCAGCCACAATAACTCTCAGCAAATAAACCAGTAAATTGTCCCCGGCAACACGCCCTCATGGGAAATCTGCAGCAACAGCTCAGACAACACGTGAGGACATGCTGCTGCAAAAATGGACAAGAAGCACCTGGAACACTCCTTGGAACTCATGGTGTGTAGGCAGCTACTGTAGCAAAATTTAATGGAAAAAAATGACTCTGCGTTTATGCATCCACAACTTTTAATAGGGTATAACTTTCTGAATACGGTCACAGCCATGCTAAATAGCTAACACGCACAACAGCTCCATAGAAACAGGAACGTCCTGATGTCCATTGCGACTTTGCTTGTTTGTTTTAATCATCAAACTGTCAGCTAAAGCATGATTATTACAGCTACATAAACCATGAGTGTGTGAAACGGTATTGGAAACGTTTCATTCTCCAAATATAGGTGATTTTGTTCAACCTCTACTCACCATGGTGCCAGGTACTGTATATTTAAAAAAAATGTAAGCATATTCAAATAATTCATAGATTTGTAACTTTCCACCTTCCACACTAAATCGAGTCTATTTGTTTCACTCTGATGCTTTATGGAGGATATGCAGACCAAACCAGTTTTGAATAGCTGAAATTGACTTACAAAGCCAGTCTGTATCATCATTTAGAGACAGAGCATGTCGCATGTCGGCAGTGCACGATCTGCGCAGCCCCACTGTGGTTCTGTATGAGCGTCACCTCCTTCTCTCTCCCTATCTCTCTCCTTCTACAGCTCACCACGGTCATACCCGGGGCTCCACTCACCACTTTTTTTTATGTTTTCACCATTCAAATGTTTTACATGGTTTTAAGAGTCTCATCACCATACTGTGCTTGAAGTCTTCTGTAAATATTATCTTTTATGTTCATTCAAGGGAAATATCATCATAGGTCCTGGTTTAACTTGACCGCCCTTCATAGATGTGTATGATGATACATATTAGTCCAAAAGTTATAGGTGAATGCAAGAACCATTTTATCAGCCTGGTAAACTTGTCGCTTCAGAAAAAGGGTTACTTCTCAAGCATTGTTGATAAAAAATGATACCTTTGGTTGTGGATATTCAGTTTGTATAGATCCATATTTTGCAGGAACCAGAAGAGTGTAAAGGTGTGCACTTTCATATGTAAGATTTGTGACTCAATAGGTCATAGTTTTATTATTTTATTTATTTTTATTTCATTATTTTTTTAATTACATTTACTCGATGTACAAACCCGATTCCAAAAAAGTTAGTGTCCCAACTAGGGTTAGGGTTCTGTTTTTATTCACAAATTGTGAATAAAAACAGAATGCAGTGAAGTGGAGGTTTAAAATTTCAATATTTTATTCAGAATACAACATAGATTACATATCATATATAATATTTTTTATATATTTTTTTTCTCTAAATGTAGTTATTTAGGTCTATTTAATTTTTACTGATTTACACTCAATCTATAAGGTATATTTAAGTGATTGTATAACTTGTTTAAATTGTAAAAAATCTGTAAATCACAGTTTTATTTTTTAGAGTGCATCTTCAAAATGTTCTTTGTTCTAGTCAGGATTCCAGATTTTATCCTTGAAATGCCGGGCATGTGCTGGTAATTAGTGAATTGCAAAAAGAAAATCAAATCAATAAAAAAAAAATCTATCTTATATTATCAATTTCAAAGCCAATCTCAGTGCTTCATTTTGTGAGGTAAATTTAGTTCAAAATTTATAATAAAGAATAAACCACAGGATTTTACATAGCATATCCTAAGCTTATATGTATTATATATATTTTTTTTTAATCAATAATAAAAAGACAAATATTATTCTCAATAATATTATTAATTATATTTTTTAATAAATTCAAAAATATATAATTTCTCTTCCATCTCATTTAAAAATGGCAAATTTAATTTGAGGAAAATGCCTATGGTTTCAAATTTTGGCCCATCCCATATATTCACCTTCAGGGGGGTAAACATTTCTTGGCAAGAGATGTATTTTCACAGAATGATTTACATAATGCAGTTAATTTTAAATATGCCAAAATATGGCTATTGCATATTGCATATTACTCCCATATTAATTTAATCTTAATTTACGAAATACTTCTTCTTTCCATTGTATGTATATCATGCAACAGTAAAGAAATTGAAGATTTACCAACTTTGTCTTCTTTCACATCATCCCACTGGAACTGTAAGAATGCAGAGTCAGGTAATGTCACAGTAATCCCTTCTTGTTACTGCACCCCATAGGGGCCTATCCACAGCGCTCAGTCTCAATGGCAGGCTCGCAGGCAGCATTCAGAAATGGAGAGCTCAATAACGAAGCACTATTTTTAAAAAGCCTCTTTCTCAAATACCAGCAGAGCTTGTTAAGAGCTCATCGTTAGAGAACTCCCATACATCCCTTCACAGTAGCTCAGAGCGACTGTGCCAGGGCTTAGCGAAAGTGCCAAAGTTGTCACATGTTCTTACAGAGTTAACATCTCACCTTGCTAATCACACAGTGTGGGTGAAGGCGGTCAGATGCTGTCAAGTCAACAAGGTAAGTGTCGTGCAATTACTGGCCTAGCGTGTGGAAGGTGCAGGGATAATGTGAGATGTCAATGTTATGAGGATGCCAGGTTGGGCATGTGTTAATGCAGATAGCAACATTTTGAGGTCATTGAGCTTGTACAGAATGTAATAAAAAGTCATACAAGACTAAGAGTGAGAACAATTGACAGGAGATGGTATAGGACTACAAAACCATTCAGCAGCTTTTTTTTTATAAAAGAATCTACATTTTTGAGGATACAAGTTGATGACATTAGAGAGTGATATAGAACATAATGGGGAATTTACTATTAATCAGCTGTTTCAATAACTATTAAATAGTAATCAATTTTGAAAGCACGGTCAGTCTGCCCCATACATCAAAGGAAGCAATGAGGCCAGTTTGAAATGAAAATCATCTAGCATAGCTTAAAACACCTGTGCCATTCATGTAGACTTGAATTGATATTAATGCATATCTCATTTTATTCTTTATTTTGCACTGTACTGTGGAGAAGTGATTGTAAATATTTATTGTAAATATCTAATTGTACTAGCATTTCTGAAAGTGGATGGGAAACAAAATCAAAGAACTATATCAGCTGCGGGATAATAGAATAATGTAACAGGCAGTGCCAAGTGCCTGCTGGGAAACAGGGTGTAAGCATCTGAAGCAGCAAGAAGCCCAGGGGGCCCAGCAAGCAGAACTAAGTGCAAGACATCTGTGTTTATAACAGTAAGAGGTCACTTTCTTGACATCAAATGTAGTTCAAAAAAAGTACCCACAGTTCCAATAAATTATACTATTTAATGTATGTCTGAATTATTGACATTTCCTATAAGGGAAAATATGAGAAATTAGACCATGCAATAATACAAAAGTACAAACTTGTTAAGTTTTTCCATCATTAGAAAAAGATTAAAAACATTTTTTAAATCCATGTGGAAAATGTATTGGCCTCCATAAAGTATTTAATAAATAGCTATACAGCTCCCGTCTGGTCTGTGTGTGTTGAGGTGGGTTGGCACTCCATCCTGAATGTCCCGTCTTGTGCCCTGAGTTTCCTGGGATTATTTCCGGACTGCCTGTGATTTCACAGAATAAGTGGTATGGTGTTCGGATTCTTGGCCTCGCAAGATGGCGCCGGTGAGGTTGGCTGCCGTCGCGACTGCTCCGATCTCTTCTACTATATTTTTGTCTTTTAAGTTAATTTTCAGCAACTTTAATCTGACAAATTCAACACCATTGAGTGCATTAGGTACGATAGAGATACTCTTCTTTTTATTGGTTTACAATGTACTCACAATTCGAAGTTTTTAACTCCGGATCCGAGCTGGCTGAGTGAGATCCTGAGGGAAAACAAAGGACGTGACGTGAAGCGGCGGCCCCGAGGGAAACGAGCCGGCGTCAGGAACAGGCTGAGAGCCCGTGCACACCACACACCTCTGCCTAGCATCCTGCTCGCTAACATCCAGTCACTGGAGAACAAACTCAATGACCTCAGGGCCAGGATAAAGTCAAGGATAAAGACACGGGACTCCGGGAAGACAAGGGGAGGCGGCGTGTGTTTAATGGTGAACAGCAGCTGGTGCAGCAGCGCGAGCGTTGTTTCTCTCGCACACTCCTGCACACCCAACCTGGAACTATTGACTATCAAGTGTCGTCCTTTTTATCTTCCTCGGGAGTTTACATCGGTCATAATCAGCGCCGTTTATATTCCACCACAAGCGGACCTGGACACTGGCTTATGCGAGCTGCATGAGACTCTCACACAGCACCAGACACAACACCGGGACGCTGCGCTTATTGTGGCGGGGGATTTTAACAACGCCAACCTCAAACGTGCAGAACCAAACTTCTATCAGCACATCACCTGCCCCACCAGGGGTGAAAGGACACTGGACCATTGTTATACTACAAATCAAGGACGGCTACAAAGCACAATCTCGCCCACCGTTTGGGAAATCCGACCACGCCGCCATCTTCCTCATGCCAAAATATAAACAAAGGCTTAAACAGGAAGTTCCGGTTCAGAGAGAGGTCACGCGCTGGACGGACCAATCGGTGGCCGCGCTACAGGATGCACTCGATGACGCAGACTGGGACATGTTCCGGAACAGCTTTGATGACGACAAAGTGTTTACGGAAGCGGTTGTGAGTTTCATCGAGAAACTAGCGGATGATACCATGCAGAAAACGACCATTAGAACGTTTCCCAATCAGAAGCCGTGGGTAGATAAAACCATCCGCGACGCTCTGAGATCTCACACCGCTGCCTACAACGCGGGACTTGCGTCAGGGGACATGGACCTGTACAAGGATGCGTCATATAACATCCGGAAGGTGGTGAAAGAGGCGAAGCAGCGCTATGGAAGGAAACTAGAGTCACAACTCCAACAGAGTGACTCTAGGAGCCTGTGGCAGGGACTAAGAATGATAACGGACCATAAAGCTCCAACATCCGGTATGATGAACGCGGACAAGTCTCTGGCAGACGAGCTGAACACCTTCTATGCTCGCTTCGAGGCTGCAGCTAAAGACGCTAGCAATGCTATTGCTAGCGGCGCTAACGGCTGCAGACAGGAAGTCACTGCCAGCACTGGAAACGTGTTCGTCATCTCCGAGCATGATGTGAGGAGAGCCTTCAAGAGAGTGAACACCAGGAAAGCAGCAGGACCAGACGGCATCTCAGGTCGAGTCCTCAGAGCCTGCGCAGACCAGCTAGCACCTGTGTTCACAGAGATATTCAACCTCTCTTTATCTCAGTCAGTGATCCCCACATGCTTTAAGGAGTCCATCATTGTTCCTGTTCCAAAGAAACTCCATCCTGCTTCACTCAATGACTATAGACCTGTAGCCCTCACATCAGTGGTGATGAAGTGCTTTGAACGGCTGGTCAGAGACTTCATCATCTCTTCACTACCAGACACACTGGATCCACTGCAATTTGCATACCGCCCGAATCGCTCCACGGATGATGCCATCTCTCATCTACTCCACACATCACTCACTCACCTGGACACCAGAAGGGGGAATTATGTTAAAATGCTCTTTGTTGACTACAGCTCAGCATTTAATACCATAATTCTCTCCACACTCAACACCAAGCTGGAGCACCTGGGACTCAGCTCATCTCTGTGTCAGTAGATCTCCAACTTCCTAACTGGGAGACCACAGGCAGTAAGGATGGGCGGCTATGTCTCAGCCTCTCTCACTCTCAGCACTGGAGCTCCCCAGGGTTGTGTTCTGAGCCCCCTGCTGTACTCTTTGTACACCTATGACTGCGTAGCCAAAACGAACTCCACCACCATCATTAAGTTTGCTAATGACACGGTCGTGTTGGGCTTGATCTCTGACAACGATGAGACGGCCTACCTGGAAGAGATTGTAAATCTAGAGAACTGGTGCCAGAAGAATAATCTCTTCCTGAACAACAAGCAAGACGAAGAAGTTGATAGTGGACTTTAGTACTAAGCAGGAGAGGAACTACAAGACCCCCGCCATCAACGAGAGACCAGTGAAGAGAGTGCAGCTTCCGATACCTCTGTGTTCACATCACGCAGGACCTGTCATGGTCCTGTCACATCAACACCGTGGTGAAAAAGGCCCAGCAGTGTCTCTACCAGCTCAGACGCCTGAGAGACTTTAGACTGCCCTCTAAGGTGCTCAGGAACTTCTACTCCTGCACCATAGAGAGCATCCTGAAAGAAACATCTCAACCTGGTTCGGGAACAGCACCATTCAGGACAGGAGAGCCCTACAGAGGGTGGTTCGATCAGCTGAACGTATCATCTGTACCAAGCTCCCTGACCTTCAGACGATATACAACAAGCGGTGCTGGACCAAGGCCAGGAAGATAGTGAAAGACCTCAGTTATCCCAGCAATGGACTGTTCTCTCTGTTGCGGTCAGGAAAGCGCTTCCGCTCACTGAAGGCCAACACAGAGAGACTGAGGAGGAGCTTCTTCTCGCAGGCAATACGAGCTCTCAATCACAACACCACATAGGATCTTCCACTCACACACTTGCACATTTTGCACACCTCAGGACTGCAGACTTTTTCACTTTTACTTTTTACCAGCACGCACAACCGGTTTACACATGGAAGATTTGCACACTTGCACTTTTAGCACACTGTGAAGTTGAACTTCACTACATTCTGGACTGCACTACATCACATTTCCATTACATTTCGTTACTATATATAACCACTATTTTATTAGATATTCTTTAACTTCTTACATTTATCTTATTCAAATACTTTATTTTATTTTATTCTTATTCTGTATATTATGTAAATAAGGTTTTTTTTTTTGTTATAATATAGTAGGTCAATAGCAGTCGTATAAGCATTTCACTTCATATCATACTGTGTATGACTGTGTATGTGACGAATAGAATTTGAATTTGAAATATTATTAAATAACTAATTAATTACTTAATTAGCTGAATCTGAAAATGGCCTTAATCAATGGCAATTACAACAATTAATTTAAACAGGTATACAACTGGAGTTTTATAGAACATGCCAGGAATCAAGTGAAAAAAAAAATTGTAGAAAGGTCTTCTCCAAACTGTTGCCATAAAGTTGAAAGCATACAGTTGTACAGTATAGGATGTCTTTGCAAACTGTGGGTTTAAAATGTACTTTTTGCAAAATGGGAATGCCACTGTTCACAAAGTGAGTTACAGCACATGATGCCAAGGTTGGTGTGTGAAAGAACTCAAATGTCTTGCACAGAGCCAAGAACTTGACCCCACTGAACACCTTTGAGATGAACTGGAATACCAAAATCTCAACTTCCCAGTGGATTGGAGGCTATATACCCACAAAGGGAGGATTACATCTGGAATGTGATATACAACATCACATATGGTTGTAAAGGTTAGGTGTTTAAATTACTTAGACTTACAATGGAAAGAGATGTGTTGAAAAAGGTAGCATTGTAACCTTTAAATCTAAAATTAGATGGCATAACTATATAGAAATCATGCCCGAAGAAAGTGTTTTGGTAACTTGGATTTAGAGCACATTCAATGCTCAGGTGAGACACAAATGAAGATTTTGAAGTGGCTTCATTGCAAATATCTATATAGGAGGGGAAAAAAATATAGTGGTGTGTAATGTGCACTATTTCTGCTCCAAAGTTTCTTCAGGTTTCTTAAGACAATAGGATTATGGCTTCCAGTAAAAATCCAGAGGGCTTAGTAGCAGGAAATTTTAAATACAAATTCTGATGCCTCCAAAAAAAGCTACAAATGGGTCTTGGATTGATTTCAAGCAAAACAACTGAGCAAAATCTAAGAATTCAATAAACATAGAATCAAGTTGGTTTTACATGTACTTCACAGTCCTGTGACCTAAATGCCACTAAATGTTAAAACTATGGGCTGAAATTAACCCAATGCTAACACCTAGCTAATAACCTTTGAAATTAAAGTAAGACATGAACTTTTACTGAGTGGATCTCACTCATATGTCCTCAAATTACTTTGCCCTCGAGGGACTGAAAATGAAAAAATGAACTTCAGTGACAAGACATCCAAATGTATTTAAAGAGCCTCTCTTTAGAGCCCTATCCACATCATGTCAGAGTGATTTGCCAAGACATCTTTAACTAGGGTAATTACTCTAACCATGTGATTAGAATGTCAGCTGATGACATTGGCTAATTAGCACTGACCTGCTTTCTTCTTTATGTGCAATGAATGGAAAGTACCAGAACTTCTAGTAGAAGATTCAACAATGTTCACTGGACTTTGACATATAATTGTTTGGATGAGTGAGTGCAAATCAAAACTACCTTTTTATATTTTATGATATTTCAGGTACAGTACAGAGTGATGTTTGTATAATGATTTTTAAATTAATAATTTTCTCTGTACATCTAGTTCTTTGAAAGATTGGCAATTTGATTGGCAATAGGGCTGCTCTGATGTTGATACAGGAGTACAGGCAGTAGTGGCAGATAATCTTAAATCGTTAAATGATTTATTCTCAAAAGCAAATGGGAAAAATCACAATTTGTATAATCTAGCATGTACTGTACACTGTTTTAATATGTGCTTTCTATGTCAAGAGTCACTGAATTTCATATATAAAAGTAAAATTCTGTTAGATAAGATCACTGATAATAGTGTTGTCTTCAGAACACAGTAAAACTCTATTTTGTTTTTAAAGACTTTTGCTTGAAGTAATTTGAAAAGAACTGCCATTGTTAGTTTAAATGAATCTCTCATCTCTTGCCTTTGGGAACATTTATTGAAGAACTGGCATTTTGCCTTTGTAAAATAACCTTTCATACATAGCCCACTGTCATTTCATTGCTGTTTTTTCCCCCTTTATTCTTCATCTTTTTTTTCTCACTGGAAACTTCATATACTTTTCATTTTATTGTTCTTTTGTTTCTGCTATGAATCATATCTTTTTACCCATCATCATGATTTTAAACAGTATGGTCAATAGATTAAAAAATGTTCTCATGTACTAATTAAAATCTGTCCTCACAATTGGTACAACAATAGAAGTGACAATAACTAATTAAATTTCACAATGCATAATTGACAAGGAAAGTGTTATTCATAAATTAATGATCAGGTTCTATCACATGACTGTTTAACAAAAGATAGTATTTACTTTGGAATTCTACCAAGTGAAAAAAAGAAGAAGAAAAAAAAAACATCTAATACTGTTGTAAATAATTTCAGCTACTCTAGTGCGGTAGTCAAATTAAATACATTTCTCCCTTATTATCGAGGGACATCAAGCTGTAGATCTAGAACACTTTGCATCAGTGATGAGAAAGAATAAAAATTTCTATTTCCAATGATGATTTCCAGAATGCGTGATACACATGCAAAAAATGATGTAATTGCACAGATTAGGGAGTTTTCTGTTTGTTCAGTAATCATGGCCTTAATTTTCACCATCTCCCCAGTTGCTTTTCACTGAGTAACCTGTAATGAGAATTTCAACAATTAACATTTAGTTTCAAGTTTCCCCATCTATTAAAAATAAATAAATAAATAAAATTAATATCAACTTACTCAAGGGAATGAGTACAAATTTAATTAGAGCTTTATACAACGACAACCTTTCCTTTCTGAGTGCCCAAAAAAGAGAAAGAAATCATAGGCTGAATTTAGATGCAGAAAGTATCTTGTGTAAACACAGTAGAAACTTTTATAGTCATTGCTTGACCAGCATTTAATATGTTTTACTCATCACTGAATAAGGTTTCAAATGCTTGTTCAGAAATCACAGCTTCTGAATAGAGAAGCTATGCTAAAATGGTAAAAAAAAAAAAAACATGTCTACATACTATATACGTGGCCCACTAGTATTCTATTAATCCAATCTTTTTCGCTCTTTGACAAGTTTCTAGGATGCTTGTCATAAAACCATATGTCACCCATAATCGCTCTTTGTGAGGAAAGTGAATAAATCATATTTCTTTTACTTGCTTCAGTTAGAGGAGAATATATTTAGCTTGTTTTGTAAAAATGAAAATGAATAATCTTCAAGCAAGCTTTTTTTTCCTTGCAAATGGAAGAATAGTGCCTGAAAAGGGGAATTCCTGCTGTTGAACCAAATAGAATGCAGGAAATAAAGCCTTACCAGTGCACACCACTTGCCAACGTGCAAAATACAATGTCTGGTCTGAAATTTCACAACGGATAAATAATTGGGCTGCATCAAGCAAACAAAACAACTAGGCAGATTTAAAATGACTGAACCTGGGTTAAAATCCCTTCAATACATTATTGAAGGATAGTGCTGAATAATCAATTTTGTGGATGAAATGTGGTAAAATAAATACATAAATAATTAAATAGAGCTCACTTAAACAATTGGTGAATCTGTATGGTAAAAAGCGACAGTAAAGACTATAGCCATGATTAATAGTTAAAGTAAAAGCATTTCTATACACACAATGTGATGAGAATGCATAGGAACTCACCATTAGTGTGGCCATAAGAAAACCACTTAATAATGAAGCTAATTGACAAAAAAGGCTTCAATTTGCTGGGGAGCATAAAGATAAGGACTTTGGAGCAATGACAAAAATGGTCATGTGATCTGATTATACACGGTACCCATTGCACAAACCTCTGTTGGTGTTATGATCTGCAGATGCTTTAGGTCAAAGATCAGCTAATGACCTGAATGTACTGAATCACTAGTTTATTATTTCAATAGAATATCTCTTCCCTGATATCACAGGTATATTCCAGGACTCAAATTGTGAAAGAGTGGTTCTGGGAACATGAATAATAATTTTTACACATGAAGTGGTTCACTAGAACCAGAAGAGATGAGGACATGATCCCTGTCTTATCTAAGCTATACTGGTTCTCAGTGAAATTTTTCAGCTGATTTTAAAATACTACGAATGACCTATAAAGCACTAAATGGTCTTGTGCCACAGTACTTAAGTGAACTGCAAGTGTTTTATGATATGCCACACCTACTTCGATCAAAGGATGCAGGCTTGTCATTATGTCATATCAAGAAAACTACAGCAGGGGACAGAGCTTGTTCTTACAAATCCCCAAAGCTATATGATAGCCTTCCAGTTAATATTCAGTCTCAGTTTATGTCTAGGCTGGAAATCGATTTTTAGCCAAGCCTTTTATGAATTTTTTTGTATTAGGTAAAGGTACAGATCTGGGGGACTCATGGGCATAATTTTTGAATTTTTGTTGAACTGGTAGGTTTGAATGCGGTCTTCCCCAAGTGTCATTGATCAATTAGGTTTGTTGACAGTGGAGTGACTGGTTACTTTACTTTCCAGGGAGCCCTCATATTTGTGTTTTTTCTTCTGGTTCTCCCTTTTAGTTATGCTGTCATAGTTAGTCCTGTCAGAGTTCCTGCTTGCACTTGCAAAAAAAATATTTTCACCTTATACATTATGTGACTGTAACCATACCTACGGTTCTTGCACATTCTCAACTCTTCTCTCTCAAGCTCTCGCGCTCTGTCTGTCTCTCTCTGTTGAGCTACACATTGCCGCTCCTGAGTTGCTAGTGATCCAGACCTCCTCTGCCCTCTGGACCTCACTCATCCTGGTGCCCCAATTCTGGTCAGAGATCTTATATGAAGGCCCTGTGTGGTCTGCTTTGGATGCATGTGGTGACTGTGAAGGGTTCCATTTGGTCCATTTGAAGATGGTCTTGGACTTGGCTGATGCAGACAGATGTTCTTTGATTACTTGTAACTGCAGTCTCTCAATTGTTTAAGATTAAAATCCCCACAATTTTGTATGAGTCTCCAATAACTATTAACTTAAACACCTGTTTTACTGAACTCCCAGCCTCTTAACACTCAGTATGACTGCTGATCCATCTCTGCTACCACTTAAATGAGGAAACCTAACCACAAGAAGAACATGGAAAAACAGTAAAAACATTGGAGCATGCTTAGGGTTGAACTAGGGACACTGATGCATTGAGAAAGTAACACTTCCTCAACACCAGCATTCTTTAAACATCAATGGTGTGATGAAATTCATTGACAGCAATTACAGAACCTGGATGCTACTATGCATATTGATATTTGTTTCCCCCATTCTAGCCTAAATGGCAGCAAATCACACACACCCACATATCTTAATTAAGAGCTTTGTCTTGTGTATTGAAAGCAACATTGGTAATAAATGGCACAGGTAGAAATAAAAATGGAGAAATTGTGAAAAGTTTCTCCATTTTTGAAAAGAGAAAAATCTCAAATATTCCAAGCCATCCTGTTATTTAAAATGCTGCAGTGAATTGATAATGCTCATAGTGAAGGGTTTAGATTATTCCTGGTATGCCATAGGACCATAGCAGCAACAAGTTACCTGTCTGGACACTGATACAGTCAGCTAGCTTCCTAGGCTCTTCCCAGTCTGTGTTTCCATAGCTCCATTTTCAGTTGTCTTTTTAAATTAGTACTCCTGAAAATTTATTTGTTAATTTTATTTTGGGCAAGAATAATTACACATAGCTAAAGCTATCTTGAAATTTTTGCCTTGAAAGAAATATCAGTAAATCATATTTTGTCATCAATGAAAAATAAAAAGTGGTGAAAAAGAACTTAATTAAGCTATTGGTGGCTACATAAAAGACAATATAGATGAAACACAGTTCAGCTCCACACGAGTCCAAGAAGCTCGCATAAAAGTTGTCATATAATTCACAACTAGCTAGTGCAACAGAAATTCATGAAGCTATAGTCTTAAACTAATTTTGTGTAGAATTAATTTTCAATATAAATCAAATTAATGTGATAATCCTTCAATTGTCCTTAAAGTGCATGACACAAACCTCATTTTATTTATTTTTAGCCAAGATATGGTGTTGGTGCCAAAAAGTATCTCACCCAGTTAATTTTCGGATAGAATCATATAACACCATTTTTCATAATACTTAATGGTTCTTATCACTCGATCCATACGTCACTAGCTATACATACACAAAATAAACATTTGCTGAATACAATTTCATGCCCTTTTGTCTTTATTTATTTATTTATTTATTATAAAAATCTTTAAATTATCATAATTTGTAATTAGAGGAAACTTGGCTAATTTAGATTTCACATGAGAAGACATTAACTTTTATTAAATTAAGTGTATTATTCTAAAATGCACAATGTTTTAGATGTTGCAACATGAATTACAGTTACGGACATTACATGGCTTTGGACACTAAATATATATATATTTTTTTTTACTTTTTGAACTTTTACCACAAACCATTTTAAGTAACAATTGTTACAGGTCATATGCTTCCAGAAGCTTACACCAACTTTATTCTCATAAAGAAATATGAATTATTTGCATTTTAAATTATTATTGATTGAAGCAAGACAGGATAACACTGAAAAATTGCCATTTCTTATGCACATACAGTATAAAATCATCTCTCCAAAACACTGTTTCGACTGTTACAATTTAATAAGAGGTGCAAGTGAGATGTAAATTTTTAATTACTATTTTATTATTTACATTCCATTAACAGCACACTTCAAGTTAATTTATAACTTGATGCATTCAAATATCTGCATCTGCATAAGTAAGATGCAGTTTCCACCTATGGACCCTTAAGCTTTAAGTTTCTGTGGAATTAACTCACCTATTCATATTTTGTCTACAAAACATCATACAATATTTCCATGACATTATGTAGCTCTTCTAAAGAGTGCTCTGCTACTGTAGGTTGGAAACCCACATGGCAATTTTTTACAGGTTGTGATGAGTGGCTGCCTCTTTCCCAGGTGCACTCATACTGCCTGCAGCCATGCTCTATGCAAACAAATAATTGACATGGGTGCCTTATACTTACCCCTACTGGGAATTACCACTCATGCAGTGCAGCCCAAGCAGATAATTTCACCATCTTACCTGCATCTTCACAACACATTCAAATGGATCTGCTCTAGTTGAATGGAGAAAGAGGGGGCGAAGTTTAAGAAGAATGACTTCCCCACAGACCTGTCAATGTTATATACATGAATAGCTTAAAAATGGTGAGGCCTGTTTATTTGTTTTTTTTTTTGTTGTTCCTCATTCTATCGGTGAAAGCCATGTTCAGGAGCTGCTAAGTAGAAAATTCTGGGTTATATACCATCATATGTAAAAGTTTGTGCCCCTATTTTAATTATATGGTTTTGTTTGTGTAAAAACATAGTAAAAATCATTTGATTACAGAAGGGCATAGTATTAGGAAAATACAACCTCAGATGTACAGTACCATTAATGTATATATACAGGCTGTCCTCTACTTATGATCAAGTTGGCTTCCAGAACGTTTGTAAGTCAGATTTGTTCTTAAGTTGGACAAAGTAATTTTTATACACACTTTCGACACAAATAAACAATATAATGCATACCAATCCACTTTACTAAATCTGTCCCCTTTCCCAACACTGCCATAATACCGACAAACACCATAACTGCGCCATAAACCCGAGATTTCATTAAGAATTGGACACACACACACACACACACACAAACTATATTGCCAGAAGTATTCGTTATCCTGCCTTCACATACATATGAACTAAAGGTAACAGGACTATATTTTATATGGGCAATGCTAAGTCCATGATGCAGTAGTTTGTAGATCCACCTTTAGCAACAATAACTTGAAGTAATCATTTCTTGTATGATTTTCAGTGTCTCACGTACTGTAGTTTTGGCCTATTCTGCTTTACAATATTGCTTCAATTCATCAAGGTTTTGGGGAGTTTGTTCATTCACAGGCGTTCCGCTACAGCATTTCAGTTGGGTTGAGGTCTGGACTTTGACTGGGTCATTTCAACACCTTGATTCTTTAATTTTTCAGCCATTCTGATGTAGATTTGCTGGTGAGCTTTGGAACATGCATGACAGATTTTTTAGCTGTCAGATAGATGGCTTCACGTTTGCCTCTAGAATAATTGGGTATACAGAGGTTTTCATGGATGACCCATTGACTCCAGGTACTGTGGCTTCAAAATCAAGCTCAAGTCATCATCCCTTCACTGCTGTGTTTGTGGGTACAAGTGGTTTCTCCTAAAATGCCTTTTGGTTCTTATCAAACTTGACACAGGGTATTAACACCAAGCAACTTCACTTTGATCTCATTTATTCCATATGGCATTGTTCCAGAAGCCTTGTGCTTTGTTCAAGAGCAATTTTGCAAACCTCAGTCAGGATTCTGGGTTCAGTTAAGACATAAAAGGCTGGTAATGCTTCCAAGCAAACCATACTTTTTATGTATGGTTTGTATGTATTTATGTTCAGTCTCCTTCCAATTGTGGTGTCATGCACTTTAACATTTACCATGTTCAATGAGGCCTGTAGGTTCTGAGATGTAGCTCTTGTTTTTTTTATTTTTTTGTGTGTGCGTGTTTTTTTTTTTCTTTGAGCATGGAATGGTCTAAACTCAGGGTGAATGTGCGGACACATCCATTCCTGGGAAGATGGCAGCTATCTTTAATGTTTTTTACTTGTGAATGCTTTTTCTCACTGTAGAACACTAAACACCAAATTGTTTGGAAATTATTTTATAAGCATTTTCTGATTAATATGCAGGAACAATAAATTGCTGCTATCATTTGTTTTTTTTTTTTCTTTTGGCACAGTGTTAACAAACACCTGTTTGTTCCAGGAAAGCACACTGCCAGAACTTCTGCTTTTATAAAAAGTCTGCTCTTCTGCTGATGACCAATTAATTAAATGCTGATCATTAGCAGCACCTGGCTGCAACCTTCCCTCTTAAATTCTGTGAAGCATTAAAGGGATACTTTGTTTCTTCCAATGGATAGTCCCTGTATTTATTTTCATTTTTGGCTTTTGCATAATGGCATGGTAAAAAAAAAAAAAAAAAATGTATGCATGTAAGCTGCTGATGTGGGATTTATTGTAGCCGACTGCAAGTACATGTGAGAATACAGCATGTCAAAAAAACCCTTATTTTATTATTAGTATCCTTGAGGTTTATCATAACAATCTAATAATAGTGCAATCAGGATAACATTTAAGAGTTGTGTCTTTTTTTCTGCTCACCATCATTGTAAACAGTGGTTATTTGAATTTCATGTTAGTTCACACTATTTAGGCAATTGTCATCTGACCTTTCTCATCAACAAAATTTTTATCTCCATAACTGCCAGATGACTAACAGTTTATTTGTTTACCTCATTATTCATTATTGAACTCCGCTCCGCTTCTTTGGATTTTGGATTTCTACTAACCCTTCTGGATTCGAATGTTCTTACTGCTGTACTTTTTGGCTACCGACCTTGATGTAAACGATTCAGACTATCATAATGACTATTAATCTTTGTGTGAACACTTCTGTGTTTGCAGACATCAGGAGAAATTGCTCACGCTGTGTGCAGGCCCTTTGCTCCTTGCAGGCATTAAACCTGGGCTACCTGATCACCTTTTTCTGTTCACAAAGTGGATTGACATTGGACAGAATATTGCGCACATTTTTAGTCGATCACGGGACCCTGTCACACTATCCAAGAAGATTTCTCTCGTGCTTTTCTTCTGGGGTTGTGGATATTCCTCCTATGTCATCACACTTCCTTCTCTCCACATCACAGTCACACTTCTTCTACACCAGCATGTTTAATTCCTGTGGTTAATAACGCTTATCATAACACAGGCTTGTCTACTAATAGGTTTTCTCCCGTTCAGCTCCACCTGTGACAATCAGTATACTCCAGCCACGATGGATCCAGACACTTTTCATACCAGGCTAAGTCTCCGTTCTAAGCTCCAATTCAGGTCAACACCCATTCTGAGGCCAAATTGAGTCAGACCATTGCCCAATAAGGCACCCTCATTAATTCTCATCAGCAAGACGAGTAAGGAGAGCTGATCACGGGTATGCCATGAACTTCTAAACTTTCTCAGCCTTCTGCAAATTAATTGGTGCTGCTTGTGATCAGGATATTACCTACAGACCAAGACCCAGACGGAGAGAGCAAACCAGGACCTGGAAACAGCCATTCAATGCATGACCTCAAAAGGAGGCCTATTCCTGTAGTGGGATGCTACCATGGATTGAATAAGACACAACTCCTTTCTCACGTCAACCACTGGTCTCTCTCCTTTGGTATGTTGCCTCGAATACCAGTCCCCCATTCCCCTTTCAAGAGGAGGACATCTTGGTTCCTTCTGCCCAAACCTTCATATGTTTGTGCCGAAGAATGCAGTTCCCTTTCAAAAGCTAAACTCGATGCTGCGTGAAAACGCTATGGGAACATCTCTTTGTTCTCCGATTGTGAAGCCTGTGCATGTGAAAACCACCGAATACCTCGGCTTATAACCTCTGCCAGGCATGACATCACCAAATAAGGTGCACCTGCAGATTATAAATGAGTAATGAGTGAACCGGAAACATTCTCAGATCTTTTTTCTTCAGGACTGCTTTGTGTTTGCGTGTGCATATGCCATAACGAAAGCAAAAAAAAAAAAGGAAATAACAGCATTAACTCAACGATATGGCGGAGTTGCTTAAGAGATGCGTGCCTCCGTGTGATAGATCTCTTTCGGAGGGCGATCTCCATGAATTTTGTCTTGAGTGCTTGGGGGAAGAACACGCTCGCCTCGGGCTTCAGGGAGAATGTGAGTACTGTGATCTTCTCCCTATTAAGGTGCTTCGCGCACGGCTCGCTGGGGCTCGCGTGCTGATCTGGCAGACGTGCACGAGACGGAATTCCCCCTTTCTCTCGCGCTCTCTCCGGATCAGGAAGTTTTAGCTTCTGCTTCGCAAGCGTGCTCCGGCGCTTCTTGTGAAGGAGCGGAAGAATCCTCCTCTCTCGCTTCCATGAAAGTAGCCTCCTCACAATGCTCCTCCAGTGCTGACAGAGCTTATGAGGACTTATTAGAGGTTATAACGCGTGCGGTCGAGCGATTGCATATCGACTGTCCACAGAAGTGAGATTCCCTCAAGCGCTCGAGATTAGACGACAGGTTTCTGTCGGGTGGCTGGGGGGAGGAGCCTCAACGTCTCTCTCTCCCCCCTTCTTTGGTGACCTCCATGACAAATTAACTCTTTCATGGAGCAAGCCGTATTCATTGCATGTTAATGTGCCATCGATTTCGACTTATTCGAATATCGTTGATGCAAAAGCACGCGGTTATATGATGATGCCCCAGATAGAAGAGACGCTTGCGGGCTATCTCTCTCCTGGGACATCATCCTCCCCGAAAAAGCCTACTCTCCCCTCCAAGCCGTGTAGATTGAAATCTCCTTTGGTGGGGAAAGCTTTTCTGGCAGCAGGTCAGGCTGGCGCTTCACTGCACACCATGGTGGTTTTGCAGGCCTACCAGGCTGACCTGCTGAAGGACCTGAGCATCGGCGGGGTTATTGATGACAGGGCGTTTGCAGAGCTGCGCCGAGCTACAGACCTGTCTCTCCGTGCAACCAAGCAGACGGCCCGTGCTGTGAGCCGTTCTATGGCTGCCATGGTATCCACGGAGAGGCGTCTGTGGCTTAACCTCACGGGATTCAAGGATAAGGATCATGCTGTCCTTCTTGATGCCCCCGTCTCGACTTCCGGCCTCTTTGGTGACGCTGTTAATTCCGTCACCACTAGGTTTCGGGAGGCAAAGCTATATGAACAGGCCTTTGGGAGGTTCCTTCCCCACCGTGCTCAAGCAGACGCATCAGACAGAACATCAGCTGGCATCTTTAGGAAAGGGGGTACTGTGACAAGCCAGTCTGACCAACATAGGACCTCCAGTTCCAAACTTCACTCACTGCGCTGATCTGTCCCTCACTGCACACCTGTACCTGGTTAGGTAATCATGTCTTGGCTTTATATAGTCGAGTTTCGGCCACCAAAGGGGGTCATTGAGGCACTGATCCGGGGGCCAGATGAAAACTTGGAAGTGACGTGTTCCTTGGGCTGCCCAAATATGTTCTCGAGGCACTTATTAATCCCAACATTTCTGAAATTAAAATGGTTAGGGATTCCTCATGCTTGTCAAGCCGTCTTGATTGACCCACAACTATTTCTTGCACCCTCTCCAAGCACACGGGCTAATTTGGTGGTGTGTAATACCTTAACGGGTGCTGCCTGGCAATCACAAAAAAATGCATGGGGTTTAGGACCCTTAAATAGACATGCCTCCAGGTGCAGCACAGTCACACTGATTAAGCTTACGGCACTGTCGCCTGGTGACCATACGTCTGGGAGACCGTGCACTCAGCATATCTTCACATGGTTCTGCCCCTCATGTGACCTGCATTGTTATATAGTGCTTTTATTCTCTCTCTCTTACACATATTCTACCCCTCCCCCTCAACATCAACTTAAATAATAATGATTCTAATACAATACTGATACTGATATAAAATATACAAACTACTGATACTGTATAAGTCTGAAAATTAAAATCTCTTAATCCAAAGATATAAACCTACAAAAGTAATTAAAATCGCTAACTACCCCAAAGCTATATATATATATAGCTTTTTAAATGTGAAACCGAGCAAAGATTTTTAATAAATTTTTAATCGGAAAACGAGCAAGTATTAGTTCACGAATGCCGAGTATCATGTATCCCACATACGACTCTTATTTTGACACCGAGCGGCAAATGATCACAACTGAGTCAATGAATTTTCTCTCTTGCGCTGCGGGAATTATGGGTAATCGTCTCCCCTGCATCAAAATAAGAGTCCCCTGCTGCGTCTTAGTGCTCGTCTCTTATAATAAACATCTCCCTCTCTTCTGTGCGCGAGCGTAATTCGACACTGTGCCCCACACACACTGACACACACACACACACACACACACAGATCTGCAAACGCCCTTTATTTACCCAGAAAACTCAGCTCTGTCACAATTCTTTTCAAAGGTAAGGTGTTGGTTAATTTATTTTTTACTTTACAGCAGTGATTCCTTACTATGCTCTAGTGAGTATCATTAGAGAGATTTATATTTTTTCCATTAAAACAGTGTTTGCATTGTGTATGTTAGTTGTGAAACTTTTTTCTTTTACTTTTTTTATGTTAAGTGCAGGTTAATTTTTTTTATTTTACTTTATATGTTGTATTAATTATTTTTATGTATTTATTGTTTTGGGCTGTAGAACTAATAATTTGAGTTTTCATTACTTCTTATGGGAAAAGTTTATTTGGTTTACGAGTGTTTTTTGGAATACGAGCCCGCTTCTGGAATGAATTATGCTCGTAATCCAAGGTTCCACTGTGTGTGTGTGTGTGTGTGTGTGTATGTGTATATATATATATATATATATCACATTGAATAACATTGGTCCTGTATACATCAGTAGTCCTCTTGGTTTGTGACTTGGTAAATTGGTCTCTTACCACCCTAATTGTAACCACTGGTTTGTAGGTGTGATAAAGAAAACTAGGAGCCATACATGATATTGCAACTCTTTGCTTTCCCCGGGCTCCTAATTGGCAGAACCTATTTGCTTCTATTTCAGGGAGGAGTGAAATAGTGGTGTAATCAATAAGAGACTTCAGATGTGAGAAATTAGTTGAAGCCATGGCTAAAGGATTACCTCATTTAATGCAACACCTCTTGTCAATTCGATAGAGTAGTATCACAAGGCATACAATTCAATTGATTCTCAGGTAATAGAGTGGAGAGTTGAGGGTAGCACAGTGTTTGCCTGTGAGTGCATTCATAAAAATTTAAAAGGATGCCTGATTTGAGGGAACAGTGACCTTTCATCCTTCTCATTTAATATCACAATTGTTACTTACACAGTGATGGGGTGGGCATATTCAAATCTAAATGAGTGAATCAGCGTTAAGTCTCAGTCATGATTATTAGATCCCCACCACATTACTGTATATGAACCAAAAGTTATGACATCTGTCCAAGTAACTAATCATTTATTACAAATGATGTCTCTTATTTATACATCATATATACATATATACTGTAGCTGTAAAAGTTTTCTAAATGCTTTAATGACACTATAGACGGTTATCATATATATACATACAGTCATATATATATATATATATATATATATATATATATATATATATATATATATATATATACATACAGTCATTATTAATGCCCAAACCACACTGAATTTCATCTTTTTATCTTTTCATAATCTGCTACCTGCCCCCTCCCCCTCCCTCAAAACACACATTTTACAGTCAGAATTAAATGCTTTCTATACGTTCTGTAAATCCTTCCACAGCAAGTAATGTTACACATAAGTAGCATCCTCAAAATTTCAGCATGGCCAAGAGTTTGGTCATTCAGTTTGTTGTGAAAGATGTTTATCATTCATATTCCATCATTTGTAATTGTTTTATATGTAGGAATTGTATTCTGATTACGTGGTATTACGTGGTATTCAGTATTTCGTGGCGCGGAATGGAGAGCCGCACCACGAGATGTTTTTAATGATAAGAACCCTTACGCAGGGCTTTAGAGGGGGTCAATGAAATAGGAGTGTGTGAGACTGCTTGTGAAACGCACAGGAAGACCTTCCCTTTTGGAGATGGCATGGGATTATTAATTAGAAACTTAAAGGAAACAAAAGAAACCTGATAACACAAAATAAACACAGCTCCACCATCTATGCAAGAACGGATGGGGCTCTGGAAACAAAAATAAAACTTCTGATCCTCTTGGGGCTTATGCCCTTACCGAGGACTTATGAGAGAGAGTTATGTTTTCTGCGCTGTGCACTATTAACTTAAACTGAGCGCGCACGCTGGACTGATGCGTGCCGCCCTCTCTTTCTATCTCTCTCTCTGGCCCCTTAGACAGACAGAGGCTGGGGCTTTGTCCCTGTCTCTATAAGCCTGTCTGTCTTTCTTTTCTTACTTTCTGTCTTTTTTTTTAATTTCATACTTTCTTTCTGTGTCTTTGGCCCTGACCTTACTGGTGCTACGTAAATGATCGCACGAAGTATCAGGTATCAGGACCCTAATATAGACACTATAGATACACCAAGGTATGGCATGGATCAGTCTGTGGCATAGCTGAGGTGTTATGGTTCCTGATAGCAACCTTCCCCTTTTCTGTATTGTTGGTCCTGGTGTCTAGCATCTTTCTCTTCACAATAACCCATAGATTCTCTATGCAGTTTAGGTCGGGTGAGTTTGCAGGCCAATCAAGCTTCCTGGTAGATAGCTGCACTGACCTTGGACGTGTCAACACAGGAGATGGCATGACTCCCCAAACTTTATACTGGACTGCAAGCAACTTGGATTCTGTGTCTTTCCTCACTTCCTCCAGACTCTGGGACCTTGATTTTCAAATGAAATGCAAAAATTACTTAAATCTGAAAATTTGGCCCACTGAGCCAAAAAAAAAAATATTTTTTGTTCTTATACAAGGTAAGATGCTTCTGTGAATGGTGGCACTATCCCTGTTGGTGTGCACTTTTTTCCCCACATTTTTCCTCCCATTTAACGTTCCATTAATGTGCTTGGATACAGCACTCTGTAAACAGCCAGCTTCTTTAGCAATGACCTATTGTGTCTTCCCCTTTGTATTGTAGGGACTGGCAGGCCACCTCAAAGCAAATAAGGAAAGAAACGGTTACTCTTTTAAACTCAGATGGAGCAGATCTGCAAAAAGACAGCTTCCTTGCACAAGAGAGAAGCATCTCACATCTCCACTCAAAACGGTGTAGAGCAGCATAAGTGCTTTGAATAGGGAAGTTAAACAACCCCCTGGCAGTTGCTGACCCCCAGAATGCTTTTCCTCTGGGCCCCAGAACAGAGAACATACAAAGCCTTAGGGACACGTACCATGTTAATCAGTTAAAGTATGCCACTAGGGCAGATATAAAATTATATATGTGTGTGCATATAGAATGTATGATGTCTTTGTTTTGTGCTCAACACGTTTACTATAAACTTATGGAGGGTAATCAACCTGTACAGCCTTTGATATAGATAAAGGTATGAATGGGTATGCAAGACATGGGATGTTTGGTATCAAATGAAAGCTCTGTATATTCAATGAACGTTGATATGCATGAAATCTTAGTCATATGAACTAGACTCATGTTAATACACTTTACCTAAATTACTAAAACGCCACTGAGATGGCCTCCCACGTGACAGACAAACCACAGGTTAAATGTATGCACAAAAAAGAGGAATTGTGCGAGGCGTGGCTAAACCCACAACCATCCCTGATTGGAACAAACGGCTGTGGGACAGACCTGCACCGTGAGATTAAAAACCTAAGGTCTGAGCAGTCTCGGCATGTTTTTGAATGCCATCTGAAGGAAGCAAGCGGACACCTGTCCGCTCTCAACCAAGGCCTGAACTTTCCCGAAAGACGTCACCTCAGCCCAGCGCACCAACCAATCAGCAATGCCGTAATTCCCTTCGCTGAAGGCAAACCAATGAGAACGAAACATAACGCAAGTAAACAAACAAAGCTTCATACCTTGCTGAAAGTGGTGCTCGATTCATAACTAAACAGTAAGATTAAACCCAAGGCTCTGCTCTTGTGACTTTCTCACGTCTAGTAAGCATTATTAGAAAAACTCCATTAACTTTCACTCCCTGAATTGTTTGTGTGTGTGTTTAAGTTGCGTAGTTTAATTTATCGTAGATTACTTCAACTAATTCTTGTTTCTCTATAAAGAACTGACTATCTTGGTCATGAATTTTAAAGTTTAAACATCTGCTCAGATCTTACGTTACCTTGCTCATAAATTGGTAAATACCTGATTTTGTATTATCATTGTCGGCCGCGGGATAAACAAAATTGGTAAGATACACTAAATCGTGCTAAACGCTGGACGGATAGATGATTAAGTGTATGAATTTATAACTGTATAAATTTTGTTCAGTTTAATCAAATTAAACTGAATCGTTACAGATTCGATTCAACTCTGACCCAGAGTTGAAACCCTACATATTTCTTGTGGAGAATGCACTGAGCATTCTGTCCACATTAAAAATACTACAGTATGCAGGGTGTCAGTGATCTTATATAGCACAGTGAGGCGAAGACTTTTGGAAGATGGCCTGGTGTCAAGAAGGGCAGCAAATAAGACACTTCTCTTCAAAAAAAAACATCAGGGACAGATTGATCTTCTGCAAAAAGTATGGCAAACGGACTGCTGAGGACTGGGGCAAAGTCATATTGTCGGATGAAGCCTCTTTCCAATTGTTTGGGGCATCTGGAAAAAGGCTTGTCCGCAGAAGAAAAGGTGAGCGCTACCATCAGTCCTGTGTCATGCCAACAGCAAAGCATCCTGAGACCATTCAGGTGTGGGGTTGCTTCTCATCCAAGGGAGTGGGCTCACTCACAATTTTGCCCAAAAACACAGCCATGAATAAAGAATGGTACCAAAACACCCTCCAACAGCAACTTCTTCCAACAATCCAACAACAGTTTGGTGAAGAACAATGCATTTTTTTGCATAAATGTCATGTAATTGTCGATAAAAGCCTTTGAAATGTATGAAGTGCTTGTAGTTATGTTTCCGTACATCACAGAAACAACTGAAACAAAGATCTAAAAGCAGTTTAGCAGCAAACTTTGTGAAAACTAATATTTGTGTCATTCTCAAATCTTTTGGCCACGACTGTATAATAAAAGTTTTACTTTACTGTAATAAATGAATTATTCGATGATATTCCAGTTTATTGAAATGCAACAGTATTTATAAAGATTGTCTACACTGTAAAAAGTGGGACTGGGCTTAATTAACAATTGTTAAATTAATATTAGTGACAAGTACATAATAAAATTTGCTAACTGCATTCTGGGGTCAAATTAAGCTGATTATTTATTAATTCCATTTCAAGTATTTTTTGTAAGTATAAAATCACTGAAGAAAAAATGGGTAAATTTTTATTTCATTTTTCTCGCCATGTCACAACTAAAGGAATTTTGTAAATTTTACTCAATTAGAGAGGCTAGGTTCTACTGCCATGCAATTTCCGCCTAAGTTTTTACGTTCAGACATGCTGCAGGATCTGCATTTTTCTTAAGGTGAGTTGTTTAGTTGGTAATATGAATGTATAAATAATTCATAAACAATTTTGTAGCAGTTATTTTTTTTTACAGACAGTTGTAGGCACATTTTATTGTGTGGTTAAATTTAGTTAAGCTATGTCCTCTCAGTCTGTTCTAAAGCAAATGTGGCCTCTTAGGCTGCTCTGTTTTTATTTGGCTAAAAGTCAAGTAAGGGCTTAGCATGGTAGTTTGTTCTGTGTGTGGATTTTATTACAATGTGTGTTATATAGTATATAATATTATTTTTTATAATATCTAAGAGACAGCCTAGTTAGTAAACGTTTCAGAGTTTCAGCATGATCTTACCCTCCCCCACTGTAATAAGTGATTAGCTGACTTTGACACTAAGTGCCTAACTGCAGCCGTTAACCACTGCTCTAGAGGTGAGTAATTAACAGATTAATAGATTAATAGTTGATTTTTTTTTCTCAAACAAACTGTTTTTGTAGATCTTGGTAAACTTTTGCTGTTCGATCGGCCTGATATTCACTTTTATTGCGATTGTAGGACATTGATGAAGACAGTGTGTCCAAGGACCTTGCAGAACAAAACCTGAAAATCTACCACATCAAACGTAACTCTGCTGCAGAGGAATTTGGGATTCTGATAGAAGGTGTGCAAGTGCTTAGTGTTGTGGACAACTTTCCAAGGGCTTGTGCCATGTTTGTTGGCCTGACATATGCATTAAACCTTGCATATCCCAAAGAGGTGAGATATACATTTGAGATGTTCCAAAAAATCCTCCTTGAGCTTGATCGTACAAAGCTTTTTTAAAAATTGATCAGCCTTAAAAAAAGCTCCTCGTTTAAAAATGTCAGAATGGGAAAAAAGACACTCTTTTTGTTTTTACCAAGGCTTTGTGTTTGACATTAGCAGCAGTTAATTTTACTTGGGATTTTACTTTTTACATGAGGGTTTCCAATGTGATAGTTTAATTAAAGTTAAACAAGTTACTTTCTAAGTGTGTACTATTTGTAAAGAGGTGGTCAATATGTTTAAGTTTTTTTATCTTGTCCTGAGACTTTGTTGGTCATTTACAGTGCATATGTTCCCTTATATTTTCAATTGGCAAGCATTTTAAACAGTTTATTTATCACTGACTCTCAAAATTATTATTATTTTTTCCCCCCAACAAGTCTGTCGTCTTGCCATTGTGGTAATACATTCAGTATCCGTTTGTATATATTCAGACCTGTTCATAATAATTCTTGATGTTTCAGATGAAACAGTAATTGTAACATATTTGGCAATATATAATTTTTTGATTCACAAAGTTACACAGAGTTACTATCCATTTTACCAGCTTCTGATGTTGCACTTAAAAAATCTTGGACAATGTTTATCATGTATGCAAATAAATGTCAATGTTACAAATGTTAAATGCTATTTGTGTTGTTTTTATGTTTTATGTAGCACAAGTATTTAAGTAACTTAGAAATATTACAATTGACATCCAATATTATTGAGTTGATTTGATTTTTAATTTAACTGTATTTAGATGAAGATGAAGATTTATCTGTAAAAGTAAATCAGGTTCACTCAAATATTTAATGTCAGTCAATTTGTCTTAGATATTCAATTCATATAAATCAATTTCTTCCAGATTTCTCCCAGATATTCAGTGAATGTAACACACTTTTTTTTAGTAAAGGTAAAACTGTTTTTCTTAAAATTATTTAATTGAGCTTAAAATATTTATGCTGAATACATCATATTTTGACAGTTAATATTAAAACCAACACAATAAAAGGACTTGATTTCATTTACAATTAAATATATATTTTGTCTTACATTTAAATAATTTATCCTATGTTTCTTACTCATTATAATAGTAGTAAAATTTACTTAAATATGTTAGGTGTCACTTTGCTGCCATAATTTTTTGGAGTAAACCCTAGGTCAGATTTTTTACAGTGTAGGTGTTGCACATAAATCTGGATATTAATTATTTATTAATGTAGCCTAAAATTCTATTAGATTTCATTTAGTAAATGTATAATTTCTTATTTTTCAGTCCTATTCTAAACTTCTACAAAGGTGGTTCACCTTCCCAAATATTGTCTAATTATCAAATTAACAAATTGTGTATGTGACTGTCACATTTCGGGGAGCGAGGCATAAATGCAGAGGATCCAGGTGGTTCAGGGAAACGATGTTTTATTATAAACACAAAAACAGGGAAATGAACAAACAAATATACTTTAAATGAAACTGAAACTAAAACACGTATAAAAGAACCACGAAGGACACGAACTAAACATACAGACATTTACGGGTGAAAATCAACAGATGCAAGACGCTAAACTGAACTAAAACAAACCATTTATAATAAAACTAATGAGCAACTCAGTTCAGGTGAGCGCCCCACGTCACCTGATCGAAGTGCTTAATGGGAAATGAAGTTAAAATAAAAGGAACTACAAACTAAAATCACAGGGCGCTTTGGCGCCCTCTAGGGGTTATCCCTGACATAACCCCCCCTCAAAGGGCGCAACTCCGGGGCGCCACAGGAGGTCCAGGACATCCCCCCCAGGGTCCAATGTCCGCCCCTCTCACCCAGAGGCTGGCACCTAAGTCCTGTAGGCCAGGTGGCTTGATGCCCCTGTTGATGCAGGGCGGCGGAGACGGAGAAAGCTTGCCGTTCTCGTTGACGTAGGGTGGCGAAGGCAGTGAATGCTCGCCGTCCTTGACGTCGCATGAAGGCGGCGGCGGAGGAAGAGGAAGCTCGACGTCGCATGAAGGCGGCGGCGGAGGGAGCGGAAGCTCGGCGGCGCATGAAGGCGGCGGCGGAGGAAGAGAAAGCTCGACGTCCTCGGCGGGGCATGAAGAGGATGAAGCTCGCTGTCCTCGGTGGCGCATGAAGGCGAGGGCGGAGGAAGAGGATGGAGCTCGCTGTCCTCGGCGGCGCATGAAGGCGGCGGCGGAGGAAGAGGATGGAGCTCGCTGTCCTCGGCGGCGCATGAAGGCGGCGGCGGAGGAAGAGGATGGAGCTCGCTGTCCGGCGGCGCATGAAGGCGGCGGCGAGGAAGAGGAAGAGGAATGCTCGATTCTCGGCGGCGCATGAAGGCGGCGGCGGAGGAAGAGAGCTCGTGTCTCAAAGGCGGCTTGTCGGCGGCGGCGGCGGCTCGCTGTCCTCGAAGGCGCTGTGCAGCGGCGGCGGCTCGCTGTCCTCGAAGGCGCTGTGCAGCGGCGGCGGCTCGCTGTCCTCGAAGGCGCTGTGCAGCGGCGGCGGCTCGCTGTCCTCGAAGGCGCTGTGCAGCGGCGGCGGCTCGCTGTCCTCGAAGGCGCTGTGCAGCGGCGGCGGCTCGCTGTCCTCGAAGGCGCTGTGGAGCGGCGGCGGCTCGCTGTCCTGGACAAAGCAACTACGAGGCAGGATAAAGAGCTCGCTAACATCGCCGCAGTCGTGCGGCGGAAAGAGGTGCTCGTCGTCGGCTCGCCTTCGCTGTCGCTGTCATACAGTGGGTAGCAGAGCTCGCTGTCGTCGTCGCTGCAAGGGATGTAAACCAGCTCGCTGACGTCATCGCTGGCACCGAAGAAAGGAGCTGGCAGGTCTGAACCTTCCTCGAGGCGCAGCTGCAACAGCAGTTCGCGGAGGTCAGCTACCTGCTCCAGCAGGTTACGAATGCGCCCTTCATTCCTTTCGGCACTCCGCCCGACGCTGCTCCAGTTTAGCTGGGAGGCTGCTCCCGGCGGCCCACACGCCGTTCCTTGTAGCCGCATGATGTGAGGTGTACCTCCACCCTGGTCACCGCCGAATCTGGACCTTCCGGTCTCTGCACTCCGGTCGGTGCAGGGACTCATGTCACCCCGAGCTGCTCCACCTCTGAACAGCGTGCGCCGTGTTGCCAGCCGGCAGCCATCCCAGTCTCGCTGCCGTCTCAGCTCCTCCTGCTCCTTCCTGTCCGGTTTCCTTCTCCGCTTTCTACTACGCCGCTTGGTTCTCCTCCTGCTCTCCGCGTCGGTTTCCCAAGCTTCCAACATCGTTGCCCCCCCCAAAAGAATCTCCCGGGGGAAGGGCTCCTCTGCTATGCCTCTTTTACGGTCTTGCATTCTGTCACGTTTCGGGGTACGAGGCATAAATGCAGAGGATCCAGGTGGTTCAGGGAAATGATGTTTATTTATTATAAACACAAAAACAGGGAAATGAACAAACAAATATACTTTAAATGAAACTGAAACTAAAACACGTATAAAAGAACCACGAAGGACACGAACTAAACATACAGACGTTTACGGGTGAAAATCAACAGATGCAAGACGCTAAACTGAACTAAAACAAACCATTTATAATAAAACTAATGGGCAACTCAGTTCAGGTGAGCGCCCCACGTCACCTGACCGAGGTGCTTAAAGGGAAATGAAGTTAAAATAAAAGGAACTACAAACTAAAATCACAGGGCGCTTTGGCGCCCTCAGTGACTGGCATTACTGGACTTAAAGTCATGTTACAAATTTAGCAACACCTCTTTTAATTCTGTTATTTTGTGTAAAATATAATTAAATCATATGTTTGTAGCAAGCCTGAGTATTAGGCAAATGGTAAACTTCCAATGAACAATAGCATATTTTTTCACTGTGTAACATGGTGTAAATTGCCATTAAGGACAAACAACTCCACTTTGGTCTCATTTGTCCACAGGGCATTGTTCCAGATGTCCTGTGATTTTTGTTTAAATGTAGTTTTGTGACATCTGTCATACTTCTGTGTTGTTTGTAAACAGAAAAGACTACTAATTGTGAGGCCTGTAGAGTCGGAGATATACTGTAGCTTTATTTTTTCTTTGAGCATTGCATGGTCTGTACTGGAAACTCCACTTCTAGGAAGATTGGCAACTGTCTTGAATAATTTCTGTTTGTGAATAATATCTCTCACTGTAGAACTACAAATTGTTTGGAAAAGGATTTATAGCTCTCTTCAGAATGATGTGCTCCAACAATTGCTTCTGTAAGCCAACTGCTTATGTCTTACCCTCTGGCATTGTACCTACACACACTTTTTTTACATAAATAATGTCACAGTGAACAAAAAGTTGCATGATGTTTGAAAAACAAACATAGAAAAGAGAGTTACTAACTTTTGAACTTACAGTTTCTCTATTATTGTAGCTGAAATTTTTGAAGACAAAGAAATAATAAAACAAAGAAGGCAGCAATTTAAAACCTTTAGGTTACCCTTTACACCAAAGAGAATTAGCCACTACAGAAAAAAAAAAAAAAAAACCTAGACATTTCATCCAGTTACTCTCTCAATGACAGCACATGATTGGTAGAGCACACAGCATTAATAACCTACACACCAATGCTTGCAATAAACTAAGAGTCAATGCTCAGAAAATGGATTAGATGCTTTGTATCCGAGGAAACAGGGACATACATTTCTGATGATGGATCCAGAGAAAGATGAACACAAATTAATGGGGAGAAAAGGAAAGGAAAAAAAAAAGCGGGGGGGTGGGTTGAACATTTACTTAATGTATGGCATTTATAGTGAATGTAGTGAATGCAAAAACGTCCCCCACACACAACATGTACTGTATATCAGGTCTCTTGTACACAAAATGCTGAATTGTCTTTTGATTGCTGCAGCATTATTTCTTTCTTTAGTTTATTTTAGGAAATATGTGCATTATGGCTCTTAAATGCAACAAAACCAATGGTAGTGATAGCACTAGACAGTGATAGCATGCTAACATTCTTAAAAAGCCCCTGATGCTGAGGTCATCCAATGGGATATTACTTAATATTATGTCACTCAAGAAGTTATAGGCCATGGCATCACCATCGGTTGAACCATTTGCGATATAAAATACTCCTTGGCAATTTTGCATCCTCAATGTTTTGAGATCATATGGGACAGGTTTAGTGGCGATTGTAATGTGCAGGTGCTTGGGAAATCACTTCTATAGGATGTGTAGTGTGTGTGGAGGATGTGTAGTGTAGGATGGGTAGTGTGTGTGTGTGTAGTGTCAATTAAATTAAATTTTATTTGTATGGCGCTTTTAACAATTATCATTGTTACAAAGCAGCTTTACATAATCAAAAGTATAAAAGTTTGTATGAAATGTGAATGTGTATGAATCAAAATGATCAGATTGTCCCTGATGAGCAAGCCGAGGGCGACAGAGGCAAGGAACAATTCTCTTGGCAATAGGAAGAAACCTTTAGATGGTAATAGGAAGCAACCTTAAGAGGAACCAGATTCAAGTCCTCAGAGAACAGCTGTCTGCATCAGCCGAGGTCAGGACCATCTTCATGTTAAAGTGGAACCGTCCCCAGTCACTCCACGCATCCCACACAGACCACACAGGGCATCCACGCGATGAGATCTCCAACCAGAAGCAGGACGACAGGCTGAGTCAAACGGGTCCAGAGGGCAGAAGGGTTTTGGATTACTGGAAGCTCAGGAATGACATATGTAGCTTGACAAAGAAAAAAGAAAAAAAGAGTGCAAGCAGGGACTTCAGCAGGATTAACTATGACAGCATAACTAAAAGGGAGAGCCAGAAGGAAACACAGACAAGAGGACTCTCTGAGATGTAAAGCAACCAATCACTTCACCGTTAACAAACCTTTGTGATCAATAAGAGTGGGGAAGACAGCATCTAAACATACCAGTTCACGATAATACTCTGTCCATGAGTCACCCAGATCTGCTCCTTTACCAAAAGAAGATCTATTAACAAAAATGCTTTGCAGAATGAATAGGTTTTTAGCCTAGACTTAACATTAATTGGAACGCTATTTCATAACTTTGGGGCTTTGTAAGAAAAAGCTCTACTCCCTGCTGTAGTTTTCATAATACATGTACTGACAAGTAGCCTGCATCCTTTGATCAAAGTAGGCATGGGGATCGTAAGACTAGCAGTTCACTCAGGTACTGTGGTGCGAGACCATTTAAATCTTTATACAACAAAAGTAGTATTTTCAATTCGATGCGAAATTTTACAGAGCCAATGCAGTGAGGATAATATAGGGGTAATGTGCTCATATCTTCTGGTTCTAGTGATGACTCTCGCTGCTGCATTGTGGACTGAAGGGTAAGAAGTTGAAGCTTGTTTATGCACCTAGTTGAACAACCAGGTGGTAAGGCGTTACACTAGTCCAACCTAGAGGTGATAAAAGCATGAATTAATTTTACTGCATCTTTTAGTGACAATATAGCATTTGTTGTGTGTGTGTGTGTGTGTTTGACAACAATTCATTTAACAACTCTAAATATAAAAAAGCCACCCATCTTGCTTTTGAGAGAATATTATTTTTTATTATTGTTTATATTTAAATTCAATATTATTTGTTTACATATATGCTTGTTTATAATTTTTATTATCTCTATGTATGTATTTGACAGCAATAATAAAAAAAAAATCGTTATCAGATTTTACATTTTTAATGGTTTTAGCTCAGTAATGCTTATACCTTATAGTTGATTCAAGTGAAATTTAATTAATATAATTATATTACCTAGATTGTGCTGAAAAAAAAAATCGATAGAAAACAAGGAGGAATAAGTCATGTTCTCTGTCCATCAGCCTTGGGTAGGCAGGATATGCTAATTAATTAATCATAATTAATGTACTGAGTAATGAGTGTTCAAGATCACACAGAACCTTTTTCAGTAAAATTTTCCATCATTAGGTCTTCTGTGTCATTAAAGCAAGATGTTATGTATAGTAGTGTGTCAGTTTTAAATCATGCTAGCTAGCGTTACATTGACAACCTTACATAGACAATCTTTTTTTTTTTAAGTCTGATTCAACTGACTATTAAGACAAATGTCGGACCATGGATGGTTTACTCTACTATAAACCAAAGATAATAGATCATCCCACAAAATAATGTAGATTGGAGGATCCTAATCATAAATGTGACACAAAATAAAAACAAGTCAAATAAATAAATCTAATACAAATTGAAATACTGCTGGTCATAGACACAACTATAAGCAGAAGTGAAACTTACATGTTGGCACAATTGTATCATATACAGTAATGATAAATTGTGTTTAAATTGTGTTTTGTGTGAAAATATGAAAATATAAGAAACATTGCATTGTGTAATGTTTATGGACTTGAGAAGAGGGAAAAAATAGATAGAACTCTGAGTTGACCTATCGTGAATAATTTCCTAGCTCATAGCAGTGTGCATTTATTGTGCTTCTCTTCTGCTTCACTTATGTAGCTTGAATGTCAGCAATTTTAAGCAGACATTAAACAATCGAAAGCTTTGATTTGTGCTGTACGGATAAGCTACTTTACCAAGCTATTCCACTATATAAGATGCTCTCAAGAATAGAACCATATAATAAAGCTAGGTTCTGCTTGCCCGCACCATTTTGTTTTAGTCTTCAAAGAAAATGTTAGGAACCTCCACTAGAGGTCACTGTTCATGTCTGTCTGTCTTTGTGTAGTTCCTGTTGGTTGACTCAGTTTCCCAGAAGGCACCTCAGTCAGGTGATGAGGCTCACCTGAACTGAGGTGGCTCATTAAAACTTTCTATAAATAGCAGTTTGTTCTGGGAAACTGGGTCGAGCATTGTTTGTGTTTTGTGATTGTCTCATTGTCTGTTGGTGTTTGTTTGTTTGTCTGTTTGGATTACCATCATGTGGGCATTCCTTTTTGTTACTTTGAGTTTATATTTGGTTTATGTTTTGTAACCTTTTGTTTTCAGAGGGCTCTAGTTTTGTTTTCTTGATGTTCCTTGTGTCTGTGGATTCATGGAGCTGCTTTGTTCACTGTGTAGTTAGGCTGTGTCTCCTCCTGTGTCCTGTGTAAGTACTGTTTTGCCTTCTGGTCTTTTCCCTTGTATGTGTAGCCACATGAGTGTTTAGCCATTAGCAGGGTTAACCGCTAGTAGCCCTTGACGGCTAGTAGGGTTAGCCCCTAGTAGGGTTAGCCTCCAGTAGGCTAATCTCTAGTGGGAGTGACTGCTAGTGGTTCTGGTCACTAGTAGGTTGGCCGCTAGTTTGGTATAGCCTCATGTGTGCCCTGCCTTTTGTCTTCCGGTCCCCTAGGTCAGTACTAACACTATTAGCCACTAACCCGGTTAGGTCAGCCTCCAGTGTCCCCAGTACAACATGTAGCTACTAACCTCACTAACCCAGCTAGTCTAGTTCCTGTCAGTCTCTGTGCCCCTAGCCCTGTCTCCTGTCTAGCCCTGTCTCCTGTCTAGCCCTGTCTCCTGTCTAGCCCTGTCTCCTGTCTAGCCCTGTCTCTCCAGTCTCTGTGCCTCCAGTCTCCAGTCCCTGTCTTTAGTTCCCCTCTGTGTCTTAGTTAGCTCCAGCTCCATGTTTCCTCATCCCTAGTCCCTGTGTCAGCTCCTGGTTCCCTGTCTCAGCTCCTAGTTCCCATGTCAGCTCTTGGTCCCCTGAGTTCAGATCCCTTCCTGTTCCTGTGTTTTTCCTGAGCCCTAGTTTTAGTTTGAGTTTGTTGTTTTAGTTCCTTTGTTCTGTTTTTGAGTTGTGTTTGTTTAAAATAAAAGACTTTCTGTTACACCCCTCTGCGTACATGCCTACCTTCATGCCCACGGCAACACCATCAGCCGGTCTAGCACTACCACCAGCTAGACCCGTGACAGAAAATAAATCTACTTCACCTTATTGCACAAATGGTCCACAAGTATTTAGCATGACAAATTCATAAAGTATTTGTATATTGGTATTCACTTTAGTGTTTTTATCACACCAGTTAACATACAGTAACCATGACAATTAGAAGTCTTACAAGTAGATAGACATTGAGTATTCTTATATATTACATATTATTTACACTGTATTAAAAGCATCTGTGTGTGTGTGTGTGTGTGTGCATGCCAGCCATGGCCTGTCTAAATGCTTGTTGATTAAATTAATAAGTGTAATGTTGGTATCATTAGTCACTTGACCTACACTATATGCAAATTTTACCTCTAGGGGGTTAAATGTGTTGCTGAACTACAATATTTCTAGGCATTTCATGAGACATGAACACACATTATACTGTAGTTCATAGGGCAAATATTACTGTAGGTTCATCTATAAACTACTCAAATAATTTGTGAGGTTGCAAGACCCATTCTAAGGCAAAGGATTTTAGGCAATTAAATGGTCTTGGCCCATTGCTTTATGTGTTTGTGTAGTGTATACCTCAGCCATGGTAAACAGTCCGGTTGACCTTACAAAATAAGACAGCACTCAAAAATATTACAGCAACAATCACACTCATTTTTAAACCTTACAAAAACCTGTCTAATTCATCAATTTATAAGAATTACTTACAGTACAGTACAGTCATTCTACAGAACTGGGACAAAACATGTCCAGCACATAACATTGTGTTTTTCTGTAAAATTCAGAAATAATTAACATTTTTATCATGATCAGTTTTATGAACTGAATCAACTCAGCGTAACAAAATAGTTTATTCAATCGTGCTTAAAATTAATTTTTATTTCATTTTATAAATTGTCCCCACTAAACCTGGGAAAAGCATTTTTAAATTGCTAAAAACTGATTGTTAAGTAAAACAACCCTCTGCACTTGCTGGCTCATCTCTGGGCTGAACTGGACTCCATGTTAATTTAAATAACTTTTGTTATATTGAACTTCCAGCTTCATAATACACATGATGTTATATAATCCCTGCTATCCGTCATTACCCAAATGAGGACGGGTTCCCTGTTGAGTCTGGTTCATCTCAAGGTTTCTTCCTACGGTCATCTCAGGGAGTTTTTCCTTGCTACTGTCGCCATCACGCTTTGCTCATCAGGGACAATCTCATTATTATTTTTCTCACTCGTACACACTTTCATAAATTTTCTTTTCATTTTGTGAAGGTACTTTGAGACAATGACCATTGTTAAAAGCGCTACTGTATGTAAATAAAATACAATTTAATTTAATTTAAATAAAATGTGTACTAAGTACATATAAATTGAATAATGACTGCCAAAAATTTATTCATTACATTTTTTTAACTCTAATTATTAATTTGTTGAATTTGTGTCATGAGTTTCTGCCAGGACCAACAGACATTTCTAAAAAAAAAAAAAAAACAAATAAAGTCAATCTATCTTGTGGTTAACTGAAACTCCAAGGATCCCTTTATGACTATCTGTTTGTCTGTAACCTGTTCAATTGCTCAGTATATTCTAAGTCTGATACTTTATCTAACTTCATAAAGTTTTATATTTTAAAGATTTGACATTAATACTGCTGTGGTCACAACCATACAATGTCAACACCATATCTCTTAAATTATATGAAATTTGGGGTATTTCTTTTGTAAAATTAATTCATTTCTGAATAATATGTGCAACTGTAGTCACAGGAACATCTAGCTACTTGGAAATGGTCTTATAGCCTTTACCTTTAACATGCTTGTCTATAATTTTCTTTCGAATCTCCTAAGACAACTCTTTCCTTCGCTTCCTCTGGTCCATGTTGAGTGTGGTACATACCATGTCACCAAACAACACAGTGACGACCTGGAGCCCTATATATAGGCCCACTGACTGATTACAAGATTGTAGACACCTGTGATGCTAATTAGTAGACACACCTTGAATTAACATGTCCCTTTGGTCACATTATTTTCAGTATTTTCTAGGGGTACCATCATTTTTGTCCAGGCCTGTTCCATGAGTTTATTTTTTTTAAATAATTCCATTGAAGCATGGTTGAAAAGCAATGTCTGACTTTCATTGGTTAACATTCATAGAATTCTTATTTATTATTACTTTTGTCAGATTAAAGTTATTTCTGTGACCATTGTGAGTTTTTCTTTTATTGACCGAAGGATACCAACAATTTTGTTCACGTGTGTATATTTTTTGACTCACTCGCTCATTCTCTTTTACTTATCTTGTGCAGTGTCACGGGAGGCCTAAAGCTTATTCTCATGACACAAGGCAGGATAAATCCTGGTAGGATTGCCAGTCCACAAGCACGCACACACTCACACACTCCCTTACATGATATGGGCAATTTAGAAACAAATACGAGCCTACACCTGCATATCTTTGAACTGTGGGTGGAAACCAAAGTATTCAGAGGAAACCTACTAAGCACAGGGAGAAGATTCAAACGCCAAACACACACACACACACACACACAGACCCAAAAGGACCCACCCTGGAGGTGCGAGTGCACTGCCACTCGTCTCACCATATTACTACTTCTACTGTTTAGAGGTCAGGGTTTATACTACTTCGTATGTTAATTTCTTTAGTAAATGGCTTTCCTGTCATGAGTTCTGTGATGACTTTGTTTTGTTGTGTCTTTGTGTGTTATAGATGTGTTGATTTCATTTAGTGGTATGTTCTTTGTAGGTATGTAGTATTGTCTCTCATATGCTGACTACTAATTTATATTCTGCCTAGTATTGCTTGACATTATAATTATTTTTATGTCGTATTCTATCGTTACCATTATTTTGCTCATTCTCTGCATGTTCTTGCAAAATATTCTATTTGTATTTGGTTTTTGTTTTGTTTTTTTCTTCAGAAAACAGCAATAGAGCCTGCTTCTATGATTTCAATTTCAGGCCATCTGAGCATGACTGATACATTCGCATCATTTGGGCTGGATGGAAACATCAGGTGTGGTTGACATTCATTTCTCAGCCAGGCAGAACCCTAACAGAATACATTTCTGTCTTATTTGTGTACTAGTTGTAACCCACAAATGCATTTTATTTCTGGTAAATAATACCAAAATACCATGTACAATATGGATTAGCAATGATGTAATTACAACTGGTAATCATATTGATGGTGGGGAAAATTCAGAAGTGTTCATGTCCATCTGTCTGTCACCCTAGCCCCCTCACCACATCCCACTCCCACCCCCTCTCTCTCTCACACATACACATTACAAATCTACAAACTCCATTGTCTTTTGTTTTATGTATGTACTGTATGTACTGTATGTATGTATGTGTACGAGCATCTTTATAGAGATAAGCAATTTAGACATAATATTTGAAGGCTGAAACCCATTAGTGTTACCATGGTGAGGGCTGCTAGTGGAAGCAGTAGAATTAATGTGGCCTGCAGGCAGCTGTATTCTCTTTTTTTATGTTTTCTTTTAATTCCATCCCTTTGGAAGTATTACTCAGATAGAAGATGCAAAAACAAAATGCATTTAAAAAGAACAATGCATTAATTGGCCAGCAAGACTATGAAGATTATATGAAGTTAGATCTGTTGGAAATCTAAATCATAGAGCCTTGTGAATCTGGATGTCAGGCACAATTACATCAAGTACAAATCAGTAATCCAGAACATGTGCACTGTTGTTTGGAAACAGAATTATGTTGATGCAACATAAGTGAAACAAAATGATTTTTATGCACCTTAGATGCAGTATGTGCTCAAAATGAAATAAACAAAGCAGCAACATTCTTGCAGTGAGACCTACAGTACAGTGGGCATGTATTGTACTGTAGGATATTGTAAACATTATCAATTTGATTAATGAATTTTAACATGAATGTTTTTTGCATTTAAAATGTTATATAAAATATAATTGATACATTTTGATTTGAAAAGTCAAGGAAAAACAAAGTGTCACATGTCAGATATTTGGCCTTAGAATTTGTAGCAGAACAAATGTTGTTCTTGGCATTCAACTGCTTTCTGACAATGTGCTTTGGCAGTACAATTTTATTTGCAAATATTTCATGGACAGAACAAGTGACTCCTGATTGGAGATATTCCTACTTCTCAAATGGAGCAGCTGGAAGAGACAAAATGGAAAACAAATTGAAAACGAGTGCCTCAGACTTTAGAGCAGCACTTCTATTAGAGTTTTACTGTGTTGTTTTCTTTCTTTCTTTCTCAAACTGAATACAGTAAGAATAATACAAGCAAACGTTCATAAGACTGATATACTTTGAAAATATGTTTTTCATTGGTTTACAGGAATACTGTGTACACTTGCATATCTTGTCAGGCAGAAAGCATTACTACATTTAAGAAAAATATTGTAATTTCTGAAATTTGCCAAGTAATTTCTAAAAAGGCTTTGAGTAAAATAATCAAATTAGTGTTTCAATTACGTTTAACTATGGCACTTCACCATCTTAGCCCAAAATCTTTCATAGAGAAAGATCACTGTCTGTCACCTGGCTTATACAACATTAAAGAGGTTGCATCATGAGCCTGTATAATTTTGTTCATGTTGCAAATCAGTAATTCTTAAACCTAAATCCATTCCCATCTAGGGACTTGCATTGAGGGACAACAGTGTCTTTGGGAAATCCCAAGTACTTTAACTTAATGAAACATTATTTTTGCAGATTCAAATGCTGTAGAAATTGCTGGAACATTTTTTTCTTTTTTAAATGAATTTCTTTCTTTCTTTTTTTTTTTAATTAGCATCTAGCATTATGGTGTTTGCCGCTTTGCACATACCCTGTAGACTTTCTTTTTTTTTTTTTTTCTCAAACGTGCTGCAGACGTTTCCATATTTTTGTGTAATTTGCACACTACGTAATGTTTACAGTATATACTCATTTAATATTTTTTTCATATTTTTATATTCTGCTTTTAATTCTATGTTTGATATACTGTATATCTTTTTATATACCTATTCTTTTTATAACTATATTCATTTTTATTTGATTTCATTTTATGATAAAAACTTTTTTAATGGCATTCATTGGGGGACAGTAAAGGAAAATTTTAATTGTTCGGGGAGAACATATTTCTTTACTGTGTATATGACAATAAAACTTGAAACTTGAAAAACTTTTTCTGGAAAGAGAGTAGATCAGTGAAAAAAGACATAGCCCTTAAAGCTTAGAGCATTTTAACCATAATTTGTTTTGCTTTTTTTTTTAAAAACATATAGGGGACACATATAAAGTGATATTTTTTCTTAAGTGAATTAAACAACTTCACTAAAATCAACTACCTAAAAACTTTGGGGCTGAACTAATAATCACACATGTGCGAACACACTGATCAACAACCATCTAACAATTGTTCATACCACCCTGTAATTTGCTCTTTTGCACAAAATGTATTACAGTGGAACCTTGGATTACAAGCATAATTAGTTCCGGAAGTGTGCTCGTGTTCCAAATACTCGTAAACCAAATCATCATTTCCCATAAGAAAAAATTAATACAGTCTATAAAATGAAAATAACACAAATTAATCTGCACTTTACCTTTAAAAAAAAGTACAAATAAATCCTGACATAAGTGTTATGTTGGTGCGGGCAGGATGTGTGTGTGGTTGTGTGTGTGTGGAATTAGCCCCTTCCCTCGCCTCGTTTTACACAGTAACACTCCTCCTCCCTCTCCCCACCTCGCTTTTTAAGTTTCACAACAAACACACACGCACACACAACGGAAACACTGTTTTAACAGGAAAAAAAAGAAATCTCTCTGAGACTGGCATGAGCGCATATTAACAGACTCACTTTTTAAGTTTCACAACAAACACATAAACACAGCGGAAACACCGTTTTAACTGAAAAAAGCGAGACTGGCATGAGCGCATACTAACGGAATCACTTAAGTTTTACAACAAACAGATATACACAAACACGGAAACACAGTTTTAACAGGAAAAAGAGACTGGAGAGAGAGTGAGAGTGACGCTCGCTGTCAAAATAAGAGTTGCATGCGTGATACATGATACTCAGTGCTCGTAAACTAATACTTGCTCGGTTTCTGATTAAAATTAATCACCACATTACTCGCAATCTGAGGTTCCACGGTACTTGTTATTATAACTCTTTTTGTATCTTTGCTGCTACTTACAAGGAATGTTTACCGCTTACTGTTTCTCCTCCCACTACCTCAACTCATTACCTCATCACCACGAACCACAAAGTATTGAAATGTGTCATGTTGTCACTTTGTCGCTCTTGTTTGCACATTTGTACCTTTTGTATAGGACTTGTATAGTTTTCTGTATAGTTTTCATTTAAAAATGTCAATCTGTCTGCCTCCAAGTGACTCACTTCAACTCCCAGGTGATGCTGTTACCTCTTGCAGCCGGTGGTCTAGAGAGAGCCGATTGGCTGAGCTCTCTTGGAGGGGAGGAATGAGAGGTACTCTCACTACAGCCAATGAGCGGAGTCTGTGAGCTCACACAAACTAAGGGAGTGGATAGCGCTGTCCTCTGAGTACACCAACAGTGCGTGATCAAGCAGTTTGCTGGCATCATGTAGTTTGGAGAAAACATGTGATCTTCAGCCCTTCCTGACTGAATGGTAGTAGAATCCTTAATGTGGGAGCGCCCTAGTGATGGGGAGGAATTGGATACAACTCAATAAAAATTTTCAAAAAGTAAAATCTGTCTTGTCTCAGCTAGTCAGCTAATTATGTTTCTTAGTTAGCTAGTTAGTTTTGTTAATTTATAATTAATGCTGTTAAGTTATGTTGTATGTAGCATCTTAATCCACGAGGAACGTTGTTTCGTCTCACTGTGTACTAAACTGTATATGGTTAAAATGACAATAAAAGCCTACCTAACTACTTGAAGCATCCCCATTAACACACACATAACTCCTTCAAAATGATTACACTTATATTTTTTTAATCGTCATTGACCTATGCTGGTTTGCAGGCACGTATCTTTGCCACTTGGGTTTAAGGTTTTTAAACAAGAACCTTCATGGACTTTGCAGAATGGGCAGATGGAAGAGTTAAGAGTATGAAGAAGAACTATAAAAAGTTCTGGATGCCCATGATCACAAAATTTCATTCTGAAGAACCAGTAGGTTTTGTGAAACCAGCAAGGGATTATGAAATTACTATCTTGAGAAGAGTCCCAAACTACCTTGTCTTGGGTACATGGATCAGCAATTTTCACTCTAAATTATGGTTATCCATAAATAGAGCGAAGGTTTGCTTAACTTCCTTGGGCCAATCGCTCAAGCACAAAGTTACTGCCAAGCACTCCTTTTTATATAATATTTGCACATTGATGGGCAGAAAATACAAATGAGTGTTAGTGGATGAATTATTCAGGTTTCTACCTCCCACTGAGAAATCAGGGTACTTAAGAACCAAAGAAATGGTAAAGACATTTTTAGATCATTGTAAGGCTTGTCCACACTTCCTCGTGAAAGACAGATTGAAACTAAGGCATGGGCTGTAGAGACGGTGTTACTTTTTGTGAACTATTACAGTTGTTTCGGCTGTTCTACCAGTGTTGATGCTGCTGATACTGCTAAATATTTTGTAAATAAATCACTATTTTAATTCATCTATATTATTTTTATGGACTTGTACAGCAAAAAGCAGTACGTAGTTGGTATTGTTATGGTACATCTAACAGATGATGTGGAATTTAAGCCTGGTTGAAATAAACTGTCCATAACTTGACAGCATGAATTGGATCTCACCTTTAGACACAAGAACTGCATTGGTGTTTGTCATTTGCTATGGATAATATACACTCACCAGCCAATTTTTTAGAGGAACACATACACAGATCTGCCATAACACGTACTGTAACATTAATTCATTCTCTATACCACTTATTTTGTGTACCATACAAGCTTGCAGGGCCTGGGGTCTATCTCAGGAAACTTGGGTCACAATTTGGGCTACACCCTGGAGTGAGTGCTAATTGATACACACACACACACACACACACACACACACACACACACATATATATATATATATATATACACAGTACACACACATTTGTGTTTCGCCATTTTTGATGGTCAGTCAGTGTATATAGATGCACATTTATGCAATTATGCAATCAGCTAGTCATGTAGAAAACAAAATGCATATCATGCAGGTACAGCTCAGGAGTTTCAATTAATTTTCACATCTCATATTAGTATAAGGAAAATGTGATCTCAATGACTTTGACCATGCCATGGTAGCTAGTGATAGATGCTGGCTGACAAAAACATGACTAATATAGCAACAAGACTAATGGAGCATCAGTTCAGTGTATGTAAACTCTTTGTTAATAAAAGGCCACGATTTGTTTGTGCTGAAGATTACAGTAACTTAAAAGCAACTCTTTACCTTATTTACAACAAGAAAATACTGCGGAAAATGTACAACCTTAAAGAGGATGGGCTGCAATAGCAGTAATGTACATGTGTAATATCACATCTAGCTCATTCCTGATTTTATACTGAGACTTAACTGACAATCAGCATCAACCTTTGATTGGTAGATCTTTACCTCTAATATCAATCTCAAAATATCTCACTCAAGACAAAATTCTTAACATAAAGATGCTGCCCATAAACCCCTCCCTTGATAATCCAGTAAGAAAATGGAATAAGGTGATTTGGCACTGAAGAAAGAGAGAAGCAGTGAAGCAAAGAGAAGCAACAGGCTCCCTTTCCTGGATACTATCTAGGAGTTCATCAAAAAGATTGATGGATTTCTTGAAAAATATTTGCACCTCCCTTTAATAAAGGAGAACACAAGGATTTTTGCAGATGGCTCAACGCGAGTTTGATTCATTCTCACCTTTGGGTTCTACTATTCATTTTTCAAGGAGTCATGTGTAGTGTGTTTCAAGCTGGTTTAAGTCATTGATAAAATTATTATTTTATTTTATGTATTTATTTTGGGGGGTATTGAAATGACATTCAATCATTTTCTTTTATGCCATGTTAAAACAAACATACAATTGAGAATATTTTGATTACTTGCCCTTTTGCTCCTCTCTCAGCTAGTTATCACAGTTATAACAATCAAAGGCAGCATTTGATTAAAGGTTATAATTAGAAAGTACAAAATAACACACCTGCTTATGAAGAGAACTGCAAACTACCTCAGCCAAACAGAAAGGTAATACTAATTTATGTTTTTTGTTGTTGTTGTTGTTGTTTTTTTTTTACTTATTTTTCTAATGATTCTGGAAGAAAGGAAACTAGTCAATTAAACAAAACAATAGACAAAAGCTGTGTGTGTGTGTGTGTGTGTGTGTGTGTGTGTGTGTGTGTGTGTGTGTGTGTGTGTGTGTGTGTGCGCGCGTGTGTGTGTGTGGGTGCATGCGTGTGTGTGTGTGTGAAGATTAGTACTTTGACATTAATATTAATGCTGTGTGTTTGTGAGTATGCAATTTAAATATATGGGTTTGTAAGATTTTTGCCTGAAATTAGGCTTTGATGTACGATTATACACCGGTCAGCTATAACATTACAACACAAAACAAAGCCCATGTTAGCAGGTTCCCTTGGGCCACCTGGGCAGCTCTCTCCCATCGGGGCATGACTACACAAACCCACTGGGGGAGTGGTGTGGTATCTGGCACCTGGATGTTTGTAGTGGATTATAGAGTGAAGCTTTCATGGATCCGCCTTGTTTTTCAGCACATCCCATGGATGCCATGGGTCTGGGAAGTTTGGAGTATGGTTTATATGTAGGGACTGCATTGTTTGCTATTGTAAATTTAATCCATGGTATATGTAGTGAATGAATAGTGTCCAAAATGAGTTATCATTAAATTTTTGCTTGAGACTTGAAATGGTCCATTATCATATAGTCATTTATTAGTTTTTTCAATGAGCAGTATTAACACTATGCTTTGATTTCCAGTATGTTAGTATGGTTTTCTTGGCATTGTTAGTGCTGTAAGAAGAAGAACTATTGCATTGTTTTATGTGATGTTGATCCCAGAAGCAATTCTGACTAGTCAGAGAGAGATTTTATGATCTACTGTAGAATATTAAGTATTTCCTTAGTGATTAATTTCTAGAAGTGCTCAAGTGATGTGCTTGCCCATATGCAATGTACACACGTGGACAAAATTGCTGGTACCCTTTGGTCAATGAAAGAAAAACTCACAATGGTCACAGAAATAACTTTAATCTGACAAAAGTAATAATAAATAAGAACTCTATGAATGTTAACCAATGAAAGTCAGATATTGCTTTTCAACCATGCTTCAACGGAATTATAAAAAAAATGAACTCATGGAACAGGCCTGGACAAAAATGATGGTACCCCTAACTTAATAGTTTGTTGCACAACCTTTTGAGGCAATCACTGCAATCACATGATTCCTGTAACTGTCAATAAGACTTCTGCACCTCTCTGCAGGTATTTTGGCCCACTCCTCATGAGCAAGCTGCTCCAGTTGTTTCCGGTTTGAAGGGTGCCTTTTCCAGACAGCATGTTTCAGCTCCTTCCAAAGATGCTCAATAGGATTGAGGTCAGGGCTCATAGAAGGCCACTTTAGAACAGTCCAATGTTTTCCTCTTAGCCATTCTTGGGTGTTTTTAGCTGTGTGCAGCCCCAGAACATAACAGAGCCTCCTCCGTGTTTCACAGTAGGGACAGTGTTCTTTTCTTGATATGGTTAATTTTTCCTTTGACAGATGTAATAAATTCTATGGATTATTTGCATTGTACCACGTGCAGGCTAGTATTTTTTTTTACCATGGTGTGTAAGACAAATATTTTCTCTGGGTGTGTGCTGGGTCATATTCCCATTTTTTAAAATAATTTCTTGCATATTATTTAGCATAATTTGCATAGAACTTTTTTTTTTTTTTTTAAATAGAAGATCTGATGCTAATGGGCGGTGCCATTGTTGGCATTTGTATTGTTTGGTTAGATGTAGTGGCACATTTATTGTTTTTAATTTTTTTTAATTTTTTAATAGCTAGTTTGGGACATCATATCCTTTTTGGGGTGTTACTAAGATGATTAATTTGGTTGCGTAAGGTTTATTTTTCAAAATAAATGTAGGAGATACTAGAATTTAATGTTTTCAATGAGAAAGGAGGAGGTAGTAATTTATTTGTAAGAAAAGATCTATCCAGGGTTGGAGAGCATTACTTATAGTGTTCAGACAGTTTGGTGGGGATTTTGACGCCAAGATAAATAATGTATTCAGTGCTTGTAGGGTAGGGTATGTAGTGTACTGCACGTTTTTGGAGTTTCATTTAAGAGGGAGCTTAGATTCTTGGGTTTAATAAATTAAGAAGTTGGAAGGTTTATGTTGTTGTGTTACTGTGAGTTTCTTGTATTAAATCAATAGAACGATGGTGTAATTTTGTGCCTTGGCGAATGCACTGTAGTGTCTATTTCTGCCACAAATAGTTCTATAAAAATGGTGAATTGGGTGTGAGGGATTTCCTTTTTCTCATTGGGATGGAGCTATTGATTGACCATCACAAACAGAAAATGTTATTTGCCCAGAATTAGGTACTATAGTCATTTGTATGTGTGGTATACAGAGCTTTCTATCACTAGTATTGGTGATTCTTCAAACAATGATCAAAATAATAAAAGAAAAATGTACCATAGATAGTAGCTGAGATGAGTGCTTAAACTATTGCATCTGTTTTAAACTTAGTCAACAGCAAACTCTACTGCTTCTATCCTTTGCTGCACCTTTATACTACAGTCAAAATCCAATTTCAACATTTTAAATCTAATGAAGAATAAACCTCACAACATAGGTTACAAATATCTTGCTTGCTCAGCAGAAACACAATTTGCTCATCTGCAACTATAACCCCAAAGAGACTTGTTAAATATTTTCACTGAGCAGTCAATGGTGGTTCTGCATGCCATTATATTAGGAAATAGCTGGCACATACGGTAGATGCTATTAACCTAGGAAGCTAACATTTATGCTTCATGCATTCTAAAATTTGCAACCCATAGACAACTTTAATGTACTGTAAACTCTCTCTCCCTCTTTTTTCTCTCTTTTCCATAAATAAACTGTAAACTTGTAGATATAATTGAACTGTCAATAGTTGAAAGCAGAAGAAAGAGCTGACAAGGAGAAGCGGTCTCAAAAGTTAAGGTGCCAACATCAGACTTTGCAGGGAGGCGGAGGAGCATTACCCCACCTAGCAGGTGAAAGATGTCAACACACCAAGTCTAAAATATTTCCAATTTTTGTAACGTATATTGTCATTGTTATGTGAATAATGTTTTTTTCTGGTTTGTATTACCCCTGATGCACTCTGTATAATGCTCTACATCATAAATAAATTTTGAGCACTCAAGTCATGTGACATTCCATGTTGGGTGTCACATAATTTCTCATGATTTAAGTGCACAAACATTTATAATAATAATAATAATAATAATAATAATAATAATAATAATAATAATAATAATAACATTATTACGCAACATTATTTGACGCAAACAGACATTTACTACTACACTAGGTACAACATAGGTTATTTAATGTACTGTATTTTTTTTTTTTTACAAATTTACTGTTATAACAGGTGAGACTGTTGCTAAGTATTTTCTAAATGCATTTGTGTGCTTGTAATATTAGTTATTGAATATGCATATTTTATAAATGAATCTGTTTATTTGTACAATAAATGTTTTAAAAATGAAAGCTTATCAATATAATATAAACCAACAGATATTTTACTTTTAACAGACCTTAACTTGATGTCTTGTACTTGTGTGCTTGCTTACCCTGCATAAGCCTGTGTGTTATATACAGAAGCACAATGTGATCAGAAACTGATTAGTACTAGCAATATCGCTGGTCTCAATAATTGTAGAGAAAATGGCAGTGACCTGGTAATCCAGCATCAGAAGAACCAACACAGCTCAGGGAGAAACCGATTGAGACTGAAACACTCTACCAAAAAAAAAAAAAGGAGATAAAGGAAAGAGTTCTAGTTAAATATTTTTTTTAAAGCAGCATACCACATAGCAAAGAATACAAAACAATGACTCTACCCTGCTTAATGGTTGAAAGCATTCATCAAGTTCAATAGTTATCATATGCTAATAAACAAAAACAAGCACATGACATTACAAGCCACAGAATAGATTTTGAGCATCAAGAGTAATATGTTAATACTGTATATATTGTAAATACTCTCACCGTATGAAGGCACACTAAAATCAACCTCTCGTTCTCTCTCTCTCTCTCTCTCTCTCTCTCTCTCTCTATCTCTCTCTCTCACACACACACACACACAAACACACACACACACACACACATGCACACACCATCTTTGTATAACTGTCATAGTGAAATATTTCCATTTTTCACCTAAACATAGACAAGATTTATAAATAATATGCATGCATATTGAGACAAGGTCATCCAATGCAGCATGTGTTCATCTTTTGCTGTCTCTTTGCATTCTAAGCTACAGTACAGTACAGTCAAAGTGGGAATTGACTCCAGGCCACAGTAGAAGCGGAAGCAAAAGCCAGGAGGCTCTGGGCAAGCTTACTGAATAAAGTCTGAACTTCAAAGAGCACATAGCAGAGTTTCAGGACTGCAGAGAAATGAAAAGGTTGTGTATAAATGTAGCTTTAGGTGGATATGGAAGCTCCGAAGATGTTTTTTCACAAACAAAAAGTCATAAAGACATAAACAAAAAAAAAATCTGCAATAATATATTCCATAACACAATTCATGGTTTGGTTTTTATTAGTAATTCTATCCCAGTAACATCTAATGTGGTCACAGGGTTGCTGCATCATAGGAGCCAATATGTGCCCCTGCCTCTATGAATCTGCTAACATGTGCTGGGATTGATGTCTCAGATTACTTATCAGTAGATAAGTAGATCCTGATGTCTCCAGCTGATGAATCCCATCTACCTCAATGTTTTCTGTATTGTGCTTTTTGAGCTTTTCTGTTCACTATAGTTCACCAAAGAGGTTATATGATTCGTTATAGCCTTTCTCTCACTTTAAATTATATTCTCCTCTGATCTACTCTTGTCAACAAGTTTTTTTTTGTCTGTTTGTCTTTACACTATTCTGTGTAAAATTTAGAGACTGTTGTGCCTAAAAATCTTATCAATATCAGTAGAGCAGCACAATCAAATACGCCAGAATGAAACCATCAACCATGCCATGGTGAAAGGCAATAATATCATATATTTATTATTTTGTACGTAATTTTTGTTGTTATTCTGTAGTCTTGAATGTAGTGTATTTGAAGTAAGTATGAAGTAATGTGTTAACCAAGAGTAGTTTCAGGCTCCCTTAACGTGTGAATTGTGGGCATGGTTTAGCTATATATTGAAGGTGTATCTGCTAGACACACTTGCACATCTTGAACAGGTGGTGACAAACCTGGATAAGAAAAGCAAGCAGATCTAATACATCTTCTTGTTAAGCAAGGAGTTGTCAGTTTGTCTCAGTTCTAGTATAGACAATAATCTCATTCCTGACTAGGATGTAAAGATGTGCCTTCACCATATCCCTGTTGTTAATTCTCACAGATTGAGACACTCACACAGCAAAGGCAGAACTTCCAGAAACCCTATCTATCTTCCACTGCTGTCTCAGTCTCTAGTACTGGTGGTAGGTGAGCTCTGAAACTACCAGTCTGCTGTAAAGTAAGCAAATGGATAAGTCCGTTCCTAAATAGCCACAGTCCTGCAGATTTGAGCTCCAACACTGCTAAAAAAAACTCACGTGTCTGTACCCTTAGTAATCTTGAAGACCTTGTTTAGCTTATTCAGGTGTGTTTGATTAGGGTTGGAGGTGAATGCTGCAGGACTGTCGCTCCCTGGTCTAGATGATTGTCCTTCAAACCTCTTGCCTGTCAGTTTTTTATAGGTCAGGTGCTCTTCAGCGCTTTCCTCAGTGGACTTGCTAATCCAATCAAGGATGCACTAGCAGCTTGAGAGCTTCCTTCCACCATCCAAGAAATCATGGATCTTGCAACATGCATTGATGACTGCAAACAGGCCCACCATTATGCAAACAATAAGTTGCCCAAAACCCCAGCTCCTATTCAACTACCTGTCTCAACCATCATCATGCCTACCCTTGAAGCTCCAACTGAGCCTATGCTGGTCGGTCATACTCACATCTCTTTGAAGGAGCACCAGCTATGTCACAATGAGGGCTTCTGTTTTTAGTATGGTCAGACGGGCCACCTGGTATGAACCTGTCCATTAAGAGCCTTACCCCCCCCCCCCGGTAATTCTAGGAGTACAGGGGGGCCCAATGCTCAGTCTATTCCCAGATCCCTGACCATTGTTTTCTGTAACCCTGACCTATGATAACCAGTCCCACTTCACAAACACCAAAAATTGATTCACCACTCCTCTTGATTTCATTTTCAATTTCTACAGGCATTCATTACACTAAAATAAAAGAACTATCGCTATATTTAGTTTTACGAAAGCCATCCTTGTTCAGAGTACATAAAGAATGAAAGTAACTACATTAACGTAACTTAACTGAGTTATTTATACTAAAAATGTAGTACTGTCGGTTTTACTTAAGAAGTGTTTGTTTGGTGAACTTCACATTGGACCTTTGCGGATATTGTAGCAGCTCACCTTGAAGGCAGAGCAACGGAATGGAAGACAAACAGAAGTGCAAAACACCTTGATGAGGAGATGGTGATTCTGTCAGGTATGATTATTTCATTTGAATGCTTTACCATCCTTATAAATTCTGTCAGAAAAAAAGTAATGTACAGATGAAGCCATTTCAAACATCTGGCTGTTCCGTTAAAGGACCTTGCACTGTCATTGCATTGTCCATGCATTTGAATCCCAAATAGCATTAGATGAATAGAGAGTACAATCCCTTGTTCTACACACTAAGTAGTGCCCTTGGTAAAGGGTTGGAAAGCAAATTGGAATTCAGCCTTGTGTTAGGAGCTAGTTGGCTTTGTAGCTGTATATTAAATAGCATGGATAGTTCAGAGACGATTCCAGATGACTTAGAAGCAATTATTAAGGATTTAAAAAAAAAAAAAAACACAACAATGTTATCAGAAATTTTTTGTTGCTGAAAAAAGTGCTTCTGTGACTGGTTTTGAACTTGGTGTTTGGCAGGCAGTTGCTCTATCCTTAATACTGTACATCATATTGACCTTCTTTCACACTTGCTGTGACTGACAATTATTACAACTCATCATTGCGGAATGATACTGTACATATAGTTAAACTCGTTGACTGCTTCAGTTAACTGCAGTGTCCTGGCAGCCTTACATTGCATTGTCAACATAGTTTCATAAATAGATGATGTGGTAAAAAAAAAAAAAACGACTAATAAAACAGATTTCTTAAATCACTCAATACACAACCCATGATGCTTATGCTATTTAAAATATAGAAATAAAGAAATAAAACTAGTTATTGGAATATTTTTCAAGACATCCATAATAATCCTTAAAGACATGGTAACATCAGTAATTTATCTATACCAATCGTTTAAATATGGAATACAAATGCAGACTATGTATTTTACATTACGGTGTATTTTATTAAGTTCTGTTTAATATACTGGTAGACAAGATTTTGCTCCAAAGGAAAGTTTTTCGTCATATTTTTGATGTTTTCGTTGATCTTTTTTTCGCTAATGGTCGAAAAATTGGCATAAAAAAGCGATTAATAGCGCATAATATCTGGAACAAATATCTGCCCATACGGATAAGTATTTATTTAGTCATTTAACCATGGATAAGGTTTGCCCATCAAAAATATGATGGGGCATTAATCACTTATCACAACTGTGAATAGATGCAGCAGCGGCCGATTAAATCCAAATAAACATTTACACTTGAAAACAACACTAAACCAACTAAAAAGTTCCAGAGGGTTAGTGTCTGTTATCGCAGGACAGGGATCATCTACTTTATCTTTTACTGCTTATATTTTTGCCCTAGTTTCATTTGGTTTTAACGCAGTTTCATGTGCTGTGTGTGAGAGGGAGAGAGAGCTTATATTGTGGATTACTACTACTACTACTGCTGCTATTAATTATTATTATCATAATAATTGTTGTAATGTAAATTAAACCCATGGGTCTCAATCATCACTAAATGACTACAGTATACTACTGGATTTTTCACTGCTTATATTTTTTGTCCTAGTTTTACATGATTTCATTTGCTATTTGCGTGTGCGTGTATGTGTGTGTGCGAGAAAGAGCTTATATTGTGATTTGTCCAAGGTTACTAAAGCCTGGCTTGAAAAATTATTTCAATGTAACCCATGGGTCTCAATCACAAAATCAGCCAACGCTGTAATCAGATGATACAACAAATTATATACCCTGAAAGTCACATTTTATTTGAACATTTAAAAAATATATACAAAATTTTTATTCATATAACGCTCCTATGCTCTTACACCGCATGTTACAGAAACTGACCAGTTATAGTAATCACATAACACACACGGTGTTTATTGTAGGCTATTTGTGTCATAGAGGAGATCTATTTCTCTCTCTCTCTCACACACACACACACTCCAGGATCTGTTTAGTAATATCGGATTTATTTATATATCACTTTTAATAGTGGTTACTATCACAAAGCAGCTTTACAGAATTAAAAGACAATTCGAGAAATGAGTATGAAATGTGTGAGGAAACATGCATGAATCAAAATGGTCAGAGTGACCCTGAGGAGGGGTAAAAAAAAACTCTCTGAGTTTCGCTTCCAAGCTTAACTTTGCAGATACAGAATGTGTTGTTTTCTCAAACATGATTTTCCCAACTTGGCGTTTAGATAGATTCAGACAGATTTAGGAATGCACCCAAAAGAATCTAAAGCACAAACAAACACACACCGCAGAGGAAAGCAGAGACATGCATTCACACCTCTGACCATCTTTTGTCTTGTAAATGAGGTATTTTTTGCGTAGGCTGGGGGGTTAAACACACATACCATTTTAGTCACCGGACTTCATAGCGTACTAAGAATGATGGTGAAAAACAATAGGGAGGCACAGTGGGAAATCTTTCAATCCCCACACACTACATTTGTACTTTACACTGTAGCTATGTTTGTTAGGGCACTTGTTAATACATCGTACTATAACGCATCGAAACACTTACTTCCTGGTTTGTTTTTTAAATATCGTTTATCAACTATGCACTGTTCAGCAAAATAAACAATGTCTATGGCAAATTTACTGTGAATGTATCAAAGTCTTGGTGTAACAGAGATGAGCCTCTTCAGATCCTTCTGCACTCATGTTATCATGTAAATTATTATCATCATTATCATTGATGCATTTCAATTAAGGACAAAAAGTACAGACAAAAACAGTTACAGTGCCACATGTGAGTGTGTGTTTGTGGATGGAGAGGTATGTCTGTGTGTGCTCCTGGATTTATCAGTTGGCTTTAACACAAATGCATTTGCACGCTGGCAAGTCGAAAGATCCCCACCAAAAACACAGAGCAATTAGCACCATAGTCAGTACATTCTCTGTTGTAGTTTCTCACCTTCCACTCCTCCTAAGTTAGTCTTTGCTCTTTTGATGTAGTTCTTAAAACCCAAAGCATTTATTTATACTGAGAAAAATAAATATGGGTCACATAAGTATAAAATAGCATAGATACATATGATCAAGTGTAATGATCAAGTAAATGGTTTTTTTAATCAAAACAAATTGGCCTAACAATACCCCAACAATTAAAACACACAAACATGACATAAAAAAAAAAACTTTATTCTTCCAAAACAAGCCAAAGTTAAAACAATAATTTGTATAAAACAGGTGAATAAAAGTTGTATTTTGCTTAACGGTCAGTAAAATACCTGGCTAACGCCAGCTGCTTATCAGTCCCTATCTGCTTTTATTATTATTTATTATTTATTTTATTATTATTTATTATTATTATTATTAATAATAATAATAATAAACAAATTGCTTGTGCTTAATGTAAATAAACGGTTGACTTTGCTAGTGTTAAACACTGTCTGTCTGTATTAACGTCTGCATTAAATTAATGGGAATTTACTTAATGTGGTTTCATACAAATAAGTTAAGCGATATAACACTCATATATGAGCATTAGTGCAACTCTGAAGCCAAACTATAACTTACCGAGTATTGAAGCGGCCCTACTGCTTACCTACTCCTACTAACTATTAAACACTTAAGGGTTTTTATCCAACTTTGGTTAACTAAGCGCTTGCGATAACCCAGGTCGAACCCGTTATATTGGTGGAGAATGCGGGCACGGGGGCACCTGGCACGGACCGTGGGTTAAGTCCCAAACGAGGTTGAGGTCTTATTCACAAGCAGGCAGTGCCAGCGGCAATGGTGAGCGCGGAGCTGAGGGAGGGGCAGTGTCACGGCGTGCGTCTGTGATGGGCGTGCGCCCAAATCTATTATCGCCCCTTGCTCACTTCGTAGGCTCCCTAAGTAGGCGGCACCCCTTCTGCAGGTGTGTGAAGGGACGGGGCCGCCTATGCAGACCGGCTGGCATTGATTAACGGTAATAGGATCTCGGGTTTGCTCCGCATTATAAAAGCAAGGCGCGGAATTTAGTCCGGGATCCAAGAAGAGCGTAACGCAGTGGAATGGAACGTGCCCCCAGAGACTTAAAAAAGACATTGGATTTTCTGCGCGAGCTCCCACGGCATCCTTCGTTCCTGCGTCGAGCTCGCCTTCGCGTCCTCGCCGCCAAAGAGGAAAAGGCCGCGAGGAGGACAGCGTTAAGGTCACCGATCCCAGCCAGGAAAGCCGCCCAGCCGAATGGACGTCCAAGCGAGACTCCCGTCTGAGGCCTCGCCCAAAGGAAGCTGGGAGGGGCCAGGCCGTTCAACGACAGCAGTGCCGCCCATGCAACAATGGGTCGAACCCGTTACAAAAGTAACGTCCCCCAACACTGCTCGTGGACTGCCTGACATTGTATTCCAGTCACAAAAGTAACCTGCAGATTAACTCTTACCAAAAAATAAATAAATGCTGAATTTATCCAAATCCAGAGAACACTCAGTCAGATTCTCTCTTAGATTCATTTGCAGAGGACACAAACACCCTCAGCTCATAAAACTCTATATTAATCAGTTTCTCGGGTAAAACATTATCTGGAATAGCGGAGTTAATAGTATTTCCGAAGCTTTAGCTTGTTTTTGAGGGAAAGAGTGACATTGTGAATTTGTGACACTGACAGTAAGCTGTAATGTTAACTCCAGATTTGGTAAACAGATGTCCTAAAATAAAACTAAAGTCACATCTGACTGCTGCTGGCACTGCCAGTGATTTTCAAAATGGCAGATAAAATAAATAAATAAACTGGGACTAAACTGTAAACTAACCAAAACAAATTTTATAAAAAAAAAAAAAGTCCATTAAACTGTCATCTTCATCTCCATATTGCAGTTTGCTAGCGTCAGTCCGGTGCGGGTGAGGAGGGTTAAAATCACGTGATTGCTACTTAGCAACTAATTTGCTGGCTTCTGTTAACGACTGTTGTTTTGTATTTAATTTTATTATTATTTTAGGCATTTATGCTAATGTACAGTTCTCAAAGAAAGCATGTAGCAGTGTAAGGACTGCAAAAATAACAGTGTCAACTAGATCTCAGTTGTTGAAGCACTATAGATTAATGCATGGACATTATGGACTCCGTAATCATTTCCCATGCACTTATTCCGACTGTCCCTGTAGATTTACAACATGGAATGCACTACATAGCCATCTTAATTGTTACCATGCTAAAGAGAATACTGAATTACTAGCAAGGTTAGTCACATTCAATTGTCACATGTGTTCTTGCAGTGATATAGCATCAGAACAAGATTATTTTAGTCATATCAAAAACCACCTAAAAAAAAATAGGAAGAACAATCCTTCAAAACCAGGTGTCATTACAGAAAGTGGTACACAGAATTTCTCGGATAAATAGCTGGTATAACTGTATTTATTTCTTTAGTAGTTTTAAGTGGTGAAACAAATAGTAATTAATGTCCCTTATGTTAAATTGTTCTTTAGTTATACATGTCCATGCAGAGTTAGCATAAATGCTGTTTTATGTTCAGATGGTATTGAATAACCCAGAATTTATATACATATATATTTTAAACATGAAAGCTTTCCTTACAATAACCTTATGTCTTTTAAATCCATAGGTTGCTGCTGACCTCACTCAAATCAACACCATCCCACTAATTCAAACATTTATGTTTTTTGTATTGTGTAACTGGATTGTTACACAAACAAGCTGACCAGCATCTACCAAAGGAAAGGAGGTGTTGCAGGACATAAAATTTGAAAAAATGAATGGCTGCCATTGACGAGATCTGCAATCTGTATTTATGATACTTGTGCATAATTTACATGGTGATCTCAACTCAGAGAATGTGCATTGTCAGAGCACTTTCTGTGTATCTTACTGAAGTCTGTTAAAACCTCATGAAGGAGTATACAGTAAGTATTCTTACACAGTCTTTTGTGCATATTTAAAGTAAAAAATACTTCCCAACATCACCAGAGAATACAATAAAGTTCTCATATATGGGCAAAATTCATATAATATAGTCAAGAAATATGAATGCACAATGTATATTTAACTCGGTGCAATAAAAAGAAAATGAGTAGTCTATTACTGAAAAACTTTAACCGAATAGTATGGGAGTAACTTGGGTGCAGCTGCAGGGGCATCAGTGGTGCTTTATCATTGCTTTCGAGTGTGCTCCCTCTTCCTCTTCCTTCTTCTCCTGGGCACCTCATTGATGTGAAGCATTAAGGAATGGACAATTGATACAGAATTCTCAGATTATTTGCTTTTTCTGGATGTACGTACTGCTAAGTGATGTTGAATTTGCAACCTGCATTGTTGATGCAATTAAAATGACTGAACAGTGTTACTGTTTTTGTGTTTTGTTGGCCGCAGACTCAGAGAATGCAGAAAGAGACATGGCCAATACAGTCATTGGAATTTACATCATCAGACCTGAAGATGCAGAAGTTTGTGACCCGCCATTGCATGTGGGACTCATTGTTGAGGGAGTAAAAGCTCTTCAAAATCTTTGCGATGTCACCAAGGCTTGTGCTCTTCTTTTGGGAGTCATATACAGCTTGAATCTCAGCTATCACCTGACTTTTGTGTACACTTTTGTGTTCTTTCAAAAAGTGTTACTGGGACTTGATGCACAGAAACATTCATACAAAATCCACATGTTCAAAAACAAAAATGTTGATTGAATCATTACATCTTAATTTTTCTTTCTGTTTTTTTTTCTCCTGACACCTGTGACATTTAAATTTTCTGTGGTTTTAAAAATTAATGGCCTGTTTTAATGTTACCATTGTTGATGGCACCAGAATTTGGAGGTCTGCAGCTTTTTGGAGCATGCTACCTATATTAGGCAGGCTGTTGTTTTATTGTTTTTAGGAACTGTGTAAAATTGTTTGCAGTTGTTTACAAAAAAAGAAATAGCGTTTTAATGTTTCCTTCACCATTGGTTCTAACCATTTTAAATATAAAAAGATTTATTGCTGCAGCATTTTGTGGTGTGCTCCCTGACTTGAACAAAATTTCTTTTGTTTTATTTTTCTCACTCACTCACTCATCATCTATACCGCTTAATCCTGTATTCAAGGTCAGGGGGGTCTGGAGCCTATCCCAGGAGACTTAGGGCACAAGGCAGGGTACACCCTGGACAGGGTGCCAATTCATCGCAGAGCACACACACACTACGGGCAATTTGGAAAGGCTAAATAACCTAACCTAAATGTCTTTGGACTGTGGGAGGAAACCCACCAAGCACAGGGAGAACATACAAACTCCATGCACACAGAGACGGGAATCAAAACTGGCGGGAAATCGAACCCGGATCCTGGAGGTGCAAGGTGACAGTGCTAACCACTACACCAGCATGCCGCCTTTTATTTTTTTAAAATGAAATTAAAATTAATTACAATTTTTAATTACAATATTTGAAGGCATTTGCACATTGCATGACTTTGGGAAGAATGTTTGCTATTGACCAGAATTTTTTTTAAACAAACTGTGACATTTAAGCTGTTTGTGGTTGTTTAAAAAAAATAGAGGCCAGTGTTAATGTTACCTTAAATGTTCACATAAAAGATCTGAAATATCAGAAAAAGAAGTTCTGCAGCATTTGGGGCAACCTGTTTAATTGGGCATTCTGTTTAATTACAACAGACATTCCATCCATTTAATTTCTAAGTAAGATTTTTATAATTTCTTGAAGACATTTGCACTTGTGACAAGAAGATCATCACAAGACCTTGTGAAGAATGTTTACTATTGAAATGATTATGTTATGGTCTAATTGTTTCCAAGGACCTGGTTGTCTATTGCAAGACCTTGCAAAAATGAATGAATGGATGAATGAATGAATGAATGAATGAATGTCTTTTGTTCCTGGAAATATGCTTGTGATTATTTAACTATTAACTATACAAGTGGAAACCTTAAAGTACATAAAATCTATAAAACAGGTGTTCACCTTACATATTGAACATTAATGAATGTAACAAAATTATTAAGTAAAATGTACATTATAGTGAAAAATCTGAATTGTTTGGATTTACTTAAAAGAAAAATTGTAAACTTTACCTGATATTCTTTTGTTCATGCAACTAAATTGTAATTGTAGAAACTACTCAACCTACTTGTGTTGACACTACTTTTTTAGGTAAATCCAACAAATACTTTTTTTGAGTGTAGGAACTATAGCAGGGTAGCAACTCCTCTCATATCCCTCACATCCACAAAGACCCCTTTCTGGTGGAATCCTCACGCTAAGAAAGCATTTAATGATCTCATACATCGATTCACCATGGCCCCCGTTATTGTCTTTCCTGACTCGTCGCTTCCTCAATTTGTTGTGGATGCATCTGCAACAGGAGTCAGAGCTGTGGTTTCTCAGAGATCCCTTCAAGACATAAAACTTAACCCTGTTCATTCTTCTCTCACTGATTCACATGTGCAAGGTGCACAATTACGATAGTGGGGATCATGAACTTCTAGCAGTTAAAGTAGCCCTCAAAGAATGGAGACACTGTCTGGATGGACCTGACCAAATATTCCTTGTATAGACAGATCACTGGAACCTAAAATCGCTCAAGTCAGCCAAGAGAATCAACTCATGCCAGGAACCCTTTCTCAACAGTTCTCAACATGTCCACTCTTGATACAATTTCACCACTTCAATGTCTCATGTCCACAACCAGACTGGAAGTGGACAACCAGGTTTTGCAGTCCCTTGAACAGGGGCCAGTTCCCAGTGTCATTCCTCCGGGACTGCTGTTTGGCCCAGCTGCCACCCGCCCTCAAGTTTTGGACTGGTGCCACAGGTCTAGATTAGCATGCCACTCAGGGGTTAGGAGATGCCACTGTGACCCTGTATACAGGATAAAGTATTATACACAATGAGTAAATGAGTGAGTGAGTGAGTGAGATGTCTTGAATGACATTAAATGACCAAACCACACAAATTTTAGGCATAAAATTATGTGGTAAATTTGGCATCAGATTTTATTATAAAAATAGCAGAAATAGCTAAAAAACAGATATTTTAGATAAAAAAATTCTATTGTGGACAGAACTTTAACATAACACTATTTTCCTTAAAATCTTAATTATTTAAAATTTTGTAATTACTCCCATCTACATTTAATATGATTTTTGCGTGCTGAATGCTGCCAAACAGGTAAGGAGGCAATAACAATACTTAGAGAATCGATAACAACTTTATAACTGCATTTCAGAATCTACTCAGGTAGGGGCATTAAGGCAGTAATGAAATATTTTGTTGGGAGGCACCAGCGGAAATTTTTTTAACATGCTCCAATTTTCCTCTCAACTCTAATGACATTAACAAACATGACAGAATTTAAACAGAGTCCAAAAGAGTCTTAAGGAGTCATTACCAACTTCTATTGAGCTCTCCAGAGGTTGTAACTAATTTTCATTGGTGAGCAAATTTTATTCTGTAGCAAATTTGGGGGTATTAGTGGTCAGGGTCTGTGGTGTGTGTTGTAGTGTCTGGCACTAGGACATTGCCAGGGGATCCTTTGAGTGCTGTGGTTTGTGGGACCTCTTAGATTGGCTTTGTTTGTCAAGTACATCCCAGGGGTGCTTGATCAGATTGGTATTTGTGGAGTTTGGAGGCCGGGTTTGTAGCTTTGCGTTCTTTGCCTGCTGAGTTTCATACACAGCAGGCTGTGGTGCACTGGGTCATCTGGTACCTTTCTATTGTGGCCAGCATTTGTGCTGCATTGGCTTTTCTCTGGGATCAGACTGGACGAGTAGGCCTTTGGTCCCAATGGAAACCCATGGACCAGTGTACAGTGCATGTACATGCACTGTACAGTGTATTTTGACAATTTCTGAATAAAAAAAAGTAAATTTTCTTTTGTAACTTCATCTAAAATATGAAAATCTTACATATTCTAGATTCTTTACGTTGTGATCGCAGCCCTACAGCCAGTGTCTCTTTCCATGTTCACACTCCTTGCATGACTGGGAAAATGAAGCCATGAAATCACTTGTGAAAAATCAGTTTACCAATCTTGGTAGCATAGTCACAAGTAAACATAAGCAGCTTTTTTAAAGAAAAGTTTACTGGGCTTCTGAATCAAAATAAGGGAATAAAAAGGGAATTGGGACAGTGGTCACCTTTGTAATTTAAGGTCATTAAATTAAATTATTATGATTTTATTATGATTATGCTTTTATACCTCTTTCAGTCTGTACCCATTTTTAAAGGAATTGTACATGTACTGTACATGATGAATCAGCCAGAGACTACGTTACCCTTGATTTTATTTACAATTTTCTATAACTCTGGTGTAGTAATCTATGTCCTTCCAGTCTATGTTACCTCTGCTGGACTCTGGTTCCTTGCCAGTTCAGACTTAATTATACCATCCGTCTGTTGTGTTTCATCAAGTTCTCCTCTGCCAGGAACTGAGACTATGTGATGTCGCTGTATTGGCCATGCTTCAACTCCAAAACTATTTTAGTAATATCACTTACAGCAGTAAACTATCTCTTCCATAGAGCTGTATTTGTCATCTACACCCATGTGGTTAAGAATTTGACATATTTTACACTTGATATGAAGGTATTTTTGGTGGCAGGTAGGGGAAGGTGTACAGTTCTTCTGACTTTCTTAGAATTAATCACCTCATGAGATATTTAATAAGAGTTAGACTGAAATTACAGTTTCCATGGGAAAGGCACTGTGATGTGAAATTGATGTGATGGTGTCTTTCGGTACTATTTGAAATTGAAAATGTGGGCCAAAAGCATAAAACAAAGATGGTAGATATCCCCTTACCCACTCAGTATTTTTTTCTTGGAAGGAGTTCAACATGTTTCTTGTTAGCAGGCAACTTGGGGGTGGGTGGGTGTCACGGAAACACCAGGCTCCACCCTCAATCTCTGTTCCCAATCACACGAGTTCTGAGCACACATCTGATTACCACCACACCTTATATACACCACACTTCCCCTCACTCGGTGTCTGACCTCACTCATGGAATACAGACTTCGCTACATACCTCGTCAATCTTTGCCCCTCGCCTGACCTCGTCTCATCTCGTTCCCTGCTCCTACGTCTCATCTACTGCCCTGCGTCCGCTCCATGTTCTACGTATCATGTTCTGTTTGTCTACACTCGTCCACCAGCTCCAACATCACCACAGTTAAGATAACCCGGTTTTTCACTCATTGTTCTGCTCTTCACAAACTGTCAATAAAACACCCGTTCAGGTTTCTACACGATCCTTGTCTGTTTGAGTCTGTCTTCCATAACAGTGAGTTTCTGGTGTGACGTTTGTGAAGCCTTGGCAACATACACACTTCCTGCTATTTTGTGTAACTGTAGCCAGGTAAGAGCAAGGAGTAGGCAGGTACATTCACATTCAGTGGAATAGTTCCCCCCATCTATCATTAAATCTTTCAGAAACCTTCCTCAAAATATAGATATTTAAAACCTATATTTTGCACCTGATTCTAGTCTATTTTCCACAGGAATTATGAACTGTTCTAACCATAACAATATATAAATATACTGCTTTAACCTTTTCCTGGTACAGATTAAATTTGTAGTGCTTAATCCTATAAAATAGTAATGCAGTAGTATTCATCTGCTCTGATCTCATGTGACAATTGAAATGGCACAAAAGCCTTTGATCCTCTGACAGGTCCCTCACTGCTGATCAATGAGCATTAACTCACAGTGGTAATTGGAGTTTACGTACATGCTAACAAGCTTTTATTCATTAATTTTACAGATGACATGCAGAAAAGTTTACTAATGTGCGTAACGTCTCTCCTGGACATTCGTCGGCTGTGTGGCTTTCCTGGCTGAGATCAGGGGCCCCAACACAGTCTTCTTGGTGTCCTTCTCCTCCCCAGGGAAGGGGAACTGAAGGCAAAGGAGTGAGCGAGTAGCGATAACAGGTTGAGGCGAATGCCCATCACAGGCGTACACCGTGACATGGGTTTATATTACTAAATATTTATAAATCTATTTTACAGCTCTGGAAAAACAATAATCAATGACTGCAAAATAATCAGGTAAATGTATTATTGAGATGATCAGTTTTGTATAATTTTTTTGTAAACTGCTGACAATATTTCTCATAAATTAAAAATGTAACTATTGCTATTTGCTAGTGTTATTTGAAGGAAATGACAAGATCACAACACATCAAAATAACCCAAGATCATGCAGTATTTGCAGATCTTTAATAACCCACATAAAACAAAATGCAAATGATTTGTTAAAAAATTGTGTCAATGCTTTGGCTAAATAACATTAAGAAATCAGTATTTGGTGGAATAATCACTCCTTAGTCAGTCCGCCAAATGGTCCTGAAAGGACAGCAACTCCCTCCATGCTCCCCATGTTTTGGACAGCCACTCGGCCAAACCTTCAGAGAGGTTATGTGTGACTGAATATCTCATGAGTTGTGTGCTTTGCTCTATGGACAATGACATTGCTGAGACTCCTTTTGTTTCCAAGCAGTTTGTCAACAACAAGCATCCACAGATCAACTAACTACCTTGGCTTCCCCACCTACTTTGTTCTGTAGGGAAGCCTTTTTCATTCTTATCTTGAGCTCAGGTGCTGGGCTGTTTGTTTCACTGTGTGAGTGTAGATGAACCATTATTGGTTGATGAGCAGGGAGCAGCAAATTCAAAATGTAACCATCTGCTCTAAGTACTTATAACAATCAAGTTTAGTGCCACAAGGCAGCAATTGTATAAGCATGAGATGATGTTTGCTCTTTTGAAAACAAGTGGGGATCACAGACAGATGAAGGAATATGTTGAAAATGTGATGTTTTCTGGGGGTTGACCTGCATAAAGGATCTTCTCACAGTTGCCAGAGATAATAAGATTTGCAGATTATGTTTACATCAGAATGAGATTAGAAGTTTTTCTCCTCCTCAGATATTGAATGTTAGTTTCTTTTGTATTTTGTGATAGGATACAACCCACTCCACATGTGCCAGATATTAAAGCTCTGTTAAAAAAATATTCCATGGCTCCATAGCATTCTATAGCTTCAATTGGCCTCCATGATGGCCTTCTGAATTTCACATATGAACTTCTAGTCCTGGAGGGCCAGTGTCCAGCACAAATTGTAATTTAACAACACTTAAACTCACCCACTGAATCTAGTAATTAAAAGATTAGATTAATCAGCTGTATTTGTGCAGAAGAATCACCAAACTATGTTGGACTGGCACGCCAGGACTAAAATTAAAGGGTCCTGGTGAGTTGAAGGCAGCTGTGCTCTCTCACAGTTGGTAATGGGAGTCTTCGTTGTCTCAATTTTCTTTCATTGTGAGTTGGAATTTTTAACTCAATATGTGTAATGAATGATGTTTTTTTTTTTCCACTATAGGGGATTTCATATCTTATTAAAAGCATTTTATGCATTTTTAAACCATGTGAGCATATAGAAATAGTACAGGGAAAAAAACATAATTTGCCATTTTCTTACGTATTCTTTCCTGGCAACCTCTTTTGACATTCAGCTTCAAACGAGTGCAATTTTCTGCTCACAAAGGCTGTTTCATCCAGAGGGTAAAATGTCAAATAGTTTATGCTAATTTCATCCTCATGATTTCTGTGCTGCCTTATTACCAGTTAAGCTTACATTCTCCTATAATTTGTGATTTTTAGCACATTGCTTTAAGGGCCAGTAGCTGGAAGGAAATACTTATCAGTGATAAAATGGTTCTAATGACCTTCATTTGTGTATTTCCATGCTATACACTGTGCACTAAAGTTCGAGTTTAGCTGTTTTCACATCTTTACTGCTGTCTTTGTTATTTCCTTTTATAAGTTACGAATGAGGGTATCATGGTAGCCTATCGGTAGAAAGTGGCGGGATGGGAGACACTTAGTGTTCTTGTGTTAAGTATGGCTCTATGGCCAATCAGGGGCATCTGTGAGCTTGTGCAAGCCGAAGGAGCAGATAGTGCTGTCCTCCGTGTGTTACACTGCCCCCAACGGTGTGTGAGCAAGTAGTTTGAAAAGATGCGGTCAGTTGGCATCACATGGTATGGAGGAAAAATTTGATTGTCTTTGGCCCTCCTGACTGAGCGGTCGAAGTAGCCTTAAGAGCCCCCTAGTAAAGGAGAGTAATTGGACACAACTAAATTAGGGAGAAAATCGTGGGGAAAGAAATGACACAAGTAAAAATTAAGAGTCAATCATTTACATTTCAACTCTGGAAAGCTCAAAGAGCCTTTAGCGTCTGTGTTTGTAAAATATTCCATCTTTCTGGGGGTGAACATGCTGTGAACATGCTGTTTTTATTGCTGTCTGAAACAATCTCCGCTTCTGTTTTCAAACACCTGCTACTTGCGATTGAGCATTTCACAGAGGGAGGGCAAACCATGCAATCATGTATAATAGTCAGCAGGTGGCATTTTTACTGTTTTTGATGCTACATACCACTGTGATAATGTAACATAAAGACATGCACAGATGTAGTGAAGTAGAAAGTAGAGATATTTGTTGTAGGATGTGGTGGAACAAAATAAAAAGTAATTACTAATAAAACTACTCAATGCATAGAAGTGAAAACTGTTCTTAAATGCACCAATGAAGTGAATTGGATTGGCTGTGGAAAGTTGCATCTATCTAAACATGTGTTTGCATGGTGCACTGGAATTGTGTTTTATTTAGGGTGTACTGTATACTTACGTTAAACCGATGGTTCCAGGGACGATCACCTGCACCGCAGACTTCAATGCTGTTACTGACAAAAATGTTACTGACAATAAACAAGCATCTATATTCAAGTGCCAATTCAAGTGCCGTCTACAGAGTGGCCGAAAAATGTATCCACACTTCAAAGTGAAAATACATCTCTCTTCTTATACATAACAACTGTTAAAGTGTGTATAAATTTTTGGGTTCCTGTATTTCTACACTTTGGCAATACTTCCTACACCATTCATCAGTGGAAAAAGATCAATACTACATCTACATTATTTATGTAGGGTTCATCTAGGAATATTCTCAGCACAGCAGTGGCACTGTCCTTGTTGAACATTTGGAAGTGACATTAGGTTGTATATTAAGGTATACAGTATGCTACTAATATATTCTAGATTAATTTAGGTAGTGTCTGACAGTAGAGGAATATTTTAGTTTATTGTATTTACTTTTGTTTACAAACATTTCTACAATAGTAAAAAAAAACATTCAATGAAGAATTTTAAAGAAGAAAGAGTAACAAAGACAAGAAAACAAATACGATATTCCAAATGCCTTCCCAGATAGCACTACTCTGTTGATGACCTTTTTTTCGTGCTCTGACATTGGACCAACAGTGGGCCAACTATGCACGTGTATCCCAGATAGCACACCGCTGAAGCATCAACATTGTGCCAGCCTATCTTTGACTCCACCAATGGGCCAACAGACAAAATGACTTTGGGCCAACCACTGATGCCAACATTGGCCCAATGTATCCACTGCCATTGGCCCAACATTGGCCCTTCAGCTGTGTGCTACTGTATCTGGATTATTGTTATATTAAGCTTGGGCCGCAAGGTTCTCTATATAAAATATAACAAATCTGACAACATAAAGAGGTTAATTAGTAGAATGGAAAAATGCATGAAGAACGTCTCAGGTTACTTAGCTGTAACCCTGTTCCCTGATAGAGCGGGAACGAGATGCTGCGTGAAAACGCTATGGGAACATCTCTTTGTTTCCGGTTGTGAAGCCTGTGTGTCAAAACTGCCGAATACCTCGGCTTATAACCTGAAACATCCTCAGGTCAATTTTGTCTGAAGGACGTCCAGGCACGCCAGCAGTGCGGCATTGAAATGCAGGATCTCGTTCCCGCTTTATCAGGGAACAGGGTTACAGGTAAGTAACCTGAGACGTTCCCTTTCAAAAGCTATACTCGATGCTGCGTGAAAACGCTATGGGAACGAGAATACTAATGCCGCTGCACTGCAAGTATCTGGACCCCTAGGTTGTGTAGTGTGTGTGCACAATAGGCAAGGAGGTCTCAGACCTAGCTCTGGGATGCTTACCCAAGGATCCACGAGTCCGGAGTAGCATTGACATCCAGACTATAAAATCTAACAAACGTGTGTGGAGAGGACCAGCCTGCTGCATCACACACCTGCTGCAGGGGGATGCCTCTTGCCAGAGCATTTGATAAGGCAATCCCCCTGGTTAAATGAGCCCTGATTCCCAGAGGCGAAGTGTGACCATGCGCCTCATAGGCTAGAGCAATAGCATCTCTCACCCAGTGCGACAGAGTCTGTCTAATGGGGACGCCCTGACTCTAGTGGTTCAAAAGGAGTGTCAGCCAGGCCTTCGAGTACAATAGCTAAGTCCCATGAAGGGACTGTCGCTCTAGTGGGCGGCCTCAAACATTTAGCTCCATGAATAAAACGGGCAACTAAACTAAATGGTGCTTTCCCACAGAAACCCCATCTGTCAGAGCATGCCGAAATGGCAGCTATGTATGTTCTGAGAGTACTAGGGCATAAGCCAGAGGACAACTTTTCTTGCAGAAACTCCAGCACTGAAACAATCTGGCAGTGGACTGGGTCTACATGTCTTACCATGCACCAACTTTCAAATACACTCCATTTGAGGGCATAAGTTCTTCTAGTGAAGAAAGCCTTGGCACTTAAAATTATTTCAATTACGCTAGCTAGAAGACCAGCATGTCTTAGTTGGTCCCCTCCAGGGGCCAAACGTGCTCTGCCGTGGATGAAATATTGTCCCCTGCGGTTGAGACAGAAGATCCCTCCTCACTGGAATCACCCAGGGTGAGCCGTCGAGGAGATATATTAGATCTGTGAACCACACTCTGGTCGGCCAATGGGGCGCTATCAATAAGAGTCGCAAACCCTGTTGATGGACCCTCGCCAGGACTCCTAGGAGCAGAAATATCAGAGGAAATGCATAAAGGCGTAATCTGGGCCACGTGTGGGCCATGGCGTCCAGACCCAGGGGAGCTGGAGGAGTCAGAGTAGTAAAGGGGACATTGTGCTGCCTCTTGCATCGCGAAGAGGTCCACCTCTGCTATATAAAATCTTTCCCAGATTTGACTGACTACTTCGGGGTGGAGTTTCCAGTCCCCATGTGTCAAAGCTTGTCTGGATAGCAAGTCCTCTCGTACATTCATGTGCCCCGGAATGTAAATCACTCTGAGGGACAGGAACTTGTCCTGTGCCCAAAGCAGAACCTGGTGCGCTAGCTTGTTCAAGCGGCGCGAGCACAGTCCACCCTTGCGATTTATGTACGAGACTACCACAGTGTTGTCCACCCGCACTAGAACATTGTAGCCTCTCAACTGCTAGAGGAAGTGTTTCAAGGCCAGAAACCGGGCCATCATTTCGAGGCAATTGGTGTGCCATGCGAGAAGATGATCTCTCCAGCTCCCTTGTGCTGGATGGCCATCCAAGACCGCACCCCAGCCCATGAGGGAAGCGTCTGTCATTAGCATCTTGCGACGACAAAACAGACCTAAAGTGGGACCCAAAGTCAGAAACCGGGGTCTGAACCACATAGAAAGGGTACGAAGCCCCGGCGCGTAACCCTTATTAGCCTCTCGGGATTGGCCCTTGAGTGAAATCCCCTGGCTCTTAGTCACAACTGAAAGCGCCTTTCGTAGCGTTAAGTCTCAATCCTAAAGAATGGAGATGAGCTAGGACGACATCCTGATGTTGAAGCGCTAGCTATTAAGACTGAGCTAGGATCAAGCCAGTCGTCTATACAATTCAGAATACGGATGCCCTGGAATCATAGAGCCAGAGCTGCATCCGTGCATTTTATATGTGCGGGGTAACAGGGCTAGGCCAGATAGAAGGACCTGATACTGGTGTTAGGTGTCCAGCATCCTGAAACAAAGCAGGAAGAGACACCCTCGCAGTCCTGGGCACGTCAACCTCAGGACTTTTTGGCGGAGATAATGCTCAGGTCCGGTGCTTTTTTTTTTTTTTTTTGAGGCGGTTTGCGAAGTCTCTCCCCTTTCTCTACGAGAGGGTAGCTGGCTCGGCACACTCTCCTTCTGCGCCTCACACCTCGTGGCGACCAGACCTGGTCGGGACTGGGTGGCCGACAGTCCCGATTCCTGAGCACGGCAGAGGAGAAACTTCACAGAGGTCTGCTTGTAGAGCTTCCCCTCCCGAACCTAGTGGTGGCGATGTTTACAGTGTCGTCAAAGAAGCCGGAAAGCGAGAGGGGAGGCATCAAGGAGGAAAACGCAATCCCTGACCTTGATGCCCATGAGGTTTAATCACAGAAGTCTCTCCATGGCGACCGTGGCAGCCATAGAATGGCCGATAGCACGGGCCGTCTGCTTGGTGGCACAGAGAAATAAGTCTGTGGCTCGGCACCATCAATAGTCCCGCCAGTGCTGAGAACTCTTAGCAGGTGAGCTTGGTATGCCTGCAAAAACCGCCATGGTGTGCAGGGCAGCACCAGCCTCACCCGCTGCCTGAAAAGGAAACCAACGAAGATGCTATTCTACATGGCTTGGTGGGCAGTGTGGGCTTTTTCAGGGAGGATGAGGTCCCAGGGGAGAGATAGCTTGCAAGCGTCTCTTCAATCTGGGGTATCATCATAAAACAGGGGAAGGCTTATTCCATGAAAGAGTTGACTCGTCATGGAGGACGCCAAAAAAGGGGAGGAACCCTCGTTGAGGCCCCTCCTCTGGCCACCCGACAGAAACCTGTCATCTAACGCTTGGGGATTTTTATTTTTTAAATTTATTTATTTTTATTCTTTTATTTATTTATTTTGCTGCGCGAAAGAGGTAATCTATTCGGCCTCTTCACAAAAAGCGCCGGTACACGCTTGAGAAGCGGACGCTAAAACTTCCTGATCCGGGAAGAGCGCGAGAGAAAGGGGAATTCCGGCTCATGCGCGTCTGCCCGATCGGCACGCTATTTCCATGGAAGCACGTGAGGAAGTCTCTTCGTCTGCAAGAAGCGCCGGAGCGCGCTTGAGAAGCGGACGCTAAAAACGTCCTGATCCGGGGCGAGCGGGAGAGAAAAGGGGAAATACCGTCTCATACGCATGAGAGCCCCAGGAATTGAAGTGCCTTAATAGGGAGATCACAATGCTTGCACTTTCCTTGAACCCCAAGCACTCAAGAAAAAGTCGTGGAGATCGCCCTCCGAAAGAAATCACACGGAGGCCCGCATCTCTCAACCAACTCTTGCCATTATCGGTAAGTAAAGTTTTTCTTTCCTATCGTGATTCTGTTGCACACACACACACACACACACACACACACACACACACACGCAAACACAAAGTGGTCCTGAAGACAAAAAGATCTGAGGATGATTCCGGTTCACTCCTATTTATAACCTGCAGGTGCACCTTATTCGGTGACGTCATGCCTGGCAGAGGTTATAAGCCGAAGTATTCGGCGGTTTTGACACACAGGCTTCACAACCGGAAAAAAAGAGATGTTCCCATAGCGTTTTCACGCAGCATCGAGTGTAGCTTTTGAAAGGGAACACTTAATTTTAACCAAACACATGTTAGCTGCCTTTTTGCATGAACTTCTCTTAGACCAAGACATAATTCTTTTAGCAAGAGCCTCTAGTACTTGAAATACTTGGAGAGTATGTCGTTGTCATGAAATTGCTGTTATTTTTATTATCTAAATGTGCCCCTGAGGTCTGAACACGCTCTGTAAGGGTACCCCACGGACCACTTCTAAAGAAAGACTCCTGGTATTACCTGGACTGAATTAAATCTCCAAATATGTACGGAGGAAAGGATAGGACCTTAAGGATCTTAATCAGGGCCATGATTGGAAAAGGAAGTAATGAGAATAATTAAGTTGGATTCTCTGGAGTCTGCCTGACATCACAATAAAATATGTTTGAGTAGGTCTCAGGATTAAGGTCCACTTTGTTCTTTATTATGTGTGAGAAATAAATTGAAACAGAACAATGGTTAGCTACTATAGTTATTTTTCTGGGATAGATTTGGAACCCAGGAGTGAAATGGATAACACATGTTTTGTGTCATTGTGTTGTTTTTTTTTCCCCCTCCGGTTTACTGTATAAAGACAAATATGAGTGCAAAACCTCTTCTCAGTAAATAATGAAATTAATGGTATCATATTTTAACACCCTCCGTTTTTCTACCTCAGCCGTAACAGTACCAGAGCTGATTGCCAGCATGAAAATGAAACATTTGTTCTGGACTTTAATACACCATCTTTATAGACAGAAAGTTAGTGTGAACTAGGGGATTGAGGACCTGTGATTGATGGTCAAAAAGGGGAGGCTAACTTTAGCCCTTAATGGTTTAAAATATGCTTGTATCGCTCTCTCTCTCGTGCTCATGCCAAATGAGCCTGTGTGCCAATTTATCAAAGTGCCTAAGCTGCAGCTGAAAATTGGGTGCTTGCCTCCTAATGCTCCTGATAAATGTTCTTTCTTTTAATGTGTCATCTTTTCGAGATAGATGAAACATAAAAAGATATCTGGGATACCCGCAGATATCTGGGTACAGTTGGTAAAGAATTTCTCAGTATGTTTCTTGCATGTTTTAGCTATTCCATAATGAAAATAAGAAACATTGGGGAATGTGATAAAATAATGAGCTGAGGAATAGCATAGTAAGTCTGATGCCACCAATAGCTCCTTAGTTTAAAGGGTGAGTAAAAACTCTTAAATATTCTAATAGATTCAAAAATGCCCCACTGCTTAACTATTTTTTCAAAATTCAGACAAATATGACCTGTCCATTAAAATATCAAAGTGTTTATCTGCAGCTTACCACTATGAGAGCAGCTAACTGACATTCCCTATAATGACAAATGCAAATCAACTATTTAAATATGTAGGCAGCTTCCATTAACTTAACTCACCAATGTTTGAAGCCATGCTGCGTTTAGTTTACAGGCGCAGTCTGCGGGATTGTACATCGTGTCAAGATTTGTAGAAGATCTCCAAGCACTTTCTAACCCTTTAACCTCTAGAAAGGTCAAGCAATGTTGGCTGGATTTAGGGAGCTTATGACATGTCATTAACCTTTCCTGGAAGAGACAAGTGTTAAGCACAGTCTTGCAGAAACATCAGATTCAGCTCAGCCACTAAAGCTTATGAATTACACTGTAAAAACTCAAACTAGATAAATGTTGAATACATTGATTTTGTATTGTTAGAACTTCTTTCAGTGGAATTTGTTGAGACAACAGATCACCTTGTGTTCTTGAAAATTATGAATAAATTTTTAAAAACCAAGTTGAGCCAGCAATTTACCTTTCCTGAGATGCAATAACGTGATTTTATAAATAAGACAAGACTGTGCTTTGAATGTTGAATTCCAAAAGAACCTTACAGATACCTACGGTATGAAGCCATCCAAATGATTAGTATTGGACTTGGAGAGACATGCGAGAATGATAAGCGTCTGGCGTTCTCCAGGTATTTTACCAACCTTTAAGCAAAATAGAACCTGTATTCTCAGTTTTATGCAGATCACTTTTTTAACTTTGACTAGTTTTGAAAGAATAAAGTTTTTTTTTTTTTTTAAGTAATGTTTGCATGTTTTAATTGATGGGTCATTGTTAGGCCAACTTGTTTTCATTTGAATTACAAGTTGAGTCAACTTAAGATTTTGAACTGGGTCCACATTGTATCAATTAAACAGCAATGTAAAGCATTTTGTTTGGCCAGCAAATTTCTATAAAAGTTGAGTTAAACTGTGCAACATGTTACAGAACTTTTTTTTTTTTTTATGTTGAGGCAGCTTTATTGTGCTGTAGATGCAGGTAAATTTTTCACTGCTCATGACACTCTGGCTGAGGAAAGAGGACGTTTACTCAACAGAGAGAGCATTAGCAGAATATATCCAACCATTATCACCTGAACTTTGATTTGCAACAAATTTTTGCAAGATTTTTTAAATTACTCAACAACGACTAAGGGAAATAAAATACCATATACTACAAATTAAGTAATTTCACCACATTTCAAGCAAGCTATGGACTGGCAGGGTCACAATTTTTACACAAAGTCTAGGTTTAGGAAGATAATTATTTGGGTTGGGTATTTATTTGTAAGACCCTCAAGTAAAAGAAAAATGTTGCAGAACCATGAATAAAGGATGTTTTGTACACTGAGGCATTTCCCTTCACAGCAACCAAGGAGCACAAACATGCCTATGAACAAAACAATTTCAGCACCTTGATGGCTTTCATCATTAGACATTTAGATGTTGATTATGTTGATGTGTATGCTTAGACACATTGTCCTGTTGTATGACCCAATCTTGGCCCTGTTTAAGCTGCTAGGCATCATCTTTAAAATAAATAATTAAAAGGCAAATATTGCTATGGAAGATAAGGTCAAGAATTATTTAAAAATAGCTAACAGGCTATAAGATAATAATTTTCACTTCTTTTATTATATTACACTATAAATTTATTCTCACTTAGGAACATACTCTATGCTTTTCCTTAACCCTTTAGAGTAACAAATGATAAAGAAAAAATAATGACTGTGACCCTGTTACCACGGGGAAAAAAAGATTGGGGAGAGGAAAAACAATAGTAAAACTAGAATATGAACCCAGTTTGAAGTGGTTCAGATAGGTAGTGCTCACTAGAGCATTGTAGAGTTATGTGTTATTTGTAGAGTTTATCAATCCCTGTGTGTTCATTCTTCCGGTCCTCCACACTCCATCTTTAATAAGATTTAGACCACATATTGATTTACAGTGATGTTTGGAGCAGAATGATGCCCCATCTTCACACTGGGCTCTCAAGCCAAGATAGATTTACACCAACCAGAATAATTTCCTAGACTAGGACTTGTGGGGTTTCCAAATATCCTAATGCCAAACCATTTAAGACTTGTGTCAAGCTTCACTTCTCAGTGTATTTCAAATACTGATTGTGTTTAGTACTTTGTTTTTATTTTTTATTTATTCTTTTAAAAGTATAATTTTGAGCAGCAGACAGGGCCTGGCAGTTAACTTGAGACCATCAGCTCACTCTGTAATATTTAAACTCTCAGTTATATCAAAACCTTTTGCCGCTATTTTGCATTGAAAAAAAATATCACTGCATGTTGAAATTCAGAATATGCTATTTATCATGGTGGGGTTTGAAATGCCAGAAACATGGAGCTACAATATATGGTGTCAAGTTATGCAGCTGTAGTAGTGTGTATCACATTAATCACATGCTAAATACCACTGTTGGGACAGCATACAGAATGATGGTAGGGATAGTGCACATGTTAAAGGTTCCTGGTTTGATTCTGACATTATATCAGTGTGGAATTTCTGTGCAAGTTTTTCCCATATCCAAGTGGGTTTCCTCCAGGTCCTGCTGTGTGAACATATTACATTAAATCATTTGTAATTGTGGCCCCTCTTGTGGTTTGCATGAAAGAAAACCAGAGTGCAGTGATTAAATTTTGTTTGTGGTCTGAGGGTGTACCTGGTGCCAAAACAACTCACAATAGAGCATAAACAGAAGCGTTTGGATATATAAAAACAAAATTTGGACTGGTACAGTACACTATGTATGCTGAAAGTATTATAAACATAATCCTTACTGGCGATGAGAAATGGATTTATAACTATGCCCCTTAAAAATAAATGGTAAAGTATGATATGGAAAAATCCTCAGTTGTCCACCAAGTAAAATTCCCAGATTTCTGGGATTCTCAAGGGCCAAAACTAGCTATTTGGCTTCAGCTCTTCTCTGCTGGCTTAACATTTTGATTCCATTAGAACAACACTGAATATAATTCCCAAACTACATACCGATGTTACTGTTAATTATTTTTAATTCATCCTATAAGAAATCAAACTTACATTTCAACTACTAGGTTGACATTTAGTGTAATATTTATTAAGACGTCCAACCAAGAGTGACATCTTAAAATTAAGGAAATTGAATTATAGGTAGTAAAGTAGATGCCCTCAATGGAACCATTACATTTACTCCTCTCATTCCATATGAATGTGAATAATAATTTTTTTCATGGGCCTAATATTTCCCCTCAGACCACTTAAGCTTATGAGGATGAGCATCTGTATACATGTTTGCATACTCAGCACTTATTATAACCAAGGACTCTGTAGTGAAGTAACACAAGCAATGTTTGCCCTATCATCAGACAATTGTTTGTCATCAGGAAAATGAGTTTGAATTTCAATGATTTCATCTGAGGCCAGGAGTCATGGGGAGTAAATGACTGTATGTACTCTGTGGGGGGAAGGGTGACATACTTGCTATCCCACTCAATGTGTCTAGCAGGAAGCATTTGGCGTCCCTGGTTTGGTAGCTGCAACTTGAGCCGTAAAAGTAGACAGAAGTGGCAGCGAGGAAGAAAGTCGTGACTATGAAGTACTTTCCAGCCTTAATTTTTGCAGCATAGATTAAACAAGTTGATGGAAGCATTCCTTAGATTATGCTCAATATTGACATGAAAGCATTTTGCATTTTCTGCATATTTTTTCAACTGCTCATCCATGATGTGAATTTCTCATTCCACTACATCCCAATGGTGCTTTCTTGCACTGAAATCCGGTGACTGTGTAGACCATGTGAGCACAGAAAACTTAGAAATAATTCTTGGTCAAGATACCAGAAGTAAAAAAGTGTTGTTTGGTCATATGGTGAAGAAACCTGTTCTAGAAATTTTTCTAATTAAAAACTTCATCTTTCTTTAACAACTTCCATGTGCTTAAATTTCATGAAAGAGATCAGTCTGTCCCACAGGGAGAAAATTCCATGGATTTGTCTGATTCCTTACTGATTATTTTTTATTAACAGGCCTTCTGGGCATGGTTGAATTTTTTGACATTTTCCCCAAAACAAACAAAAAAAAGGGAAAATTACTTAAGTGTACCCCTTAAGATTGAGTTTCTTGTAGACCTGGTATCTTTCTGTTTTCATTTCCTTACTAATATTTCTTGGTGCTTTTTTCTTTTTCTTGAAGGTGTGTAATGATTTATGTGTCTTCATTTCTCACAAGAATTTGGAGCAGATATTGGCTATGCACACTTTCTTCCAATAAACATCATTCAAACTAATCAACCTGTCTCTCTAAGTACCTGTCCTTTAACGCACATCTCAGCACGTTGTCTCAATCCTGTTGCTCAACAGACTACGAAAACAAAACATTTTAAAGAAAAATTCCCAGTCAATTAATAAAAGTCAGTTAATAGCTGAAAGCAAGAGAGAGAGAGAGAGAGAGAGTCTGAAAACTAAACAATGCCAGTTGGGTGCAGTTTTGGATACAGGAGACCTAAAATTAATTTCTAAAATGTTACCAAGATAGTGGGGTAGTGGGCAGGGTTTTTGCTTTGAGTCTCCAGGGTCCCCATGACCACATGTTTTGCATGGTCTCCTCATGTATGTAAGTATTTTATACAGATTTTTACAGGTACACATGTACCTTTGGTTACTCATGCTATTATAGTTTATGATTACTAATGTAAACATTGACCATGGTATGGCTGTTGGTGCCAATCAGGCTTGTTTAGATTTTCATATCAGCTAGGTTTCACTGCTGTTAGGCAAGAACAAGAACAAGCTCTTTTTTTTTTTCAACATTTCATCCCAGGTGGACTATCACTTGTTCAGTGAGTGTGATATTAACAGCATATATAGCTTCTGGATAAAGACTGGATCTAAATAGTCAGTAAAAACCATTTTCCCAGTGGGTAACTGATGGTTCTTAATGCAATACAGATTGTTCCTTGGGGAGCAGAAATCAAACACTCAATCAGATGACACTGAAGTAAAGACTCAGAGACTCAGACACAAAGGCTGTGATAAGAGATAATAATATCTATAATGACTAGTCTAATTTTGGAAAAAATTATCCTCTCAATCTGTCCACTACTATGCCTTAGAGTATTATCTCTAGTAATGGCTATTCATGATATTACACAGGAGATCTGAAGTCAAATTTCTATCAACAGCTCAAGAGTGAATTATTATGATTGAGAAATGATTCATTATCATAATCAGAAAAATTTTGCACAAATGCATCATTCTTATGAACACTTGCATGAAGAATGCAGACAGTCATCTCTAGCTTTATAAAATTTTTGTTTACTGATTGATTGATTGATTGATTGAATCTTTTTTCTGTAATGTTTTACTATGTACAGGTTGTAAAGTCATTAAAGAAAACATCACTGGGTGCGGTCATCTGTCTTTTTCTTTTTTTCTTCCAAAACGGAAAAGGATGACAAGAAAAATCCACCATGTCTTAGTTCATATACTGCATACAAGTGACTGTACTTTGCTTTTTCATTCTCAGCCACTGCTGATGAAAATGGATGCATAACTGAAATGCAATTAAAAATATTAACCTCAGTGTGCATTTTAACACAGTAAATGGTGACTGTACTGGTGTTGTTTTTATCTCTGAATTACAAGGGGTTTAGTACTTCTTGGTTATTTAAAGTAATTATTCCTTCTTGTAATTATTCTGCAATCTCACTATACTAACCTATTGTTTCCTAAGTGTTTATGCCAAGTCTTTTCAGTGGCTCTCCACCACTCAGGTAAGCAGACATTTGCACAGTGCATGTGGGTTCACAATTCTGGTTATTCCCTGTAGTAGATGAATAGTAATAATTATGATGTACTATTAATCCACTACTGCATTTTACATCTTATCCTGCATGGCACTTCCTCTCCACTAGTCCACCCCAGTAATTACCTTGAAATCTCTAAACTAACCTTTTGGTTCCGACTCATTTATTCTTGGCTTGTCTTTCCAGCACCCTTCACCCTCCCAAATTTACTACACCAAGGTACACTGACATTTAGACAGTGCATATGGATTCACAATCCTGTTCATTAAATATATTAGTTTCTAAGAATGAGGAGCAGGTGACTAATGGTGATTATGATGTGAATTTTGAACCTGTTCCTGACACAGTCATAGTTGCTAGACCCAGTGGACTCCAATAAGGAGCCTGGTTATTATATTTGCTCAGTACCAGATGGTAGAGAAGCTGCAGTTTCTGTCCAAGGGTCAATATTACTGTGTGAGATCATTTACAGTGTTGAGTCTGGAAAGTGAGGAATTAATTATTAATGTGCACAGATGATTAAATTAGGTTCAGAGGAATTGCGAGGGATTTAAATTTTACATCAATGGGTATTATGTATCGCTATGTGCAGGACCTTTGACTTGTGTGAACTACAGATTTACGTTTTATCACATCAGTCCCAATTACGCATAATGTATAATTATATTTTAAGAAATATTTACTTCAATTATAAGGGGATGGACAAAGTGCTCTCAAATGACATAACATTTGAAACGTTTAGCACTTAATATACAAATAAAGATATGCAAATGAATAAAAGTTTGATTAAGAATGAAAAAAAGAAAGATTAACAAAATAGGGAAAATAAAATTAGCTTTGCTTCTCTTAGAGAAATGAATGTGCATCAAGTGTAAGAGTGTAACACAAAAAAAATCAAGTATTGATAGTATATACAGTACCTGTAAAACTGTTTAGTCAAATAAATTTAGCCTTAATAGTTATTTTAATGGGTCCTGAGCCCACAAACAAAGAAAAATCTGGGATGGTCAGTTTGTTCAGTCTGCCTGTATGTATCAAAAAATCAATTAGCTAACTAAAAAAAGTATAGCAATAACTAAATGGGAGAATTATAAAAAAAAAAAAAACACCAGCCAAATGATTTTGTTCAAGTAATCATCATAAGAACTTTCAAATTTACTTTTTTTCCCCTTTTATATAATATTTGTATATTCCATTTAACAGAATGCTACTGCATATGAAGAAAGGTACATAAACTTACATAAACTTAACCACAAGCCAAGTTCAGATTTTTGACTTTCTTTCCTGAACATTACCTTGCTTTTATCTTCTTCTCTCCCTCATACCTCTTGTTTTGTCAAACTGAAAGAGAGCCTGCAGGCTTGTGTTTGATGTTGTAAAAGGTGTTCACAGAGTGCTGAGTTTGCACAAAACCTAAAGATACAGTATATGGCTCCAGTAGAGTTGGCAGGCAACCCAGCAGAGTTTGATCATGAGAATATTGAACTCAACTGGCTTCAATTTTTGTCATGAGAATACCTTCAGCTAGACAGAAATACAGAGAAAGAGAGAGATAAACAGAATCACATATCAAAATATACAGTACCACTCAAAGCAACTTATGATCCAGTGTTCATTTCGTCAAAAAATATTATTCATTGAGGACATATTTTTCATGAGGATGCACCTCCAGGGTCGAGGGTCGTGTCGGGTCCATGTGCATGGAGCTTGCATGTTCTCTCCCTGCTTGTTTGGTTTCGTCTGCAGATTGGCTTTCCCTAATTGCCCATAATGTGTCCACCTTATTCCTGGGATAGGCTCCAGGTCCCCGTGACTGTGTACAAGATAAATCTGTATAGACGATGAGTGTAATTTAATGTCAGCGGTATGAAGCCACTGTAATTCAAAGAGGGAACTATTGAATTATGAGCATCGTACATTCAGCGTTTATCTGCATTTCACAGCTGTTTTTAAAACAGAGAAGGAAGTTGAATGAGTCTCTTATCTGAAATCTGTAAATTTCTGGATTTACAATGCTCCGACAGCTCTATAGCCACTGTTTATCAGTCCTGTTGTTCTTGCTTTTTGCTATTACATTAGTTCTAAACAAAGTACCCTACAGTCATAGTGAAATAACATTGTTTTTAGCATACAGTACTTAGTCCACTGAAACTGTTAATTAGACATATCAGTTAATTTTTGTGATATTGTCACTTGAAACATGAGGTCTAACAGTATGTGATTTAAACGTTATTGTATTATGAAAAAAAAAATTTAATTAAAAAAAAAATATATACATATATATAAACCCAATTTCAAAAAGGTTACTGTACAAATTGTGAATAAAAACAGAATGCAATGATGTGGAAGTTTCATATTTCTATGTTTTATTCAGAATACAACATAGATGACATATCAAATGTTTAAACTGAGAAAATGTATCACTTTAAGGAAAAAATAGGTTGATTTTAAATTTCATGGCATCAACACATTTTTAAAAAGTTGGGACAAGGCCATGTTTACCACTGTGTGGAATCCCCTCTTCTTTTTATAACAGTTTGCAAACGTCGAAGTTTAGGACTATCCCAACTTTTTTGGAATGTGTAGCTCTCATGAAATCCAAAATGAGCCAGGTTTCATTGCCAGATTTGAACAGCCTGGTGGGCAAACTTCCTTGACTGCACATTCCACCAGTAAGAGCAGAGTGTAAAGGTTTATTTAGCAGAGTAATAGCACAGTTTTGCTTTAAATATTGCAATGCAGACAACATTATGGGTGACATACAGTATCAGAGTTCAAAAGAGGACAAATTGATAGATGCACCAGTGAGACGCGCACTGTGAACAAGACCACAAGTCTTTGTAATGTATCAAGAGCCACGGTATCCAGGGTAATGTCAGCATATCACCAAAAAGGACGAATCACATGCAACAGCAGTAAATGTGGACCAAGAGGAAGCAGGGAAAGGGATGTATCCAGAAAACATAAAACCACAGCTGCCCAACTCACTGCAGAATTAAATGTGCACCTCAACTCTCCTGTTTCCACCAAAACTGTTCGTCGGGAGCTCCACAGGGTCAATGCACATGGCCGGGCTGCTATATCCAAACGTCGGTTTCAATAGTGCCATCAGTGAAAATCCTGGGCTGTGGACAATGTGAAACATGTATTGTTCTCTGATGAGGCCACCTTCACTGTCTTTCCCACATCTGGGAGAGTTACGGTGTGGAGAAATCCGAAAGAAGTGTACCACCCAGACTGATGCATGCCCAGAGTGCGCGTGTGTGTGCGTGTGTGTGTTATTGTTTATGAAAGTATGCATGACTAAAATTAGACAAAATGTTTTACTAAAAAATTATAAACTTTCCACTCAATAAAAGACTAAAACTTAACTAAACATTTCTTGCATGTACAGTAGTGTCATCCAAAGATCATCATATAATTTCAGAAAGACCATCAGTTTATTTCAGAATAAACTTGTGCAGTGAAAGCAGTGTAAGTTGCAGACAGCTACACTGTTATATGATTTTTTTTTTTTTGAGGAATGATGCAGTATGTATAAACATTTGGATACAAGTTTGGATTTATTTTCATACACTGTAATTAATCAAGATTAATAAAAAATTTTGGATTAATCTTTTTTTTCTTGTTTTATAAATGTGCAATGTTAGAGCAACCTAATACATGATGAACTAGTTAAAGAAAACAGATTATGCAGCTTTATAATATCTTCAACTTTTAACAAATGTTAAATTAAAATCTCTCAAACCATAGACTCCTTGCAGCAGCCATCATATTGTGAGTGCTCTGTTCCTACAGTGCGGACCATGTCTGTTATTTTACTTTTCAACTTGGATAGTGCAATTTGCTAGAACATGCTTTGACAAAATGTCTTTCTTGTGTTTTAAACAGTTGCAGTTGCCATTTGTCATTGATTAGGTGTGCTGTTACACTGAGGTAGTTATGGTTACTTACTGGACACCACTAGATATCAGTAAGTGCAATAAAAGTAGCTTTTGCCAACTGCCTCCCTTTCACAGCTTTTTTCAAGGTCTTACATTTAACATATTCTTGTAAAAGTAGTTCTCCTTGACGGTAGCTCAAGCAAATAACTTTGTTTTTTATCCAAACTTCAATCTCAAAGCCTTGTATAATGAAATTTGCTGTTCAGCACACCTAGTGATGTTTCCTAAGTCATTCCTATTAAATGTGTAATTATTGGAAGCCATCAGGTTTAAAATTGGCATTACATTTGCATTAAAAATAGTAAGGTAAAGTGAATATATACTTTATATTAAGTCAACATATTTATTATTAATTTAAGGTGCTGGTTAATCGTCAGGCAGATATCTACAGTAAAAATTTATGATGCTGTGACAAAATCTGGCTGGACAAACATACTGACAATCAGACAGAGAGACAGACAAACATTTTGGGAGCATGGGAGGTTTTGGGTCATCCCATCCTCGAATGTATGAAACATGCAGATGTCATTGAAAGTTCTGACCATTGTACAGACAAAACCTTTCATATTATATTATATTATATTATATTATATTATGTTATGTTATGTTATTACTAGTCCTTCAAAACATAAACCCTTCACAACACTCAACTCTTCCATTTATTCTAGTATAAGCTTATCAGAACTCGGTAGGGTTCATGGGTTTTGTCTTTTTGTTCTTGATCATTACAAGTAGTTTGCAGTTCACATAGTTTAAACCCTGTATTTACATACTGTATGTTGTTTAGGGGTTCTTCTTCACCAGTTAATAACTTTAGTTGTTGTTCATATCAACATATCAGCTGATTACATATCAACATATCAGTCTCTCTGAGTGTTACGCTGTCCGGTGCATGGCATTATTAAAAAGATATATTGGTCTGGCTCCACATGTCTTGGAGAAAATATGTGTTATCCTTCCCCATTTGGAAGCTGTTGTTTGATAGATAGAGCTTACTGGAGGGGAAAATATGATGCACCCAATGATGAGGAAATTAAACATTTTAAACTCTTCGAAAGACCCTCAAGGCACCATGTTCATTCATCTACTGTATCTTTGTATAGTTTCCCATTTCTGCATGACATTTAATTTACTTTATCTTTTGTCATCTTTCATGAAATTAATTAATTTTAATTTACATTTTAAGTACAGTGGAACCTTTGATTACAAGCATAATTTGTTCCGGAAATGGGCTTGTATTCCAAATGCACATACAAGACAGAGTTAAGCAATGGTAAGTCACAAGCTGTCTTCCATGCAGAGCCAAGCAAAAAACAATTAGCGAGAAAGAAGAGAAATACTGCTAGAGTAAGCCACTGAGCTAAGATCAAAATGGAAACAAGTTTACCTCAGCTATAGAAATGTGTTAGCTAAAATTATAAGCTCCACATATGTACAAATGTGGCCATTAAGAATGCATCCATTTTCCCGCAAGCTTCCGTGATTGGTTGCACAAGAAACATTCGGGAATTTAAATAAATGGGTTGTGCTTCACTGAATATCCGCCATATGGCGCATGGAAGGACTTTATCTACAAGCCAGACCAAGTACAACGAAGAAATGTGTATAATTAGTTAGCGTAAAACAATATTGTTTCCAATGCTGAATCAAACATGAATTTTATTTTGTTTTACAATAGATCTTTCGTGATGAATGTGCGTATATGTGCTTCATATTATGTTAATAATGAGATAAAATTGTGCTTTAAAATTCATAATAAAAAGGTTCTTATATAGTTTTTGTAATGTCTTAACAAGGACAAAACAATGAAAGACATTGCAATGCCCCTCGGTTAAAATGGTGTTGAAATTAATTTAATTTCCTGATAGTAGGCTATCTGATAGCGTTAACTATGCGAATGTCCTGATACGTGAATATGTCAACATATCTTCATTAAAATGTAAAAATGTATCGACATTGAGCACCATCAGAAGACATGAATGAACAACAACAACAACAAAAAATGCGACAAACAAATATATAGGCTACTCGCTAGATAAACGCTGGCTTTTTCAACACGACAGCGCGCTCTGATGTGAGCCGCTTTATTAAAGTCATAATATAATATAACATATTTTTGCCGTGTAGTTTATTTTTTGTGTGCATAAGAATTGCATTTCAATTAATGTTTCATGGTGCTCCAGTCCACAACTGCCCAAGACTTTCAAGATAATATCCATGTGTCTGCATGGAGAAATTGTGTGTGTGTATGCCAACATACTGTATGTTCGTAAAAATGTAAAAATGTGTCGACATTACCATCAGAGACATGAATAAACAAAAAAAATCTAGATTTTTAAGTTAATATTCTTATTTGCACACAATGTTCTTTGGGGTTTTTATAATAATAATCATCATGTTTTTTTTTATTTCATCCATTTTTTGACCACAGCTGGAAATAATAGCTGGAGTGTGATTGTGAATTTATGATTGAAGTAAAGCTGTTCATCGGCGTACTTTAACTTTACAAAACGTAGTATTTTAATCAAAATTGTGATAAACGTGTGCGATTTCGCGATAAAAATGCAGACATACTCCCCCAGAAAGTCAGTACATCTCGCAATAATGCAGATCAAATATAGTACACTTGTTCATAAATAAAAAGGTATAATTAAGCATATACTCGAAATGCATTTCACTTAAACATTACAGATTAAAACAAGGAAAGAAGACATGCTGAGCTTCAATACATTGTGATGCGGACAAAAGGTCTAGGAAGGAAACGGGTTTCGTTATTTTACAAAATCTGACTATATTCAGTAAATTCATGAATTACACTCAAAGTATCTAATTCAACTATGAAGTCTGATTTAATTGGTACCATTAAACATTTTATTTCGATTTATGTTTATGTTTTGCTGGCGAAATACATTTTAGGCAGAGACGTCTGCTCGGTCTTGTTAATTCGTTTTGAACTCCTCAATTCTGCCAATTTCCCCATCATGGAAACCAATTTGATAACTTCACACCTATTGTGAATGAAAGGTGAGAAGAGGGATTACAGTAACTGTGGGTCTGCGGGTGTTCACCTCGGAGCGTGCTGTTGCGTTGTATTAAGCAAGTAGATTAAAACAAAAACAAAATCATGTTTGCTTCAGCATTGGAAATATCATTTTAGGCTAATTTTATTAAAGATTATACACTTTTGTATTCTTTGTTGTACTTCGTCTTTTTGCACACACAAGCTCACTTTAAATTTGAACAGAATTTAAAACCAGACCAGTGGGCTGGTAGGCACATTATTTTTCACATGACTTAAACGGATGAATGAAGTTTAATATGCACAATAAATTAATAATTGTGTTTTCTTTACATTTAAGCACTCATGTGTAAATAGCTTTTTCATTGTATATACTCCCATATCATATACTTATTTATTTCATATAAGTATATACATATACTTAATTCATATTTTACAACATTACATGCAGTTTGTTATTTACTTGCAGTTTTAAAATGTAACCTACGTATCTACAGTATAAGCATATTTAACAACTTCTGCAGTGAATGAGAAATTTGGTCTGTCTTTTAGATAAAGTCATTATTTGATATAATTTTATTATTTAATCAATTATTTTATTATAAATACGATTTTTATTCTCTATATTCTTGTCGAATATAGTCCTTCAGAGCAATGGTTCTCAAACTTTCAAGCCAGTGACCCCTAATTGAAGATCGACAAGATATCGCGACCACCACTAAAACAAGCAATAAACATAAGCTGTCACAGTATTTTGACTACAGAGGGGGGATAATTTCAAGGGGTCACAAGAGGGATTAAAAAATTATGTCCTTTTTTGTGATTATAATACACACTTTTTATGTTATGTTTATTGCTTGCTTTTGATAGTGGGAGTCGCGAGATACTGTCGATCTTCAATTCAAGGAGCGGTTGCTGGCTTGAAAGTTTGAGAACCACTGCTTCAGAGCAAGCACTGTGTCAGAAGATTCTCGGGAATCTCTTCTCACCTTTCATTCACGATAGGTGTGAATTTATCAAACTGGATGCGCTGTTGACAAATACTGTAGGGGCGTTTTAGATTAATTAACAAGACTAAATTTTATTTCGCCAGCAAAACATAAAATAGATAAGACAAAAAATAAATAAATAAATAAATAAAAATTATTAATGATAGCAAATAAATCAGATTTCATAGTTGGATTTGATACTTTGTGATTTTGATACTTTTATTTTTATTTACTGTATAGACAGTTGTATTATGCTTTCTCTGGAGAATAAACAAACCTGGTAGATTGTCTTGAAAGTCTTGGGCAGTGGAGGACTGGCCATCGGGAGCACCATGAAACATTCACTGAAATGCAATTCTTATGCACAGGAAAAAATAAACTACACAGCAAAAACATGTTATATTATATTACGACTTGAATAAATCGGCTCACATCGGAGCACGCTGTCGTGTTGGAAAAGCTAGCGTTTATCTAGCGAGTAGCCTATATATTTGTGTTTGTTGCATTTCTGGGGGGTTATGTCTGCATTTATATCAATAAATCGATAAAGTCTTTTGATCAAAATGCTTCGTTTTGGAAAGTGAACGTGAGAGCCGCAGGTTTACACACGTCGATTTAATTATTATTTTTTTAAACATGATTTAGGTCATCTAATTTCATTATTATAAACATAATTTATGAATTACACTTGAGCGGGCAGTAGAGCTCTGATTAGACTACGTAGGAAATAGGCTCAATGTCCCAAACCCCAAACCACATTTAAATTAAAATGTTAAATTAACAAATATTGTAAGTAAACAATAGTAGCACAAGTTTAAAAAAAAAAATTAGACTATAAAAAATAATTGGGCATCTATTTTAGGTGTGCCAGCTGGCACTGTTCTTATATTGCTCTCTGTCAGGGGAAATCATTCAGTGACAACTCCATAAATTTCCATGTACTGTAAAACAGGTACAGTGGAACCTTGGATTGCAAGTAACACGATTTACGAGTGTTCCACAAGATGAGAAAATATTTTTAATACATTTTGACTTGAAAAATGAGCAAGTCTTGGTTTACAAGTGCTGAGTATCATGTATCACGCATGTGTTCTTGTTTTGACACGTGAACACAACTGAGCCAATGATTTTTCTCTCTCTTGTGCTGCGGAATTATGGGTAATCGTCTCCCCTGCTGGGTCTTAGTGTTCGTCTCTTACTGATATAATCAACATCTCCCTCTCTGATTCAGCGTGTCTCTTATGTGTGTGCGCGCACGTAATTTGACACTGACACACACACACACACACCGACACATGCACACACTATCTCGCCTTTAAACCCCTCCTCCCCCAGTTTCACACACCATACAGACACACACTATCTGCTTTACACAGAAAACTCTGCTCTTTCACGATTCTTTTCAAAGGTAAAGTGCCGGTTCATTTTTTTTTTTTACTTTACAGTCGTGATTCCATTAGAATGTGCTCACGCAAGTGTCAGTACAGAGATTTATTTATTTTTTCCTGTTAAAGCAGTGTTTCCGTTGTGTGTGTGTTTGTTGTGAAAACGAGGTGGAGCGAGGGAGGAGGAGTTTTACTGTGTAAGATGTGGTAAGGGAAGGGGCTAATTCCACACACACACACACACACACACAAATACATGGGGCTTGCGCGCACAACGGAAACACTTATCTGTCGGTATTTATTTTTACTTTTTGTAAAGGTAAAAATTTTTAGTTTATATATTGTATTAATTATTTTTATGTATTTATTTTTGGGGGCTGTAGAACGAATAATTTGAGTTTTCATGATTTCTTATGGGAAACCTCGATTTGGTTTATGAGTGTTTTGGAATATGAGCCCACTTCTGGAATGAATTATGCCTGTAATCCAAGGTTCCATTGTACATCGGTATGAATAAACCAAGATACATGTTTTTTAGCCCAACACCCCGTGAAAACGTTAAATTCAGGGAAAGGTTGTGTGCGGATCACTGAGCTTCTACAGATTCTAAAATTGAACAATGCTACTATTTTTTAATCCCTGCAATGGAAGAGTCTGAAAATGTCTTTACCATAATCTGTGTTGCATTGTTTTTAATCACTCTATACACAACCTATGATTTCATTATGCTATTTTAAAATTGGAATATTTTTTTATGTTACACTCGAAAACCTGATGGGTTAAATGTTAAAGTGCTGGACTATTTTATATTTATTATTAATTAGCAGATTGCCTATTATAAATACCCCAAATGAACTTAATCTACTGTTTATCCACTTCAGAGATAGTTAGTCAGCGGTAGTTTTCAGTAGTCCTTTCAAAAAGCACTGCAATTTTCACAAAATGCTGCTGCGGCAGCTCGCAAGATCCCTTTTTTTGAAACATGCGTTCTTATTGGCCAGGGCTGTATGCATTATGACAGCTTAAAAATTATTTCAAAAGCAGTGGCAGCCGGTCAATAAGGGGCGCCGCCCTCCCTTAAAGTTAGGCAGAGAATGATACTTTAACATGTAATTATTTAACATAATAATAATTTATTTTAATAATGAAATAAAGTCATTTAGTCACAATATTCCGCTGTATTTCTTTTAAAAAAATCTAAACTGTATTACGTTCATTTACGTGTTTTCATGTACATGGGCCGCCAGACAAATGAGTGTCTATGTAGGCGCGTAAATGTTTGAAAAGCATGTGATTTGAGACTGAGCTCTAATTCGATCTTTTCAAATCATCCTTGGGGCGGAGCACTGTGCGTCCCGAACTTTCCCACTTTTGTTCTTAGCAAATCAATATTGTGATTTACACAATTTACCACGGTTCAAAAGTAAAGATTTTCCTTTTCCCAGCAACCCTACCTTTGGGCTTAACTCTTACTACTACCCCACCCTCCTTACAATAAACCTAGGACAGATTTTATGCTTGTCATAACAGTCATGCTAATATTGTTTAACTACAGCCCTAAAAAAGTTACCACGTGTTGTGAATTTCTTAGTTCCATCATACCTCATTCAATAATTTCTTTGTTATGCAGTGTTCCTTATCTGTGGTTACTGCAAGAACTTAGTTCATCATTTCTATACCATGCTTAAGATAGCATATGCATGCAAAGATTAGCTGAACGCAAGATTTTTATGGCAGAAATATTCCCAAAAGCTGGATAGTTTGATTGGGACATTGAAGACTTCTTCTTCATGCTGTCATGGGCATTATTGCTAATAAAGTATACTTTTGAAATTAGGACTTTTTGCTTGATTAGGCTTTTCCCTCATCCTTTTGTGCCATTCAAATATGGCAACCAATTGGCAACGTTGAGAAGTAGTCACCATGACAGTTATTAATCCAAGCCACTAACAGTGTGCATAAGACTGAAGGCAAGGACCTAATGATAGTAATCAACAATAATTAAAGTAAAATGATCACTCACTCACTTAGACAAGTCATTACAATGAGTGTTGTAGCCTCCTGGGTGACCTTTAACAACTAGACTAATAGAGAGAGAGAAATTTATAATTAAATCTGCAGTAGCCGAGAAACAGCAAGATGTGACTGAGTACATATGCACTGAAATGCATATAACAAGACACTTAACCTGCATTAAACTAAAGGAGAAAGTGAATCCAAATTATACATGTACATTTGCATTATAATATTTATATGTAATATAAAAGTATATTTCTGAAGTTTGTACACAGTAGCCCAAATGTACAATTATACATGTGCATGATTTTTTTTAAATCTTTATCTTTACTAATGTTAAGTCAATTTGAAGAGATAAATCTCTGATATTTATTAAAAAGCAATGTACTAAGTTAGAGTCATGTTAGAGTATCCTATGATAGATTATAATTATATATTTAACGGAATAGGATTTCTCTGTGAAATTGTTACTTTTTATGCCTGTCAACTCCTATTACTCACTTCCTAGTGCAATTTGTACTAAAGACAGTTTATGCATGAATGTTATATTTTGTTTCAGATTGAACCTGTGACGTATGCTATGAAATATGCATTGTGTGCAAATGCTCCATAATTCTCCTCAAAACGAAAGTATTTCCACCGTTTTCCTAATGTCTATTGCTTACCAGGTTCTAAAAACCAAGTAACCATATGCTAATGTGACACTGTCAGAGGTGACAGGCATTCATATTAAATACTTAGCAGATAATGCTTTCTAAATAACATAACACAAATCCTTCACTCTTCTGTTTAATGTGATTGAAGCAGTGAAAGCAATCCTAATAGTAATTCTCCTTTAGTTCAATGAATAATAAAATCCTTTCTTTTATGGTGAGAGAAAATATCTAGTAATCTGCAAAATAATAAAACAATGCATGATTATATGAGAGCCTGTCAGGGATAACCCCTAGAGGGTGCCAAAGCGCCCTGTGATTTTTGTGTGTAGTTCCTTTTTTTCACTTCATTTCCCATTAAGCACCTCGGTCAGTTGACATGGGGCGCTCACCTGAACCGACTTGCTCATTAGTTTTATTATAAATGGTTTGTTTTAGTTCAGTTTCTGGTCTTGCGTTTTGTCACGTTTCTGGGTGCGAGGCATAATTGCACGAGAATCCAGGTTTTAAAGGAAACGATGTTTATTTAACATAAAATCAGGGAAAACACAAAACAAAGATACTTTATAAATGAAAACTGAAACTAAAACACGTACAGAAAATGACGGGAACCATGAACTAAACATACAGACTTTTACGGAGATGAATCAACAGACGCAAGACAAGAAACTCAAAGACATCAACCTATTTATAATAAACCTAATCACCAACTCGGCTCAGGTGAGCGCCCCCTGGTCACCTGACCGAGTTGCCCCATGGGAACAGAAGTTTAAACAAAAGGAACTACAAACAAAAACAAAGGGCGCTTTGGCGCCCTCTAGGGGTTACCCCTGACATAACCCCCCCTCAAAGGGCGCAACTCCGGGGCGCCACACGAGGTCCAGGGCATCCCCCCCAGGGTCCAATGTCTGCCCCTCTCACCCAGAGGCTGGCACCCATGTCCTGTGGGCCAGGTGGCTTCATGCCCCCGTTGAAGCAGGGCGGCGGAGACGGAAGAAGCTGGCCATCCTCGTTGACGTAGGGCGGCGGAGACGGAGGAAGCTTGCTGTCCTCGTTGACGTAGGGCGGCGAAGGCAGTGGATGCTCCCCGTCCTCGGTGACGCAGGGCGGCGGAGGCAGAAGAGGATTGCCGTCCTCATTGACGCAGGGCGGCAGAGGCAGAGGAAGCTCGACGCCCTTGGCGGCGCATGACGGCGGCGGAGGAAGCTCGACGTCCTCGGCGGCGCATGATGGCGGCGGAGGAAGCTCGACGTCCTCGGCGGCGGCGGAGGAAGCTCGACGTCCTCGGCGGCGCATGACGACAAAGGAAGAGGAAGCTCGCTGTCTTAAGTGGCGCATGAAGGCGGCGGCGGAGGAAGAGGATGAAGCTCGTGATCCTCAGCGGCGCATGAAGGCGGCGGCGGAGGAAGAGGATGCTCGCTGACCTTGGCGGCGCATGAAGGCGGCGGCGGAGGAAGAGGATGCTCGCTGACCTTGGCGGTGCATGAAGGCGACGGCGGAGGAAGAGGATGGAGCTTGTGATCCTCAGCGGCGCATGAAGGCGGCGCGAGTGAAGAGCATTGGGCGGCGCATGAAGGAAGAGGATGGAGCTCGTGGCGCGGCGAGGAAGAGGAAGTCGCATCGGCGGCGCACGGCGGAGGAAGAGGATGGAGCTTGTGATCCTCAGCGGCGCATGAAGGCGGCGGTGGAGGAAGAGGATGGAGCTCATGATCCTCAGCGGCGCATGAAGGCGGCGGCGGAGGAAGAGGAAGCTCGCCGTCTTCGGCAGCGCATGAAGGCGACGGCAGAGGAAGAGGATGGAGCTCGTGATCCTCAGCGGCGCATGAAGGCGGCGGCGGGAGGAAGAGGAAGGAGCTCGTGATCCTCGGCGGTGCATGAAGGCGGCGGCGGAGGAAGAGGAAGCTCGCTGTCCTCGGTGGCGCATGAAGGCGACGGCGGAGGAAGAGGATGGAGCTCGTGATCCTCAGCGGCGCATGAAGGCGGCGACGGAGGAAGAGGATGGAGCTCGTGATCCTCAGCGGCGCATGAAGGCGGCGATGGAGGAAGAGGTTGGAGCTCTTGATCCTCAGCGGCGCATGAAGGCGGCGGCGGAGGAAGAGGAAGTTCGCTGATCACGAAGGTACTGTGCAGCGCCGGAAGCTCGCCGTCCATGAAGGCACTGTGCAGCACCGGAAGCTCGCCGTCCACGAAGGCACTGTGCAGTGACGGAAGCTCGCCGTCCACGAAGGCACAGTGCTGCGTCAGAAGCTCGCCCTCCTCTTCGCCGCGGTGCAGCGACGGCAGCTCGCTGTGCTCAGCAGCGCGGTGCAGCTGTGCTAGCAGCCCTTGGAGCTTGGCCACCTACTCCCGCAGGTCACGAATGCGCTCTTTGTTGCTCAGAGCGCACCGCAGAAAGCTGCTCCAAACACTCTGGGAGGCTGCTCCCAGCTGCACCTCCCACTCATACTCCGTTCTTCTGCCGCTACGCCATTTGGTTCTCCTCCTGCTCTCCGCGTCGGTTCCCCAAACTTCAAACATCGTTGCCCCCTCCAAAAGAATCTCCCCGGGGGGGGGGCTCCTCTACTATGCCTCTTTCACGGTCTTGCGTTCTGTCACGTTTCTGAGTGCGAGGCATAAATGCAGAGGATCCAGGTGGTTCAGGGAAACGATGTTTATTGATTATAAACATAAAAACATGGAAATGAACAAAACAGATATACTTTAAATGAAACTGAAACTAAAACACGTATAGAATAACCACGAACTAAACACAGACATTAACGAGGTAAATCAACAGATGCAAGACTAGAAACTGAACTAAAACAAACCATTTATAATAAAACTAATGAGCAAGTCGGTTCAGGTGAGCGCCCCACGTCACCTGACCGAGGTGCTTAATGGGAAATGAAGTGAAAAAAAGGAACTACACACAAAAATCACAGGGCGCTTTGGCGCCCTCTAGGGGTTATCCCTGACAGAGCCAGTAAAGCTGGATGAATTAATTTAAAATAACATCCTATGCCAGAAAGACACACCTGTTTTTACATTAGACACTAGATGATTATTATAGTATTGTCCTTCTATTTAGTTCTGAAAGACAGAAGTACTGATACTAGGACCACATGCAGCTATAAATAAGTTTTGTTATCACAGAGTAACTCTGGATGGCATTTCTGTTTCATTATGTGCAGCAGGAAAATACCTTGGTGTATTTATTGATTCCAGTCTTTATTATTTGAAATTATAATGTCACTATTGTCATGATTTTACGCTCTGTCTGCCCCGTTTTTCCCATGCTGTCACTTTTCCCCATGTGCTTATGTTTACACTAGCCTGTCTGTGTCCTTCCCATGCCCCCGTTTCCGCCCCGTCTGCACATTTGTCTTGAATTCCCAGCTGATTACTCCAGCATTTCAGCACGTGCTGTGCGTTTCATACCTTGATCTTCTAGCGTTCCCTTTCAAAAGCTACACTCAATGCTGTGTGAAAACGCTATGGGAACATCTCTTTGTTCTCCGGTTGTGAAGCCTGTGTATGTCAAAACCGTCGAATACTTTGGCTTATAACAAAAGGTTATAAATAGGAGTGAACCGGAAACATCCTCAGATCTTTTTGTCTTCATGACCACTTTGTGTTTGTGTGTGTGTGTGTGTGTGTGTGTGTGTGTGTGTGTGTGCGCAACAGAATCACGGTAGGAAAGAAAAACTTTACGTACCGATAATGGCAAGAGTTGGTTGAGAGATGCGTGTCTACCAGTGACAGATTTCTTTCGGAGGGCGATCTCCACGACTTTGAGTGCTTGGGTTTCAAGGAAAGTGCAAGCATTGTGATCTCGCTATTAGGGCGCTTTCTTTAAAGAGAAACCGCGAGCCGCGGCGCATTCCCCCAGTGCTTCTTGTGAGCAGAAGGAAGAGATTCCTCACTTGCTTCCATGGAGATAGCGTGCCAATCTGGAAGAGGCGCATGAGACGAAATTCCCCCTTTCTCTCGCACTCTCGCCGGATCAAGAAGTTTTAGCGTCCACTCCGCCCCTTTTTGTGAAGGGCCTGAATAGATTTCCTCTCTCGCCGCAAAAATGAATAAATAAAAAATAAATAAATAAATAAATAAATAAATGAATAAATTCAATACAATAAAAAATTCCCAAGCGCTCAATGTTAGATGACAGGTTTCTGTCAGGTGGCCAGGGGAGGGGCCTCAACGAGGGTTCCCCCCCCCTTGCGAGCTATCTCTGTCCTGGGAGCTCATCCTCCCTGAAAAAGCCCACATTGCCCACGAAGCCGTGTAGACTAACATCTTCGTTGGTGGGGAAAGCTTTTCAGGCAGTGGGTCAGGCTGGTGCTGCCCTGCACACCATGGCAGTTTTGCAGGAATACCAGGCTCACCTGCTGAGAGTTCTGAGCACTGGCGGGTCTATTGACGCCGCCAAGCCACATATTTATTTCTCTGTGCCACCAAGCAGATGGCCCGTGCTGTCGACCGTTCTATGGCTGCCATGGTCGCCATGGAGAGACATCTGTGATTAACCTCATGGGCATCGAGGTCAGGGATCGCGTTTTCCTCCTTGATGCCCCCCTCTTGCCTTCCGGCCTCTTTGGCGACGCTGTAAACACCGCCGCCACTAGGTTTCAGGAGGCGAAGCTCTACGAGCAGACCTCTGTGAGGTTTCTCTTCTGCCGTGCTCCCCACGAGGCATGAGGCGCAGAAGGAGGGGGACTCGTTGCGCTTCCAATCCGCCTCAAAAAGAAAAAAAAAAAAAAAAAAAGCACCGGACCTGAGGAATATTATCTCCGCCAAAAAGGAAGTCCTGAGGTTGACGTGCCCAGGTCCAATGTTGACTGTCAAAATGACTTTTTCTCAAATTCAACCAGAGGTTTGGTTTGTGACGGTCAACCTGAATTACATATTTTCAGATAGAAATATTGCCACAACACATGAAGTTTGGCAGCAAGTTCATGAAGTTTGCTTTTGGGGGCAAAGCTTACCAGTATTGGGTCCTTCTATCTGGCCTAGCCCTGTCACCCCGCACATATAAAATGCACGGATGCAGCTCTGGCTCTATGTTTCCAGGGCATCCATATTCTGAATTGTATAGACGACTAGCTGATCCTAGCTCAGTCTTAATAGCTAGCGCTTCGACATCAGGATGTCGTCCTAGCTCATCTCCATTCTTTAGGATTGAGACTCAACGCCACGAAGAGCATTCTCTTTCCTGACAACATATTTGGGTGTCACATGGGATTTGATTACAAGGCGGGCACAGCTGTTTCCCGCTTGTGTCGAACCCATCCTCCAACACACTGAAGGAAATCAAGCTAGGCCAGAAAGTGACTCTTCATCACTTTCAAAGATCTTTAGGTCCACGGTGATACCTTTGGGCCTTCTGCACATGAGGGTGTTTTCAGCTGTGGCTAAAAGCCAGGGGATTTCACTCAAGGGCCAATCCCCAGAGGCTAATGAGGGTTACACGCCGGGGCTTTGTACCCTTTCTATGTGGTTCAGACCCCGGTTTCTGACTTTGGGTCCCACCTTAGGTCCGTCTTGTCGTCGCAAGATGCTAACGACAGACGCTTCCCAACAAGGGAGCTGGATAGGTCATCTTCTCGCATGGCACACCAATTTCCTCGAAATTATGGCTCTGTTTCTCGCCCTGAAACACTTCCTCCACCAGTTGAGAGACTACCATGTCCTAGTGCGGGTGGACAACACAGCGGTAGCCTCATAGATAAATCGCCACGGTGGACTGCACTCGCGTTGCTTGAACAAGCTAGCTCACCAGGTTCTGCTTTGGGGACAGGAATGTCCCTCAGGGCGATTTACATTCCGGGGCATATGAATGTAGGAGTGGACTTGCTATCCAGACAAGCTGTTGCACATGGGGAATGGAAACTCCACCCTGAAGTAGTCAGTCAAATCTGGGAAAGATTTTATGTAGCAGAGGTGGACCTCTTTGCCTCACAAGAGGCAGCACAATGATTGAGGCAGCCTCTTATTGATAGCGCCCCTTTGGCCGACCAGAGTGTGGTTCTCGGATATAATATCTCTCCTCAACGGTTAACCCTGGGTGATTCCAGTGAGAAGGGATCTTCTGTCTCAGGCGCAGAGGTCAATATTTCATCCCCGGCCCGATCTCTGGAACCTTCATGTTTGGCCCCTGAACGGGACCAACTAAGAGATGCTGCTCATCCAGTCAGCGTAATTGAAACCATTTTAAGTGCCAGGGCTCCCTCCACTAGAAGAACTTATGCCCTCAAATGGAGTGTATTTGAACATTGGTGCATGGCAAGACATGTAGACCCAGTTCACTGCCAGATTGTTTCAGTGCTGGAGTTTCTGCCAGAAAAGTTGTTCTCGGGCTCATGCCCTAGTACTCTCAGAACGTACGTAGCGGCTATTTCGGCTTGTCATTATCTGACAGGTTCTGTGAGGAAGCACCATTTAGTTGTTTCGTGGAGCTAAACAGATGAGGTCGCCCACTAGAGCGACGGTCCCTTCGTGGGACTTAGCTATCGTACTCGAAGGCTCTGTCAGTCTCCCCATCCTGTCTAGACTTTGCCCCTGGGCTAGTCAAAGCTATTCTCCATCCTCACCCGAACTATCTTCCCAAGGTTCCATTCTCAACCATGCACCCAGTCGTTCTTGAAGCCTTCTGGCCTCCGCCTTTCACAGCTCCGGAGCAGGAAAGACTTCACCTACTGTGTCCAGTCCGTGCTCTTCAGATTTACATCCACTGCACTAGCCAGTGGCGTAAGTCAGAGCAGCTCTTTAATTTGCCATGTGGGTCGCAACTGGGGGGCGGCCAGACTGGGTGAGATTTGCTATTGCCCTAGCCTATGAGGCGCATGGTCACACTTTGCCTCTGGGAATCAGGGCTCATTCAACTAGGGGGATTGCCTCATCAGCAACAGGTGATGCAGCAGCTGCCCCTGCAGCAGGTGTATGATGCGGCAGGCTGGTTCCCTCCGCACACGTTTGTTAAATTTTATAGTCTGGATGTCAATGCTACTCCAGGCTCGCAGACCCTTGAGTCAGCATCCCAGAGGTAGGTCTGAGACCTCCTTGGCCTCAATTGTGCACACACGCTCCACAACCTGGAGGTCCAGACACTTCCAGTGCAGTGGCGTTGGTATTCTCGTTCCCATAGCGTTTTCACGCAGCATCGAGTGTAGCTTTTGAAAGGGACCGTCTCGGGTTACTTAGCTGTAACCCTGTTCCCTGATAAAGCGGGAACGAGGTGCTGCGTTTCAATGCCGCACTGCTGGCGTGCCTGGATGTCCTTCAGACATAATTGACCTGAGGATGTTTCCGGTTCACTCCTATTCATAACCTGTAGGTGCACCTTGTTTGGTGACGTCACCTGACAGAGGTTATAGGCCAAAGTATTCGGCAGTTTTGACATACACAGGCTTCACAACCAGAGAACAAAGAAATGTTCCCATAGCATTTTCACGCAGCATCTCATTCTCGCTTTATCAGGGAACAGGGTTACAGCTAAGTAACCCGAGATGTTTTCTTTGCTTTTACCCCCAGTTGCCAAGTTTGCGTTTCTCATTTTTCGATTTTTTTCGCCCGGGAATGGAGCACGGCCTTCTGGGACGCCCACGGCCATTGCTGCTCCAACTTCAAAAATTTCACTAAGTAGATGAAGAAGGTGTTCGACCATTTATGTCATGGCAGGGAAGCTGGACATTACCTACTGAGACTCCGACAAGGCACTCAGATGACTACGCCATTGAGTTCCAGACCCTGGTGCTTTCCAGTGGATGGAATAACTGAGCCCTGTGCGATGTGTTCCTTGAAGGCCTGACAGAGACACTCAAAGATGAGCTAGTCTCCCATGAACTACCTTAGTCACTCCAGGGGCTAATAGATTTGGCCAGCTGAGTGGATTCACACCTCCGCCTTCGTAGACCTACCCGGGCTTCTGCCCCCAAGACGAACCCATGCAACTGGACAGAACCCGCATCTCCCCGGAGGAGGGACCACACCATTGAGTAGAAGGGGCCTGTTTTTACTGCGGAAAATCAGGTCACCGATTTAAAAACTATCCAGTAAAAGGAGGCGCCCTCTAGTTCAGCTGGGAGCACTAGAGGGTATGGCTCCAAGAAGGCTCCCAGACCGTCTGCTGCCAGTCCTCAAATTCAAATTTTATTTGTCACATACACAGTCATACACAGTATGATATGAAGTGAAATTCTTATACGACTGCTATTGACCTACAATATTACAAAAAAAAAAAAAAGAAATAAGAGATTTAAAATAAAGAAACACTTATTTACACAATATACAGCAATAAGAATAAGAATAAAAATGAAATAAAGTATTTGAATACGATTAATATAAAGTTAAAATATATAATAAAATAGTTTATATATATATATATATATATATATATATATATATATATATATATATATATATATATAATAAATAGTTATATATATATATATATATATATATATATATATATATATATATATATATATATATATATATATATATATATATATGTATATATATATATATATATAGTAAATGAAATGTAATGGAAATGTGATGTAGTGCAGTCCAGAATGTAGTGAAGTTCAAGTTCACAGTGTGCAAAATGTGCAAGTGTGCAAATGTTCCATGTGTAAACAGATTGTGCGTTCTGGTAAAAAGTAAAAGTTAAAAAGTCTGCAGTCCTGAGGTGTGCAAAATTGTGCATGCGTGTGAGTGTTAGGTCCTATGTGGTGTTGTAATCATCTGCAGGTCAGGGAGCTTGGTACAGATAATATGTTCAGCTGATCGAACCACCCTCTGTAGGGCTCTCCTGTCCTGCATGGTGCAGTTCCCGAACCAGGTTGAGATGTTTCCCATCAGGATGCTCTCTATAGTGCAGGAGTAGAAGTTCCTGAGCACCTTAGAGGGCAGTCTAAAGTCTCTCAGGCGTCTGAGGTGGTAGAGACGCTGCCGGGTCTTTTTCACCACGGTGTTGATGTGACAGGACCATGACAGGTCCTGCGTGATGTGAACACCGACGTATCGGAAGCTGTCCACTCTCTCCACTGGTCTCTTGTTGATGGCGGGAGTCTTGTAGTTACTCTCCTGCTTAGTACTAAAGTCCACTATCAACTCCTTCATCTTGCTGATGACATCGTCTTGGATGCTCCTCATCCATGAACAGTGGACCCACATGGTGCAGGCACTAGTCGACAGGTTCACACCGCAACCTCATCAACACAGCTTCAGCCAAGGCTCTTGGGATCCCCGCACTGCCTTTGGAGACTCACCTCAAGTTTCAGGCCTTAGACAGGAGTTTGCTCCCATCTATCACTCACAAAACCACTCTCATCAGCCTCATGGTCTCAGGCAACCACTCAGAGCAGACTTCATTGTTCATCATGGAGGGATCTCACGCCACGATTGCCCTGGGGCTGCCCTGGTTATCCGCCATAACCGGCAGATCGATTGGGCCAGGAACTTGATTTCAACCTGGAGCTCATCATGTTCCATGATCTGCTTACGAGCTGCCACCACATCATGCCTTGGCCCTGCCCCCGCAGGGTAACCACCAGACATCAACCACGTTCCCTCAGAATACCATGACCTCAAGGATGTATTCAGCACCACACCACCCAAGGGCTGCTTGTACTCACTGTACCCCAAGGAACACAAGACAATGAACCAATACATCATGGAGTCCCTCGCAGCAGGGATCATTCGCCCCTCCTCCTCTCCTGTGGGGGCTGGATTCTTTGTCATAGGAAAAAAAGATGGTTCTCTTTGTCCTTGCATTGATTACATGGGTCTAAAGGACATTACAGTCACGAATCGATACCCTCTCCCATTAATGGCTACCACCTTTGAACTTCCTCAAGGAGCCAAGATTTTTATTACTAAACTGGATTTATGCAATGGGTATCACCTGGTCCGCATGAAGGTCATCTTTTATACGTCTCGGGAAGGAGACAAATGGAAGACGGCCTTCAACACCCTAACAGGACATTACAATATACCTGGTGGTCCCCTTTGGTCTGACTAATGCCCTCGCAGTCTTCCAGGCCTTTATTAACTCCTGTTTATTAAACGCCTTTATTAAATCTGTTCGTTAAGGCCGGGAAATGCGAGTTCCATGCCAGGTCCACCATGTTCCTTTCATTCGTCATCAGCCCCAAGGGCATCAAGATGGAACCCACCAAGCTCCAAGCTGTCGCAAGCTGGCCCACTCCCACCTCACAACAGAAACTCCAGAGATTCCTGGGCTTTGCCAATTTTACCACTGCTTCATCCGGGGGTACAGCTCCATAGTTTCCCCCTTAATGGCTCTCACCTCTCCCAGGAACTACTTTCACTGGCACTTGGAGTTCGAGAGGGCCTTTGCGCCGAGAGGGCCTCAAGAGACAATGCACATCCTCCCCCATCCTAACCATACCAGACCTGTCACACTAGATCCTTGTGGAGGTCGACACCTCCAGCATGGTGGTATGGGGGTGTCCTGTCCCAGAGAGCCTCACACGATAATAAGCTGAACCCCTGTTCTTTTTTTTCCACACCGACTAACTCCCGCTGAAAGGAGCTATGGCATCGGTGATCGCAAGCTCCTGGCCATCAAGTTACCTCTGGAAGAATGGAGACACTGGTTAGAAGGGACGGAGGTTCCCTTCCTGGTCTGGACCAATCATAAGAATCACAAATACCTATGGGGCGCCAAGAGGCTCAACGCCTGTCCAGGATCCAAGAACTCCAAGCCAGATGCTCTCTCAAGACAATTTACAGCCACTCACAACACCCACGCGAATGACACAATCCTGCCTCTTCCCTCCTTGCTCGCCACCACAGAACTCGACATTGAGACCAAAGCTAAGCAAGCCCTGATCCACGAGCCTGGGCCTAGCAACATTCCTCCTTAACGCCATCTGCCAAGAAGACCGCTGAACTCATGATCAACCAGGGTCTCACCCCCAATTAAACGGTCAGACCGAGAGGGAGAACCTCTAGGTCGCCCTGAGGTGCATGACCTCCCGGGATGCTACTTCATGGAGCAAGTTCCTGCCTTGGGCAGGAATTTGGGCATACTACCCAAGTTTGTGGGTAGTATGCTCACAACTCCCAGATCTCATCATCAACCCGCCTGCTGCCTTTCCAGTGCTGCTTAGGGTTTGAGCCACCCCTATTCCCATCCCAGGAGGAAGAGGTCAGTGTTCCGTCCATCCAAGCGCTGTGCACTGCTTAAAATCGCTGGATTACTATGCATTTCATACCTCAATTTTCTCGAGTTTTCTTTGCTTATACTCACGTTGTTTTGTTTCTCATTTTTTTCGCTTTCTGCCTTTGCATTTGTTCATTCTGCTCTTTGATCTCCTGATTTCGACCTTGTGCTTCCTCTTCTGGTTTAATGTCTAACGTTTTTGGATTATACGCGTCCCTCTTTGATCTCTCAGTCACTGAAACTCCACTCGTCATTTTGACTATGACTGTCGCTTTCCATTTTTTTTATCTGACGTCTCACTGACTGATTTTTGGTTTCTGCTGCTCGGCCATGCCCCCTTCCAAGCCTGCTGTCTTTTTCCGTATTTGGATCCATCTCACTCCGCCACACATCTTGACAACTATATCATACAAAGATATTTGTTCATGCATTTTTTACCTCTAGGTTGGACTACAGTAATATCTTACTGGCTAGATGTTCCACTAGGTCCATAAAGGTTTTCTGTTTTTCTTCCCACTTTATTTACTTACTTGTTTATTTTTTGGTTAATGTTCGTAGTTTAAAAAAAAAAGAAAGTTAAAGGTTTAGAGTGAGAGAGAGTGAGCGGGGCACCATGGCCTCTGAGGCCGGTGGGGAGACTCTGTCCCTCCAGCATGGCGTTAGATGCGTCCCGGGGGACAATGTGCAGCAGGAAGAGGTGCTGTTGGCCATGGGAGAGCAGATCGGTTGCAAAAATATTTACTCTGCCTCCTGAATGAATAAAGCGGTGGTCATGTTTTTAAACAAGACAAAGTACACTGACCAAGAGTGGAATTAATGTAAGAGGATCAGCCGTTCAAGTCACCCCTCTCCTGCAACACGGGTGGTGATATTCAACATGCCTCCATTTATTAAGGACGAGACGGTCATGAAAGAGTTGGCCTGCTTCAGGAAAATTCGTCAACCCAATGAGAGCCATCCCGCTCGGTTGTAAGAACTCAAGCAAGAGACATGTCATGTCTTTCCGGTGGCAGATTTTAATGGTTTTAAACAGCAAAGAAGGAACACTCAACTTAGAGTGTGGGGACGTCGGGCACAAAAGGCTGAGCTGTTCACACGGAGCCACACAGCCGGGAAGCGTGGGGGGGTCACCTGGCAAAAAAACAGCGGCAGCGATGCAGGGACAGCCAGCCGGACAACACAGAGGAGCCGAAGCCTGCTGCAGGCCTCATCAACCCACAGAATAGTCACCGATCATGAAGGTCACTACAGAACACACCGCACCCGGGGCTGACATCAACACCACCATCACTGGAAACAACGTGAGTGAAAAACCCGTCGTACACTCGTCGTACTGTAGTCAGCGCTGACAGCGACCCCGCTCGTAACGCTAACCCCGTCCCCAATGTCTGCACTGAAATACAGGAGCTACAGACCAGCACACCACCACCACCAACGTTGAATAAAACAGTACAAATAAACCGAGGAGAAAAAGAGAGGAGATGTTCACAACAGAAACCACACATAAATGCAAAACACGCAGTCAGACTCTGAGTGCCCCAGCACAGGAGGGTGAAGAGGCTGGAAGCAGCACCGCACAGACACACACACCTGTAGACATCGAGGAGCATCTGAACCTCTTTTTACAACTGTCCAAAACTGAGAAAAGACATGTGATGAAAACGTTAAAAGAACTGAAAAAAACAACAAGCAAAAAAAAAAAAAAAAAACCCAAGGAAGAAAAAATAGACAACAGTTAAATCAAACCATAAATCATAGGACTGCAAATGAATGGACAAAAACTAAAACTGAAAAAAGAGGTGTTTTTAATGGTGGGGAAGGGGGTTGGGGGGCTTAGTGGAAGTTATTTTTACTTATAAAATAATAAATGACTGTAAATAGTAACTAACACACACAAAAAAATTATCTGAAAGTATTTAAATATGTAATATTTCCCTAATAAAGTTTGTTAAAAATTAAAAAATCTCTCCGTTGAGTTACACATGGAACTCCTGAGTAACCAATGATGACTGACACATCCTGGTGTCTCCGGCTGATGCTGAGAATGGCCCAGTATGGGCTGCTTGGGGTGCGTGGTTACTGGTGTTCCACTTGATGAGCATGGTCTTGGCTGATGCAGGCAGTTTTTTTTTGTGTAATGGCTTGTGACTGCTGTTACAAAATAGTTTAGTGTTGAGTCTAGTTCGTCTCCAGTTTTCTAATTCTACTTTCATTTCGGGGAGATTTTCCTTGCCACTGTTACCCCAGTTTGCTCATGATGGCCAAACTGACAACTATCATTTATGTATTTTCCTTTACTATTTTAAATGTATTATGTAAAGTGCTTTGACCATTGTTGTAAGCCCTATACCAAAATCTGGAATGTCCATTCAAGTCAATAAAATAGCATTGAATTGACTATACTGCGATGGATTCGCACCCTGTCCAGGGTGTACCCTGCCATGTGCTCTAAGTCTCCTGGGATAGGCTCCAGGCTCCCCGTGACCCTGAATACAGGATTAAGTGGTATAGATGGTGAGTGAGTGAGTGAGTGAGTGAGTAAATTGACTATATAGCAGAAATACTAATGCCTTCAGCAACTCTTCAGTTTTCCATAGCAGTCATGACATTTTATAGGAACCCAAAAAATGTATACACACTTCAACAATTGGTATCTATAAGATATTTTAAACTTGAGTTTAATTATGGCAGCAATCTTCTAATTCTATTAACCACCAACCCGTGCAGTCTCTGTCTCCCTGGTCCTGTCTCCCTGGTCCTGTCTCCCTGGTCCTGTCTCCCTGGTCCTGTCTCGTCTCTAGTTCCCTTTCTCTGGTCCATTTGTGTCCTTAGTTAGCGCCAGCTCCATGTTTCCTTGTCTCGGTTCCCTGTATTTTTGGTTCCTTTGTTGGTTTGTGTCTGTTTTTTGCGTTTTGTAAATAAAGACCATTTCTGTTTCAACAACCCCTCTGCATTTATGCCTGCTCTAATTCGCCCACTGCACCTACATCAGCCGGTCTGGCCTGTAGTCACAGCCAGGCCGTGACACACCATTTGATGATTCTATCATTTGACCATCAGAAGAGGAGTGTTGTTGTATACAATTCTACAGTTATACAAGTGTGTATAAATTTTTTGGGCCTCTGTATGTATATCTATAGATAGATGGATGGATAGATTGATGGATGGATATGTATACATGGATATAGAGGTATATACTGTAGATAGTTTTGAGTCTGTGGAATTCTATTATATTGTGTAACCACCAGAGATGTGATTACAAGTAGATTATCGATTCAGTTTAGTTCAATTTTTAAGCATTATAATGTTTTATCCATTTTAATTAAATGTCTAAAACAGCTATATTTAATAACAAAAAATATCCACTAAGCACTAAATTGCTGTGTAACTTGTGTTAATTGTTTACATATCATGTCTTATATCGAGGCAATCTTCTGCTCCACGCTCCAGTCTACTAGATAGCAATAGTGAACCAACCAACTATAAACTCAAAAAAAGAAGGGACATTGCTCCCACAAAACACAGGTATTTGAGGCAGATGTAAGCAGGTGGTCTTTTCTGCAAAAGTTGTTGTATATTTTTGTAAAACTGTATTTACGAGTCATACACTTATCACATTACTTGTGTTACCAAAAAATGAATATGAAATTGGCTCACAAATTATGTTAAAAGGATGTTCATCAGGTCTCAGCTCTTTATAAAACGGTGCATTACAGTATATTCCCTTGCACATCTTGGATTCAAAAGGAGCATTTCATAATTCAATGTCTACATGGATAGCTGTTTAATTGTATTTTAATCAAGTGTGCTGTTACCCAAACATGAGTAGATTTCACATGTATAGTTTCTTATAAGGCACTGCAAGGTCATTAAGTCATCAGTAATTTTGTTTTTCACAGCTTTAAGTTAACTCAAGTCACAGAAGCATAAAGTGATTAGGCTTTTAGTAAGATAAGGATGCTTGTCTTTCTCACATAAATCAATGAAAACTGTCAATTCCTATTGAATAGGCATGCAGGAAAATCTCCAGAGTCAGAAAGTACTGCTGTTTACATTTACATTTCTTTGTTGCTTACTAGAACAAATTTGAGACTTGTAATCAATTTTGTTAAGTAGGAAGCACAAAAGTCCAATGAGGGGGAAAAAAATTATGGGAATGCTTTGATTGCTGGGAAACTAATCTAACTGGAGTTTCACGCTATAGCCTATGGAAATAATATTATGAAGAATTAGAAAAGGGGCTTTTTATTTAAACTTTTATCCAACTCTGAAAATCAAGCTGATAATTGTCATGGTATGATAAGGAAACATAATGCATTGCTTTTTTCACTTTTCTGTAAGTGACAAATGTGATCCAAAAGTAGATGTCAAGGCTAAATCTAAAATGAGAAGCATCGCAATTTGTTTAATTCATGAAAAAAGACGCTTCATCATCTTGCAAAGTTCATCTAGATGAAAGTGGCCTAAAAAGCAACTGCTCAAGTACATAAATTCATCTTTTGAGCCTAACAGTTCATGTTTGAAGTCCCTTTATCAACTGGTTTCTCTTTATGCGTACATTTGTTTATGTACAGTATATCGGTCAACATGGTATTGCAACAGACTATAGGCACTGAAGGTGTGGGAGCTCTTGGAGACATTTGTATACAAAACGTTATGAGAATCACAATTTTAAAGGCTGAGCACTGAGGTGTAAAAAGCCCTTAACACTTCAGGCTTACCAGCGGATAGGAGTCATTAACCTTTAAAATGATCTTTAATGTTCTTTTATAACAGCAGGCTTTTTAGCTCAGTAACTGTATTATGAGGGGGGGGGGGGAGCAGGGGTTGGATTGTACCAAAGCACAATCATATATTGGTATATTAGATAGATATTTGTTTTATTTGTAATTGTGTGTTTAAAAATATGTTGGGCAATAGATTAAGCATACTGTACATAGTTATAATACGAGTCGGTATGTTACAATCTGACTGGTTCCCTGCACTTTTTGTACATCAGTTTTCAACAAAGAAACTTGAACTGTAAGTCACTATGAGCAGTTTTAAAGAAATAGCAGGTCTCTGGATTTACAACAACAATAACATAAGTTTTCAACATCCTTAATAAAGAGTTTTGTTTCAAGCAGTTTGTGCTAAGTAAATACAAGTAACCTTGCATGTTCACCAACAGGCTGTGGGAAAACTCTGTCAAAGTGTAAATAAATACACCCAGGTGACTCAGAAAGGTCTAGAATTTAAAGGGTGTCTTAAGTGACTCCTCTATGCTGAGGCAGCTTTTGTTATGGCTGAAGAAGCAGAGCTGATATTGCGGTGTGTCTGATGAGTTTATAATGAAACTCAAGACCAAGATGAGCAAAATGCATCAGCTAGTTCTGCTGACCATTAAAATGACACAGGCCACTGTTCACACTACTGTCACACACTCCAGTCCTCACAGCCTACCCCCTCCTGACACACACTGGCACACACACACACACACACACACACACACTGTAAAAGTAATCTCACTTCCAATATGTCAGATTCCGTATGATACATATTATCTTATCAAGACTAATGACAGTAATGACAGGATGATAAGAATGATATATGTGATATTATCTCTTTTGTTATCTTTTGATATGGTATTTGGATACACTTTATAATTAGGACACTATTACAGGATCATTTCTGTTTTTCTGCTGCCAAACTGTATGGAAAATGACACATATCTGCATGACACATGCAGGATCTGCTATTAAATAAATAATCGTTAACCAGCTCACCGCTGATCATTTTGGTGCCACCAGTAATTTTATGATTGATATGATGACAAGGATAAAGCTGGTCATAAATATCTAATTGACACTGTAACAGTGAGTAACTGAGTTTAATAATGACAAAGAAATGTCGTGCCAGGGTCAGAATAGACTCAGAGGCCCCCAGTAAATCAGATACTTTATCTACTAGTTTTCAGTGCTGATCCCAGAACAGAACTGTGAATTCTCTCCATCTGACTGTGTCCAAGGACATGTCCAGCAGGTGCATATTAACCTCTAATCAGATCTACGTGAAGCTTATTAGACTGGACTCCTGCATGCTTCCATAGCCATAACGTCAACTTTTTTTTCTTTTTTTTATGAAAATTAGACAAAATACACAGTTGACACTTGACCAAGAAAGGATCAAAATGTCAGCCCTAAGTATCACAGCTACACGGACACTGTCAGCCTCACACCTTTAGCAAAACATTCCAAAAAGAAGCTTGTGCCTGCTATTTGGTAAATGCTTCCATTCAAACATCACATTCAACTAGCGAACACCTGAACTCAGATTGCACATGTGACACATGTAATCAATCAGATCACATAGAAATCAAAGCTTGACGGCCGGAAATAGGAGTCAGGTTTGGACTTTGGAGGACAATTATTGTGTATGAGTTAGAGAAAGAGGTGTTTGAATGAGGGTAGGACATGAAAGAGGAATCTTTTGTGAGAGAGAAAAAAGAATAGGATAAGGAAAAAGAGGAGCAAGAGAACACGGAGAACAAGGAGTGGTGAAAGGAAAGATAAACCATGGGTTGATACTCAGGGAGGGTGAACAGAAGACCCAACCTTATTTGAGCCACCACACTGTGGCAGGTGTCATTCAGTTATTTACAGTATACGTAATTTTACATTATTTTAACAAAATCTTACAATTCACCTTAAATATTTGCATTCTGTTTCTACAAAATTGTAAGGAGATCTCCCCCACAGGAAGAAGGAGCAACCAGTTCAAACAAGAACAGCAACAACATATCATAAACATAGTCATTTCAAACAATGTCGTACATTTGTGACAATAACAACCTCATGACTACTGACAGCACAACATTGAACATACAGAGAATGAGTTTGTCCACACTGGGCCATCCACTTAAGCAGAAACAACTTACTGCACAGGCAGGATTTTTCCAGGGCATTATTTTTCAATAGTAGTACTATATTTCAGTTTATTGTATTTTGTGCTACACTACCGTATATGGACTGATATCCTTTATTTTCCTAACAGTTTCAGAGAGTCATTAAGCTAGATTCTGCTGAAAACCCACGTGTACATATAAAGTATAAGTATTGATGAGGCTGGCTTGACCAACAACAGATGCCACGGAAGGACGATCTGGCCATCACATCACATTTTGTGCTGCAATTAGATGGTCTGAAGTTGTCCACCTTCTACTATACACTCATGTTGGTACTCATGAAATGTTAAGAAAAAGTTTCAGATTTACCTTAGCAATTTGCAGTCTAGTGATGGAAATATCTATTTATTTGGCATTTGTGTGTAAAGTTTGGAAGCAGAGTTTTCAAAAGTAGTATCTTTATAAGCTTATATATAATGTTTCAATATAGGTGTTTTGTGATTTATGGATATGTTTTTCTGTGTGTGTACGTGTATATAGATTTTTGACAAATATGGCGCAAATATGGGCAGGAACTGTGTTTTTGCAATCATCAAAAACTGCAATCCTTCTCCTCCACCTCTCTGTAAACCCACTCTTTTACCTCTCTTTGTTCTCCCTCTATTCTTCCACTTTCCATTCATAAGGCAGTCATAATGTTATGACTTACAGTTACCGATAACAAGTAACTACTGGTGCTAAAGTGAATACAGAAAAATTGTCTTGAATAATAATAACAATAGTCATGAAAATATGCCTTCTAGGTTTGAAGGTGCAGCCCACTGAGAGAAGGAAACAAGAAGAAAAATGGAGAGAGAAAGGAAAGAGAGAAGAGAAAGATGATAAACTGAGCTTTCCGCTTGAAGCATCCACCAGTTAATGAAGGCCAGGAGGGGGCAATGGCAAAAGAGTAAGAGCAAAGGCCTTGTTCATGGCAGGCCTGCTGGGTGTCAGGGCATGATGGTGCCATCTGAACAGCCTCAACCACAGGTTTCTCTTGTCATAAGGGCCACATCTCAATGGTAACAGCATGAATAATGCAATGGGGCCTAATGACCTATGAATACAACCCACATGCACCTAATCTCAATATGGATGATAGCTCACTGTAATAAAAAAAAGGCATATGGCTCATATGGCACATTCAATACAGTTTTGTTTCAATAGAATGTATTATTTATTAAGTGATAAATGGGAGTTTATTTAAGAATTAGTTAAAACACAAGATGTGAGGATGATATGTCTCATCCTCACATTTTTTCAATATTTGAAAATCTGATTTTTTTTTTTCATTATATATGTAGTATAAATAATATTCCAACATCTTTAGTATTCTTTTAAAAATATGTTTTAAATATTTCAATTGGTACTTGTTTACAATTTAGTATTGCCCAATATAAACGACAAGTTTATGTTTCATTTTATATTCCTCGGAAGTAGCTTAATGCATCTTAAATGGCAATTACAGTGGTGAGTCATTTAGAAACAGTACACAGTGGGACTCTATGAAAATTTAAATTGTATTCATAAAACGCATATTGGATTTTACAGAATAAAAAATGTATGAGTTGTCTGTTCCATATTTTCAATTTTACTATATGGTGAATTGTGGAAATGATTCAGTGTTTGCCATGTGTGCCATGTTTGTGTGTGTGTGTGTGTGTGTGCACTTGCCCATCAAAACATTTTACTTTAACTTTTTCTCCTTCCCATTTAAAAACCTGACAACTCATACACAGCGACTGATTTTGCAGGGTCAATTGCAGCCAATTGATTAGTTGTATTATTCTTTTTCTTGTTGGTGAAATATTTTATTTAATAGATTAACTGTGTGCAAGGAAGCACATGCTAGCCAATACCTTCACTGTTTAGTAGCTGGTCATTTAACATAACTCAACTCATGTTCATGTGCATTCATATTACAGCTGTCATTTGCATACATTGACAGACTAGCACAGATTTGGATGATTATTAGGTTGTGTAACCAGTGTCTAAGTAAGCATACCAATGTGAAGATCACAAGAAAGCATCATACTACGCAAAATTCCTCAGTATCATTGCTTGACTTCAATGACTTATCATAATTTTAATATTTTGTAACAGCATGCTGTGTATCTAGGTATATCACTATAACTAACACCAAAGACATCTCGTAGCACAAAAATGTATCTGATGGAGCTTGGGAATCTTATTACAGCTGATTTGCCATTTGTAGTTCTAAAGTACAGTAGCATGCATTATCATCTTGCTAATGGGTCCCTTAGTGATGCAGCTCCAGGCAAGTGGCTATAATTGCCTCCTCTTTTATGCCCTGGAGAATTTGGAAAGATCACTGCACCTCACTTTTTGATTCTGCAATGTGAATGCATTGTCCTCAGGGTATATTATTTACCTTTGTCACAAATGGGGTAAGAGAAGTCTTAGTCCTTATGAGTTTACATGCAATAAGGAAAAATGGTTTCTCTCTTGCACACACACACACACACACACTGTCAATTATCCAATCACTGTTTTCATTTCACAAGCTGAATTGCAAAATGATAAGATTAAACATTTTTTAAAATAGTGGCCTGCTCCATAGCAGGATCTTTCCCAATCCATTATGGGTCATTGGCCGATCCTTGACCGATCAGGTCACAGACCCTGATCTCCTGTGATGACTCAGTGAATGAAGCCTGACGCATAAATACCCTGTTGCGCTGTTCTAATAACCTGGTTGCAATGCTATATAGTCCTGCCAGGGGAAGCAGTGACTGCTTTAGTTAGAATATCAGTATATGATAACAGAATATCTAGTTTTGATAAAAAAAATAAAATATACACTCACCTAAAGGATTATTAGGAACACCATACTAACAGTGTTTGACCCCTTAATTCTACGTGGCATTGATTCAACAAGGTGCTGAAAGCATTCTTTAGAAACGTTGGCCCATATTGATAGAATAGCATCTTGCAGTTTTGCATCTAGCATCTTGGAGTTTTATGGGATGCACATCCAGGGCACAAAGCTCCCGTTCTACCACATCCCAAAGATGCTCTATTGGGTTGAGATCTGGTAACTGTGGGGGCCATTTTAGTACAGTGAAATCATTGACATGTTCAAGAAACCAATTTGAAATTATTCGCGCTTTGTGACATGGTGAATTATCCTGCTGGAAGTAGCCATCAGAGGATGGGTACATGGTGGTCATAAAGGGATGGACATGGTCAGAAACAATGCTCAGGTAGGCCGTGGCATTTAAACGATGCCCAATTGGCACTAAGGGGCCTAAAGTGTGCCAAGAAAAGATCCCCCACACCATTACACCACCACCAGCAGCCTGCAGTGATAAGAAGGCATGATGGATCCATGTTCTCATTCTGTTTACGCCAAATTCTGACTCTCAACAGAAATCGAGACTCATCAGACCAGACCATTTTTCCAGTCTTCAACTGTCCAATGTTGGTGAGCTTGTGCAAATTAGCCTCTTTTTCCTATTTGTAGTGGAGATGAGTGGTACCTGGTGAGGTCCCATCTGCCTCAAGGTTGTACGTGTTGTGGCTTCACAAATGCTTTGCCGCATACCTCGGTTGTAACGAGTGGTTATTTAAGTCAAAGTTGCTCTTCTATCAGCTTGAATCAGTCGGCCCATTCTCCTCTGACCTCTAGCATCAACAAGGCATTTTCGCCCATATAAGCATATGACCAGAATGGTCATATACCATTCTTGTAAACCTTAGAAATGGTTGTGTGTAAAAATCCCAGTAACTGAGCAGATTGTGAAATATTCAGACCGGCCCGTCTGGCACCAACAACCATGCCACGCTCAAAATTGCTTAAATCATCTTTTTTTCCCCATTCTGACATTTAGTTTGGAGTTCAGAAGATTGTCTTGACCAGGATCACACCCCTAAATGCACTGAAGCAAATGCCATGTGATTGGTTTATTAGATAATTGCATTAATGAGAAATTGAACAGGTCTTCCTAATAATCCTTTAGGTGAGTGTATTAATAAGCCTATGTACCACCAGAGTATGTAAAATACTGGTTTTGGAATTCTGGAAAGTAAATAAACTGCCTGTGCTAATGTTAACCATTGAACTTGTTAGCGTTAGCCACTGTCTGTATCAACATCTGAATTAAATAAACCTGAAATTTACGTAATGTGGTTTTCATACAAAGAAGTCAAACGATATAACTCGTATCTGAGCATTAGTGCAACTCTGAAGAAAAACTATAACTATACTACTCCTTAACAAAATTAACACTTAACATTCCTTAATACTTAATGTTTTTATTTTATTCCTTAATGTTTTTATCCAATTTTTACCTGCAGAAATAATTCTTACCCAAAACAAAAAAAATGCTGAATTTATCTAAATCCAGACAATACTCAAGTCAGATTCTGAACGCATTTTCAGAGGGCACAAACACTACATATAAAAAATACCCATAGCTCACAAACCTTTACAGTATGTAATCATCATGTTAGTTTTTCAGGTAGTGCGGATTTTGTAATAGCAACATTAATAGTATTTCTGAAGTTTTAGCGTCTTTTTGAGGCAAATAGGAGTGCGTTTGTGACAGTAAGCTGTAATGTTAACTCCAGACTTCTTAAACAGATTATTAAGTTATCTAAAGTCACATCTGACCACTGATGCTGCCAGTGATTTTCAAAAAGGCTGAAAAAAAAAAAAAAAAAAACTGGGAAAAAAAATGTAAACTGAATTAAATTTTAAAAATCACCACTTACCCCGAATAAAGAGTCTATTAAGTTGTTTTCTTCATCTCCATAGTGCAGTTTGATAGCGCCAGTCCAGTCCAGTTACTAAGGAGAGAAAGTGTTATTTAAGATGGCAAAGTTGTTGAAAGATGGCAAAGATATTGAAAGTCCTCCTGTATCTGGTTTTGAACGTGGATTTTGGTAGGTAGCTGCTCTTCATTCTTTCCAATACTGCAGATCATAACAACCTACTTTCACCCACGCTGGAAACCGAGAAGTTGTAAGAGTGTAATTAAGGACTGTTACAACACCTAAGACGAAGGGTGATATACTGTATATTGTTAAATGTCAGAGTTCTGTTATCATCTATTTTCACCACTCCATTCCTGGAATGTCACTCATCCAATTATATTTTTCAGTTGGAATTAATTATTGTACAACCTAAAATAATGTACATGCAATGAATGGACGTAAAATGTGAATATACTGTAAGAACATTGCGATACCATATAAATAATCAATTCAGTAATACACATACAAGCATTTGTAACAAGACAAATTTAGTCAAAATTATAAGATAGTTTCACAATTATGGAAGAACTGATATATGTGTTTTAACAAAACCCACATGCAATACAGTAATTTGAGATAACAGTTCTCTTTATTATAAAAGAAACCAGATACACCAAGCATCTAAGATAAATTGGCCAAAAAATGAAAAATGTAATTAAAACTTTAGGGAAATAATCCTTCATCTGTGCATTCCTTTGTTCTTCTGTGGCTGTTTTGAGAGCTTGTCTCACTCTTGTGAAACAAAGAAACTGTTGGTGCTGATGGAGTGTGATTTGTTTTTTGATGTTCGCCAACAAATAAACCAGCTGTTAACATGTGCAGACAGACAAGGCATAGCGAGGGAACTGCTTACTGTTCATAATCATAATTAGCTCATAAATAATCATGTTTACAAAACTTGCTACTTTTCTCACAAAAAAAAAATAATACAACTTAGCTGTTTCCTATTGTTCTTTATTGTAATTCTAGACCGAGAGAAAACAGATGTTTGAATGAAAATGATAGAAAACAATGTCCTTTAATCTACTTTTATTTTATTTAAGAATAAAAAAAAAGAAAAGAATTCACTTTCTCAAATACCTCTTGATCTGTCTTTATGATTTTCTGTGAAAGTTACCCATGCAAAAGGTCGAAAGCACTTTACAGATGGTGAGATGTGGTGCATGACCCATGTCTTTATCTCATCCATTCTCCTTTGAATCTCCATTGTGGGGAGGATGGTTCAATCAAACAACATTGTGTCCAAGCACAAAGGAGGAAAAGACAGAGGCTGGTGGGCAAGCATGGAACTGGCCTGCGATAAGGAGTGACAGTGTGATGTCTTGACAGTATGACCAGGTAATGTCACCTTCCTCCAGCTGCACCCGGTCATTACAGCTGAGCTGGGATTTGTTAACACATTCACAATAGCTCTGTTTTTAATCACCTGAGCAGATGTACCTCCTATTATGTGCTGCACAGGCATTCAACTCTGCCTTGATGAACACTGTGAACATTCTGTTAACAAACCAATATGCTTCACACAGAAAATTGGAGTTTATTTTATTTTATTTTTTAAAAGCACACATACAGTGGAGTCTCAACCAGGATTGTAGTGGTAAAAAAAAAAAAAAAAGGGGGGGTGGGGGGTAAATTATAAATTATGTGATCAAGGTACGGCAGACCATGACATTCTGGAAAACAATACAATTTAAAAAATTAGTAATATTTCGTGGGAAAAAATAAGTTGAAATTCATTGTTAAGCATCAGCACAAAAGGAATAAACATAAACAAAGTCCATGAAGGTAATTACTCACCATTAAGATGAATAAAACAATTAATGGATTTATTTTTTAACATTAGCCACCATTTAAAGAACTGAACAATCCATCATGCATTTCAATGAGGAAAAAAAAAAAATTATATAGCGCTATAATAAAATAATATTCACAACACAGTTTTATGGTTTTTTTTTTTTTTCACTTTGTGTTTAAGGTCTTTTGCCATCATTGCCATATATCCATGATGTCAAACTTTAACTGTTCAGCTAGCTGACACAAGAGGGATTGTAATTGATCACAGTATGCAGTTACCATACATGGTGCATGTTATGAACCGGGTCTCAGAGGATGTAAGTGCAGTTAGGAATTTTATTATTTAAACAAAGGCTTGGTAAAAAATTCTGGAATTCACAAACAGCATATACTTCACACTGATGGTGTGTTTGTGATTGGTTTTTTTTTTATTTATTTATTTATTTATTTATTTATTTATTTTTTTTATACGGATGTGTGATTAATCTCAGGTGTGCTAGAATTCCAGTGATCACCCCACTGCCCCCCACCCGGAGCTCTCTCCTAGAATTATATTTTTCTAGGGGCTCTTGTTTTGACATGGCTTTGGTCTGTTTGAATGATGTGTGGAACTCTTGGATCATTAGAAGGTCTAGTATATCGCTGGAATCATGCACATTTTTCATGTCCATACCCATTCTAATCAGTGAAATATTGTACTTTTTCTCGCTTTATTCACAAATTCAATATTCTTTAACTTTCATATTGCTGGGCAATGACATTCTTTGCAACTGCTTCTGGCCTTTCAATAGAATAGAGGTGGATGTGACATAGATGACACGTTTAAAAATGCACTGTTCTTTGCATTTTTCAGACTACTGGGTGATTTCTTGTTTCTTCCATGAAATATGAGAGCTTGTTTTTGTAGTCAGGAAAAACCCATAAGTATTTGAATCTAATGGTTATGGCTCTAATGGTTAGTGGCTGTTGTATGATACTGTAGGTTACAGATCCTCCTAATATGGGTCCTCCATCCAGTACTTCAATTGAAAGTAGGTGATTTAGAGGTGTTGATGGAATATAATTAACAGTATTCTGGTGAAGAGGTCTTTGTTCATGAAATTTCCCACAGCTGCCGAGTCAATCAGAACTGAAATATAAATTTCCTGTTTGAGAATTCTAGTTTTAATTTAATGGACATGAGGAGAGAAGAAGCTCCTACATTTTTTCTTGCTGCAGGGTTCTGGATGGTCATTGATTTTTCAGGGCTACTCTATTGCTCTCTGTTGGCCAGCGGTAAAGGACAATGAACTATGCTGTTTTGATACAACTGGAGTTGTATTATATCCATGCAAATCTGTGCAATATGATGTCGTAGTTTGTTTAGAACTCAAGCATGGCTCAGGAGTTTTCAGTTAAATTTTCAACAGTTTTCAACATTCAATTCTTGGAATCCATGGTTTGTGAAGTATTCTTTTATGAACTCATAGAACATATGTTTCAGTAAACATAAGTTGTGTTTTATTTTATTAGATAAAACACAACGCTCTGTACAGGTTATCCAAACAGGCAGAGGTAATAGTGTAATCATAGACTGAGTCAGTCTAAACACGAAAAATAAAACAAACTGGGTCATGATCTGGAAAATCACATTAAGTCTTGATAATAACACTGGAACAGGTCACAGGGAGCATGAACTTTGCATTGACAGTGTGTTTGTGAGTCTCTTCTACAAGGATCCGTGATTAGTCTCAGGTGTATTAGAATTGCAGTGATCTGGAATTGAGGCATTGGCAGTTTCAGTTATTTGTTGGTGTTGTTCTGTGTCTGACAATGATTAAACAGTGTAATATAGAATGCAATACAGTGTATACACTAAACAATATGAATAACCCAAGCTGTTGAGAGTCCATTCTAGGAATAACTTTAGCAAATTTTAAAGTTGGGTAAATGCTAGTCATAGGTTGGTAATTTGTATTTCAGAAATTTAGGAGCTGCATAAAATCCATTTACATTACATGCATTTATCCTCTACTACAGCCCTGGTCTCCACCTTTAAGTAAAATGTAAAAATTCTGAATATGTGTGACGTTTAAACTTGAATAATAATACCACAGCTTATTTGAATATTCATGAACATAATATTGAGGCTATATTTTATACACAGAAGATTAATATAAAAAAACTAAGAACACAGGAAACAAATAGGCCCTTTTTTACATTCCTGAAGTTGATTCTACTGGTATGTTTAAAAAATTGAAAATAATAATAATAATAATATATACCATCAAAAGTGTGTCAGAAATATATGTGGCTTTTTTGGTCTGGCAGAAATTGTAGCCATCAAAAAATTCCTACTGTGTCCAAAATGTTTACATTTACAACACAGAAAAACAACATAGCACTGCATAAGTAATTGAAAGATGGATTATAACACATTGTAGATTTTGTAGATGGTTTGTGTTTTAAGATGCTTCATAATTAAGTAGAGTATATGCTGAAGTTGTCACGAGCAACCAAGGGATGAACAGAAAAGCCTTAGCAGTTAGCCCGTGTAGCGTGGATGGTAAACCCAAACGCGGAAGCAGCGCGAGTAGGCAGGATAACCACGCGATTAGTTTCAGAACTCTCTTACACAAAGAGCAAGGATCTACACAAATAAACCCGCGTTCTAGCAACACACATTCAATCAAAGAAGCAACCAGAATTGGTGAGTACTCACAGAATAGTCAGCGAAGCATCAGACAAGGCATGGGCGAACTCAATGACTGAGCAATGTGAAGCGCCATTTTGTCTCCTTTTATGCTTCCTGAAAACCCGACCATATTACTCCCGGGTCCTAGTGCCGGTCGTGTTACGATTGTGCATGACAGAACTCCTTGTTTAGTGTAGCTGTAGACAGCTTTGAGCAGTCACTACTAAAGCACTTGTAAAAACCTCTCATAAAAGAAATGAAGCAAAACATAACAGATACTACACTGAGTAGGATGACATTTATTTTGAAAGTGCACAGCGGTTTTATAGGTTCTGTAGTCAAAGGCATCTAAAATGCACACATCCAGCTCCCTGTTAACATTAGAGAAATCATAGGACTTCTTGACAAGTCTTAACAAATTTAGTGTAGAAGGAAGGAGTTCAATTGTCCCGGAATTGTCCAGAACAAAATAAGTAAATAAATAACCAGATTGGTAGTTTATACCAAAGTTGTGGTGCAGTCTGGTTAGCTTGGCTTTCCTTCAGACAGGATACTTCTCAACAAAGCAAGATGTACTATAATCTCTTATATTACTAGCAAAAGTCACAAGAGTGAAAAAGTGCATTGCGCATAAATTTTTCACAAAACATGAGTCATTTTTCCCAGCTTCACTGCTGCACTGGGTTTAAAGGGTTCCCCAGCAACCAAATGCCACATTAACCCCTGCTAGTACAGGTAGGTAGGTAGGTAGTTGCTTGGTAAATAGAGAAAATCTGGAGAATTTGTGACATTTGTGACAAAAACAGCATGTCATAGAAAATGCATAGCCAATTCATGGATAATTTAGGGCATGTCAATCAAAAACTATCGAAGAGTCAAGCAACAATAAGAAATTCCTAAATGGTGCACTAACTTACATTTATGGAATAAGGGAAAGGCCCCCAATCTGAAAACACATCAATGATTGGTGTTACTAATACCTAATACTGATTCATAGAGGCTACATTAATGGGTAAGAATGTTCTGTTTAATGTGATACAACAGAAAACAAACATGTGAATCAAAATTGTGATTAGTGAAACAAGCGTTGGTCGATCAATCAATAAACAGGGAATCAAAGGAAATCTGAAAAGCATAAGTCAAATTCCAGAAAAAGATCAAACACCAAAGGCATGCAATTCAAAAGAGCGCATAGTAACATATTCAAGGAAATCTTGCAAGAGTATAGTATATATATTGTTTGAAAGTTTTTAATGAGGATCACAGGAGTGTGTGGTTTAGAGCTGAGGTGATGGCAAACACGCATGCTGGGAGTCGTACACACGTGGACAAAATTGTTGGTACCCTTTGGTCAATGAAAGAAAAACTCACAATGGTCACAGAAATAACTTTAATCTGACAAAAGTAATAATTTAAAAAAATCTATGAATGTTAACCAATGAAAGTCAGACATTGCTTTTCAACCATGCTTCAACAGAATTATTTTTAAAAAATGAACTCATGGAACAGGCCTGGACAAAAATGATGGTACCCCTAGAAAATACTGAAAATAATGTGACCAAAGGGACATGTTAATTCAAGGTGTGTCCACTAATTAGCATCACAGGTGTCTACAATCTTGTAATCAGTCAGTGGGCCTATATATAGGGCTCCAGGTAGTCACTGTGTTGTTTGGTGACATGGTATGTACCACACTCAACATGGACCAGAGGAAGCGAAGGAAAGAGTTGTCTCAGGAGATTCAAAAGAAAATTATAGACAAGCATGTTAAAGGTAAAGGCTATAAGACCATTTCCAAGCAGCTAGATGTTCCTGTGACTACAGTTGCACATATTATTCAGAAATTTAAGATCCATGGGACTGTAGCCAACCTCCCTGGACGTGGCCGCACGAGGAAAATTCATGACAAATCAAAGAGACGGATAATCTGAATGGTAACAAAAGAGCCCAGAAAGACTTCTAAAGAGATCCAAGGTGAACTTCATGCTCAAGGAACATCAGTGTCAGATCGCACCATCCGTCGTTGTTTGAGCCAAAGTGGACTACATGGGAGACGACCAAGGAGGACACCATTGTTGAAAACAAATCAGAAAAAAGCCAGACTAGAATATGCCAAACTACATGTTGACAAGCCACAAAGCTTCTGGGAGAATGTCCTATGGACAGATGAGACAAAAATGGAACTTTTTGCCAAGGCACATCAGCTCTATGTTCACAGACGGAAAAATGAAGCATATCAAGAAAAGAACACTGTCCCTACTGTGAAACATGGAGGAGGCTCTGTTATGTTCTGGGGCTGCTTTGCTGCATCTGGCACAGGGTGTCTTGAATCTGTGGAAGGTACAATGAAATCTCAAGACTATCAGGGGATTCTAGAGAGAAATGTGCTGGCCAGTGTCAGAAAGCTGGGTCTCAGTCGCAGGTCATGGGTCTTGCAACAGGACAATGACCTAAAACACACAGCCAAAAACACCCAAGAATGGCTAAGAGGAAAACATTGGACTATTCTAAAGTGGCCTTCTATGAGCCCTGACCTCAATCCTATTGAGCATCTTTGGAAGGAGCTGAAACATCCTGTCTGGAAAAGGCACCCTTCCAACCGGAAACAACTGGAGCAGTTTGCTCATGAGGAGTGGGCCAAAATACCTGCAGAGAGGTGCAGAAGACTCATTGACAGTTACAGGAATCGTTTGATTGCAGTGATTGCCTCAGAAGGTTGTGCAACAAACTATTAAGTTAGAAGTACCATCATTTTTGTCCAGGCCTGTTCCGTGGGTTTTTTTTTTCTTATTTTTTTTTATAATTCCGTTGAAGCATGGTTGAAAAGCAGTGTCTGACTTTCATTGGTTAACATTCATAGAATTCTTATTTATTATTACTTTTGTCGATTAAAGTTATTTCTGTGATCATTGTGAGTTTTTTTTTTTTTTCATTGACCGAAGGGTACCAACAATTTTGTCCTTGTGTGTATTTATCCTGACAATAGGTTAGGGTGGAGACAAGAATCAAAACAATGGTGTGACCTACTGTAAAAAAATTTCTATTGACAGTTAACTATATAGGCAGAACAAAATTTTTAATAACAATCAGCCTCTAGGCATTTATAATATGTTTGCCATAATATTATTATCTATTTTTCATATTATCTATGTTTCAGGCTTTTGTATTATTTAATTTCATTCATTCCTCAAATCTGAAATTCATTTAGGTGCCAGGACAATTTATTGACTTTGGGGACTATGGGGCCTTCACTGTTGGAAAAACAGTGTTTATATGGGACAACCAGAAATTCAACATCAACACCTCACCTGTATAACAGAACTCCAACTGCAGACATCCTTCGCGTGCAAAAGTCTCCAAAAGTCTGATAGTGAATATTCTCAAATTATTCATTTTTTAATTTTTTATTTTTTTATTTTTATAGCCTAACAATGGGGCTGTTAGACATTAGTTTCCATTATATAGATTTATAAGGCTGTTTTAAGTTGGGTAAAGTTAAAAAAAAAACATTGCTTTATGTTAGTATTAAGAGATTAGGATACAAGGCTGATAGTATTATTGGTGTATGTAATCCTTCATGGCAATTAAATAAGAACCAGATGCACTTAAAACATGCATTTATTAAGGTGTTATAAATATGACAAGTCAGATGATGAAAAAAAAATTTTCATAGTTTTTTTTTTATCCTTCTCCAAGGTCTCTCTAAAATATTGGGCCTGGCAGAATTCAATATTAATTTTTTTTAAAACTTAAGAAAAAGAAAACTTGTTTTATAGAGAGCTTTTCTCTATACCTGACCATGTTAATTTAGGTCACATGTTAATGTAAAATAGAACTGGAAACTGAATAGTACTTTAAAAGAGTGCAAGCAACTGAGAGTTGCATCATCACTTTTTTAAACCCATAACATCAATTAGATTCTTGTACATTGGATGACTAAACATAACAGCAACTGCTAGACTAGTAGCAATTGCTAGACACGGTGACGATTATGTGCACAAATGGTTCAGCCTAGTATTATTATTTTCTTCCTTCCAGCAAAAGAAAGAACACATTATTCAAACACCATAATTCAAACAATTTATGCTGCAAATTGTCATTGTAGATCAATTTCCTCTAGATATCTTATGTGCTTTAATACTGTTTAAAGCATACCCATCTGTCTATGTCGCTCACCTAATAACCTTCTAAATTTGTTTCTATCTACAATGCTCATTCTGCTTCTCGCAGTACCCTTGCGCTCCTTCTCTCTCATTTTTATCTTGTTTTGGAAAATGGCATGTCACGTTTCTCCCTCTATTTTTTTCCACCATGTTGCTATGTTTGTTTTTCACATGTTTGAGGAAAGAAGATTTGGAATGGGTTCAGTCAGGTCGCCTTGCATCCTTGTCCCTCCTGGGAAGCCTTTGGTGTCCTTCATCTCTTAATGTAGTTCTTTCTCTCCTCATCTCTGCACAGATGGAGAGAAAATAGCCCTCTCACAGGCTGCCCTGCTCTTCCATTAAAAGAGAAAAGGAATGAGGTGATGGAGAGAGGGAGAAAGAATTGCTCAGATAAATGTTGCTACAAGGCAAAGGATGTCTAACCTAACTATAGCAGGGTGAGTGTAGTGAATTGGGAGAAACGTGGAGGGTAACATAAATAAACATCCTCTGCTTTTGTGTTAGGCCTCTACAGTAGATGCAAAGGAAGGTTAAATGTTTTTAAAAATCACTTTGATTAATTCTGTGGCAGCAAGAAAGTCCATTTTATAACTTCTAGTCTTACATGAGACCAGTTTTAAATTTATTTTTGACAGGGTCATCAGAAATTTAAACTTTGGCTTTGAATTTTTTTTTATTTAGCTTTGAGTTGGTAAATATATTGTAAAGCTGTGTAGTGGCGAGGCACTGACACAGAGACAGACGAGATTTGCGGTGATCGAACAGGTGCTGTTTGTTTAATCACGCATTCAAATAACATGGTTTAAGTGTGTGTTATAGTGCAGAGTGTGGAAGTGCAAGATCCTCAGTGGAAAAAGAGTGAAACGTAATCATCTCCCAGGTATGAGCAGCAGCGGGTGGCAGAGAGATCCTGACGAGCTGGGCTGGCAGAGGCAGAAGGCAAGGGCTGCATTGAGACTTCCTCTAGTATACTTTTACCCACTGGCTGATAGAGAGATAGGCTTAGCTTTTCCCTTGCACAGAACATCATACCTACTGAACTGGCTTTCTGGACCCATTTTATAGTCCGGTTTTGACTCCAGGATGGTAAAAGAAACTGGGAAGCTGGACGTGCAGGATTACAGGGTCCCTTGTTTTTAGTGTCTTGTTCCTGGTCATGGTGCTAAACTTGTTGTCTGCTTTCAGTGTGTGAGAAGCTGTGTTATTTGAGGAGCTGGTATTCGACAGTAACTACCCCCCAGGTTCAAGCACCACCTATGAGCTGAAAACAGTGCATGGCTCTGTTGGCATTGCTGTGTTGTACCCCAGCCCTGTGTTGAATGGATAAGGAGTGGTCCCGTAGTGATAGGAACCAGTATGTGATGTGGAGATTGGTGTACTTCACCATTGCATGAGGGCATGTTCTGTAATAAGAACAAAATGTCATCCCATTAAGGAGTATCTCAGTTCTTTAACAGCTCACTTGATGGCGAGAGCTTTGTGCTCCATTGCTGCATATTTCTGTGCTGCTGGGATGAGTTTCCTACTCACTTACAGGACCGGGGGCTATGCTCCATCAAATAATTCTCAGTATGATGAACTGCATCTATACTGTAAACCCGATTAAGTTGGCAAAACTCGAAATATTTGAAGTAATCAGTTACATCAATTTTTTTAAGTAATGATGTTTCCAATTTTAAGTAAACAGAACTATAAATTTTTTAGTTTGTTGAACTTGTGCAAATAATAAAAAAAAAAAATTGCAGCTGACAATCCGATCCACACACAAGCTTGGAACAGGTTTTACACCAGATGCCTTTCTTGACACAACTCTCAATTTTTTTTCTGGGTTTGGGACAGACATTTCATCCAGTTGTTGGGAATCAAACCCAGGCCTTTCACATGGCAGATGAAGCACCTACCACTGAGCTACCAGTGTCCTATTGCCCTGGTGACATCAGACACAAAATCACTAGTCTGAAAGATTTTAAGTTGGTGAAACATTAAGGTGACAGTTACTGTTACTTGAGTACTTACAATTACTTAAAATATTGAATTTGTTCAGCTAACTTTAAAAGTGTAATTTCTACAAACTCATGAATACCAAAATGTTCTAAGTACTCATTAAGGTCTATTAGTTTGAACTAATTGTAATTATTTAAGTTAACAATACTCAATATGTTTAATTAGTTTGAGCATTAGGGTTTACAGTGTAAAATATCCAGCTAGCCCTAAGAATGCATGCCCCTGTTTCTTTCTTTTAGGTTGACATTTGCATATTTGTGTACTGCTTCAACCTTTTTTTTTTCTTTTTTTTTGAGTAGACCCTGGCCTATTCGATACTCCATGTATTGTGCTTCTGTTAGACTCAGATGGCACTTATTTCGGTCGGTTGTTAAACCAACTTTTCTGAGGTTCCGCAGCACCTGTTTAAGATGGAAGATGAGGTTATCCCAGCTGCATGAGTGGATGATGACATTTTCTAAGTACGTAGCATTATAGGGACAATGTTAATGGAGCATGATATCCATCAGTCTTTGAAAGATGGCAGGAGCTCTGTGTAGCCCAAAAATAAGGACTCTATAATGCCACTGGCCGCGCTTTGTAGTAAACGTAGGTTTTTTGTCTACCTTCCGGAGTGATTGCCACATGTCAGGCTTTGGTTAAGTCCAGTGTGGACAAATTGGACTTTTTCTAAGCTCCTGACAAGCACATTTATAATCATGACAATACACTCTATACTGGAGCAGTTCTCCTAGAACTGGTGCTACCTAAATGTCCACATTTCTGTTGCTTTGTGTCCACAATGTCTGTTGCTTTGTGTTGGAGGCCTATATAGACATGCATCCAGGTGTCATGCAGGCCCCTGATTGCCATCATGGCGGTGTTGCCTAGCGACTGCACATGAGGGTGGTGGGCCTGTCTGACTAGAAACCAGTGGAGCAGTTGACTCTGGCTTTGCCTGCCGCAATACCCATGACGTTCCAGACGGATTGTAGTTTTCTATTTGTTGGTGGACGATCAGGAGTACATTGTGGATTTTTGTCTGCATATCCTGCACATATTCAATCACTGAACGAAATGGGGAGGGTTGCTCTTCCCATGCCTCGATCCCAGATCTTCTCTATGGTGTTGTGAACTCACAGATGGCCACTGAGTGGCCAGGTGCATCACCATGTTGATGGGGAAACATTAGCAGGTCCCTGGTCTCCTCCTTTTGCAACTGCGAAAGTTTGTCTCAGTAGGTGGTGAAAATAGGGAAAGAAGGATGAAAGGAGCTCACCTTTAACCTCTGCATTCAGCCTTAGTACCAAATCTTTAGTAGAGAGAGAGTGCATAGTCATCTTCCAGGTATGGGCAGCAGCAGCAGGTGAAAGAGAGAGGCAGGCAAGCTGGCAGTGGTGGAAGGCAAGGTCACAGAGGAGTCGACTGGACTGTGGCAAGGCTTCTCTGGTGCATTTTTTCCAGTGAATGGGACATCCCGGAGCTCTCAGAGTCTGCAAAAGATAGACAGAAAGACTTCTAGTCTTAGCTATTTCATTGCACAGAACCTGACCAGACTGGCTTTTTGGCACCCTTTTATAGTCCTGTTTTGACCCAGGGAGGTGAATGAAAATGGGAAGCTGGCCGTGCAAGCGACACCTTTTTAGTGACTGCTGGCCATGGAACTGAACTTGTTGCCTGCTTCCAGTGTGTGAGAAACTGTGTTATATGAGGAGCTGGTGTTCGGCCCATCGTCACGATACAATACACAGTCACAATTACAACTTTAAAAAAATTCTTAAGGTAAAGACCTTAATGCCCAGCACTATATTTAGCAGAAACACATGAATGGCACTTGAATTAAGGGTTTATGATTGGAGCTTGTCTTGCAGCCACAGGACCTGGGCACTCTGTAATAAATAATTTAGCCATGAAATCCTCTGTACACCATAGTATTGAAGAGGCAAATGTGAAACCATCTGTGCAGCAGCTAAAGCTTGATCTGTCACGCTGACAGCTCACACATACCATTCAAAGACCATCTCATCTCTTGACATTTTCTTTCCCATGTTGTCATGCTCCTCCCCACCTGGTCATGTCTTCCCATGCTGTCTTGTCTCATCCTATGCCTCCGGACCGCCCATCTCTCATTCACCACTGATTTCTCCCAACATTTAAGGCAGTAGTGTTTCTCTACTGGATTAATGTGTGCTCTCAGTTTTATTTTATCACTTTCACTCTGCCGTTTGCCTAGTATTTTCCCCCTTCTTGCTTCACAATTCGGATTGGTTGCTTTGCTACTGGTTTTCAGTGATCTAATGTTTCCAATTTCTTGACTACGCCTCTGCTTCACATTTTGACTCTACTACCATGATGATTGGTCTCACAGCTTTGAACTCGCACTTCCGCTCTCATGACCACAGCCCTGCTTAAAGTCCTCAACTGATCACAGTGCTGACAGATCTCACATCTCTGAACTTGTGCTTCTGCTCTCTTGACTATGGCTCTGCTTAATGATTTTAACTGATTACAGCGCTGACAGATCTCACAGCTTTGAATTCAGGCTTTCACTCTCACGTACCTCATTAACGATTTCATCCAATCACAACGCTGATGGATCTCACGGCTTCTGCTCTCTTAACCCCATCTCTGTCTAGCGTCTTCACTTGTTAAAACATCAAAGGATTTCCGTCTTGTACCCATGCCTACAGCTTCCCCATGCCAGCCTCTACATCAATGTGTGGAGACGGATCTACCAGCCCTTCGGTTTGTCGTGACAGAATAGAATCAGCAGATTTTGACAGGATGAGACAGCCCCTGGAGGGTCAGATCACCCTTCTCGGGAAGCACCAGGAGGAGCTCCTCACCACTAGGCAGACTCTCGCCAACGTTACCACCTAAATTCAACAACTTCAGGCATCCAGGCAAGCAAGTTTCTGAACCCCCACACCTACCAAGTCAACTTATGTACAGAAGAGCCGGGCACATGCAGATCCTTCCTTTCTCAGAGCTTACAAATTTTTTAATTACAAGGCTTCTCCTTAAAGCGGTTTCAGGTGGCCTACATGATCATTCCTCTCTCCAGGTAGTGCCAAGGGAATGGAGTAAGAATTCTGGGATGCTCATAATTCATGGTAATAACTTCTATTCTTTCTCCAGAGTGATGAAAAGAGTTTTGAATTGCTCTCATGTCAGCAGCAAGGCCAGAGCCAATGTTAAGGCTTTGCCAAGTGTTACGCTCAGCCTATGACTATGCCATTGAGTTTCAGACCCTAGCCACCTCAATTGGTTGGAACAACAGAGCCCTAGTGGATGTCTTCCTGCAGGGTTTGTCAGAGACAGTCAAAGATGAACTCAAGTTTCTCAAGAGCTGCCCACCGACCTTCATGAATCCATGGATCTCGCTGACCGGATTGACAGAGTGATTGCCCCTGTCTATGCAGCAGTCATCATTCTGCACTTGGATTCAGACAGACTCTCCAGAACCATGCACCTTACTCCCCGTAACCCTTAGCATCAGCGGCCAAGCTCACCCAGTTCAGGCACTTATTGATTACCACTCTGACCATAACCTGATCCATGCTACTACAGCAATGGCGCTAAAGGTCCCTTGTGTGCCTGTGGAACCTCTATTGCTGTGCAGGTCCTAGATGGAAGCTCCCTGTCAGTTATCACATGCTGAAACCTTCCACTCATGCTAACAATATCAGGGAATCATTCTGAATAGATCTGCCTCTGTTATTGTTATAAAGATGTTGCATGCTGCTGTAGTTCTCAGCCTTTCCTGGTTATCACTTCATGGCCCACAGATTGAGTGGGCTAAGCATGTCATCATGGGTTAGAATCCCTCATGTTCCATGTCAAGTCTTCTCTCAGCACTTCCTCAATCCCCTACTAATGTTATACCTGATGAAACACCGGACATCAATGTTCCCACCAAATACCATGATCTCAAGCAGGCCCTCGACAAGGCTCCTGACCATCCATATGACTGTCCTATAGACCTCCCTCCTCCTAGGTATTCCTCCGCTTCAAGGAGTCAGCTTTACTCACTGACACAGCAAGAAAGAGAAGACATGAATGAGTACACAAGAGCTCTAGCAAAAGTCCATCCATTCTTTTTTATCAAGAAAAAGGACAGGTCCCTTCATCCCTTGATGGATTATTGAGGGTTAGGAATCGTTACCCTTTACCACTAATGGCCACTGCCTTTGAGCTTCTCCAAGGAGCCTACATCTTTACTAAGTTGGATCTATGCAACAATGCATACCATCTCGTCTGAATTTGAAAGGTCAATGAGTGGAAGACTGCCTTCAACACCCCGACCAGCGATTATGAGTATCTGGTGGTCCCGTTTGGACTGACTAATGCCCCTGCTGTCTTCTAGGCTCTTATCAATGACATTGAGAATTCCTAAACTCCTTTGTGTTTGTCTACTTGGACAACGTTCTAGTTTCTTCTCACTGTTTGGCTCTGAAAGAACAATCTGTACATCAAGGCAGAGAAATGTGAATTCCACCTGGAGCAAGTTCCTCCCATGGGCCAAGTACACTCACAGCTCCCTACCATCCGATTTCATGTGACTGTCTCCATTCTGGTACTGTTTGGGCACCACTGTTCCCAGCACAAGAGGAGGAGGTGGATGTTCTCTCTGCCCAACAATTTGTCCGCCACTGTAAGCAGACATGGTTACAAGCCATTGAACTTAAGCTGCCACTCTCTTGACCATGGCTCTGTTTAAGGACTTCAACTGATCACAGCACTGACGGATCTCACGGCTTTGAACTTGTTCTTCCGCTCCCTCAACCACGGCTCAGCTTAATGATTGCAATTGATCACAGGGCTGATGGATCTCACGACTTTGAATTCATGCTTCCACTCTCGCGACCACCACCCTGCTTAATGATTTTCAACTGATCACAATGCTGACAGATCTCGCGGCTCTCTCAATCTATCTTTGTCTAGTGTCTTCACTTGTTAAAACATCAAAAGACCTCACACCTTGCACCCATGCCTAAAGCTTCCCCATGCCAACCTCTATGCCAGAGTGCCTCTTGCCTGCACTTAGATCCATCTCCCAGCTCTTCAGTTCATTCTGACAAGATCGAAATTGGGCGATACAACAGGAAAATGATCTGAAACACCCCTTTAAATCTATATCAGAATGACTGTAAATCAAGAAATGGTCTAGTCAAAGCTCATACTTCAACCTAACTGAAATGCTGTGATCGGACCTTAACAGAGCCGTGCAAATGTGAATGGCCGAAAAGCTAAATTAAATGAAGCAATATTAAGCCGAAATTCTTCATAATGATGTGGGAGACTGATAAAGTCATAAAGTAAATGATTTCTTCAAATTGTTATATTAAAAGAGGGGGGAATACATTTTGAATTTTTTGACTATATATACCCACTGTAAACCCTAATGTTCAAAGTAATTAAACTCATTGAGTACTGTTAACTTCAATAATTATAATTAGTTGAAATTACTAGACCTTGATGAGTATTTAGAACTTTTTGGTATTCATGATGCCCTGAGATGGATTGGCACCCTGTCCAGGGTGTACCCTGCCATGTGCCCTAAGTCTCCTGGGATAGGCTCCAGGCTCCCCGTGACCCTGAATACAGGATTAAGCGGTATAGATGATGAGTGAGTGAGTGTTATTCATGGGTTTGTAGAAATTACACTTTTCAAGTAAGCTGAACAAATTTGATATTTTAAGTAACTGTAAGTACTTAAGCAACAGTAACGGTCACCATGAAGTTCCACCAACTTAAAATCTTTTAGACTAGTGATTTTTGTGTCACCAGGGCACCCTGCTGAAAAAAAAAAACAGCATAGACCAGCATAGCTGATTACCATTATACAAGCAAATGTTGTGTTTTGGTGCTAGTATGCTGATCACTTTACTGATGCTTATAGTGCCATAATACTATGCTGTTCACCACCTCATCTAATGTTGGTATGATATAAAAGCCAGAATACATGGAAGATTGTCATTCAATATGTAAAATATAAAACAGAATCAGTATAAAATCAGCTTTATTGGCCAACACAAACAACATTATCATTGTGTAATATGTAGCAATATATTCAATATGCAAATTTGTAACAATATGATAATTTAACAATGAACAGTAAATAAGTTTTTATATAAAAATAATAACAAAAACAAAACATGAGACCAACCTCTCAGGGACACTTTCACACAGTTACTTTCACACCACAGGAGTGTAAATGAGTAAGCTTGGCCCTCACTCTTTATTTAGGGGTCTGCAGGTTTATTGGCCCTGAAGTAGTTCTGACATGTCCTGACATTTGTGTATTTTTCTTACTTATAAACATATAAATGTCACCTCTTTCACCTAGTGCAAAGTAAATGTCTAGGATTGAGGGAAGAGTGACACAGATGATCTTGTACCCAGAAGGCACATTTCTGGCATAGTGTAAATATGACCATGCAAACAGACATTCAGGGTAAAACAGTGGAAACTATGAAGAAAGGGTGTTAGGTTTGTAAAAGCCCACTTTTACACCCTATACACAGTCATACATTTTTGTGTCTCTCGAAAAGCAGTTCTTGTTTAACTCAAGGCACAAGTGACCATCGCATACCTGGCATTTCCATGGTGTTTATGGCTGCTTACCATAAACTGATTTCAATTCACACAGACCCTGTGACAAGCAGTGGTAACATTCCTGGCATCTGCGGTCAGTCCATGTGCAGTCACAGGCCTTATCGTGTGGTCAACCGCTTAAATAAATACAAGAGATTCATCCCATGGCTGATCATTTTCATGGTCACAACGGTTTATAAAAAAGGAAAAAGAAACATAAGCATGATGATAATAAAATTACTGTCAATAATCATCAATAACTATTGACCATGCATAAAGACAACACAAAATTTTGCAATGTTATACAACGATTTATACTTTTTGCATTATGATTTACATTTTACACCTTAATATCACAAACAGCTTTAAGCTACAGTACATAAGGCAGTATTTTAGGCAATCGGGACCTAAAGTGTTTGTGCTAAATAACATTATAGGTAGCAGTGTCATAAGCTAACCAAAAACTGAACCAAATATCTACCATGACATGAAGCTATCCAAAACGGGGTGAATATATTATAAACATTAACACCACAGTTGATACTGACAACCATCTGTAATCTACATACTGTAAGGTATTAGCCACCTGTGAGCTAACCTGTTTGTGCTAAGCTACATAAGGCAATATGTTAGCATGATTTAGCAGTGTTATCTACATGCTAACCAAACCATGTAAGTGACATTAAATGACAATGTTTCACATAAACTGGCAAAAGCTTGTGAGAAAATGAGGGAAAAGAAATTAATATTAGTTTTATATTATCAGAATAAGGATTATATTAGATTAAAAAACTTGGTAACATGGTAACAGCTTGCTGTATTCTCCCTCTTCGTACTCTGTTGGAGTCTCAGTGCTGTTCTGAGGTAAATCTAAACTGCTCCCACTGTCCAGAACATTCTGTAGAGCTTCAGAAACCTGTACAGTCCCTAACATCTTCCACACACGCAGGAAAATTATCGGATCTACTGTGTGTGTGTGTGTGTGTGTGTGTGTGTTTGGGGGCGTGGCCTTGTATGTAGATTACCCTGACTGTTTCCCTGTGAACAGGAAAGCGCACCCTGTTTATTTTCTTTATCTTACAAAAGCACAGTGTTTTATTGATATGTGAGTGTACATTAACAAATAAAGATATAAATCTATACATTACACGTATTTGTATGGTTAAAAATGATGGAACATTTTAAGTTATTTTGATGGTTACCAAAAAAAATGCAAATGGTCTCACTGTCAAAACAGCTGACCCCATGGTGCTGATGCTGGTATACTGGTAATCCTGCTGGTAAAATTGCTGGTCAAGCTGGTAACCAGCTATGACGGTCTATGCTGTTTTTTTTTTTTTTTTTCAGTTTTAAGTGATTTCCATTGATTACTTAAAAAAGTGCATTTATATAATAGGCTTGTGTTGTGTTTTTATACAACCCACAGATATTTAATAAATGTAAAATAATGTATTTACATGTTTTTGGTAAATGGATTATTTTTGTCTCTTGTATGTAAATCCATTTAAAGATAACACTACACAGTCCATGTATTTACATCACACATTATTTTCAGTACTAGCTCTTAAAATACAAGATAATGAGCTAAAATGGTAACCAATTTTATCTACCAAAACCTTGCTGCTGGCCCAGCATATAAAACATGCTGTCACGAGGGACGAACACAGCAGCCTTAGCAGTTAGCCCGTGTTGCGTGGACGGTAAACCCAAACGTAGAAGGAGTGCGAGTAGGCAGGATAACCACATGTTTACTCTTAGAACTCTCTTACAAAAAGAGCAAGGATCTACACAAATAAACTTGCGTTCTAGCAACACAACCATTGGTGACGTGATGAAGGGTTTGAGCTGGGAGGTGTGGAATACTGGAATCCGGAGTGCCGCAGGCAGCTGGAGCCGGTAGGTGACAGGGTTGACACGGAAGGAGTTGCAATATGGGCCAAAGAACTTGGGCGAGAGCTTTTTGGACTCCGTGTGAAGGTGCAGGTTTTTGGTGGACAGCCATACCTTGTCACCTGTGTGGTACAATCGTCCCGGAGGGTGTCGACGGCGATGTTGTGAAGGGTAGAGGGTATTGGCGCGCTGGATGGCCTCCTTGGCTTGAGTCCAGGACTGCTGACACCTTCGGACCAACTCTTGGGCCGAGGATACTTCGACCTCCGGTTCTTGATGTTCGAACATCGGAGGTTGGAAACCCTGGCATACCTCAAATGGACTCAGCTTCGTGGCGGAGGAGACATGGAGATTGTGGGAGAGCTCCGCCCAAATGAGGTAGCGGGCCCAGGAGCGCTGACGGTCGGCAATGAAACACCTTAGGTAGCGCTCCAGTTGTTGGTTGGCCCGTTCCGTCCGACCATTCGTTTGGGGATGATAGCCCGAGGAGGAGAGACTGCAGGTAGAATTGATCAGACGGCAGAAGGTCTTCCAGAACTGTGCAGTGAACTGGGGCCCCCTGTCCGAGACGATGTCCTTTGGGAACCCATGCAGACGGACTACATGCTCTAAAATCAGCTCGGCTGTCTCTTTGGCTGACGGAAGTCCGGTGAGAGCCACCAGGTGCACAGCTTTGGAGAGACCATCTACTATGGTCATGATGATGCCCTTCCCTTCGGATAACGGCAGGCCCGCGATGAAGTCGATGGCAATGTGCGTCCAGGGTCAACGGGGAACTGGGAGAGGTTGGAGTTTCCCTGGTGTTGGTTGATTAGAGGTCTTGGCCCTGGCGCACACTGGGCATGCCCGAACGAACTCCTCGACGTCCTTGGCCATTGAGGGCCACCAGAGAGCGTGCTGAATGTATCGGAGGGTGCTGTGTGCCTGGGTGCCACAACAGCGGCGAGGAATGGCCCCATTTGATGACGTCGGCCTTGACAGTCCTGGAAACGAAGAGTCGTTCAGGCGGTGCACATGCCGGTTCGGTCTCCGTGGCTTGTGCCTGGCGGACCCTCGTCTCCAGTTCCCAACGGAGTGGGGCGATGATTCTGGAAGGTGACAGGACAGGCGCGGGGCAGGCCCGGGGAACGTCCTCCTCATGTTGTCGAGAGAGTATGTCGGCTTTGATGTTACTTGACCCCGGGCGGTAGGATAGGTAGAAATTATAATGCTCAAAAAATAGGGCCCACTGTGCCTGCCTTGGGTTGAGTTGTTTCAGGTTCTTGATGATAATGAGGTTTTAGTGGTCGGTCCAGACGATAAATGGTTCTCTGGCACCCTGGAGCCAGTTTCGCCATTCTTCCAATGACCACTTTATGGCCAGCAGCTCGCGGTCCCCTACCCCGTATTGCTGCTGAGTGGGGTAAAATTTTTAGGAGAAGAAACTACAAGGGTGTAGTTTCTGGTCTGGACCCCGTTGGGAGAGAACAGCCCCAGTGCCCACCTCTGAGGCATCCACCTCCACAACGAATTGTTGGTCGGCATCGGGATGGAGGAGAATTGGAGCGGTGGTGAATAGATGGCAGAGTTTGGAGAACGCACTGATGGCAGTGCAGTCGAGTTGGAAGGGATGAGATGTGGGGCGAGTTAGTTAGTGCGGTTAGGGGTGCTGCGACTGTACTGTAGCCCCGGATAAGGCGACGATAGAAGTTCGCAAACCCAAGAAACCATTGAAGCTGTTTGAGAGTCTTAGGGGCCAATGACGTACAACCTCAAGCTTCTGTGGGTCCATGGCCATACCCAGGGACGAGATGACAAAGCCCAGGAACGTGGTGGAGTGCTTGTGAAAAGCGCACTTCTCCAAGTTACAGTACAGTCGGTGGGCGAGCAATCTCTTAAGGACAACCCTGACGTGTCGGATGTGTTCTTTGGCGGTGCGGGAGTAGATGAGTATATCGTCTAGGTAGATGAATACCAATTTTCCCAACATGTCCCGGAGAACATCATTGATAAACTGCTGGAAAGCTGCGGGGGCGTTACAGAGTCCGAAGGGCATAACCAGGATTTCGTAATGTCCTTTAGGGGTGATGAAGGCTGTCTTCCACTCATCGCCCTCTCTGATATGCTCAAAGGTGTAGGCGCTCCGGAGGTCCAACTTTGTAAAACTGGTGGCACCAGAGAGGGCGTCCAGTGCTGAGTTGGTAAGAGGCAGCGGGTGTCGTTTTTTTATGGTTGTTATTCAGCCCCTGATAGTCGACACAACGACGTAATTCACCCGAACTCTTCTTTGAGAAGAAAACCCCCACGGCCACGGGCAAGGAAGAGTGTTGGATGGTATTCTGACGGAGAGCAGAGGACACATACTCCTCCATCGCCCGCGTCTCGGTGGAAGAGAGAGAGTATAGACGACCGCGGGGTGGAGTGGAACCTGGCTGGATCTCAATAGCCAGGTCGTAGGGCCAATGCAGAGGAAGATGGTTGCCACGTCTCTTACAAAAGACCTCAGCCAGGTCTCAATATGCAGGAGGGATGGTGTTGGTGTCGACATCGGGGGCCTCGGACTCCCTAGAGCACGTCCCAGCTGGCGTTTGCAGAGTTCGAGGCAGGTCGGGCCCCATTGCAGGATCCGGCTTTTAGACCAGGAGATGAGAGGGTCATGCTGTAATAACCAGGGGTATCCAAAGATGATGGGTGGCGAGGAAATGGAGGTGAGGTGAAAGCGGATTTCTTCTTGGTGTTGGTCAATGGTGAGGGTGATGGGCCGAGTCTGGGTGGTGATAGGGCTGGAGGAAAGGGGCCGAGCGTTGATGGATGTCACTCGAATTGGCTGGGATAACGCCTCAGTCTCCACCCCCAATCTCTTGGCATAGGAGGAGTCAATAAAGTTTCCGGCAGCCCCGAAGTCGATGAACGCGGACCGTTGGACTCGTCTGTGGCCAAATTGGAGGTGTACCTGAACCATGAGACGCGAGATGCTCGGTGTGGTGGCGGCGAGATGGAGGTGACCCGGTGAGCTGCCCCCCTGATTCACCGGGCCTGATCGTTTCCCGGGTGTGAAGGGCATATAGCTCTATGGTGTGCCGCTGACCCACAATAGGCGCAGAGTTCCTCCATGAAATGTCATTCTCCTGTCGTTTAAGGAGGCGCATCCTAGTTGCATGGGTTCCCCGGCTCCCGCGTCAACCACGGCGGGAGGTGAAGACCCGGCAGACGCCCTAGCGGTGGTGGTGAAAGCTGGTGATCGGGGCGTGGAATGTGAAAAAAGGGGCGTGATGGGCGGCAGGGTTCGGGGGGCTGGCTTTGGAAGAGCGAGCAGACGCTGGTCAATCCGGAGGGCGAGCTGGACCAAACCCTCCAGTGTAGCCGGAAGCTCTCGTCCGGCGAGCTCGTCCTTGATGTGAGAAGCCAGTCCTTTGTAGTAGGACAAGTGGTCTGCACGGCGAGTGTACGGAAATCCGTGGTGTAGCGGCTCATGGACGACCCACCCTGCCGCAGATGGTACAGTTTGCTGTCGGTCTTCACCTCAGCAGCAGGGTGTTCGAAGGTCAGTTTGAGTTGGCGGGTGAATTCTCCGTATGAATAGGCCATGTCCGAATCTGACCTGAGAACTGCCGTGGCTGACTCAGCTGCCTGCCCGGATAGCAACGAGACGAGAAGTGCAACGCGCAGTCGGTCTGTGGAGTACCTGGTGGAATTGAACTCAAACACAAGATCTAATGCTGTTAAAAACACACTGCACTTCCCATCTGTGCCATCCCACTTATCTGGTAAAGCTATGAAAATGTCAGTGGGGGTAGGGGGCGTGGCAACAGCCGACTGAACAGCCGCCTTGCGGAGGGTCGCGTTCTCCTGCCACAGCTCCGCCACCTCGCGGACGTCTTGGAGCTTCTTTCGGAGAGACACGACTTCACCACGGAGCTCATAGATCAGATCGGCATGCTGGTCAACCACAGCGCAGAGGCGAGCAAACTCCGCTGGGTTTACTGCTTTTGGCTCAGTCATTCTGTCATGAGCAACCGAGGGACGAACACAGCAGCCTTAGCAGTTAGCCCGTGTTGTGTGGATGGTAAACCCAAACGCAGAAGCAGCGCGAGTAGGCAGGATAACCACGCGTTTACGCTTAGAACTCTCTTACCGAAAGAGCAAGGATCCTCACAAATAAACCCGCGTTCTAGCAACACACACTTAATCAAGGAAGCAACCTGAATAGGGGAGTACTCACGAAATTGTCGGTGGAGCGTTAGAGAAGGCATATATGAACTCAATGACTGAGCGATGTGAAGCGCCATCTTGTTTCCTTTTATGCTTCCTTACAGCGCGACCGTCTTACTTTCGGGTCCTCGTGCCGGTCGCGGAGCGAGTGTGCATGACACAAGCTGGCCTATGCTGGATTTTTCAGCAGGCATGTTGGTCTTCTATCAGTTATGCTGGTTCACCAGCTAAACCAGCACCAGACCAGCACTAACCAGTATTAACCAGCATAGACCAGCATATAAATCATGCTGGTCTATGCTGGATTTTTCAGTAGGGCAATAGGGCACTAGTAGCTCTGTGGATTATCTGCTGTGGCGATCCATTGCTGGGAACAATTGATTTGTTTTGCAACAACTAAAAAAAAAAAAGATAATTGCTATTAAATAGTGAGTTAGGCTACTCAATAATGCAAGTAAAGAATGATTAATATGAATGAATACAACAAACTCAAAAACTGATAGTTTTGTTTTCTCAAAATTGGAAACATCATTACTTAAAAAATTGATGTAAATGATTACCTCAATTTTTTTTAGTTTTGCCAACTTATTCGGGTTTACAGTGCATAGAAAGATGGGCGGAATGGTGGCTTAGTTGTTAGCACTTTTACCTTGCACCTCCAGGTCATGGGTTCAATTCCTGCTTTGGGTCTGTCTGTGTGCATGGAGTTTGCATGTTTCCCCCGTGCTTGGTGAGTTTGCTCCAGGTTCTCCGGCTTCCTGCTATGGTCCAAACACAATGCAACTTAGGCTAAATGACATTTCCAAATTGCACAGAAATGGTCCTCTGGAGACTCACTTCAGTATCCTTGCAAAGAAAACTCAATGGACGGCATCTAGGATGACCTGGAGTCCTATGGTCCATGAGGTCACAAATAATTGGACACAACTGAACAACTAAACAAACAAAGAATAGATAGATCCCAAAGGAAATTCCAGCAGCAATGGAGACCGTATAGTTTATATAGTAATCAGCCATAATATTATGACCACCTGTCTAATTCTGAGTACACCCCCAGCCTTTGGCACCAAAACAGTAATGGCCTACAGGTTCTGACACCTTTCTAATACAACCAGCATTAACCTTCTCAATTTGAGCTACAGTAGCTCTTCTATTGAATCAGACTTCCCATGTGCAACAGTAAGCCTTGCCCAGCAAAGACCCTGCTGCCAGTTCACCGGTTTTCCCTCGCTGGATCACTTTTGGTACGTCCTCACCACTGCAGCCTGGAAACATTTCACAAGAGCTGCAGTTTTGGAGTGACCCTGTTTACATTGGTATATTATTATTGTTTTTGATTTTACTTTAGTTGTATTGTTTTTCTATTTCATTTTATTGTATTTTATTTAGTTTTTTTCTGTGAGAGATCAAATCCTTAGATTTCCTTAGGCTCTAAAGACTTAGTGTTAGGGTTTTCTGATAATTTTCCTTTGAGCATATTAACCTTCCCAGGCTTCTACCTTTGTTCCTGAGCTCTTCCTCATTTCTCATATGAAAACCACTCACTTACAATATACTGCATTAATTTGCACCAATTTTTTAAATAAATGTATTTAAAGACACGTTTAAACTACTACATCTTTTGTTCTTTATTTAACGATTCATTTCTTAAATTATATCGCTGTTTTGCACTTCTGCTCACCATCTGTCCATCAATCCTCTCTTCTTCCCCACAGCCTGCCCGAGTGAGATGCTTTTAGCTGAGACAGTGAATAAAACTTAACTTTAGCACCATTCCTCAGACTTAGCTTCTTCCATCATCCAAAAAGCCCTGCTGAAATCCAGCACAGCAGCAATGCTATCCTAAAGCCTCCCCCCTCCCCCCCCCTCACACACACACACGCTTACATACTATAAACTATAAAGTGTTCTGCCTGACTCATTCATCTTCTCATGCCTCTTCTCTCACACATATGATGCATCTGTCTACCAACAGTGCTCTCCCACACACATAAAGATATACACTGCCAGCCCACACTCCAGCAGCCAGGGTGCACTTTGCCCTGAATAATTTAACAGCCTCAGCAAATCTCACAGCAATTTACACCTTTCCAGGCACATCCAAACTCACTTTCACACACATGGTATATATAAATATCTAAAGTTATATTACCTGAATAGCACATCAAATGCAGTTTACAATGCACACACGTATAGGTTATTTCTGTACATAATAAATATGTTGGTTAGGGATCTTGTAAGAAGACCATGAATAACACTGTAACTTAGCAACTGGATAATGACTAGGACTGCTCAAAACACTTTACAGTAATTGATTGCCCATCGCTGGTTGTTCACGGGTTAGTATTTTGATGATGCAACAACCTTTTGTGATCTAGTTTTTGCATGGGAGAGATGCCATTCCTGACAGTCAGACCAACACTTAACAATTGTAGGTGTCTGTGAGCTCAAGTGTACTAAAAGGGTAGGTAATGCTTTTATCTGAGTATATTGAGCTGCTCCATAATGTGGTAAAATTTAAGTTCCAAAGAACTTAGTGCCTGGCTCCACATGGTCTAGCCTTCACTTTCCTTGTTGTTAACAAAATGAGAAGATGTTGCCTTTTGGCTGAAATTGGAAAATTGTCCAAAAGTGAATTTTTAAATAATTTGCAACTGCAGTATAACATCATATTTGTAATTAATTTGTAATTATAGACTGTATCCACATAATTGTATTTCTCAAGTATTGTTTCTTGTAAAGAAAGCAGAAGAGACAAATGGTGCATAACTTTCTTAATGTAATTTACCTGTTTTAGCCCTGAAGGATGAACAAAAAAATTTTAACAATGCAGTGTTTATTTCTTGCTATTCATTTATTACAACAAGTCGATAAAATTCTTGGAAAATCTTTTTTTTTTTTCGGAAATCGGAATTTCACACTTTTGTCTGGTTTTATTTTTCAGATGTTCCGAACAATGTTCTTTTTCTTTGTCTGTAAGGTTTTCTAATAAAGAACATTATTTTCTTTAATGACATACAAATATACAATTTTCTGGAACAATTAATGTTCGGTTGGAATTATATTAATGTTAGTGATAATGTTGGGTCATTCTTTCTGCTGCTATTGTTAACCCAAATGTGCAGAAGTCAGGAAATAAACATTTGTGACACTCGTAACAAGACTCACCCATGCCCTTGGGTACCAGAAGCCAGTCTGTCCAGTCTAATCCCATAGAAAAGCCAATGCAGCACAAACTGCCAAGTCAATGTCCGCCATGATCGAAAGGCCCTAGAACACCCAAATCACAGTGCCCAGTAGAAGAAGCTAGTCTGGCATACAAATTTCCCAGATCTCATTCTAATTGAGCACCCATGCAGTCTGTTGGACAAATAAGTCCAATCCATAAAAGCCCCACACCACATCCAAAAGCACCCAAAGGATCTGCTGCCAACATCCTGGTGACAGAAACCACAGCACACTCCCAAAGGTCTTGTGGAGTCATGCGCATAGAGGAACCTACTGTACACTGTACAATATCAAGCATGAGCAATCCTGAGCAAAATGAATATGTTATTTATGGTGGTGGCTTTTTGTACAATTTTAGCTTAATTTGTAATTTTTATATAAAAACTATTGTAAGATAAAATAGAAGTTAGAGGATTATTGTTTTGACTGATATTCATGTATTTTACTTGATAATAATATATCAAGAAACAGACCCTTCATGTACATACTTAAGATGATTATTTCTACATGGTTGTTTACTTTTAGGGGTCTACTTGTGCGATATGATTAACCATAATGATCCCACTCGTAGCATGTAGTGTTCTGAATGTGAATATCACACTTATAACTGAAATATGCAGGCAATATTTAATGTGTTACTTACTGTACCCAGCATGGTGTCTGGGATAATACACGATTGAAGAGCAGAAGAGTAGTCAAGTGATATACTTGCGAAACCTCTTTGATTATTTTTTATTCAAGCGTCTACATTAAAAACATAACCAAATGCCTCCTATTTCATATCAGTGTTGTTTCAAGTCCATAATACATTTGCTATAATTAGGTCTTGCTCTTTATCTAAGCTGTAATGATTTTTAGGCACGTTTTTATATGATGCTTTAGTATTAATTCTGAGAAACGTCATAACTAAATGTTCAACAATCAATGCAAAAAGAATGAATAAAACAATAAGTCAAAAAGAAATTTTGATGCCCTTCTCAGATTGCAACCACACCACAGAGCATGGCTTTTCATGATGACTTTGGTTGTAGTATATGCACTGTGCAATTGTTTCCAGGGATCTCATGAGTCTAGTTTCAATCTGTCTCAGATACAAGGTTTGTGTGGTTTTGAAATGCAAATTAGGTAACTCTTCTGTGCTCTTATGCATAATGTATGTAGCCAACAAAAAGTGCAGCATGGCTTGCTTATTTTATCTTTGTCCTTTCTATTTAGGCCTATAATGCTGAGTCAATTCAATATGTTTTTGTGTATGCACAAAAAAAACATTTTTATGATCTTTCAGTGGCAACATGTGCAATTTCTAGGAAGTTGAGGATACAGTCATACTAAACATAACTTTTTTTTTTTACATACACATCATTTGCCATGCCACAAAGTCATGCCTAAACTTCTTATAGCTGAACTTTAACAAAGTTATTACAAACAATTGTTTATTTTTCACAAATCAGCAGAAAGAAAAATTAATTTAATTTAGCAATAATTGTAATAAGATTTTTTTTTCTAAAATAATTGCTCTCAGAGATCAATTAATTGTAAATGAAAAATCTTTTCTTTTTTTTTTTGACTGGCTGCCAAACAAACAAACAAAAAAAAAATGTAAAATTAAGGTAAAATACTCTAGTTCATATTATGTGTATGTGTAATTTTATAAAGTTATTTTGCAAGTTTTTCCTTCATCAAACTAACAGCACTAGAAGTTTAGCAGTGAAATACAGTTATTTTACAGATTTTTGCTAAATTTATACGATTAAAGACCTTCAATAAAGCAACAGCACTACAAGTTTAGCAGATAAAAAACATTATTTTACAGATTTGTCCCAAATTTATATGATTAAACATCTTTAAAGCAACAGCACTAGAAGGTTAGCAGTAAAACACCATTATTTTACATTTAACATCTTCATTAATCAGCACTAGATGTGTTGCAGTAAAATGTTTTTATTTTACAGTTTTTTCCAAAATTATTACAATCAAACACCTTCAATAAAGCAAAAGCATTAGACATTTAGCAGAGAAACCCTGTTATTTTACAGATTTTTCTTAAATTCCTATGAACACACATGTTCAATCAGGTGTTACCACAAACTCAAGATTATAATATTTGTAAAATAGCCTGTAGAACTGTGGCACAGTATAGTACAAGTATGATGCAAGATACATTAAGAAGAGGTTTTATAGCATTACACTAAAATCCTAAAATGAAAAACAAAATGAAATATTTAGATGATTATGCTATAAGTAGAACATTCTTTATCACAAACTTAAACATTGTTGTGAAATATCCGTGACTAAAAACCTATGAAGAAATGAACAATTTCAAACAAGAGTCAGAATGTTCAATTCAAGTTGAATTGGAAACTTTATTACAAATAAAGTACAATGTGGTCCCTTTTTTTACTCTATAGTTCTTATATAATGTATGTGTACAACTAACTTTACCTTTTAGTTCAGAATCCTAATGCCTTAGTGCAAGTAAGTCAAATTTAAAACGTACCTGTTAGGAACCTCCACCAGAGGTCACTGTTCATGTCTGTGTAGTTCTTGTTGGTTGACTCAGTTTCCCAGAAGGCACCTCAGTCAGGTGATGAGTGCTCACCTGAACTGAGGTGGCTCATTAAAGCTTCTATAAATAGCAGTTTGTTCTGGGAAACTGGGTTGAGCATTGTTTGTGATTGTTTTTGTATCTACCGTCATGTGGGCATTCCTTTTGTTTGGTTTTTGTTTATCCAAGTTTATATTTTGGTTTGTTTTGTAACCTGTGCTCAAGAGGGCTCTAGTTTAGTTTTCTTTATACTCCTTGTGTTACTGGATTCATGGAGCTGTCCTGTTTCATGTTTAGCTAGGCTGTGTCTCCTCAAGTGTAAAGTGTAAGTACTGTTCTGTGTCTTCCCAGTGTCAGTCTTCTTGTTTAGTTCTTTGGTTAAAACTTCCCTTGGCTAGCCTCTAGTGGGATTGACTGCTAATGGTTCTGGTCTCTAGCAGGTTAGCCGCTAGTTTGGTATAGCCTCATGTGTGCCTTTCCTTTTGTGTTCCGGTCCCCTAGGTCAGTACTAACCCGGTTAGCCACTAACCCCATTAGCCACTAACCTGGTTAGGTCAGCATCCAGTGTCCCCAGTATTCCATGTAGCTACTAACCACTAACCCAGCCAGTCTAGTCCCTGAGACCCTGTCTTTAGTCTCTGTTGCCCCTGGTCCCGTCCTGTCTCTCCAGTCCCGCCTCGTCTCGTCTCTAGTTCCCCTATGTGTCTTTAGTTAGCTCCAGCTCCTGGTTCCCTGTGTCAGCTCCTGTTCCTGTGTTTTTTCCTGAGCCCTAGTTTGAGTTTGTTGTTTTGGTTCCTTTGTTTGGTTGTGTCTGTTTTTGAGTTTTGTAAAATAAAAGACTATTTCTGTTCACACACCCCTCTGCGTGCATGCCTACCATATTTGCCCACGGCAACTACATCAGCCGGTCTAGCCAGCAACTATCACCAGCTAGACCCATGACAGTACCAAAATAGCAAAATGTTCAGTCCAGTGTATCCAAGAAAGATCGTCTTCAGTCCAGTGTGTCCAAGAAAAATCGTCTCCGAAACAGGAAGTAAACAACTGGATCCTTGGTGCTTTAGGGTGGATTGGAAGAGAAAAAGTTAATCTTGTTTTCTGTTCCCCAAGAAACAGATTAACAAAGTACCCAATTATATTTAGTATGGTAAAGGGAACTGGGGCCCTTTTTACAGTATGTATGAGTGAACAAAATTGTAATCAGTCCAGTATCATTATACATTATTTTCAGCACTGACGGGCCCTTAAAAGTTATGTGAGACAATACAGAAAGGATCTCTACACAGTAAAATATTGAACTCAAAATTGGACTCCAAGGTTGAAGAAGTTCACTTTTAAATCACCATGAAAAGATTCAAAGTAGTCTTGTATTGCACTCCATATTTACTAGTGATGGACTTGTCTCTCTACAGGGTGCCTCTTCTCGCATGGTAAATGTTTGATCTAAAAATGTAAGCAAGTTTCATTATCACTGGCATTCATCAGAGGTGGAAAATTTTAATGTACATATCACACAGGAGCAAGCAGCTACATATACATAGAGGTTTTCAACATATCGATCTCTATGGAATTAGAACAAGCTGTGTCAATGTATATACTGTTGTATATGTGAGAATATTTACATGAATATATGTTCATATACAGTCATATAAGTATTTACATTAATTTACTGAATGGAATGAGTACAGATACACAATGTTTGTGGAAGTTTACATTTTTGAGAGTAAAAGCAGCTGTTAATGAGTCAGGCTAACAGTGTCATACACTAATACTTGTACTGTAGTTAGGTTTCAGAGTATGGAACACCCACTGACTCTTTCTATTTTTAATGCGCATGCTCTTATGCTCTTAAAAATAATATGGTATTTTTACTGTTAAAAAATGTGAAAAAATGTAATTTTTCAGTATTGAAATAATACTTTAAAAAAAAAACAGTCGACTTAATTTACAAATAATGTCTGTAATTTTACAGATATTTGTATGTAGTTTTTTTTTTTTTTTTAAGGAAAAGTACTATAAAATTTAAAAAGTTATTTTCTGTAAAATTAGGGCATTTTTACAATGTATGAAGAGTGTCAATAACACTGGAGATATTTTATTTATTTATTTATTCATTCATTCATTAATTCATCCATCCATTTGTTAATTTGTAATTTAACAGTAAGTTACAAAAGTTTGACTATAAGTTAAGTTTTTATAACGATCTTTAAAGAAATCATGTAATTTAGATCCAAAATAAGAGTACAGTGGAAAATTGGATTACGAACCTAATTTGTTCTGGGAGCAGGCTCGTATTTTAAAACAGTCATAAACCAAACCGAATTTTCCCATAAGATATAATGGAAACTCAAATTATTCATTCCACAGCCCAAAAAAATAAATACATAAAAATAATTAATACAAAATATAGAGTAAAAATGAAACTAATTAACCTGCACTTTCCTTTTTAAAAGACAGAGCAGTGTTTCTGTGTACAGCAGAGAGAGAGAGTGTGTGTGTGTGTGTGTGTGTGTGTGTGTGTGTGTGTGTGAAGGGGCATGGTGTCCAATGACGCGCGCGCACACAAACAAATGCAGTGCCAGCTGAGAAAATGGATCTTTAACCTCTCTAATGAGACTTGCTTTTGCTTTACACGTGTGCACACGTGTGTTATAATAAACAGTACACGCGTGCTGTACACACAAACATACAAACACAAAATAAAATATGTTTTATGCACACACATGTGGTCACAGTGTTATAGTAAACAGTACACACGTCACAAATGTTGATTATACCAGTAAGAGACATGCACTAAGACCCAGCAGGGGAGACGATTAACCACAATTCTGCAGCTCAAGAGAAGAAGAAAACAGTTGCCTCAGTTGAAATCATGTGACGCCAAAACAAGAAGCGCATGCGTGCTACATGATACTTGTGCTACTATGTTTGTTTTTCAAGTTTACCGCGCTACTCGCAATCCAAGGTTTCATTGTATTTTACTTGATCTTGATCAGACTTAATATCCTAAACTTGCCAGATATTCAAAATGTTATACAAACTTTGCAACTATATTTCACCTTGCAACTATACTTTCACCTTTAAAGAGATTTAGTACCTTTAACTGTAATAACTATGAAGGTAAATGTGTGTTTTTATAAGTCTTTTGCTCATTTCTAGGGAATGAAAACAAGTTTTATTTCTTGTTATTAATTAATATCCTGACAGGTGGCATTAATATGTTCCCCAGGTGCTGGAAAAGCCATCTGTTAATCAGGAAAATGTGATTAAAGGCATATGCTCAGAGTCACAATTCCATTAACACACAGTCAGTTCACTTAAATTGTTATGTGAACAATTAAAAAAAATATTTCTTCATTGAACAGTTTATTGTGTCTTGTGGATAAATAGGACACAGATTGTTTGTATGATTTAAGTGATGGATCTTTGTTCCATGTGACATGACCAAATAATTATCAATAAATCAGAAATAATGAAAACTTATTTTGCATATTTAAAACCCTGAATTTCAGGAATGGTGTAGTTCTAGGTTTAGACAGATTGGCATGGGTTGACACTGGGGAGTCTTTTTTCTTCAGTTGTTTCCTTCAGCAATGTTTTGGTGTAGAAAATTGTTTGGTGCATATAAGTCCTTTAACACTGATGTATGTGAACAAGTGATGCATGATATACATGCATTATTATTGCAATATTTATTAAAATATTAAAATAGGTCAGTGTGTGTTATCTACATCTGATTATATGTTAGATGTTGGATTTTTGTTAAATAAATAAATAAATAAATAAATAATAGATAATAATTAATTAAGCAATTAATTTTAAAAAAGCAAAAACAAATTTTTTTAAGCAATAGCACTACCAAAGGTCTTACGAAAAACACAAATGGCACAAGAGGTGAGGCTATGGCTGATTCCTTTACTCATGCAGTAGCAAATTTATGCAGTCTATGTCACAGTCATATCAGGTGATTATACTGAGTTTGCTCTGCATTTGAGCTGCTTTACTGACACATTTGTAACACATTATCACAAGTAATTGAGAAGGTGCAAATGAGCATGGTTAGTTATTCTATTTATAAATGTAGCTGCCTTTAAAGATAAAGATAGCACAATCCCTCTTTCATTTATCAATACTGATACCAGAACCTTCAGCATCAGTCAATAACAACTGCAGTACAATATGATTTTTTAAAAACTTTTTAAGCTTTTGTTTGAACATTGTTTGCACTTAAGTTCTGTTATGTTATTGATTAGGTCTTCAACAGATTTTGTGTTGTAGGTCTATGTGTGTATTTATGCATATGCTAAGTGTATATAATCACAAACAATTAGAGAAAACCAACATTCATGAGACTAGAAGATTAAAAATTGATGGCTATTAGTAGGAAATTCCTGTATGTCCTGCAGTTAAAAGTATGTTTCCTCTCAAGTAAGTTGTCTCAAGTCTGTTAAAATAAACAGAGACTTTATTGGTATAGAAAGCTTTATTATTTCTTTATGAGTTTAAATTTCACAGCTCTAATGTGGCCTTGGACTGTTAAAAAAAAAAAAAAAAAAAAGCCAGCTCTCAACATTGTGAAAGGGGATTTCATAATCAAAGCATGAAGTCAAAGGCAAGAGATAAAAGGAGAAGGGCTGTGAGGCCTGTCTGACAAGAGTGCCAAATCTCTTCTACCTCTTCCTTTGCTTCATTCTTTTTATTTTAGTTTCAGAGAGAGAGAGGATAAAAAAATAAAACATGCTGTGAATTTTGCCACTTATTAGTGAAGAAAGAAAGGCATCTCTAAGGAGGGATGGTGCATGGTGATGATCAGCACTCAGACGACACACTTCACAGCACTCCTAATTGAAATGTACCTTTTAAGTTTCCGATGGGGTTCTCTTTCACATGCACCATGGTCCACCTCCCCACTACTTAAATGAACACACACACACACACACACACACACACACACACACATTTGTCTTTACCGAAAGCAATCAAGGGGTCTTAATGGAGAAGATCTTTTAAGTCCTGGCAGTTTCTCCTTCACAGGAAAAATCACAGTGGACATTTAAGTTTAGTAGGGATCAGCATACTTGTGCCAAAAGACTGTGGCAACTGTTTGGGAAAATTGTTCTATTTTACTATATAATGAGAAGTATATAAATTTACACACTGGAGCTATGGATTTTTTTTTCAACAAGGTGCAGCATATGAATTATTCCTCTATGAAATATGCTATGCAACAAACATTACAAGCAGTTTATAAATGGTAGTCATGACTCACTGTGAATGTTTGGTGCAAAAGTGCAAATTAATAAATTACACTCTCCAGATCTGTCCATCCTACAATTTGTTTTTCACTGCCCTGTCTTTATTGTCTTTTTTTACCACATGTCAAATGTTTTTTGTCATTAGTAGGGTTTAGCATACTATACATACATTCATCTGTATAGATAAATAAATAAATAATCTTGATGGTAATTAGGCTGACCATGCCTGCTTTTCTTTTTAAGATTGATTTCTTATAAAACTCAATAATAAACAAATTTGTATGAAAAGATTATAACATAGATTATAACATAGAAGTTTCTACTATGTGTGTTATAACATCGAATACGTAATTAATCACAATACACAACTGTTTAAGCAATAACAAATTTACAAATGGTATATCATGTGCATAATTTATTCTAAGAATTTGACAGATCTGTATAATAACTAATTCAACATAATAAGTGATTATATTTTACGACTTATATTTTACCACTGGTTCTATTTTACCACTTTTTTATAATAGTGATTATACTTTATTCTTATGAGCACATATTAGAGGTTAATTAATCTTTTGTTCTTTGTTCAAATTAATGATTCATAATTGGTCACCTGTCATCTGAAAATAACCAATAAATACATTATTAGAGTGATCATGTGCAATTAGGCAGCAAGCTGGCTTAGTGGTTAGCAGTGTCGCCTTGCACTTCTTGGATCCGGGTTTGATTCCAGCATTTTGTTCTGTGTGCTCACAGTTTGTATGTTATGCCCATGCCTGGTGGGTTTCCTCCAGGTACTTGGTGGGTACTTCAGGTGTTTAGCTAACATTAGGCTTCATGTTACTGTACTGTACAGGAGCTAGCAAGCCAAACGTTCATAACTGTATCTATCTTTCCCCCCACTTTTGCTTTGACTTTTGTCCACCAGAGTACACACGGCCGTGCAAGCATTAAACTGATGGAAGTTCGAGAAAAACCCAGAAGTGTTTAACAGTTTTGGAGTAGTGCGACTTCTGTACTTGATAAGTTAAGTGATATAAAAATGGCCATGTTAGTTTGTCAGACAGACAGTGGCTAATGCTCTTATACAAGCATAAAGTATCTATGAATCTATTTGTCAGAATATGTAAGACTATGCAGCTTTAACCCATCCTTAGATTTCCAATAAGGGAAAAAAATATTTTATGTACTCTGGTGGTATACAGATTTATTGATATCTTTTATTTTCATCATAACTAGATATTCTGTGAAATGAATTCATCTTTGAACAATTCTTCTCTTGTTCTCTTAAACCAGAGCTCTGCTGAGGAGGATTGGGGTCATAGGGTGACAGTTGGCCTTTTGGAGCTACTGGAGGAGCATGAACAAGTTGTTGAAGTTGCTGTGGTGTTGAAGGGTGCTGTAGTTGTTGAGGCCCTGGGTGACTATGTACAATTTTAGGAGATATGTTTGGTCAGGTTTGTGCTCTATCCATTGAATTCAAAAAGGACTGTACATATACTCTTGAAGAAAACTATTTTAATTGGAGAGACATGCTCCCCTCAGATTCACATGTTGAGGAACAAACTCTTGTTGCCATAGACTTTTTTGTGCGCATAGGAAAAAAGACTAAAACTGTTCATCTTTGATAGTTTTTAACAGTTATTATATTGTAATATACAACAATCGGTAAGAGACTTATAAGCAGCTGGTGTTCCCCAGGTATTTTCTTGAACTTTAAGGCAATTAGAACCTGTATTCTTCAGGGTTTTTTTTTTTTTTTTACAAACCACTGTTTTCACATTGACCAGTTTTGGAAGCATAAAGTTTTTAAATAATGTTTGTCTGTTTTAATTGTTGGGTATTGTTAGGCCAACATGAACCAATTACATCAGTGGGCAATAATGGGAGACAACTTACTTCACCGAGTAGATAGAGTTTCCCTAAGTCAATCCTAGGGAAATATAATTAATTGAGACCATATAAATATATTGAAATCTTCAATAGTACATTGCAAATATAATACTAACAAAAAGTTGTACCATCAGGGCCTCCGAGTGGAGGTAGGCCAGTGTTAAAGTGCTTGCCCTATCATCCGGAGATCACTAGTTCCTGGGTGATGCTGTAACCTCTCGGCGTCTGTGAGCTCACGCAAGCGGAAGGAGCGGATAGCACTGTCTTCCAAGTGTGTTATGCCGCCCCCAACGGTGCATGAGCAAGCAGTTCGAAAAGATGCTGTCGGCTGGCGTCACATAGTTCGGAGGACACATGTGATAGTCTTCGGCCCTCCCGGCTGAGTGATAGTAGTAGCCTTTATGTGGGAGCCCCCTTCTGACGGGGAGGAATTGGACACGACAAAATTAGGGAGAAAATCGGGGGAAAAAAAAAAAAAAGTTGTACCCTCAGTTATATAATAAAATCAATATATAAAAAGTATACTAACATCATACTTTTACCAAATTTTGGAATTAAACTTTTAAACATACTTCAAAATAATTGTATTATAGAACACTTTCTAAAATATATTATAAGAAAATATACTTTAAATGAAAAGTTAGTCTAATTTCCAAAGCATACTTATTTAAACTTTGTTTAAAAAATTTTTGGGGGGTATATATTGTTTTAAAATATGCTTGAAATAATAACTGTAGAAATGTACAGAAAGTATACATTAGAATACAAATTTTTATATACGGTAGTCTCAGTATATTTTCAGTTAAATTTAAACATACTTATTCATATGTACTTATTTATGCTTATATTAAGTGCACTACTCTCTTGTGTGCACACTTTCAGACTCGTTTTTTCACGCTGAGTCTCTCTCTCTTGCGCACGCCCTCAAACTCATTTTTGTGCGCTGAAAATCACTTCTGCTCATTCAAGATATTCAATAATAATGTGTTTGAACTTTGTCTCTTTGTCTCTCTTCTGTGCGCTCACTATCATAAAGCTACACTTGCACGAACTGCGTTAGAACTCTGCAACTATTCCGGCCAACCAGAGACTAGAATCAGCGCAACACCAGGCGTATTTTTTCATTGGCTCCCCAATTTTTTCTCTCCAAGTTTGAATTCACGGCTGGAAGCTGCATCTTTTAGTTACTATATTATTTTCATCGAGATAAGGTGAATTTCCCGGTTTTTATTAGGTAGTTTGTAATTAAGTACATAGTTTAAACTATATAATGTATTGTCTAATGCGTTATTGGTAAATCTTATGTACTTTGCTTCTGGTATGATGCCCCGTAGCTCTTGGTCTGTTTTCAGTCTCTGTGTAACAGCTAGAATCAACACACCAGGTTTGAACTAATACTGTACCTGTATATTCTAATACTAATGTTTGTCTTTGTTCAGACAACAGTTAAAATTTTTGTTTGTGTGTTTGAGACAATCTGACGTTTTGTTGAACACAAATAAACTATAGTACTGGGTTTTTTGATTTTTTTTAAAACATCTTGTGCAAATTAAATCTGTTGAACTCATGAATAATATCCCCCTCATAATTACCGATGTAATATTTTACATCAGTGTTTCAAAAACATGTAATAGTATATAAAATGCTGTCACAAGCTATCGTAGGGTAAGCACAGAAGCCTTAGCAGTTAGCCCGTGTAGCGTGGATGGTAAACCCAAACGCGGAAGCAACACGAGTAGGCAGGATAACCACGCAATTTATCTAAGAACTTTCTTACATGAAGAGCTAGGATCTACACAAATAAATCCGCGTTCTAGCAACACACACTCAATCAAAGAAGCAACCCAAATAGGTGAGTACTCACAGAATAGTCGGCGAAGCGTCAGACAAGGCATGGGCGAACTCAATGACTGAGCAATGTGAAGCGCCATTTTGTCTCCTTTTATGCTTCCTGAAAACCCGACCGTATTACTTCCCGGTCCTAGTGCCGGTCGTGTTTCGAGTGTGCATGACAAATGCATTCAGCATTGGAAATTATCCTAAACATCTTTTGTGTACTGGTAACACATTTGCAATACAATATTATAGAAGACTGTGTGTACTGTATGATATAATATATATCTTTTAGATAAAGTCCTTCCATGCGCCATCTGGTGGATATTCAGTGAAGCACAACACATTTATTTAAATGCCCGAATGTTGCTTGTGGGATTTCGCAGCATGGCGGGTGACGAATTGCAGCATTTCGCTGGAAAAAGCACGCATTCTTAATGGCCACATCTACTGCACATGCTATTAAAAATAACACTGGGGATAAACAGAGTTTTAAGGTGCAATCAGTGCACATTTACACCACTCACTAAATGCAGAACTCTTCTTGGAGCTTGCTATCTCCCTAATTTAGTGCCATGCCTCATAGTTCTGGCACTTACAGTAACTGGGCTGCCATTGTGCTCTAGGATTGGTTCCAATTTCAGAGCTTTGGTGACCTGACCATCAACAGATGAAGCCAACTTATTTTAATCAATCCTAACACTAAAGTTGAGATTTGCTATTGTTAAATCTTAATGCATCTTTTAATGCTAGAATTAGCCTAGTGCTGTTAATCGCGCTCTAAAATGCTTAAATATTTTTAATGCTATCCTAAAATAACAGGCTGGTACTGCTTACCTGATCTTTCATTTGATTTTTCTTGTTGCACTACAGCATTATCACTAATAAACTATGGAGTGTACATCTGATCTATATGAGATAACGGTGGGTTAGCTGCTAACTGTTTACTGTTGTTTAAACCTGTCAACAGTGTGTCACACACTATATATCTTAAGATGTCAAACCCCTGGTCCCCATTGAGGTTCTCTCTTTTCACGCAGATCTTGTCTTGCCCCATTACTACCTCCTCACTTGCTCCCAGATAAAAGGCAATTCAACAATGATGACTGATTCTGTTTCTGTACTTTTCATACAAAATGCTGAGGTGCATGGATGGCACTGTATTCCCATGCTGAAACAGCTGTCTGAATAGGGCTAGTGATTCAAGAAGTTGTGTGACAGAAATTTGTCACTGGTGTAATGACCTGTACTTATGACAGTAAGACAGAAAAACTTTAGTGAATTACTAAGAAACTGAACATATTAAATACCAAGTATATTAGTTATTTGGTCAAAAATTGTTCTTTTCTGGGCATACATGCCTTTTTGCTAATTAATAAACCAGTTATAAACAAAAATTATTTTTTTAAATTGTGTATCCTGTATCCTGAGAGTAATCTCAGAGTAACCAGAGCAAATCTTCCTCTAGGTGGATTGGTGATGTGACATGTGGTTGTTATCTGAAAATAGTATCAGACATACTGTATGTTTGGTACCCATTAAAGTGACCAAGCTAGCTAGGACTAGAAAGAACTAGCAAAAAAATGCATACTCTTCCACTGCAATTTTTTAAGTGAACTGTTGCAAAATGTTAGGGTATGTTTCATATATATACAGCCATCAGTGATAATATTACAACACAAAACATCAAGTCTAGTACTGTGTACAATTCCCTTGTCCTAACTAGGTAGCTCTGTCCCTTTTTTTTGGGATTGGACCAGACAGGCTAACTTTTGTTCCCTACAGGTATACATGAGCATTTGTTGCCCATGATTCTGTCACTAGTTTACTTATATATATTTAATTAATTTGTTAATGTTGTGTGGTATTAATGTTATGGCTGATTTGTATACAAAAAAAGCACAGCACAGTATAAAGAACCATGGTGTAGAAATAAATAGTGCTCAATGCATTAGTTGATTGACGTTGATTGTTCATCGCAAACTGGAATCTGTTTTAATACAGACCAATGTCTGTAAAGGTGCAGCATAGTCTTTTACTGTACTGTTCAACATGTCTAGATAATACTGTTGAACCTTGGACCTGCATGAACATCACCAGAAAACATCAGCAGCTGACACAAGAAGAAATTTGTTTCTTAAGCAGCAGGTCAGTATATCAGTAAATGAACTGCATTTTCTGTGTAAAAGAAAAAGATAGAAAATTTGGAGAGATAGAACATATTGGCATAATCGTAAATAACAGATGTTGCTGTTCAGCTAAAAGTGACATGAATGATGCCCTATTGTACTTCTAGACAAAGAAGAAAGTTGGGATCATGCAGAGACTTTTTTTCTTAAAAAAAAAAAATATATATATATATATATATATATATATATATATATATATATATATATATATAATATAAATTTGTCCTAAATAATTGATTATAAAATAAAAATGCATAGAAGAGATAAAACCTGGGCTTTCCACCAGAAAAAAATCTCTTCCCACCAAATTTTCACATTGCTGTGGGAAACTGTGGGACACTGACTTTGAGCAAGAAGATCTTGCTCAGTGTATAAATTCATTCAGAAGGTGTACAGTGTGGTTAAAGTCACGTCATGGATGTATTTCCCACAACACCCTTGGCCATGCTGGTTGTGATGGTCATGTATTCAAAAACCTTTCATAACACGACCGAATTCACAAGGAAACAAATAGAAATTAATGAACAAATAGTATGAATTAACTTGTTTGTTTGTTGGTTTGTTTGTTTTTCATTCTTTCCAGATTTGACTGGAAGAGAAATGTTGAAACTCTTCACAAGCACTTATTGGCCTGGGCCACCACTGCTGGTGTTCAGTCAATTTCACACAGCACCCAATACTAACCAGAGAAAAGTCACAGGTGTATGCTGCTTGTTTGGACCAGATATACAGTGCAGCATATTTAATGTGACACCTGAGCGCATGCCAAAGCAATATTCCTGTTGTGCTGTTTGTAGTTGCGATGGGAAATAGTCATGCACACTGCTGGAGCATAAAATGTAAGCTCTACAAATGAAATACAGCAAATGGAGTGTTTTGTTACACTCAGTTTACCAGATGCTTTTTGGTTTCTAAATATAATGCATGGGAGGTTTACAGATTTTTCTTTTTATGTCTTTTTACATAATGGTTTTTTATGTATATAAAAAATTATTTGTTTGTTTGATTGATTGATTTAATTATTATAATTGTGAAATGGTCCTAAAATGACCTTCTCAACATAGTTCAACGTTACTGGCTTGGGTATTGATTCACTCAATAGTATTTATTAAGGGTAATAGGATGAAGAGAATTTAAATCCAGCAGTATTCAATCTCTATCATTGAATTCAAATGATTAAAGTTTGCTTCAGCTAAAGTGTCATCTTTATTAGAGGGAATATTGCACTACAATACAGCTACAGTACACAGTAAAGTGTCTTTAGCTATTTTCTGACACCAGGTTCACTTGTATCTACACATTCTACAAATAAAATGTTCCCATTAAACATGGATGTGCCATTAGTGCAAATAAAATGCTGTTATTTGCTGATATAATCAGGAATAACCTGGATTTATGTTTGTCTGAACTGCAGTTTGTCTGAAATGCAATGCAGACCATTTTTAACTATCCAGACATAACTGGAGTTGATTGGGGATCTAATAAAAAGGCACTTGATTATATAATTGAGGTAAACAGTGTCAACACATTAAAGCCAGTTACAATAGATAGTTGTCATCCTTGATACTGAAACACAACACAATTTACTTCAAAACACTCCATGTTTTATTACATCTTCCATAAACCAGTGTGATCAATGTGATCCATGAAGTGTAATGCTTCATTTTAGCAACCTTTGATGAAGCAAAAACCTGTGTTCACTTCAATGGTACCTTAGAAGATGTAGAGATTTGTTGTGGGTATGAGATTTTTTATTTATTTTTTTTAAAGGCAGAGTTGTGTCCTGGTCACATGTTCCTGTTTTTCTTTCTTTTTTATTTACTACAGTACCTTTATGTGTGTCCACTGTGTGCATCAGTAAAGTGACAGCTATGACAAGATGACTAGCATGCACTTAGCTCAGGTGTTTACTCATAAGCCTAACCAGATACCCAGAGGTCACAATAACTTAGGATAAGTAACAGAATAAATAAATAAATAAATAAATAAATAATAATAATAAATGTAAAAAATAAGGTAGGCTCTGGGTTTTGCATGAAAATAGTAAAGAGCAAGTGCGATAATTTTACCAAAGGAAATCATCTTCTCCAGCATGCTCAGTAAAACCTCACAGCTGTTTTAATTATAGTACTATGCCAGAGTTATTCTGGTAACTTTGGTAACAGGTTTTTGCTTCCATCTAAAAGCTGGTCTGTCAGGTAATGACAGTTGCTTTCTTTACATGCATGCAAATATTCTCCTGCAATGTTTTTCTTTTGTAATGTTTATTTGTTATTATTTAAAGTTATGTTTGGAAGTAGTAAAGGGGTTTGTACATAATAATGCAGACATGATAAACATATATAGCAGAATTTGTACTAAAAATAGTATGGTGATAAGAATTTAGCAAATTACTGTATACCTCTCTTATGCTACTGGAGGCTTAGAGTTGTCTATACGTTCAACCATATGTTGAGCCATAAACAATCCATATGACCTCTACTGCAATGTACGACAAAGTAATACTGTGCAGAGAAAGTGCATAGAGCTGAATTAATCAATGAATGCTTATTCAAAGTTATATGAATACATAACCAAGCAGTAAACAAACAGCTCCAACCATTGCCATAGTATTTTATTCATAATGTGTAAAAACCTGTCCTTGAGCAGATCATAAAACATAAAATTGATTGCATAAATAATTAAAACAGATCTCTCTCTCTCTCTCTCTCTCTCTGTCTTACATTTTCTCTGTAGATGTTTGACAATGTTAATCAATCCTTAGTTGCACACTTGTACCCGATTAATGCGAACATGTTGTTTGTTTGTTAGCTTGTTTGTTTGTTTGTTTATGCTTGTAAATATTATGGAGGTGCATAATAAGTAAAAAAAAAAAAATCCAAAACAAAGAGTATGTAGTCAGAAGCATGAATGTGAAATGGTGACAATTACTTACAAGCCAAATTGTGAGTCAGTCCTACCGTGTTGGATACCATGTTGGGGTAGAGTCAAAGATTTTAACTCTTTTTTTTTTCCCATGCACAGTATGTTAATCATGCTCTTGTTGATTGTTGTACAAGAAACTAAAAATAAGATATAAGCTTATTTCTAATCAAAATCTGCTAATAAAAAAAATGTTGCTCTGTTGGCAATTTTTTTTTTCTTTTAAGGTTTAGAAATGTATTTATTTATTTATGAAAGAAGTCTTTTTTTCTGCCATTATTTCAAGAAATGTTTACTCAAAATTATAGTAACATTTGATTATAAATAAGCGTAATATTCTTATATTTCACTTGTTATGAACTTATTTTAAGAAATCATGGCTATGTTTGCCTATATTTATAATATTTCAGTTCCTAAGATGTAATTTTTTTGCAGTGCACTACTGTGCTAAAAATGGTCATTTTATACCCAAAATGGTCATATTTATACCCAGATGGTGCAATACATATGCACCATCTGGGTATAAATATTCATGATGTTAGCTTCTACTGCTATGTCAATGACATAGCATTGTCTGTTTTTATTGCATATTTGTATACTCATTTCATATCTATCTATCTATCTATCTATCTATATATATATATATATATATAGTACAGACCAAAAGTTAGGTGGCACGGTGGTGTAGGGGTTAGCACTGTCACCTTGCACTGCCAGGGTCCGGGTGCGATCCTCGGTCAGGCTCAATTCCCGTCGTTGTGTCCATGGAGTTTGCATGTTCTCCCCGTGCTTGGTGGGTTTCATCCGGGTACTCCGGTTTTCTCCCACAGTCCAAAGACATGTAGGTTAGGTTAATTGGCATTCCCAAATTGCCAGTAGTGTATGTGTCTGTGTGAGTGAGTGTATGTGTGTGTGTCTGTGCCCTGCGATGGATTGGCACCATGTCCAGGGTGTACCCTGCCATGTGCCTTAAGTCTCCTGGGATAGGATCTAGGCCCTGACCCTGAATACAGGATTAAGCGGTATAGTTGATGAGTTAGTGAGTGTGTGAGAGACCAAAGGTTTGGACACCCCTTCTCATTCAAAGAATGTTGAATTTGAATTTGTATTATGGCAAGAAAAAAACAGCTAAGTGAAGAAAAAAACGAGTGGCCATCATTACTTTAAGCAATGAAGGTCAATCAGTCTGAAAAATTGGGAAAACTTTGAAAGTGACTCCAATGTGGTCACAAAAACCATCAAGCACTACAAAGAAACTGGCTCCCATGCGGAACGCCCCAGGAAAGGAAGACCAAGAGTCACCTCTGCTGCGGAGGATAAGTTCATCCGAGTCACCAGCCTCAGAAATCGCAGGTTAACAGCAGCTCAGATCAGGGAGCAGGTCAATGCCACACAGAGTTCTAGCAGCAGACACATCTCTAGAACAACTGTTAAGAGGAGACTGTGTGAATCAGGCCTTCATGCTAGAATATCTGCTAGGAAACCACTGCTAAGGACAGGCAACAAGCAGAAGATACTTGTTTGGACTAAAGAAAACAATAAAGAACACAATAAAGAAAACTCTTTGAATGAGGTGTGTCCAAACTTTTGGTCTGTACTGTATGTGTGTGTGTATATTATATAGGTTGGTCAGTTCCAATAAGAGTTTTCAATAGGTGAGTAAACAAGTTCAGGTCAATCCTTACTACATTGAGAAAACTGATACTACATTGTCTCCAAGGAAGAAAAAAAAATAGCCATTGATTATTGAACAGTAATAATGACCTACTGTATAACATACTGAATGGTCTCACCCCACAGTACATGAGCAAACCTATTTCTATTACGATCAGCTACACCTGCTTTTTTATCAAAAAGTGCAGCTCCTTTATCATATTTTAATGAATTATAATTCCACTATGCAGTGTCACCTAGAAGAAAATAGATTCCATTTTGAATCAAGCCTTATGTTTATTTTCACCCTTGGCTTGAGCATTAGGGATCTATAGCTACATCCAGATTTCTGTAAAGCTGCAATGACACACTATTTTTAAAAATGTTAAACAAATAAGACTAAATTGAATTACAACCTAAAAGTGTGTAGGTGTATGTGCATTCGTGTGTGTGCATTCATGTGTGTGTGTGTGTGTGTGTGTGCGTGCATGCACCTGTGTCAGTGCTATGACTCAGTTAAGGCACTTGTAAGCATATACATTTCATTATTACTGACACCCTTTTACTATAGAGCACTCAGTGGACATTTTAGGCAGGTGTGTGGTTGGTTCTGCAATAATATATGTGTGTGTATGTGTGTGTGTGTGAATCCTCTGGCTGCCCTACTGACAGATGTGTACTTCTGCTGACAGCGTTGATCTACAGTAAGTCAGCCTGGCTTCACACTAAGCTATTACTTAATTCATTGACATTTGCTGTAATTGCCTGGGGGCAGTTTGCCATGGAAGTATGGGGTCCTAACAGGATTAGATTAGAAAATAGAATTACCATTTCAGATTTAAGGGGTAATCTGAAAGATGCTTCGACATGGCAGAACAGAGAAAAGCGTGGGCGCCCTCTGGAAAGGTCTGTCAGGAAGCTTGAAGCCAAAAGGAGCTGATTTCCTCAGGAAATGTTAATGCACTAAAGTTAACTCATTGAAAGGAGGTATAGAGCGACAGGGATGTGAGGAGAGGTGTGCGGCTGGCCGTTATGGATGGCTCCCCATTTTTCTCCCCTGTTTCTACTTGGCTGGTGCTTTATCATGGCAGCTTGCTGCAGTTCCTGCAGAAATGGCCTGTCAGGGCTGCTTGGATGTGTCGATTCAGAGATAATGACATATTGAAGGCTATGAACCACATTCGTGTCACCCTTCTGGTAATTGGTTCCTCCACCAGTTTATTGTCTCCTGCAGCAGTGCACATCACTTATAAGAAGGAAGGAGACATTGTGTGTGTGTGTGTGTGTGTGTGTGTGTGTGTGTGTGTGTGTGTGTGTGTGTGTGTGTGTGTGTGTGTGTGTGTGAGTGTCATAGGAATTCCAGAAGGAATCTTACATCCCATCTATTCATTGCCATACACTTGGTAAGTGTATATTGTATTAAAACAGAAAAACTGCTACATTTTTCAAGATTTGTCACTTCATGTGGATAAAGATCCACATTCTTTCATCTTTCGTCTATCATGATCCTGATACATGGCCATGATATACATTCAAGTTGACACAAATAATCCCAACCCCCACGAATAAATTCATTAAATTGCATAATAGAAAGTAGTAGTAGCTGTAGTATAGTGAAATAAATGTTCTAACAATAAACTAAATTGTGTGTCAAGGTCTTGAACACAGCAAGCACATTCAAATTCGCAAGTTACTGTGTGCACTGATTAAATGTCACTGAGCACATCAAACAGCCACTACTGTGTCTTTTGTTTAACAGTGGAACTCTGATGGGTTCCACTCTCAAAAGGTTAAGGTACGCACTCACAGATAAGTCATCTAGACTGATATTCATCGTACATACATAAATGATAGCCATGAATCAAGCAACACTGTGGGCACAAAATTTTAATCATACCTGGTTCTTACACACAATTTTGAACCTACCATCTCCCAAAATCTTAACTACACAGCAAGATCCTTAGTCTTGAATTAACACCCAGAGTGTTGATTTAACACTTTGAGTACATTCGTGACCATTAGGTCATATATAAACACTTGGGGTGTTAAATCAACACTGGGAATTTTGCAGTGTAGTCACAATAGTTGTAACTTTTTCTCACCGTGGCAATTGCACAAGAAAGCATTATCTGTGTATCTGCTCTGTGTGACAAAATATCATTATCCTCATGTTAGATTTGTTGTTTAGCTTTAAAAATCAACTGCCCACACAGGCAATGATTGGTGTTTCCATAAATCTGTAATTGTGCACAGTTAGTGTAAACCAAATAGTCTCATGAAACACTGTAATATTATAACTGAGCTGAAGATGGAATCTCCTCTGGGAATAATACTTGTACTTTGTTAAACTAATCCAGCATGGATTGTGCTAGGTTGGGATCAAACACAATACTGATGCTGCCCGCCATGAGGTGAAGTATTATAGCAACCATATTTTCTCCCAAAGTTAATCTCTCAAGGATACCATAATGCTAGGAAAAAGCAAAAACTTTTGTGCGTGCTGTATGTACTTATGCCATATTAAGTTTTTCATTTCCAAGATTTTACTGGTCTACATCAAGAAAAAAAATAATAATAATACCTTGATATAAATAAAAACCTCAGATTGGTGTAAGAACTGTCCAATGCATTAATAACACAGAACAGTACTGATTTTTTAAAACTAATTGGAGATCATTTAAATGCTTGGTTTACAAAGAAAATATATATGTTTTTTAAACTTCATATCTATATTTAATAGTGAATGTAAGAGCATTTGCATACACACATGTTTGGCTGGGAGAAAACCACTTACTGTGTCAGTGAGTCTAATCTTTAACTTGCTAGTTAGCATAAAGAATGGACTGTGGAGTATTCGAAAATAATCATGTGATTTGAAATTCAGGGTACAAAGGGAAACACATGAAGTAAAGCATTCATCACGCATAGTGGCAACTAAAATAAAAAAAAAATTAAATTAAAAAACCTCTGGAGTCAATGTTATGATCTGGCTTTGCTTCAATTGATCAGGTCTAGGCTCAGCGACTTTATGTGGCAATAAAATGAAGTCAGCTGACAACCTGAATGACAAGGTTATCACACCACATTGAGTTTTTTTTTCTCCCTGATGGCACAGACATTTTCCAGAACTCAAATTGATTGGTTCTAAGAAGAATTATTTTTACACATGAACTGGCAACCACATTATGTGCTGTAGTTGCTGATTATAATCACTGTGCTGAACAAAATATGAGTCTGCAATTTATTTATTTATTTTATTTTTTATTTATTCATTCATTCATTCATTCATTCATTTATTTAGTGGCCAGACTGTGAATTACTGTCTGGAACAGTCGTCAAAACTTTCAGTAATATGTGAGAATTCAACAGTAGTTTTGTGTTATTATATTCAATTTCAACTCATTACATATGACTGAGCAAAAAACATTGATTTGAATCTACTGACTATGTTAATGTTTCTATAGGAAAGGTGAAAGCATACAGTAAAAGCATTTTAAATAACTAGGACCTTGCTGTCATTTGCATTTCCAAAAACCAATTAATGCTAGACTGTGTAAAAATTATGACTCAAACGTTTAGCTTTGATGCACTTAGGTTACAATGTGTCATTGAGCGCTGCTGGCAGTCACTGACTTAACTGGTTTCCATTCCACCTGATTTATCCTTGCTTGTTCAGAAATGAGGTTGACAAAGATGTTTGAGCAATGCCCTCGGGTTAGACACTTTTTCCAGCTAAACTTGTGCTGTCAGCAACTCTGTAATTCAAATTCATTGGAAGTAGATTGGGCTTAAAAACAAGGATTCAAAAGTAGACTTTTCTCTTTCACCCACTTTCAGTAATCACTTTATCCTGGTAAGGGTTGAAGTTGATCTGTGAAGTGTACATTTATAAACGGGTCACAAAAATAAATATAATAACATTTATATATTGATTAAAATTAAACAAATACTTTATAGATTTTAAAGATTATTTAAAAAGTTTTCATTTTAGCTTTAAACACAAAATTACATCAATTTCATTAAAATTCTTAAATTGTCTGTAATATTTAAAATGTAATGTAATGTAAACTTTATGAAATTTGGTTTCATGCTTGTAAATTGATTACCATGAGTATATTAGATTTTCAACAGAACCTATGTGTAAAACTGATGAACAGTACTATAATTGGATTGCTATTGTTTATTTTGACAGTTTGTCAACTGTGAAACAAATTGGTAAAACTAATAACCGTGCAAATTAAAGCTTGATTACTGAAATCCTACTTTCTAATTAACTGCATGCTAGTATTAGCTACTGTTACAGTATACAGTGCAGTTGCATTGTGTTGCAATGCAACTGCACTCACACACACACACACACACACACACACACGCACACACACACACACACACACACACACACACACACACACACACAATTTAAAAATATTTTTGTATTAATTTCACATCCTCTTCAGACAATTCACATATACTGTATAATAAGAAAAAGATTTTCACTCTTCTAACAGTTCCATACAAAATTTTCCACAGCCTGAAATTTCTGCTCTCCTTCTTCTAGACTGATCCATTTCATTTCTTTGCACAGCTATTCGTTACTATTTTGAACACACAAGTTCAATAACATTGGTGTACGTTATCAGCCCAACAGTAAAGGGCCTTGTACGTCTAAGTGCATGTATATGGGATTGTGTAAAGTGGCAGGGTGTGCTCGCTATCTGTCACTCACAGTTCCACTGCAGGGCTTTTGTGTTGGGCTCAAAAAAAGGTGTTGCATTCTCCCTGCACAGCAATACCTCTGCAACTGAGACAGATTCACAGTCAGCCACTTCCCCCTGATAAGTTGGCACAAATGCCACAGTGAAGCATTTCCATTAAAATAATCAACGGGAGAGAGAAACAGCTCCGTACTTTTGTTGGAGACATAAGCACTCTCTCCCACACGCAAACTCACACACATTCAAGAAAAGATGCGTGGTAGGAGGTGTCTTTGTACACTGACTTCTTTGTTAATTACAAACGCCCCTGATCAGGTTTTTATACAAGAGAAAACCTTAATCTTATAAACAGCTGATCCGTTATTACAATTTTAGAGACCTTAATCCGAATACTGCAATCTGAATCCTTTCATGTCACCCCACACAAAGGGATGTCTAAGACAGGGTGTGATTTAATGATGTATGATGCGCTTATCATGTTAAGCTTTGACTACTTGTCAGCAGACTAAACAGCCCAGTGTCAACCATGACATGCGCAATCAAAACAATAGAACAGCTCGTTCCTCACAAGAGTCCAATAACTATTATTTGTGCCCCAAATTTTCTGCTCATTTTTGCAAACAGGTCCCAGACACTGAAAACTGTCTGACAAGCATCAATATAAAAGAAAACCTGCCTCATCAATGTCAGAGGTGCTTTGATGGTTCACATCCATGAGATTTAGCCCTACCTACCCTGCCACTTCAAAGGAATAAAGCAGGGAAAATCACATACAGACACACACTGAGTAGACACAATATAGAGACAGGTGTGCTGTCATTACTGCTTCCCACATGGGAAGACAAGACACAATACAAGAAATAGATTAAACTGGCTTCTGGAATATATTTTTATAACATTTATGTTACAAGAACTGTTTTTTTTTTTTCAGACTACAATACTGTATATATTACAGTAAAAAAGAAACATATTATAAATACATGTACTAAACAGATACAAATAGGATATATCCCATTCATCTTATACAGTATTATTCTTCTTAATATATATATTTTTTAAGCTTGGCCAAAAGGGTCAGAGGAATTCAAAATAAGAAAAGATGTCCATCAGGACTGGGATCCCACAGGATCGAATAAAAACTAAATTACTATACAAGTTAATTTCTGTTTTTGTTGTTGTTGTTGTTTGTTTGTTTTTATAATAAAAACAGCCTTACATTTGTCTTTAATGAACACTTGAGACTTTAATTATGAACTTGAGCTGATGCTTGCATTTGTGCTGTTTCCCTGTGTTTCCTGGATTCTTTTGTTTCATTTGTTTTATTTGTTTTAGATTGTTTTATAGAATAATATAATAATAATAAAGAAAAATCGGTCTTAGATCACATCCACTTAAATCCAATATGAATTTGTTATATGCAGTTTTCAGAGCACGAAACACATGCACAGATACAAATAGTACCACTGCCTTATACCCCTTATACTGTATATGCATTTGGGTGTCAAATGCAATAAAAACCAACTGGGCATCTCCAGATCTGTACTTTCTGAAGTAAGCACCATTCGTCTGAAAGATATTTCTTTAATTATTGTTTAATGATGAATGGGGAGTTGCTGGCAAATAGACTGATCCACCTTCCAGTGTTTATTATTTGCATTGCATCTTCACTATTTCAATTCTTTAGTACTACCATGAGAAAAAGTCTGCACTAGGCTTGGTCAAAGTGATTTGGTTTAATAGCTGACACATTGCCTCTCCCAGTGATTCCTCAAGATGCCCGTGCGAGACTGAAGCTGAGAGTTAAGCATGAGAAGCTGGATTGTGCTTTCCCCCGTCTGCTGGCAGAGGAAATTATGGGTAAATCAGCTTAGAGTAATCCACAGGCTTGTTGTGTTGGATCAGCTCAGGCAACTTGACACCACTGTATACTTCTCAGCATGCTGAGCTTGTTTAAATGGAGCAGTGACAGACCAGTGCTTTCTGCTGTGTGGACTCAAGAGTGTGCAATGTTTCTAATAGTGTTGCTGAGAAAATAAAAGATTTAAACTCTTGTGGGCAGACAGTGTTGATTTGGCAATCCACTTTAAATATGAAAAGGGAATAATAATAATAATAATAATATTATTAATAATTATTATTCATTATTATTATTATTATTATTATTATTATTATTATTATAATGCAATTATTAATAAGTTAATGCTATATTTTGAATGCATGAAAAAATGCATTTTCATACATTTGTTTCCTAATTACTCAACCAATACATTCCATTCTATTCCTAATTTTATGTTTATTTCTTTTCTTAGCTTTTTATGATTGATTCATATTATCTTTGAATAATCACACAATACTCTCACATTCACATATATTATTTTCTTATCAGATAAATAGAACATTGCATTTGTAAACACAGGGCATTAACAAAAGAATACATGTTCTCTCCAATGAACAGACTTTTTTCCTTTACCACAAGGACATTTTACCAGAAGGCAATTTATTGAATGTTGTGTGGGGACATGTGTTTTTGAATCTGGATTGTACTGTAAACCCATCTCAGAATAGCTCTCATTTAATTAATTTATCATTGTACAGTATATACTCTGTTTATCTCTGTGTATCTTATTAACTTAATGTACATACATTGAATATATACTTCTTTTTTCTTTTTTCTTTTTTTTTTACAGAAACCAAAAATTCTAGCATTGCCTGTGTGATTTACTATGCTTTGTGAAATGCAAATCTTTAGCACTGTGAGGAACTTCATGAATGCTGACAGTGCTCATACGCTAATTCTGTTTCTGTGGGAATGTGGAGGACACCGTCTCAAAGTCATTCAGTTCTCCAGGGCTGTTAGCAAGCAGATTGTTATAAACACCCAGTGGAACCCACGCCCCACTAAGCCTTTTCCTGTCTCTCCCCAGCCAGAGTGCTCTGTTTATTATTTTCTCTTCTCCAAGTTAATTAGTTATTTGAGAAAAGGCTTTTTTTCTTCTTCTTCTTCTTTTCAATCCATGGTTGCCACTGTGGAACAGTAACCAGAAATCACTAAAGGGGCTGAGTGGGTTTGCTGGCATAAATTATTATTATTAACAATGTACTTCATATTTAGCTAAGTGACTATTTGTTTTATAAAATACATATAGTAAATAAATTTTTACATCTGGTCATGTTTAAATCCTATGTGGACTTTAGGACAATTTGAGACATTTCTTCCAAGGTCATTGTTTAAGCGTTTATTTATTAATTGTCTTTATTAACTGTGGCTCATTAATTAAGTTTCAAGCCACACTGGGTCATATCACTTGAGCATAGGGATTTCTTGGTTGCAGATAAGCAGCTCAATCAAGAAAGCTTTCTCACATTGTAGGAATCCATAAATAACAGCTAATACAAACTATCTGTAGTCACCTAAAGTCTTTCACTCAGGATCATCATAAGCTGTTTAAAGATTTCTATGGCTACAATGCAACATTTGTCCTGGTTTTGCTGTGGGTGGAGTGTTTGTGGGGCATAAGGTTATGACAAGATTTTAAAAATAATCACTTTTTTAGTGACACTTAGTCTAATAAATCTGCTAAAACATGACCAAAAATCTTTTACTTTGGCAGGAAGGGGTGTTGGCTGACAGTGATTTTTTAAGCACAGTCTGGTTGAAGGGATACTGTATGTAGTATCCTAAAAGACAGACAATCCCCTTGGCACAGTGTATTGTTTAAAAGTCCATCCATGGCCTACTCTTAACCTACAGCATACAGTAGGTCAAGTTTGGGCTAAGTTTGGACTGTATGGTATACAATTCATCGATCTTGATATAATCTCTTATTTTACCAGAGTTGAGCTGCCCCAAAGAATCATATACAGTGGAACCTCAGTTGACGAACATAATTTGTTCCTAAGTTCAGATCGTAACCAAATTTCTTCTTCGCTGCACATTTGCACAACTGCGCTACATAAACAGGACACCACATCATCATTCATAAGGTGTAGAACTCTGTCGTACCCCGGGGCATTCCACTGTATTGCATTTTTATCATTATTTGTACTTATGGCCATATAAACTAACTTTTCACTATAATAGAAACACCTGTACTGTATCCTTCATGCAAATATCCAATCAGACTGTCATGTAGGAGCACAATAGTTCATAAAATCATGCAGGTACAGGTCAAGAGCTTCAGTTACACATCACAATGCAAAGAAATATGTTCATGCAGGATGGGCTGGCTTAAGTATTTTAGAACCTGTTGATCTCCTTGGATTTTTACAACAGTCTCTGGAGTTTGGACAGAGTGTGAAGAGCAGAAAAGCATTTAAGGATTCATGTCAAATTTTATGGAAGGTGGGTTACAACAACAGAAGTCCACATCAGGTTCCACTTTTGCGAAGTGGCAAAAGAATAGGAATCTGAGGCTGTATGGGCATAGTTTTACCAAACTGAGAAGTTGAAAATTAGAAAAAGGAAAATAAACATTGTTTATCTGTTCAATTTTGTTTTCTTCTGTAGTCACAGATTGCTGTTTTTAGCTGATAATAGTGAAATACAATTTTGTACAGGTTACCCAAAAACAGTGTTTTTCATATCCAAATAGAAATAGAAATATATAATAGAATGATTATTAACTATTAGTAACTGCTTAAGATATTCTAACTACCAGCCATTGGCCATTAGAGACATATGGATACCTCCTTGTGAGCACACATGCTGAGTCTTTCCAAAGCCTTATATTTACACAGGTTGCAATATTTTGTTAATAACAGAAGCCTTCATACTGTCCCTTTTTACTTCTCACCCAACACATGTTCAATCATATAGAGCAATCCCATTAGCAGCTTGTGACCATTGTTGGATCAGTTATCCTGTCCTCCAAAGCTGGAGATAACCTCTATTCATCACCTTAACCATGATGAGTTTCTTCATAGATGATTATGGAGCCTTGTAGCACTCTGTACCATGGAGCTGGTTTTAAAGCTTTAACTTTTCTAGTTTTATTTAAATAGCACTCAGTATTTTGTTCATTACATGAATGCAATGTGACTGAAGTGTGTAGCTTTACTCTTAGTAGCTTTTATTAGTTTCATGATACAATTCTTAGCTTGAACTCTAATAAGTCCTAACTTTTCTAAATGGTTGGCTGATTAAGGTCCTTGAAAATATGCATTACTGAGACTATATCTGTAGGGCAAAATGGAAGACACTGCGACAGCCTCTTCCAGTCATCATCAGTCTAGAAAACCAAGGGAGTCATCTCAACCAAAGACAAATTGACCCTCTCCCTCCATCCCTTCCTCAGTTTCAGTCACTGACACACAGCCTTCCCAAGTAGTCCAAGAGACTTCTTTAAAGTCTATAAATCTATATTATGATGTGTCTTTAAAATTAATTTTCCCTTGAGAACATGAATCACATGACCGATCCTTGCCATGTCCTAACTTTGACACTTTGTATGCACATTTCACCAAGATGGATTAAAATTAGCCTATGCTCCCTAAATTATTGACTTCGCCCTGGTTTCTTTGGCCACATCTGCAATTCATTTCAGCAGACAAAGGAGGGGCTAAATGAAGAACAAAGTGTGTGTGTGTGTGTGTGTGTGTGTGTGTGTGTGTGTGTGTGTGTGTGTGTGTGTGTGTGTGTGTCAGAATAGACAGAGAAGAGAACAGAGAAGAAACGTGAGAAAGATGCATGAGGAAGGAAGAATTGTAAGTTTAGAGCTAAGTTTAAAGAAGACTTTACCTTACACCTTTAAAAAGTCTCTAGGGGCTCTAAGGAACATATGTCTTGTTGATTAATAATTATGCAAATTTTACAGTACTGTAATTGTGAAAATCTTTTTTCCATTACAGGGTACTGTTCAATAAGCGGAGTTCATTTATTGAGGATAAAAATTCTGAAAGCTGTAAATTTTTTATTATGTCATTTATTATTCAAGTGATCCCTATAAAAATTTTACATTCTAATCATATTAACAAAATTGAAAGGTGAGAATAGTTTTCACTTTCTCTGCACTTCCTTAAATGTCGTTACATTTGTGTTTATCTCTGATACACCTACTCTAAATTTAATTTGTGCCTTTGGTGAAAAATTATAAGTATATTAATGTTTTATAAGGAAAGACAGTTACTTGAGAAATAATTAATAACATTTAAACAAAATTGGAAAATGAGGTGGTTCTAAGGACTGTTGTGGATTCAGGCAGCAAAATATAATAGGCCGTCCTGCCCTTGTTTTCTCTTCATTACTATTCATTTTCCCAGATACTGTTATAAATGATTTAAAAATCCCTAAAATAAGCCCCTGGGTCCCTGAGTGAAAACGGGGTCATAGGGCCTCAAGGCTCATTGAGCCATATGGGTGTGAAGGCTGACACAGGACAGAGGGATTTTTGCTGGCTACACAATAAGGCTGGCTAAGATAGAAAAGTACCTGAACAAACAGTGCATCACAGCTTGCTGCATATGGGGCTTCATATCAGAGTGTCCTTGCAGACCCCTGTCTACCACTCAAAGCAATTATGATGTCACATGAGCATCAGAACTGGACCATGGAGCAATTGAAGAATTTAGCCTGGTCTAATGAGACATGTTTTCTTTTACATGAGTTGGACAGCCAGGTGTGTGTCTGTCAATGTGTCTGTGTGTCTGTCACTTACCTAACGAAGAGATGACAACAGAGTGCTGGTAGAGGCAGTGTGCTTCTCTAAGCAGTGTTCTCCTGGGTGATGGGACTCATGTGTCTGTCTCTTTGATGCATACTACCTACCTAAACTTTGTTGATGACCAAGTGCACTCCTTAATGACAATGCTATTCTAAAGCAGTGGCCCCATTTAGCAAGATGATTTGGCCAGAAAAAAATCAGGAATGGTTTGAAGAACATGGATTTAAAGATGTGGGCTGGGCCTCCAAATTCCCAGATCTTAATCCAATTAAGCATCTAATGTAGATAATTCACAAAGAACCCATGAATTCAGTACAAAGCTGTCTCAGTGTGTTTAGACTCAGACATGTTGAATTTACTGTGCATAATATTGATTTTAAACCATAAAATAGTGGATGCACTGTGTGTCGGGGTGCTAGCCAATACACATTTACCAAATGCAGTGATCTGTTCGGGCCTCACTGTCTTTCCAATTCCCTGCCATTTCTTAAATATGAGGCACTTAAATAACCGAAAGGGGAAAAAAAAGTCACACCTTTTCACTATAGGATTTGCTCCTCTTTCAGTACTCAACTGAAAGTACTACCAACCTAATCAATCAAAAAAAGCCACATTCTTGTAATCAATCAGAGAACAGGATATTTTTACATCTTGAATGATCATTTTGCTACACCTGAATGATCCCAGTACAGTATGCATATTTTCAATTCAATCCAAAATTAAAAGATTGGCTTGGCTCAGATCAGATCAAATCTGATCAGATTTTTCACATAACCCTTTAAAATTGGCAGGTGAGCCAACAATCCCATTTGCATATCTCAATTTAAGTGCCAGTAGAATCATAACCAAAAACGATACTGCTATAATTCTTTTTGTATAAAAAATCAGAGCGTTTCCACATTCAACATGCTCCTGTGATACATCCACCCCCACCCCCACCCTAATGCAGGTGTGCAAATTGCATAAATACAGTATGCATTTCCACCTAAAACACTATTAGGCATTATGCATCCAGTCATGCATGTTTTATAGATCTGAGATATACAGTATACAGTACATCATCAGATCTAATGCATAGAGATCTATGTTGTGTTTGCATGCTTGTTGTGGCGGTGATGGCATGGGTACACAAAATTTGTCTTATCGTGCATTCTCTGGTGCTACATTATATAATAACCCGTACTTACACTCTTGCGTGCATAAATGCCAGCGTATAAACTTGGCTGCTTTTCAACAGGCCCACAGTTCTGTCCTTGTTCCTCTGTTCCTTTCATATAAAATGCTGAAGCACAATGGTTTCACAAAATTCCTACCCTGAACAGGCTGCATGAAAGGGGTCTATTTAATATACATAGTAATTGTATTCTGCATGTTCTCAGTTCAAAACCGCTGACATCACTCCTGAGTAGGCTGAAGACCTGTGCCTCAAAGGTCTCCCTGCTGTGACTTCTCACAGACCAAGTGCTCTACTTTGCAAATCAGATTCTTTTAGATCTCATCTACCCTCCACTATTGTTAGTCTCAACCAGGTGTTGTAAGTGGACTCTGGAACTGCCAGTCTGCTGTAAAGAAAGCAGATTTTATCTCAGCCATCACTTACCATTACTCTCTTGACTTTCTGGTATTAAGTGATACCTGGATATCTCAAAAATAAATAAATAAATGAATAAATAACAGCTACAGTACCATGATTTTAATTCTATTTTTTTATTCATCACTTACACAACCATACACAGTATGATATGCAGTGAAATGCTTTCATGACTGCTTGTGACCTAAAAAAGGAAATAAGAGAGGCAAATGACAATAGAAAAGAATGTAAAACATACAATATGCAATATGTAGTAATTTGTTACATTAAAATAAAGTATAAAATAGAAATATACTACCGCTCAAAATCTGGGGTCACTTTTTAACTCCATGGTCATTCTGGATTTTAATTTATTTACACTATACATTGTAAAACAATGCTGAAGGCCTCCAAAATATGCAATAATCTTCTTTGAAAAGTTATTTTTGAGATGTGTCTGCAACCCAAGATCTGTAAAGCCCTCATAATGGCTTTTTAATGATTTTTAAAGCTGGTAACTCTAAATGAACTTCTCCTCTGCAGGAGAGGTAAGTTGTTGTCCTTTAGTATCTTCCTGACCTTAGTCCTGCACTGCTTGCTGTAGATTGAGTGCAGGTCAGGGAGATTGGTATGAATGATGCGCTTAGCTGATCACACCACCCTGGTGCTGTTTCCAAACCAGGGTGTAATGTTTCCCATCAGGATGTTCTCTATGGTGCAGGAGTAAACTAAGCACTTTAGAGGGCAGTCTTAAGTCTCTTGAGTCTCTGAGTCTGAGGTTGTAGAGACGCTGCCGGGCCATTTTCACCATGGTGTCGATGTGACAAGACCATGACAGGTTCGTGATGTGAACACCGAGGCCTACTCTATTCTTATGTGTTCTCTTCGGTGTTGGGTGTAACGCGTTAGAGTACTCGGTTTACTTTTTTGATGTAACAAGTAATCTAACGCATTAGGGCCGCCATTCAAGTACTCAGTTACTTAGTTACTTTCAAAAATGTAATCCGTTATTCAGATAATTTATGTAATCTGTGAGCCAGACAGCAGTCATTCCCAATCCATTAGTGTGTGTGTGTGTGTGTGTGTGTGTGTGTGTGTGTGTGTGTGTGTGTGTGAGAGAGAGAGAGAGAGAGAGAAGACGTTGTCCTAGAAGCCCTGCCTCCGATAACCCGCCTCCCTCTGTAATTCCTGCTGTTATACCCCTATCTCACCTACAGTATGTGGTTTGACACATAGCCTATGCGAGGACTGATGCGCGAAAAGATGGAAGTCTAATCACAGCACCGAAACTCGCGGGGAATCATGATGAACAGTACTTACGGCCACCCCGCACGAAACCGCATAGGTGAAATAGGGGTATTAGTAGTTAACAGATAATGGGTCAAACTTCACTGAGTGATGATGGTAGAACAATTATAAAGGTCTTGACTAAAACATCATGCATGAGGAAACACAAAGGAGTTTTCATTTTCGGCAGTGGAAAAGTACTCTAACTAGTTACTTTTATCAGAAATGTAACGGATTACTTTTTGAAGACAGTAACAACACTGGTTCTCTTACACTGGCAGGAGTTATGATATAGGTCTGGTGTTGTCTGAGAGATGGTGTTTTACACATGTTTCCCTGTCTCATTTTGACATCTCCTTCTTTGACTTCCATGTTGTTAGGGTAACATGTCCAATCAACCTCCTCAAAAATGGACATTCTCCTGAGCCTTTAAGAATGCCTGACAGTACTACTATCACTGATCTCAGAGACTTAACTTCCACTTTGAGAAATCCCATGGACTTGATCTTCAGCCACCTCTCTCCAGCCAAAGACATCTATGATAAATCTTTGATCATCACCTGGCATCTTTTACCATCTCCTTCTCTATCCTGTATAAAACCTACTTTTTCTCTTTCTTTTTCTTTAGGGTTTGAGAGGTTCATGGATGAGTAAGGTGAGGCAAGATCAGTGTCAATGGCTATTGCTATAGCAAGGAAAAGGTGTCAGGTCTGGAAGGGATGATAGGGTGCAAGAACACAAAGTGGAGACTTCTGCAAGTAGGAGAGAATTATCAACTGTATTCATGCAGGATCGAGAGGGAAATGGTAAAAGATGCCAGGTGATGATCTGACAGACTATTCAAGTGCTTTATCCGTCATTTCAAGACTGGATTACTGCAACTTTCTCCTGGCAGGTCTACCTCTGTGAACAATTTAATCTGTGCAATCCAGAATGCAGCTTCACGACTTGTTGTCAATCTTCCTACAGTAAGTTCTCCTACACCATCCCATTATTTTGCTCCTTCCATTGGCTTCCTGTAGTTCTACATCAGAATTAAAACAGGAAAATAAGAAATTCTCAAGAAAGTCACGAAATGCAGGGGCCAAGCAAGTTCCTGCCTTGCCTCTCCTACCTTTTCACCAATTGTGTCCAACAGCTGTTTTTTTTTACTTTAAAAAAGAATGGATGAATTCACTTATGATCTATTATGACAAATGACAAACCCAAACACTTATATAAATGTAAGGTAATATTTTTGTCATCCTAGTTATCTTGGTCTTACCATGTTAGTTTTAGGGACATGATTTTGACAACTCTTACATCTTTAACAAGGAAGAGATTCAAATTCAATAGTCTCTCTCCCTCCCGCCCTCTCTCTTTGTCAATTCTGACTTCTCAGAAAGGTTATTCTTTCAATTATCTGAGACATCAAAGAACCCTCAAAAGAGAGAGCAAACCTGACAAAGCAAATGCAACTTGCTTGTCAAGTTGAAAATAATTTAGTGTCACTCATTTTCTCAATTGCCACAGACTTGAGCCGAGGGATACTCATTGGTTTGATTTGTAAAGAAGACCAATATTTTATATTAAGGCGGCAAATGAGGATGAGAAGCAGGATATGATACTGCCATTGTTTCAGTTTTGGAGCTGCCGCTCTGTGCTAATTAGCAGCAGTTGGAACGAATGTGTGTTTGTGCGTGTGCGTGTGCGTGTGTGTGTGTGTGTGTGTGTGTGTGTGTGTGTGTGTGTGTGTGTGTGTGTGTGTGCGTGTGTGTGTGTGTGTTTATTTCATACGTTATCTTGAGTTCAATCATTCTCTCTCTCTCTCTCTCTCTCTCTCTCTCTCTCTCTCTCTTTCCAAACTTACCCTGTAAAAAGTTTTCCCTCCTTTCCCTCTCATTAGGGCAAAATAGGCCCATATTTTGGAGCTGTAACATTATTGAATTAACTTAATCAACATTTTTCTTTTTACATAATCTCATTATTATCTCTTTTTTTCCCCCTTTCTCCTGATCATAGACAAGCAAGTCATTAAGCTGATGCCCAGTTTATGCACGATTCCAGGAGCAACTGCTTGAATGTCTTTTATTTTTGTCCTTTATTTCTTTTACTATTATTCTGCCTTTGATTTGTACTTGCTATCATATAAGTACTAAAACAGTTAATCAAAGCTGAAGCACAATGTAAAGAAAATGTTTAGAAAACTTAATATGGGAAGATTCCATAAATAAATGAATAAATAAATAAATAAATAAATCGCTGGTACAAAAACACCACTGAAATTTGTAACTTAAAGAGCTAGTATCGACTTTTATTAGCAAGCTCCTTTAGGCTGCACACCATTATGAGAAGGTTTTGCTCCATTGTTGTTCTAGAAGCTGAATTCAATCACAGGATGAGCAGAGATATCATAAGAATATAGATGAATGCAAGATAAGTAATGGGAAAACCTGATATACAGTATATGTAGCACATCTGGGCATTTTTGAGAACTTATGGACTTTTGGTGAAATAGATGTTATTGAACAAGTACAGGTACTGTACCAAGCTGGCACTGGGCCAGAGCATGCAAAGAGCATGCTTTGTGTGTGTGTGTGTGTGTGTGTGTGTGTGTGTGTGTGTGTGTGTGTGTGTGTGTGTGTGTGTGTGTGTGTGTGTGTGTGTGTGTGTGTGTGTATGTGAGAGAGAGAGAGAGAGTGTGTGTTTGTGTGTCTGACAATCAAAGCTGTGAAAGTAACAAGGTAGGGGTACTGTACATTTAGACAAGTTTCAAAAGCATGGGTGTAAAAGTGAGTTGAAAACATATTTTGAGCAGGAAAGATGTTTTTTTTGCCATTATTGTTTGTCATTTTCATAGTTCACACATGCAAACACAAATACATACGCATTAATTAGTCAGACTCCCCCCACCCTCTCACTCATACACACACACACACACACACACACACACACACACACACACACACACACACACACACACACACACACAATCCAAAGCATTGTGTCCATATATCTGGGGCAGGCAATTTGAAGCATGTGCTTATTTCTTTCAGCGCTTTATCTCTTTGACAAACACTTCCCGAGCAAAAATAAATCCTGCAATGAAATTTTATACATACAGTAGGTACGCACATCAACAACAAACAAGACTTTCTTTCTTTGGAAAAGGCAACAATTACACAGTATTTATACTGATGCTAAAGGGAAAACAATTCCAATTGATTAGTGGTAAACAGGTGAGTGACAGCTAAATTTTAGGTACCTGTGTTTGTTGGGTTATTTCTGTGGTCATAGCTTGTCTTTTCACATAATACTCAAATTCATTAACTATATTGGTTAGCAAGCTGAGAATGCTGCATTGAGTTTTACAACAGAACCATAAAGAATTTTTCGTCCAATTACATTTATTTAAAATTGCCCCACCTCCTCCCAAAACAGTTGGGGTTAATAGGTCTTGTGGAAGTTTATTGTGACGTGCATCTACAGAGGCTGTAGTAATAAACTGGAACTAGTAGACAAAAACATGTTCACCATGTAATAGTCAAAGTAAATGTCAGTGGATGCAAATTGGATGTGATTATACAAAACCTGGGTGTAAATACTGTAGCATGGTTGGACACATGGGTACAAATAGCCACATGGGCTATTTCACTCCGGGTATAAATAGCATTTTTGCCTATGGACACATTGGTTCAAATAACATCTGCATATTCTTCAACACAATCCAAAATCATAATCATAAAGTAGGTGGTGTAATGGAGTCTATGCAAACTCACCATCATCCCTATACTGTACGTTTAATGAGACCTTGAACAGACACATTGTCATTTTGTTGCTTTCAAGTGTGAGTATAGGGTTACTTAAAGTACTTGTATAGCAATCACAACCACTGTGTGACAATTACATTGGCCTCCAATGTTCTGCATTGCATCATGGAGCTGAGTTACCCAGGTGTTCTAAGGTCTCCATGGTCTTTGTTGACAGTGACATATCAGCTATGGGTCTTTGCATGGTTCTCTTCTCTGGCTTGCTGCTTTCATATCCAGTGGAGGGTATATTTCATTCTGCTGAATTTGAGCTTATCTGGGTCACTCGCATACTCTGCATACGTGTCTGATGAATGGCCCATGTCTACAGTGTTTAGACCGGTAACACATCACACCCCATTATTCCATTGGAGCTTGCCAAAGCTACCATTTACATGATTTAATTACATTCCCACAGAGCTGTGTTAAAGAATACAGTCAATGTTTTAGAGGTCATTGGGGTCATTTTAGGTAAATACTGTTTACCTGAGGTTATGTTAGTGCATGTTGTGAAGTAACTTTTTTAATGGATTGCCCAAACTGGGAGCTGATTAATTGTATGTGCACAGCTTGAATGTGCAAGGGATGTTCGTATTGCTTTAATGAAAGCTACTTTACAGATGTCAAGTCAAAGGCAAAATCCACCTGCAGAAATGTAAATTCTAACTGACAGATGACATCCCTGCTCTTAGCTCAAGTGGTTCTTATTTCCATTTTCTTACAGGATAAAAGAGATATTTTATCTCCAGTGGTACCTTTTAACTAGCAAACAAAACAACAAAAAAAAACTTTTTCTCCCATAGTAAACATTTGGCAGGAAAACAACAAAAAAAAAACAGTTTAGGGAGCCTGAGGGAAAAGGTGTTCACCTCGTTTGGGTAATTTTCTTTCTTTTTTTTTTCAGTTTAAACAGCAAGAAATATCAGCAATGACATATCTATTGGTGTCTCCGTATTTGTGTGTTACGTTTATTCAACAACTATTCTTTTTCAGGATTATAGCACATGCCAACTCACTTGCAGTGTTGTTTAGGGGATGTTGCACCTTTAGGCTAATTTGGGAAGGAGAATAGATCAATAGGATCATTCCTGAAATATGACTGTACTGAAGCATTAAGAGGTCCTTTCACTAGAAGTAAAGGGCTGAGCCCAACTCTACACTACAACCCCACACTAGTGTACACAGCAGTGCACAAAGCATGGTCCATAAAGACATGGATGAGCGAGTTTGGTGTGGAAGAAGAGACTGGTCTGCACTGAGTCCTGACCTCAACCCGATAGACCAGCATTGTGACAAATTAGAGAGGAGACTGCAAGCCAGGCCTTCTCATCCTACATCAGTCTGACCTCACAAAAGCACCTCTAAAAGAATGGTCAACAATTCCCTTAAACACACTCCTAAACCTTGTGGAAAGCCTTCCCAGAAAAATTGAAGCTGTTATAGCTGCTAAGTGGTGGGGCCACACTCATCTAAAACCCTATGGATTAAGAATTGGATGTCACTTAAGTTCATATACATGTTAAAGGAGACAAGCAAATATTTTTGTCAATATATGTAAATTTACTGGTATATATAACTATATACTTATATAGCTATAGTATAACTATTTTGATACTAAATGTATTGCTATACATTATCAGATAATAATATGATAATATTATTAATATTATATGAATTTAATATACATCATACTTTTTTGGCTTACTCTGTGTATAATCTATTATAGCTTTCAAACAACCATGGACTCATTTTAATTCCTTAGGAACAAAACTGTTTTCACAGTTCCAATATATATGTGTTGAGACATAATAACACATAATATGTTTAACAGCACATACATTGTATTGTCAACACATTGTTGGCACAAATAACGGAAGTTGTGCTTTATCACTTGCCAAATACCAATTTAACCCTTCATTGTGCCATCACCACAGCTTGCAATTAAAATATGTATCGTTATGGCAGGAATTAGGGTCAGGGAATCTACTATTAAATATTTGAATTTTTAAATAAAACTAATAATGAATGTAATTATTTTCCAAGGTAACACCTACAAATTATTTATACAGTGTATGACAAATTATTTATAAAAAGATATATAACAATAGAAATGAGTTTTTAAGCATTTACATTTCTGAGAGATACAAAGCAATCTTTGATTTATGACCTTGAATTATATCATCTTGCTTGTACTTTTGTGGTGCATCTTTCCTCCTGTTGCTTTGTTCATTTTTATTTTTGAGTGGTGCTCTTGCAACATAGAGGAGGGCCGTTATGATGTAGGTGACCTATAGAAAACTCTTTCCTACAGATGCACTTAGAGTTGTCCATTAGTGTTTAGTGTGTTTGATTGAGACACTACCACCAAGCAAACGTGTTTAGCAATAAAATGCTGTGTTGCTTGCCACTTAAAGTAAGCCTGTAACAATGACATAATAATAGAGTGTCTCTAGCACCACTAGACCATATTGTCACAACGGAAATTAACGTAATGGCTAGCTGTTAATGGAAAACAGAGACCTCTGGCCAAACCTGTTTGTATTAACCACACATTACCATTTGAATGCTATTGTGACTTCGGCAAATGAAAGGAAGGCCATGACAGCATTAGGATTTAATTTAAAGGTAAAAATACACGATAAAGCCTGCATTTAGATATAGCCAAAACACATCAGCACATGTATACACACACACACACACACACACACACACACACACACACACACACACATTGCTATTCCATCTACATTAGTGCTTTCTGCAGATAAAGTTAACTACTGTACTCAGCTGTGTGATGGTGAAGCTAACTTATATATATATATATATATATATATATATATATATATATATATATATATATATATATATATATATATATATATATATATATATATATATATACAGTATATAGCAGGAACATTATTCACACATATACATAACATTATAAACATAACATTATTCACACATAAGCAGGAACATTATTCACACATAAACATAAATGCAGTTTTGTTTTCAATTACTTAAATCCAGTGCATTACTTTTATGTTCAAGGCTTCTCTCTCTGAGATTGTGTCCATGTTCAGTCATTCTTACATCTTTTGTAAGTGCTTCATCTTGGTCAGGGTAACAATGAATGAAGTCACCAGTTCACAAAGTGAAATGTTTTAAGAGGTGGAAGGTAACCAGAGAAGTTTGAGGAAACAAACAGACTTCATGAGAAGAACATCCATAGCAAGCAGAACCCCACAAAGAGGTCATCTTAAGCTCAGGGTTGAACTATTGATGCTCGAGTGATGAGACAGCAATGATACACACTATAAATAGTTTTGAATAGTTTTGAAAATAGAATGAGAAATGTGATTTATGGAAGGCATGCTGTGGATACAGATCCAACATTTTGTTGGCGTTTGAATTTGAGAATAGGATTTGATAAGTTTGAAAGATTAGCTACATGCCTTTTTTCCCTCAAAGCAATGAACACTAATCCACAGTTCATAGACCTATAGACTACTAGGGTGCTAACTGTGTAAAATGTTTTGGAAAAGTTAACTCAGGATTGCTAAATGAATGTACTAATTAAATACAGTAAATAAATAAAAAAGCAGATGAGGCAATGTTGGGGCAAATGGAAGAATTAGATGTAGGATCAGAGTGAGAGAAAAGGGACAGACTTTAGGAACGGGACAGAAGAGGCTTTTAAAAGTGCTTAAAATAACTGTTTTGCTCATGTCACAATGACAGAAATGAAGGATCAGTCTAAACCAACATTTCACTATTCTCTTTTTCTCTCTCTCTTACACACACACACACACACACACACACACACACACACACACACACACACACACACACACACACACACACACACACACACTATCCTATTTTATCCAGAGCACATCCTCATTTAGTAAATATAACCCATATACATAGAAATTTCAACCCCACAGAGAGGAGTGTGGATTTCCTAGTGACAGGATCTGCAGCTCTGTTGGCAAACTGAGATGCATTATATCAGTAATATAATACACACTCCATGAGGCTAACTTGCTTTTTTTTTTTTTTGCTTAAACCATGCCCATTAATCACTTTGTGTTCAGTCAGTCTGAAATCTTTTTTTTTTTTTCTTTCTTTTTTTTTCTTTTTTTTTTTCATAAAACACAAAGCCAGCCAGGATATCTCCTTATCCAGCACATTCTCAAACTCCCAAATTACCTCCACCTCCACCATCTATTCTAGCTCCACCACCTCCTCCACCTCTCCCACCAGGGAGTGGCACTGTTGTATCTCAGTACATTTTGTTCATAACACAAGCATTGTGAGTAATTAGCTTTAGGGAATTTACTTCTTTTATCTTTTTTCTCCTCTGATTACCTTACCTCTCTGCGGAGTATTATTGCTGACAGAACATTGTTTCCTTTATTTCAGTGTGTAAATAACAGAGTCAGTGACAGATTTGGAAGATGGAGGTGGCTAGAGGCTTAAAACTACATGGGAACAGGACATGAGCAATTAACAAAATCTGACACATGAATACACAGTACACACAAGCTCACCCATATCGTTAATTGCTATAATGTCAAAAAGAAAAATCTAAAAACAAAACTGAAACAAAGTAAACTTGAAAATGTTTTAACTTCAGCAGTCGGGAAAGTTATCTCCTATATATGACTATATAAAACTTTGGGAATTTATTTCAATTTTGTTTACCTAGAAGAACTTTCATAGACTATCCAAATTCCATATTCAGACTTTGGCTATGGCCTGTGTAAAAAAAAAAAAAAAAAAAAGCTTTCAAAATAGACAGCATAAACACAACTGGTGACATACCAACTCAGTGCAGGAAGAGAGCTGTCATTTCATACATACAGTGTAGTTTAACAAATTCTACAAAAATTTAAATAGAACTAGGAATTATTGTTTTCAAGCTAAAAACGGGACAGCTTTTATAGTTCCTGAGTGAAAAATTCCAAAACAACTGAAATGCATTTTATTCTGAGACATGCCTGTCCTGCTAAAAAAAAAAAAAAAAAAAAAACATACAGTTGTTTGTGTTGGCTGTTTCTCCACTAGATGCAAGGTTGAGTCGAGTTGTAGATCACTCACCCACACAATAGCACAACCATGTCACACGCCTCACCGTGTTTATTTCACACATTATTCTTTAAGAACAGACCATATCTCTCACAGCAATGTCTCTGTCACCTCACATTCCTTCTTGTGTTTTATGTACACAAACACCTACCCCTTTCTGTTTATGCATATAGATTTCACGCAGCATGCAGCTGACTTCTTGAAATAGGATAGATGTGTGTGTTACATGAATTCAATTATATCCAGCATTAGGTTGCCTTCTGTTAGTAGCTTATTAATAGCTCATTATTATAAACTTTGTATCCATCACAAAAAAAATCTGTCAATTTTCAGAATTAAACACATGTCATGTTGGGCAAATATTACATTACAAGATCTATTATGCAAAGTAATTGAAATCACCAGCATGTCTGACCTTGGATTATTGAGATAATTAAACACAGCACAGTGACCAAATTGTGAATTCTTGAGGTTGAACAACGCCTTCATCTCATCCTGAATACCACGGTATGGTGTAATTGCAAAAAAAAAAAAAAAAAACTGTGGCTGTAACATGAATGTTAGGATTATATTAATGTACTCATTGTGACATGTTTTTTTTTTATTGTTTCTATAGCAACAACTCATTGACAGGGACGTGTGAAAATGGTGAAAATTAAGACATATTCTTGTTTAAGAACAATAAAATAAAAAAGACAAAAGGACTGAGAGGGGTTTTGCTGTGTCAGCGCTTTGTAAGAGTCTCAGTCCTTCTCTGCAATTCTCAGGACAGATAAATTTATTCCATAAAGTTTTATGGTAGAATGACACATTATGTTTTTGGTCTCATTAACTTCAACAGAGAGAAAAGAAAATGCTATTAAAGTAACAGTAAGCTAACTTGTTAGCAGTAATAGGAACTAGGTCATTTGACAATAATAACTTTAAATATTAACAGTTCAAAAGTGTGATGCGACTTTCCTTTATACATGAAATGTTATAATTGTTGGAAAAGAATTGTTGTATCAGCAGAATATCACACTTTAGACTGTGCTGTTGTGCCAAAATACTATACTTTAGGGTATAGCAGGTACCTTCTACTCTATTATATACAGTACGGTCTTATTCCTTTATGAATTCCTTTATTACAAAGGACTTAAGGTATTGATGCCAACATATCCCAGACTGTTAATAATCATCATCATCATCATCATTATCACACAGCCATCCTGATCGATGTTCTGACATTTGTTCATTAGTGGTCTGATATCTGTGCTGATTGACTTATCTGTCAGTACTTGTATTTTAGAACATCACTTATGTAAATTAATGAATAATTACTTTCTAACTTTGACACCCCTTACAAATCTGTAGCTTAAATGATTGCCTTGAGCGATCATATATAAGTCTTATCAAAATGAATTCATTAAATTTTCTTGATGCTGAGAAACACTTTACCTGTATTAGAACTTGATCAAATTTTCCAGTCACGTAGTACCATAATGATGAGTTGCACCACTGGCTACTTAGAACTCACACTTATCTGAGGATGTAACGCTTCACAGAAAAGGATCCAAATGGGGCTTTGAGGGAACTGGAGAAGCTGACAGTGATCAGGTGTAAAGGCAGGAGGCAAATGGAGCTGAGGCAGAAGGCACCAGCATGTGAGTTGACCAAGAAGGCACACGAAAAGGGGCTAGCTGAGAACAGGTGCAGAACAGGCAAGAAGGCATGAAAAAGACTTAATAATACAAAAATGAAACAGCATTAAAAAATACAAACTGTATAGGGGAGAACAATCACTAATTTTTTTTTAAACTAGTTCAAAACTATGAAATATTACACATATGGAATTAGGTAATTAAGCAACAACACAACATCATTTTGAGATATGAAGGTCAGCTGTCTTTGAATCGTTCTTTGCAAATGTACTTGCAAAACCAAGCACCATGATAAAACTTTCTCTCATGAAGACTATCCGAGAAATGCAAGATCAAAACCTACCTTTGCAGCAGAGGTGATAATTTAGAGGTACCAGCTTTAAAAAAAAAATCACAGATTAACCGTACCTCAGATATATAGTACAGGGTGGGCCATTTATATGGATACACCTTAATAAAATGGGAATGGTTGGTGATATTAACGTCTTGTTTGTGGCACATTAGTATATGTGAGGGGGCAAACTTTTCAAGATGGGTGGTGACCATGGTGGCCATTTGGAAGTCGGCCATCTTGGATCCAACTTTTGTTTTTTCAATAGGAAGAGGGTCATGTGACACATCAAACCTATTGGGAATTTCACAAAGAAAACAATGGTGTGCTTGGTTTTAACGTAACGTTATTCTTTCATGAGTTATTTACAAGTTTCTGACCACTTCAATGTGCTGCCCATTGTGATGGATTGTCAATGCAACCCTCTTCTCCCACTCTTCACACACTGATAGCAACACCGCAGGAGAAATGCCAGCACAGGCTTCCAGTATCCGTAGTTTCAGGTGCTGCACATCTCGTATCTTCACACCATAGACAATTACCTTCACATGACCCCAAAGATAAAAGTCTAAGGGAGTCAGATCGGGAGACCTTGGGGGCCATTCAACTGGCCCACGACGACCAATCCACTTTTCAGGAAACTGTTCATCTAGGAATGCTCGGACCTGACACCCATAATGTGGTGGTGCACCATCTTGCTGGAAAAACTCAGGGAACGTGCCAGCTTCAGTGCATAAAGAGGGAAACACATCATCATGTAGCAATTTCAAATATCCAGTGGCCTTGAGATTTCTATTGATTAAGAACAGCCCCACTATATACTATATACTATATACCCCATATACCACACCATACCATCACTTTTTTTGTTCCAACAGTCTTGGAGGGATCTATCCAATGTGGGTTAGTGTCAGACCAATAGCGGTGGTTTTGTTTGTTAACTTCACCATTCACATAAAAGTTTGCCTCATCACTGAACAAAATCTTCTGCGTGAACTGAGGGTCCTGTTCCAATTTTTCTTTTGCCCATTCTACAAATTGTGTGCGCCGATCTGGGTCATCCTCGTTGAGATGCAGCTGTAGCTGGAGTTTGTAAGGGTGCCATTTGTGAGTAGCTAATATCCGCCGAAGGCATGTTCGACTAATGCCACTCTCCAGTGACATGCGTCAAGTGCTACGCTGTGGGCTCTTGCTGAATGAAGATAGGACAGCCACTGATGTTTGTTCATTAGTGACAGTTTTCATGCATCCACATTTTGGCAAATCCAACACTGAACCAGTTTCACGAAACGTAGCAAGCAGTTTGCTAACTGTAGCATGGGAGATGGGTGGTCTCGTAGAGTGTCTTGCATTGAAATCTGCTGCAATGACCCGGTTACTGCGTTCACCAGATATCAACACAATTTCGATCCACTCATCACGTGTTAACCTCTTCGACATGTCAATGGCTGTGAACAAAGAGAAACTTGTAAATAACTCATGAAAGAATAAAGTTAAATAATAATAATAATAATAAAGTTATGTTAAAACCAAGCACACCATTGTTTTTCTTTTGAAATTCCCAATAAGGTTGATGTCACATGACCCTCTTCCTATTGAAAAAACAAAAGTTGGATCCAAGATGGCCGACTTCCAAATGGTCACCACCCATCTTGCAAAGTTTGCCCCCTCACATATACTAATGTGCCACAAACAGGACGTTAACATCACCAACCATTCCCATTTTATTAAGGTGTATCCATATAAATGGCCCACACAGGTATGTCGCACAGTCCAATATCTCACTGACGCCTTTAGCGTTGGTTATGGTGTGCAGTGTGGTGGTGAGTTGTGAAAATCCTCATGCTCTCAGAACCACATCTTCACAGCTTAAATACTGGGAAGAAAAAAATTAATAGATGTATTTGTATTTGGTACATTCAGTACAATAAGGTAGTCAGCTGTAGGGTTTTAAATAATATAGACATTTTAATGTGGACAAAATGTCTAATGCATTCTCCACCATTATTATTATTATAAAGTAGACCAAGAATGACCTTCATTATGTAGTGTTTTAGCTTTGGGTCAGAGGTATATCAAATCTTTAACGATTCTGGTTAATTTGATTAACTGAATTAAAATTTATATCATACACTTTATATACTATCCGTCCACGGTATAGCACAATTTAGTGTATCTTACCAATCCTGTTTATCCCGCAGCCAGCGAGTTCAAAGTCTGGTAATTTATCAATTATGAGCAAGGTAACTTAAGATCTGGGCAAATGTTTAGACTTTAAAATACATGACCAAGATAACAGTTTTTTATAAAGAAACAATAAATAATTTAACTAACCTACGATACATGACACTACGCTACTTGAACACACTCACACACACACACGCAAACATACCAACAGTTTGGAGGGTGAAAGTTAATGAAATTCATCTAGTACTGTTTACTAGATCAAAGGAAGTCACAAGAGCAGTGTCTTGGGTTTAATCTTATGGTTTAGTTATGAAACAAGCACCAATTTTCAGCAAGGTATGCAGCTTTGTTACGTTGCGTTCTCATCCTGTGGTTCGCCTCCATTGAAGGGAATCACGGCGTTGCTGATTAGTTGTTGTTGAAATGACATCTTTCGGGAAAATCCTTCAGTGAGGGGTTGGTTGCCTGGTTACCAATGGCTGCGCTCTGGAACTTCTTCTGAGGGTTTCTTCATTGCAGGACTTTGGAGTTCTGGCACAATGTTTCATTGAGAGTTCTCAAAGAGCAGAGGCCGCAGCAAAGGTGGCATAGCGCCCGCAAGGGCAGAAGCACGAGCAGCGAACTTGCTTTCTTCAGACAACCATGACGAAGAACGGGCGTTTTAGACGTGTTCGGACAATGGGTTTTGACCCTTTGTGTCAGTCCGTCCCAAGGGTGATTGGTCTAATCGGATGTGGTTGCGGCCTCACCTGGTTCCCCCTTTTGTGCATATATTAGCCCGGGTTTTCGGCTGTCATGCTACCAATTTTTCATGTACACCACTGTTCTTTGAATAAAACAAGCTCTCGATTGATATTAGATATCCCGTATCTTGCACACTCATTCATACCTTTATCTGGTTAAAAATGGTTTATAAATGCTGATTACACCTTTTAAGTTATGCAGAACAATCAGACATACATACAGGCATCAAACATGCTGAGTAAATATATTTATAAGTTTTGCCCTACTGGCCCGCTTTAAAGATGGTCTGGAATAGTGTCTCTGCCAGATGCCTCTTTGTTCATGGAAAGTTATGGAGGTCAACAAGAGTACCAATGATCTGAGTTAGGGAGGGTTTTTCGCCCACTCAAAGGTGTAAATCTGCCTCCTTTGTTTATCAGATGGCCAATTTACACCATTGTAGTCAAAGGTCAACTGGACTTTTATGGCTCCAGGTGCAGAAGTCTTTCCCAAGCTTGGTTAAGTTTCCCGCTTCTTCATGTTAGGGTGTTTTCACACTGGGAACAATCTGTTCCGTTCTGTACCCGAGCACGATTTCTCCCCCTCCCCAATCCCCCCGCAGGTCTGTGTTCACACTGTAACATCGGTTCCGATCCCGGGTACACTTGCGTGTTTATACAACCGTAAACAGTAGGTGGCGGTAGAGAGGTAGTTGGTTTGTTTTTCATCGGAAAAAAAACAAAGAAAGGAGAAGAAATGCCGCCTGGGTCATGAACTATGTGAGACCTGTAAATGCGCCGTGTGGATGTTTTTATTCTTTTGTGACAAAAACAACGGCGCTCTAAGCAACATGCCTAATGATACAGCTATCACGCGACTCGGAGGGTGAAATGAGCACGCGCTGCATGGACACTACACGAGGCACTGAGGAATGATTTACAACTCTACTCTGTAAGGTGCTGTCTACGTTCTCTTCTGATTTCCAGTCAAAATGACATAAAGTGCTCATTAAACATTACTTTCTTTAGTCATAGCACATGAGCGTTATTTATTTAAAACATTTACTTTTTTATCATAAAAATAAAGTGTTTATTTACACTGAATTAATCACAGATGTAAACAATGAATAAATAAATGCAAGAAATGCTACAAATAAATATAATGAATAAATATTTAGAATAAAGTTCAACAAATAGCACAGATACATATAATAAATAATACATAACTAATCCTGCATTTTTCTGTTCTCCTCAGGATCATCTGAGTTCAAGAGAGGGGTGGTGTGTTATGGCAGCATGTCCTTGTGACCAGGAGAGACCAGGAATGGCTACAAAATACTCATATTAAGAAGACAACATTCCTACAAGAGAGATGCTTGTGCTCTTTTTTCCTTACCTTGCTATGTGCCAGTTTTCAAACTTAGCTGAACTCACCATGCATCAATGTTTAGTGTTTAACATGTTTATATTATTATATATATAATCGTGTGTTTATATTGTATTTTTGTAAATGTAAAAATGAATGTATGCTGTAAAATCCAAGATGAGTGTGGGGGATTTGGAATAGAGACAAAGTACTGGATAGAGTGCAAAATGTTTTATTAAACATTATTAAATAAAAATATAATTATTATTAATTTAATAATTACTGGTGTATTTGTAACAGTAAACATTGCTGTAATGTACTTATAATACATTACAAATATACTTAAATTTCATGAATTATTGTCAGGTATGTACAATATGCTTAAAATTGGTCCATCTTAGCACACAAAAGTATACTTAAAACACTACTGTTTACCCACAAACATTTTTACTACTTGACACTAAAGTCGTTTTCTCACTGGGAAATACCTGTTAATGCACCATGTGGATGGTTTTATTTTTTGTGACAAAAACAACGGCGCTCTATACAACATGCCTACTGACACATCTATCGCGCGGCTCAGAGGGTAAAATGAGCGTGCGCTGCACGGACACTACACGAGGCAATAAGGTATGTTTTATTAAACATTATTAAATTAAAATATAATCAAAGTAAATTTTGTAACAAAAGTAGCTGTCAAATAGGAGAAAAATGTAAACATTAAAATGTAGCATATTTTTATATTTACTTGTACTTGCATAGCAAGAGGATGTGTGTTAATGAAATTAAGACAACATCCTATTTGATCTTTTGATGTTCCTATCTCTGTATCAGTTGTCAGCGCTTCTCCATCTAAATTTGAGATTTCATGCAGGCATTATGAGTCTCCTGCTCCTGCACGTCAGGTTTTGTCTCTTTCTTCTGTTGTTATCTGGTCTTGTGCTACTGTCAAAGTACTCAGTCTGTGTTTCCTCCTGCAACAAAGTATAAAATCAAGAAATTAGCTGAAAGTTGCAGCCATAACAGCTTGTACAAATTAAATTTTTCTAACATTTCAATTTTCTCACATCACAGATAACCTGAAATTGTGTGGAGCTTATGTGGCTCATCAGCATCTCAGTGTTTATAAGTGTCTCTGATATGTTTTGGAGGATATACATGAAGGTTCTACATAAAATATGAGTAAAGAGTAAAGTAGCTGTAACTCTAATAGCTACATAAGCACAACACATGAGTTCATCACATTCTGCTCTTTTGAACAGAGAAATGATCTGAGGCCTTAAAGTGAGCAGCCATGAGGAGCATCCGTAGTTAAATTTGTTGTGAGCTAATGTTAAAGTATCATCCTGTATATCTTATTATATGTATTCAAATGTCACCACAAGATCCACAGACAATTACCTGGAGATGTGGTGATAATATGAGACTCTCTTTAACAGCATTAATAACAGAGTTAATAGTATTTAATATGAACTCACCGCTCACGCGCAGGCTCTCTGCTGGACCAGGCTCCACGCTGTCCGGTTCGGATGATGAAGGTAGATGCTGTTGTGGGTCAGAGGGGTTCCGACCCGATCACACTGGATGGTTTTTATCCTATTGTTTATATTTTTCTCACTTTAGTATTGCACCGCGCATGTGCTGCGAGCCGAAGATTGTTTAACTCTGCACCGCATTGCTCAGTGCTGATATATGCGCGTGCGTCTAAATACTTACGGATACTTCTGTAAATATCAGGGGTTTTATGTTAGTGTAAATTATCTTTGGATATTTTCATCTGTCTAAATTTCTAGCAAATAATGTACTTCGGCATTACTTCACAGATATTCTTCAGCAGCCACATTTGTTTGTGTATGGAGTCGAATTGCAATTACATCACTTCCTCTTTTGAGCACGAGCGCATACTTATGTCCCGCCTTCCGTGCTCGGGAATGCATGAATCGGTCTTGAGACCACCTCTGCAATTGATCCAGGGACTCGTTTCCGAGCGCGGAACGATTTGGAACGATTGCATTCTCACAGACAAAAATCAACTGGTTCCGAGGCCAAGTGTGCTTGGAAACGGTTCCCAGACCCCAGTGTGAAAATGCCCTTAGAGATGCTGCCTTGTCTCAAAGGACAGATAAGATTAGCAAGATGGCGCCATGGAGGCTGCTTGAGGGGTTCTGGAATGTAATAGATTGATGGCCCATTCTGGGGCTTGTTAATCCCTACACCGCTGACTTTATTTTATTCCCACATAGCATTGCTGAACCTAGGCCTGATCAACTGAAGCAATCCAAGATCATAACACTGCCCTTCTTACCCTGATACTCCCATCACTTCTGACCTTTTTTCGATTGCTTCAAAGTCCCTGCTTAGGCTTAAAAGAGGGTTCTTATGGCCACACTGCCTGTTTAATCACTAACCTGTAACTTGTTATGCTGCGCATGTAGAAATACGCTTACTATCATTATTAAACATAGTTAACTGTCAAAACACTTTACTAGGTGTTTAAAGGTTCCCAATTCATCATTTTTTCTGACCACATTTCCTCCATGAAGTTGAAGGTTGGGCACAGACCTTACACGTTTTAATAATGTGTTAGACAGTTCTTAACCCAGTTCAAGTCATTTCTCCGTATGAAATGGTTAGTTTTTTTTTTTTTGGCAAAATATACACGCGCATTCATAATAAGAAAATAGGCCTTTTGTGCAACCCAGAATGTGCACTGGTACATGATACATTTTGTGTATGAATGCAGAAGAGACAGAAATGTTAAAAAAAAATTGGTGTTGAACAGCAAATAAGTAAGGTCGCTTTGAGGAAATCAGTGTCAAACACAGAGATAAAAAAGAAAAGGAAGAACTATATAGTCTGAAAATATGGCTGTGACAAAATGCTGGCTTGGGGCTAAGATTAGGAATCCATCAGTCTGCCATGAAATATTCAAACTCACATGGCGAGGCTCAGGATGTTATGAAAGACGTGATAAAATGATGGCTGTCTGAACTTAGAAGGAACAATAGGCGTACTGTGCCACCAAAATTCTCTTTGTATTTATATGAAGTGGACTAGGAAAACTCTTCTAGTGGTTAAACCTTGATATTTTCTGAATTTGAAAGCTAAAATATGCTTTCTTTTTGTACATATCTCAAGGGGAGGTAAAGTGATAGCTTTTTATGAATGACAGTCATGTGTTGTTTAAATTCAATTACTTCGGATTTATTGAACATATAATAAATAAGGAGTCTTAACAATACAAGGATCAGTTATAGCTCGGCCGGTTAAGGCTCTGTATTACTGATCAGAAGGTCAGCGGTTCAAGCCCCAATTCTACCAGGCTGCCATAGAATGTTGCTGTGCAGCAATGTTTATGTGACAAATTAAGGCTTAACATTAAATTGCACTGTGTATTCACTAAGGAAACAAGTAATCGCCTTAATCAAAAGCATTACCCACACCATTCCCTCTTCTCCTTAGGTACAGCATGTCAGTCATTGTGTGGTACAAATTGCCTAATTGTCACTCTTGACTAAACTGATCATTGTTTGTTCTTATACTGAAAATGAAACACTTGCAGATTCTATCTGTGGGTTTTGCCCTATTAGGTACTTTTTATTTCTTAATAGCATTCTGACATTGTCGTTTTTTTCTGCTGTTACCTTTCCATTGACAGTGACACTGCACATATGAGGTTGATTGTTTAACAGCTAGTATTTTTAACTTTACAACATGACTTTATAAGGATTGTCTGTTTGTTATGACACACAAAACCTGAATGAAATAATGAAATTTCTAGCAAATGATCAATTAAACAGCATCTTTAAGCAGACTGACTGTTTGTCTGTTTTGGCTATGTGGGATAGCTGATGGCTCAAAAAGAATTTACATTTGTTGAAGAATATATATTTACACTTAGTTTCTACCAAGTAATTTAGTCTTTCCACGTGCATTGATAAAGATGGTAAGAGCTCTGGGATATTTAACTATATGTATCACTCCATGCCACAAGTGTTCTAATAACTGTTAATTACACTAGCTGTAATTAACTTTGCGAGCATGGGTGAAAGAAGGTCGATACAGTATGCAGTACTGAGGAGAGTGCAGCAGCCAAAGGACACATTCAAAGATAGTCCCGAAAGCAATTTCAACAAGAAAACAGATGTGATAACATTGTCATCTTAAATAAAATTTCCGCTGCTTGGAGACATAATGGTTAGCACTGATTCCTGCTTAGATTCCTGCCTCTGGTCTGTGTGTAAATCTCACAAGTTTCCTAGGACTGTCCACCACCTAATGGTTTATTCTCCTAACCTTTTGGCTGCGTAGTACTTGTAAGCATTTAAAACTACGTTCACCCCTGTAAATTACAGTGACTGTCAGTCACTAACTGATCGTCACCAGCTCCACCATCATGCATAATTACTTCCCCCGTCATAGAAGGATATGTTTTGGTGGAGCAATATAATTGGTTAAATAAACAAACAAATATTAATAATTTGTTGATAATAAATGGTATTTTTCAATGCCGCTGCACCCTCGTGCCTACAGCCACATAACAGTCATGCTGATATCCAGCACAACAGCAAGCCCTCTCAGATAATTTTGCTTAATTAAAAACGAATCATATTTTATCCCATAGTTTTTACATCATAATCACTGGTTACTATATGGCTTAGTGGTTAGATCTCCAGGGTTAGAAGTTTGAATCTCACCTCTGGTGCATTGAGCAAGCAGTTTGTATGTTCTCGCATGCAGTGAAGGCTGATTGGTGTAGGCTAATGAGTGTTTCCAAATAATGTGTGGGGTGTAAGTATGGGTATCCGTCTTCTGCCTTGAGTTCTCTGGGGTAGGCTTCAGGCTCCAGGCCATCCTACAGGGGATAAACAATATAGACAATTGATGGATGGATAGATTATCACTCACCAGTGGTATCTTAAATAGTTCAGGTCACATCAAGACTATATACAGCCACAACATTTACACAACTGCCAGGTTAATTAATTAACACTGATTAACAATTGTATACCAGTAAACTAGTGACAGGACATTGCACACCAATTATGCCTGACAGGACCAAAGGCCAGCCCATCTTATCAGATCAAAGAGAAATATACAATGTAGCACGGGAAATTGCTGAATTAACACTAAATATTTGCCATGATAAAAAAATAAAATAAAAATAAAAAATCATTTAAAAAAACTGTGCACCACAGCCCACTGGTATGGTGATTACCAGGCAAAGAGTTGAAGAATGTTTATTCAGCTTACAAATTCCCCAGATCTCAATCCAAACGAGCACCCATGGGATGCATTAGACAAATAAGTGTCATCTATGGAGGACCCACCCTGCAATCAACAGCATCAAAAGGATCTGCTAAATATTGTATGTTATGGTGTCAGATGCCTTAACACATGTTCATTAATACTAAATATTACAGTATTACTATAACTTTTTTTAAAAATCTAATCTGGTGGTGGTAGTGTCTATCTCCATAAAAATGAAACATTGTTGGAAGTACTTGTTTAATTGTTGTTTAGTTGTTGTTTAATTGTTTTACCGAATGGTAATGGTGCATTCCCTAAGACAGTCATAGATCGCTAAACCTAAAACAGTGACTGAAATCATACTTCCGAAGCCTCTTGTAAGGTGCTGAAATTAAATTCCTTTTAAATACTGTATATTTTTATTTTTCTATTAGAGACAGGACATCAAATATACTGATACTTTTATTGTAAGTAGTGATTTAAAGCCAGATAATAACTTGCAAGATATTCCACATGTAAATGTCTAAACATGAACACTAAACTCGCAGGCCTTAAAGGATCTGTTTCTGTCACCCATCAGTCCTCAAGCATCACTGCAGGAGCTGTTTATTGTCATTTCTGCAAGAGATGCAATCAGCTGTACATCAGGAAAACACGAAATAGACTGGCTAATCATTTTGTCAAGCACCTACATACCAGAAAAAAGGTTTGTCCTTTTTGGTGGCAAGATAATGGACATAACTTCAATGGCATTTCTGTTTGCATTGTCAGTTGTTTATATTCAAATGAGGAAATTTACAGAAAAAGAGCTAATCTATACAGTTGAAAATTTGGTATCCCATGGAATGAACATTATGTTTTGACAATAACTACATTATCATTCTAATCATCATCACCATCATCATCATTAACTATATTGAATAAACTGAAGACCTTTTATTAGGAAAAATGCCTATGATCACATCACAGCCATGTCATATTCATCACAGCAGCATTCTTTCTAGTGGGAAATTTCTAAGGTAAGCAAATTAAAAATGAATAATTACTTGTTAGTCTATTTTTTTTTTCCAAACATTTGACCCACAAAAAAGGTTATAATTCACTAAATAGAAAGGATTTGGTTTTAATTAATCTCTACTTCCACCTGATTCACACCACAAGGACATTGTTGCCATATTCCAAAAAGGACCTCAAAGTAAGATGTCTACCCTCATTTTTAACAAATTAACAATTTTAACCAAGTTATTGAAGCATTAGTTAAATGCTGGGGTTAAAGCAAGAAAACAGAAACTGTGACTTAAAGTGAAAGTAAAAGCATTTCCATGCATGATTTTTGAACAGAATTCAGAGGATTATGACTAAACAGCTGCGTGGCCACGAGGAATCTATTCACAAAAAAAAGACTTATCAGAAAATAAAAATAATCAATTTGCTAGAAAACAATGGAAAAAGGTCATGTGGTCTGATTAGTCCAGATTGACTCTATCCCAGAGAGATGGGCGCAATAGGAGAAGGAAAACACATGAAGCAATGCACCCATCATGCATAGTGCCGTTTGCACAAGCCTCACAAGCAATGTTATGATTTGGGTTTGCTGCAGTTGGATAGGTCTAGGCTCAGCAACATTATGTGGGAATAAAATCAAGTCGGTTGATTCAGTGACCTGAATATACTGAATGGCCAGCTTATACCATCCGTGTAGTTTTTCTTTCCTGATCCTGGCCATATTCCAGGACTCAGAAAGGAATTATTGTCACAAATGAATTGACCACCTCATTTTTCACCATAATCAAAGCTAAATCAATTGAAACAGTATTTTGTACACAGTATGTATATTTACTGGTATAATAGTGAATCCCAATATTTATTGAAGGTTACAATATTAAATTTCATGTGTTGCAGTGAAAGCTGCCAATGCGACACCCTTATAAAAGGTATGGTCTCTTTAAATTTCAAAAGTGGAATAAATTTGCGAACCAAGAGGCATTTAAAGGTCCACTTTTTACATTTTAAATCTGAGGATGAACGGTCCAATTTGCATGGTTTAAGATAATTTGGAAGTGACCTTCAAAGTGTTGAGGAAGTGTGTGCAACAAATATAGAATGTAAAATGTCAGGATGATTATGTGAAGTGGCTTGTTCATGAGTGGCACAAGGAACAGTACAGCAAGTGTATTTATCCAAAATTTCACAATATGACAGATTTTGACAGTTTTTTTATTTATTTTTAGAAACATTAAGCAAATCTTATTGATCATTACTACTGAAGAACATAGTCCAGTTGTGAAATAAATATCATCATAATTATTCAATCACTTTGAGGTTCACATGTTTACAGGTCAAATTATGCAAGTGTAACATTTTCCAAGAAAAAAATGTGTACTCTTTCATGTGTACTTACACTTTATATGACAATGAGTACTGGATATTATTTCAAGTTGTTTTGATTTGGGTGTGTGATTGGATGAGTCGTAATACCATGACATCAGCTGAAAACAAAAAGTTAAACTACGTTCTGACACTGTGCACTGTATAAAGTCTTTAAGGCACATACTGTACATACACTGCATGGCCAAAAGTTTTGGAAAACCATATCCACAAGGTTTGTTAAACATATACATACAGATTTAGTCTCCCTTTGCTGTTATAATAACAGTCACTCTTCTATGAGGCTTTCCATTGAATATTTTAGCATGGCTGTGGAGATTTGTTCTCAGGGTAGGCACTGATGTTGGCTAAGGAGATCTAGGTGCAGTCAGCATCACATTTCAACCCAAAGGTATTCAGTGAGATGTGGTCAGAATTTACAGAACACCTGAGTTCTTCCACACCAAACCTGGAAAAACATTTTTTTCATGAACCTCACTGTGTAAATTGGGTCATGCCAAAACATGCGTGAGCCCCTTATTTTCAGAGAATTTATAATACTGCCAAAATCCTGATGCCAGACACCACAGCAAGTCTCCAGAGGTTTCGTAGAATCATGTCGCAAGAGGCCAGAGCTACTCAGGTTACACAAGGAGAACCCAAAACCTAGGTAGCTAAAATGTTAATGTATATAATGTTAAGGCTGATTGGTGTATAATGGGAATGGTGAATGAAAAATTAAGAGAAATTAAATATTTGAGACAATTATGTTTGGTTCAGACTTTGATAACAGTTTGGGAAGAATAGCCACATACAGTATGGCTGTGATGGTGCATTGTTCACAAATATTTGGCTATATAGTTTATTAAAGTAGATCAAAATATTAAATTTATCCTAAATTTTCATTCAGCATTGGCCACACATCTCATTATACACTGATCAGCTATAACATTACATAGATCAACATTATAACCACTCAGGTTTTGGGTTCCCCTTGAGGCACAGGTGACGCTTTGGTCACTCAAGGCATGATTCCACAAGACTTCTGATGGAGTGCTAGGGTGTCAAGCCCCAAGGGGCAAATCAACAATGCCAGATATTTGTGTTTGATTAATAACTTGTAAAAGACACTTGAAACAACTGCCTATTGCAAAGAGAGTTACACATTATTGAATAATAATGAAATACTATGTTGATAATAGTAAAAATAAATATATATTTTTAAAAAAATTTTAGCTTTTGTCTCTGCCCATTTTCATCTGAAGCAAGGACACTGCATGACTCAGAGCACTGAACATGTGTGCTAGCCACATGATTGTGCTTTTTCCTTCTCCCCATCCCCAGGCACTACACTCCTCCCAATCCAAAAACCACAGCTACCAAGACAAAAAAAAAAAAATTCATACTTTCAGGGCCAGACACAAGGCTTAAGGTTGCATGGGTCTGGGGATGGATAAAGGGGGTAAAAACAGTCAACCAGTTATGCTCAAACTTGAAGGATGTTGATCACTAGCAGCTTATCGCAGCCCCTGAATTCACCCACTGTGAATTAAAGAAGAAATAGTATCTCTCTTGCTCATTTTTCAGGCTCCAAGAGATGCTGCAGAGCTCTGCATCTTTTCTTTCTGTAGCACTGCTGTTCAGCAGAGATAATCCAGGTCCCATTCCGAGCCACCGAATCCATCTTTCTCCAATTGGTGGACTGGAGTCCTTGGCTGCGGCGAGGTCATTGCCTTTATGAACACACAAACACTTTCCTATCTCTCTTTCTCTGTCTTCCTTTTATACCTTTTGTACACAGTCCTGGGATTTTGTTTCATTTTATCACTCTTGCTTTGAGAAATGTTAAACATATACTAAAACCCATGCAAATAGTAGCATGATAACTTTTCAGTTGTTCCTAACAAGTATGCAACTGTAAATTAAATATATGTAATGTTTTAAAAAAATTTTTTTTTTAAATAATAAACTCACAGTAATTTTAGTGGTGCTACTGCAGCAGCCACACCCAAACACACAATACAAAATAACAATATAATAAAACTATAATCTGCTAAAATTGCTTGATGGTCAAGGATCATAATAATGAGTGAGTGTGTGATCATGTGCTTGATAGAAATTCAGTGACAACCTGACAAATGGATTGAGAACCTGACAGAGACATGGCTGTGAAGTAATATGAACTTGATAAAATTGATAAATTGATAAAAACAACAATATAAAATTACAATAAAACAGAAGTCACAAAGTCTATTAAAAAAAAACTGATTTTTTTCACAACTCAGAAGGTATGCCATATTTTGTGGCATGGAACTGATACTCATGCTATGTGAATATGGTAAATAACAGCAGTCAGACACATTTTTTGGGCATGTCATAAAAAGTCATGTGTAAATGGCTAAGTGGCTTAAATACAGTATTAGACTACTGATTCGAAGGTTATGTGTTCAAAGCCACCAAGATTACACTGTTTGGGTCTTGATCAAGTCCCTCAACCCTCAACTACTCATATGCATGATGAGGTAAAAGTAAGTTGGGAAACGTAAAGGTCTGCCAAATTACATGACTCCACAGGTGGTGTACATTGCCAAATAAGGCTGATTATTGTTCAGCACATCCCAAATATTCTCAATTCCCTCAAGGTTCATGTTCCTTAAACCATTTCTGGGAAGACTTTTTGCAGTGTGGCTGCCTCTGCCAGCTGGCAATTCTTCCCATAGTGCATCCTGGTACAATGTCTCCATCAGGCCGACACTATTGTAGGGACCCGTGAATCTTTCACCTTCGAGCAAAACGCACCATGCTGATAACATTATATCCTCAAACCGATCTCAAATGGTGCAAATCAGCAAGCCGTTGAACGAGGAAGAGACAGTTCACGACATCAGCAAACAAGGAAAGAAACAGTTTAATGTCTCCAACTCAGATGGTATTAATCTGCAAAGCAACTTCCTTGCACAAGCGAGAAATAGTTACACATCCCGATTCAAACAGTGTAAATCAGCAAGCAGCCTCCTTGAATGAGGAAGAAACCAGTTTCACTGATTAACTTTACCTAAATTACTAAAACTCCACTGAGATGGCCTCCCACATGACAGACCAAACCACAGGTTAATGTATACACGAAAAGGAGGAACCATGCAGGCCTGGCAATGCCCACAACCACCTCTGATTGGGACAAATGGCTATGGAACGGACCCGAACCATGAGGTCAAAACTCAAGGTCCCGAGCAGCCTTGAAGAGAGATTCATCATGTGCATCTGAAGGTAACCAGCAAGCTTGACTACTTCCTCGCAGCTCATGCTTCCGCCCTTGTGGGCACTACACCATCTCCGCTGGCATCATCCGTTCTTCAAGAACTCTTAATGAGACTTGGTGCCAGAACTCAAAAGTTCTGCAACGAAGAAACCCTCAGAAGAAGTTCCATCAGTAACCAGGCAAACAACACCTCACCGAAGGGCTTTCCCGAAAGACAGCATCTCAACCTCAGCACACCAACCAATCACCAATGCCATGATTCCCTTCACTGGAGGTGAACCAATGGATGAGAACAAAACATAATGCAAGTAAACAAAGCTTCATGCCTTGCTGAAAATTCATGCTTTATTGATAACTAAACAGTAAGATTAAACGCAAGGCTCTGCTCTTATGACTTTCTCAGATTTAGTAAACAGTACTAGAAGAACTCCATTAACTTTCACCCTCTGAACTGTTTATGTGGTGTATGCATGTGTGTGTGTGTGTGTGTGTGTGTGTGTGTGTGTGTGTGTGTGTGTGTGTGTGTGTGTGTGTGTGTGTGTGTGTGTGTGTGTGTGTGTGCATGTGTGTGTGTGTGCCAAGATCTTACGTTACCTTGCTCATAAATTGGTAAATATCAGATGTTGTATTATCATCGTCCACCTCAGGATAAACAGAATTGGTAAGATACACTAAGACCTGCTAAACGCTGGGCGGATAGATGATTAAGTGTATGAATTTATAACTGTATAACTGCCCATGTATGAATTTTATTCAGATTAAAACAAATTAACCCAAATTGTAAAAGATTCGATTCACCTCTAATCCAGAGTTGAAAACTCTATGTAAGATGAGGTACGGTTCATCAGTTGACCAGGCCATCTACTTTCCTTGCTCCAGGGTCCAGTTCTAATGCTTAGGACCCCAGAATCCTATGTAAAAAAAAAAAAAAAAACCATGAACTATAAACAATAAAGACAATAAATAGTTGAAGTGGCTGTACATGCTCATCCCTCAGACCAGATGTGGATTTTTTTTAAAGCTTTGGATTATATTATAATGTAACTTATGTTTACTTTGTGCCATTACAAAATATTCCAATAACACAACATACACTGCAACATACTGTAGTTGCAGCAGTCTGTAGAATATAAAAAATACACGACCTGCAGTTTGATTTTGCATAATAAATGATTCAGTCTGCTATTTTGCTCATACATTCATACAAATGCATTATAAGTCTTTATAATAATACTCCACAGTGTATTCCTTAGTCTTTATTTTTATGTAGAAAGAAGGTGTCATTAAATAGCATTTCCCAATAGTGAATTCAAGAAAGGTGTTTCTATAACTAGTATTTAAAATAACTAAATTAAAAAAAAAATGTATTTTGTGCCTGGTAGGACATGCAAATGTGTGGCAGGTAGTGCACTGATTGAGAGTACTTTTCCTTTTGGAAACAAAACACCTGAGGACTAGAGCTTATTTTAGAAAATCACTTTTTACTAAATGTCAATGCATATTTTTATATACATATCATGAAAGTTTTGGGTGTTTTAGTGTATTTTTAAGGACTGTATGCCTGTATGGATTTGCAGTGCATCCCGTAGTCGAATTGCTATCTGCGGAGTTTGAAGGCCAGCATAGCAGGTTCTTTGACTTCTCGGCTCTGTCCACTGAGGGTTGTGATGCACTGGGTGTTCTAGTGATTCCATGGTAAGCATCGACTTTTTCAGCAGTTTGTGGTTCACTGGCTTTTCTGTGGGATCTGAGCAGACATATTAGTTTTTGGTCATTGCAGGCATGGGTCCTCACCAAGGAGCCTCAGGTGTTCATGATCTTGTCACCATATTGCTGGTGTAAATGGTAACAATAGCTAATTGAGTGGCTAACCACCGACTCAGTGGTCCACAAAACTGTGCACATCTAGACTTTGCAACATTTGCCCATTTTTCTTTGTAGAACTGCTCAAGTTGAGTTAAATTTGATGGTGACCATTTGTGGACTGCAGTCTTCAGGTAAGTCCACATATTTTCCATGGGGTTTAAGTCTGGACTCTGACTAGGCCATGGAAGGACCTTCACCTTGTTCACTTGAGTCATGTCAACTAGACTTCTTTCTTGTTAAGTAGACAAGAACATTTCTCTACTCATCCAAGTAGCTTCTTCAGTCTAAGGTAAGTTGGAAAGTTCCTCTTATTTAAGTCCTCCAATATCAAAGGATTCTCCTCTATCTGAAAACAATGGAGAAGGTGAGAGGGAGAATTGTTAGAGAGTGGGGGCAGAGAGTTGTTAGGAAGACAATAGAGAGATTAGGGATAGCCATTAAGGTGTAATGACCATAGAGATAGAAATTACTGTAGTTTTTTTTTTCTTGGTGAATGTGTGAATTGGTCTTGATCTTCCTCAGTATGTATGAAAGGGCAGCATGAAAAAATATAGCCATCTTTTGGATCTGGAAGCTACTTTGTTGAATGCCTACTTAGGAAATCTGCAGGTCTTGGATGCTGCCTTCAGATGCATGTGTTTCTTCTGTTTAACTGTTTAGATGGTGTAGTGACCTGATGCCACTTAATTTGTGTTGCAATGGGTGGTGGAAGTCAAACAGCAAGTATTGATCTGTGTGTGTGGCTTTCCTGTTGGCTTTCCCTTTGAGAACTGCACAGTTCAAGAAGACCAACCTGTTGTCGTAATAGGAGTGTCAATAGAGTTAATAAGTTCTGTGAAGTTCTGTGAAGGTCTGTATTTCATCCAGGTGTCATCTACATGTCTGAACCAATGGGTCAAAGCAGTCCCCGGAAAGGAGTTGAGAGCTTTCTTCTCCACTTCCTCCATGAACTGTATATATTAGATACAATGGGCCACACTGGGAAGCCCATGGCATAGCCATGTTTCTATCTTCACTTTGTAGGTAGGTCCAGGAGAGAACAAGTCTGGTCCAGGTTGAGGCTGCATCTAGCATTGAGGGTGCTGTCCATCATGAGGGTGTTGTCTATCTATCTTTTTAATGTTTTTTATGTCATCAGAAAACCTTAGTATCCATTTTTAAGCCAATAATCTTGGAAATTGTTTTGAATTCTGAATATGGTGGTCTCCCACCAGTGGTGCCAAAATAGTTGGGTAGAATTTAAAAATGTTGATTGTTACAAAATTAATATTTGCCGACTACTGTCTGAGGTGGACTGCTTCTTTGTGTACCTTGGGATGTCCATAAAGGCGTGGTAGGTCACCCCATCAATGGTGCCAACCCATTCTGCTGAGGTGCGTGGTGTTCTTTACGCCATTGTCATGTTAGAAGGTAAACCTTCTTCCAATTGACAACTTTCTGGCAGAGGGCAGAAGATTGTTCTTTAGAATTTTACAGTATTTTGCCCCATCCATTTTCCTCCTATTCTGACAAGTACTTCAGTCCCTGCTGCAGAGAAAAAATACCATAAAAAGATATTACCATCGTCAGGCTTTACTCTAGGAATTGTCTTATTTGGATGATAAGCTGTACTGGATTCCTGCCAGAAATATTATTTAGTGTTGTGGAAATATTGCAATTTTATTCTCATCTGACCAGACCATTTTCCATGTGGACTCATAATCTTCAATGTGTGTTTTGGCAAAGTTCAGTTGCTCAGGCTTTATTCTTGCAACCCTTTCATATAAACCACATTTGTGATGAATTTGTGATATTTGATGCACACAATGACCACAATTGTCTTTGTCATAAATTCCTACCACTGCTTCAGAGTTACTGTTGGCCTCCTGGTAGCCTCTCTGATTACTTTCCTCCTGGCTCTTTCATCCACCTCAGAGCATCACTCTGCTCTAATCAAAATGACCATACTGTAGTTGATCACAGTTGAAAGTCAAAAGGCTTTTCGTGCTATTGAAAAGGTGATTACCTTACAAGTCATTTTTGGAGTGATTCTGTTTATTTATTTTTTCTATGTTATATTTTACACTTGGATGGTAAAAGTTATGCTGAGTAATAATAGCTAGATCAAAAAATGTGTCTATCTTCCTATCAGGCTGCAGATTTTAAAGGGGGTGATTCTTTTCCATACCTACTGTAAATAGGAAAGGCCAAACATATTGTTCGGAAACAGCAGCAAATTGGGTACTAATGCAAAAAATAATAATTATAATAAATTTTTTTTTTTTAAAGCTTAGTCCTATATATAGTGTCCTGTTAAAAGTAATAAATATGAGGTAAACACTGCCAGGAAAGGCCAGCGAGGTTAATAAGGTCATATTTACAATTGCTTTGGTTTTTCTATTTTTTTAAGCTGGAAGAAACAACCTATATGTTTTGCTTGATACAGCATTCCATGTGAAGCCTCTTCTTCACTAAGGGGCAATAAGTCATGAGGCAAAGCTGCACCAGGATCTCGTAGGTCAACACACACAACTGGCATCATGAAGTAAGACAACATATATTTATATAGTATACATATATGCATTTACTTTCACAATAGCATTTAATAAGTGGATGGCAATGTATCATTAGCCATGCATGTCTATAATGGCAGGGCTCACCAGTTTTTGCAATTAACTTAAAAAAAAAAAAAAAAAAACAAGTACACTTACAGACCACTTTAGGAACACATTATGCAATTATTCAATCTGCCAATAATGTAGTGTAGCATTAGCACATTGCATAAAATTATGCAAATACATTAAGAGGTTAAACAAGAAACCCATGTTAACCAATGTTAACAACACCAACATGCCAAAAAAAAGAGAGATCTAAGTTTCTTTAGCCCCATTTACACTGAAGGTCTCGATGCCCAATTCTGATTTGTTGCCTATATCTTCTTTTTCTGACTGTCTGTTTACACGTTCTTTCAACTATGGCCAATATCCGATTCAAGTGTTTACACTTGCCATACCGTCTGAAACATCGCGATGGCGAAATATGCTTGATGCTAGCTCTGCGATATATGCAAAGTTCGCTAAACAGAGAAGGAGGAAAAGGGCCATCATTGCAGCCTGCGCATATGCTTCATTTATTGTGTCCTCAACCACTCAGAGGAATGTCTGGGTGCGAGACGTGCCGGGTTTGCTCTCTGGTGGCTTGCAACAGGTGCGGGCTACCAACAATCACATTAGCACATATCTGATTTATATCTGATTTATTTCCACATATGAAGGAGGCCTGAAACCGATCTCAAAATATTGGAATGCATGTGTTTTTTTCCTGTTTACACGGACATAGAAAATATCCGATATGTGTCACATATGAGCAAAAAATCAGAATTGGGTCACATTTAACTGACAGTGTAAACGTAGCTTTTGACTCTGGCATAGTTGTTGGTGCTAAAAGGGCAGGTTTGATTTTTTCATAAGCTCCTGAGATATTCACTCATGACAGCCTAGTGAAACATAAATGCACTTTCATGTATAACAAATATATTTAAATTTCTAAGGTACAAAATTGTACCATCATTTAATATAGGAAAAATATACTTTCATTAAAAAAGTAAAGATCATACTTTTACCAACCTTTGGAATAAAAATGTAAACATAAAAATAATTATATTATAGTACGCTGTATAAAAATATATTAAAGAAAAATATACCTAAAGTGAAAGTTCAGTGTAATTTCCAAAGCAAACGCATTTAAACTTAGTTTTTCAATCTATTTTTGCCATATTTTTTTATTTGCTTGAAATAATCATTCTAACAATGTCCAGAAAGTATACATTACAATAAAAATTTTAATAAGATGTAATCTCAGTATATTTTCAGTAAAATTGTAATATAATTATTATTTATACTTATGCAGGTGCTCATATTTAGTGCACTATGCTCTCTCTCTTATACATGCTCTTAAACTTGTTTTTACATGCTGAAACTCACTTTTGCACCTTCAAGTTTATTTACTGTATGTAAATATCCTAGTGGGGAAAAAAAAATACTTTAGTGTACTACAAATACAGTACATTCAAATCTTCGATTGTACTGTACATTGCAAATATACTAACAAAAAGTACCATCAGTTAATATATAAAAAGTATACTAACATCATGCTTTTAACAATTTTTAGAATAATCTTTAAACATACTTCAAAATAATTGTATTACAGTACACTTTTCAAAAATATATTATAGGAAAATGTACAGTAGGTCAGTGTAATTTCCAAAGCACACTAATTTAAACTTTGTTTTTCAATTTATTTTTGCCGTATTTGTATATGCTTGAAATAATCATTGTAACAATGTACAGAAAGTATACATTATAATACAAATTTTAATATACGGTAATCTTTAATATATTTTAGTCTTAATGTAGTACTTATATATACTTATTGAGGCTTATATTTAGTGCACTACTCTCAAACGTGCACACTCTCAAACTTGTTTTTGCATGATGAAACTGACTTTTGTGCCTTCAAGCTCATTTATGTGTGTTTGAACTCTGTCTCTTCTGTGTACTCAATATCATAAAGCTACACTTGCACGATGTGCAGCAGTGTTAGGACTCTAGAGTAGGGGCAATACCAGCTAATCAGAAACTGGAGGTGAGCACATTAGGACTGTCTGTTTTCTTATTGGCTCCCCAGTCCTCTATGTCTAGTTTGAATTTACCGCTGAATTCACTGCGTGCCTTAGTTCATATCATTATTTTATTTTCATCAGCATGAGGTAAATTTCATGGTTTTTGTTAGGTAGTTAAACACAAACTATTGAGCTGTTTTTTCGGGTTTTGTTTGGTAACCTTGTGCAACTTAAATCTGTTGAACTCGTGAATAAAATCTGACTCATAATTAATGATGTAATGTGTTTTTAAAACATATTATAGTGTAATAAAAATGCATTCAGCATTTTTGCAATACAGTAGTATAAAAGAATGTGTCTACTTGTATATTGCTGCAATAAGAATATATTTATGGTATATTACTGGTGTATTTGTAACAGTAAACATTGCTGTAATGTACTTATAATACATTACAAATATACTTAAATTTCATGAATTATTGTCAGGTATGTATGTTAGTACACACACAGTATTTTTAAGCCAATAATCTTATACACAGTTTAAGTATACTTAAAATTGTTCCATCTTAGCACACAAGTATACTTAAAACACTTAAAATTGTGCTTTTGTACAATTTAATTACAACTTAAATGCACGTAGTACAAAATTAGTTGTTCCAAAATAGCAAACTTCAATGTAACAGGTATACACTACTGTGTACCCACAAACATTTTTTACTGCTTGACACTAAGGGCATTTTCTCACTGGGAACGACCTGTTAATGCGCTGTGTGGATGTTTTTATTTTTGTGACAAAAACAACAGCGCTCTATACAACATACCTACTGACACATCTATCGCGCGGCTCAGAGGGTAAAAAGATCATGCGCTGCACGGACACTACACGAGGCACTGAGGAATGACTCAGGTGCTGTCTACATTCTCTTCTGATTTCCAGTCAAATTGAAATAAAGTGCTCATTAAACATTACTTTCTTTAGTCATAGCACATGTGTGTTATTTATTTTAAAAATTTACTTTTTAATTGTTTATGTACACTGTGAATTAATCACAGATGTAAACAATGAATAAATATAATGCCTGCTATAATTAAGTTCAACTAAGAGCATAGGTACAAATAATAAATAATAAATAACTAATCATGCATTTTTCTGTTCTCTTCAGGATCATCTGGGCTCAAGAGAGGGGTGGTGTGTTATGGCAGCATGTCCTTGTGACCAGGAGAGACCAGGAATGGCTACTAAATACTCCTATTAAGAAGACAACAGTCCTACAAGAGAGATGCTTGTGCTCTTTTTTCCTTACCTTGCTATATCCTGGTTTTCAAACTTAGCTGTGGTGCTGAAATTGAATTTATTGGACTATTGAATTTGAAACCTCACCATGCATCAATGTTTAGTGTTTACCATGTTTTGTGTGCCGTGTGTTTATATTGTATTTTTGTAAATGTAAAATAAATGTATACTGTAAAATCCAAGATGAGTGTGGGGGATTCGGAATAGAGACAAAGTACTGGATAGAGTGCAAAATGTTTTATTAAACATTAATAAATAAAAATATAATCGAAGTAAATTTTGTAACAAAAGTAGCTGTCAAATAGGAGAAAAATATAAACATTAAAATGTAGCATTTTTATTTACTTGTACTTGCATAGCAAGAGGATGTGTGTTAATGAAATTAAGACAACAGTTGGTCCATCGTCTGCATCAACATCCTATTCAATCTCTTGTTGTTCCTTCCTCTGTATCTGTAGTCGGCGCTCCTCCATCTAAATTTGAGATTTCATGCAGGCATTATGAGTCTCCTGCTCCCGCACGTCAGGTTTTGCCTCTTTCTTCTGTTGTTATCTGGTCTTGTGCTACTGTCAAAGGTCTCAGTTTGTGTTTCCTCCAGTGCCTGTCTGCAAGTAGGTATAAAAGCAAGAAATTAGCTGAAAGTTGCAACCATAACAGCTTGTACAAATACAATTTTTCCAATATTTAAATTTTCTCACAGCAATCACAGATAACCTGAAATTGTGTGTAGAGCTTATGTGGCTCATCAGCATCTCAGTTTTTATAAGTGTCTCTGAGATGTGTTGGAGAATATACATGAAAGTTGTACATAAAATATGAGTAAAGAGTAAAGTAGCTGTAACTCTAATAGCTACATAAGCACAACACTTGAGTTAATCACATTCTGCTCTTTAGAACAGGAAAATTATCTGGACCATAAAGTAAGCAGACATGAGGAGCATTCAAAGTTAACTTTGTTGTGAACTAATGTGAAAGGATCATCCCGTATATCTTATTATAGGTATTTAGTGTCGCCACAAGATCCACAGACAATTAACAGGAGATGCCATGATAATGTGAGAATCTCTTTAACAGCATTAATAACAGAGTTAATAGCTGCATGAATCCCAAGACGACTTCCAGGGATTCGTTCCCGAGCGCGGAACGATTTGGAATGATTGCATGCTCACAGACAAAAATCAACTGGTCCCGGAAACGGAAATCAAGTGTCCTCGGAAACGGTTCACGGACCCCTGTGAGAAAACGCGCTAAGTGAAGATTTTAACACCATGGACCATATCAGAAGACCACATTTAGTCATGCGGCAATGTTGCAACGAGACAAGGGAAATAATCACAAATACCAAGTCGTAGTTAGCAAGAAATAAAGGGATTTTCTTATTTGCATTCGACTAAATACACCAAACAAATGAAAGTTACAACATAAATAATTCACAAGATGCTGTTTTCTTTGATTTTGAAAATGTTGAAATAAAATTACCTTTAACTCAATTGACTCTCAAATGTGTTCTTTAGAAAATACTTGCTTATGGCTGAGCTCAACTTTTTGATTTACCTTGTTTCTCTACTTTAACTGTAAATAACACCCAAGTATACTCTGGATACAGAAATATAACTTGAATCAATGTATTTAACTTAAAAACTTTATTAAATAAACAACAGCAACAATACAATAAATAAATAAATAAAAAATACAATATCAAAACCCTTCAATGAAACATCCATGAGATCTAGGAGGGAGAGGTTTATGAAACACAATTCTTCAAAGGCAAAATAAGTCCTGTCTTCTGCAACAATGTCCACAGAAAACTTTATTTTTTTCAATAGGAAGAGGGTCATGTGACACATCAAACTTATTGGGAATTTCACAAGAAAAACAATGGGCAGCACATTGAACACATTTTATAAGTGGTCAGAAACTTGTAAATAACTCATGAACGAATAAAATTAAGTTAAAACCAAGCACACCATTGTTTTTCTTGCAAAATTCCCAATAAGCTTGATGTGTCACATGACCCTCTTCCTATTGAAAAAACAAAAGTTGGATCCAAGATGTCCGACTTCCAAATGGCCACCATGGTCACCACCCATCTTGAAAAGTTTGCCCCCTCACATATACTAATGTGCCACAAACAGGACGTTAATATCACCAACCCTGTATTATGATTTTCTTAACAAAATTATTAGTGAATGCAAAAGAAATTATTTTACCACTCATTCAATAATTAAGAAATATGCTGTAAAAAAAAACTAAATGTAGTTTACAGTTATAAGCAACAAAAACAAAACAAAAACTGCAACAAGAATTTTTTTTGTTTGTTTTGTTTTTGAATTTGCGATAAAACATTTTTATTAGTGACCCAATAATAGTGTAGAGCATACATACATTAAAAGTTATGTGACCTATCATTTATAAACATTGTCAATTTTCAATCAAACAACAAGTATCTGCTCATTTTATCATATTTGTATACTATGTGTCATTTGTTCATGAAATTATCAAATTGTTTCTAATTATTCACATACTGGCTATTAGATTATTTTGGATATATTACTTTATGGCGTTATCTGCCCCCAGCCCTGCCACTGTCAGGAAGGGCATCCAGCAAAAACCTGTAATAAAATCAAACTGATCTGCTGTGACATCTCCAAGTAGAACCACCTGAAAGAACAAGAACTGTATGCTGTGGCCTGGACACTGTCAAAAAATGACCATTCTGCTCTATGTTTTGTTCTGCATAGAGTACAGTCTTTTGTTCTGCATAGAGTACAGTCTGATTCAGACTTGGAGAGAAGGTTGAACGTCATGCTGCTATGTGTGCTTCTACAGCCTAGATAAGTACTATTGTGTACCATATAGACAATATAGAGACAAAATAATAAATACAGTATGACAGTTCGCATCTTGAATGATTTGTGCAATTTTGTCATGAAAAATAGAACAAGGTTAAAGATTTATGAAGGCATGAAAAAGAATAAAGAATGAGAGGCATGCCTTGATGTTTGTTTGTGTGTGCATGCCTGTGTTTACACAGTAAAGGACATATGTAAAGTTAGGGTGATGGAGTTAGCTGATAGATGCATGAATATGAATATACTATTGAAAGGGATCTCTAAACGTGTGCACGGATTTTTTGTGAAACACTACAGCATATTTGTCTTGGCTACATTTGACAAGATCTCAAAGCTTGTGTCATTTGCTCATAAAAATATGACAATATTTGAGTCATACGAAACAAAGAGCAACAACAAAGAACTTTCACATTAAATAGTAGCATGCTATATCTAAACTTAATAAAAACATTATATATTAACCATATTTCATGGGTGGAATTTTATGCTATTTACTGTACAGTACCTCCTTGTATTCAAACAAGCTGTCAGTACATAGAGCTGCTATATTTATTAGGAACTAGACATCCCAAGTTTATTTCACGGAGACATGAGTGAGGCTTCTGGAAGCTGTATCATTGCTACTTTAACAAGGCTCTGACTTTCCCTCTTACTATCTGACAATCATTAAGTTTCTATCGTCTCTGGAAAAGTTTGAATTGCATATCTCAGTGTTGCTGTCTTTGTTTTCTTATTTCTTTCTTTGTTTGTTTGTTAGGCGTGTAGTTTGTTTTATAATTGGTTGATGAAAAAAGTTGAATAGAATTATTGTTTAAAGTTTCTTCTTGAGTGGCTCAAAAAATAATTGTTCAGCAGAAGTTGGAAGTGTTCAGCAGAAGTTGTTGATGCTATATCCACCACTGTCTGGGAGGCTAATAGAGGAAACCTGGTCATGCTCTTTTGGTGGAAAGAATGGCATTTTTCTTCCCTTTAAATCAGGTTAACACTAACCAATCACAGACCTATGTGAGCTCATGTAGAATAAAGAAGGTAACATAATTCTCTGTATATGTGATACAGCATGAGCAGCAGTTAGAAAATTCAGTTGGTTAGTTTTGTGTCTCTGAGTAAGTATATGCTACCCCTTACACTTCTGGGTTAATAGCTTTTGTGTGATAAGAGCAGGCTAGGCGGTAATTGGGAAATGACTAAACTGGGAGAAAATGGGGTAAAGAAACAGGTGTAATGTAAGCGCAGAGCTTATTTGCCAATGTAAATTGAGTAATATGTGTTGACCCACCCTGAACCACCAGAGATTCTTAGAGTTTCTAGACCTCTATTGGTGGAATGAACCATTCTTTCAAAATATATTTTGATGAGGATGGTGATATTTTGATAATGGCGGTAAAGATTGCTGTCTAACCTGTCAGTTTAAAATCTCCCACAAGTTTAAAATTTGTTCGAGCGCTGCATGGCCATGGCAGATGATTTGCATAGCATATGGAAGAGGCCACTTAAATCTGTAAAGCCCTATGTCACTAACAACATTCACAAGCTGTGTGCAGTGAGTGAAAGAATAAGGTCATGAGTGTAGGCAGTAGAAATTAGGGTTGTTGCCCTTATACTACATGATAGAATGAAGAGCTCAGTAATCTGGAAAAGCCTTGCAGTAGAGCTGCTTTTTCTCTGAATCGAGAGGAACCAGTTAAAGTTGATTGGTCACCTTATAAGGATGCCACCTGGTAAGCTCCCATTACAGCCACAGGCCCAAGACCTGCTGAAGCAATTATTTCTCAAAGCTGGCTGGGGATCTCCCAAGAGGTGGTCAAATCTGTGGCATAGGATACAGAATATTGGACTGACCTTAGTAGTTGCAACCATTACCACACCAAGAAAAGTGGAATACACAAATTAATGTTATATTGTATATACAAGAAAAAGTATAATCCTATTCTTAGGATGTCTAGGAGGTTGTTATTCCCACAAGACTCATTTTAGATACAAGGGGTCTCAGGACAGCTACAAAAAGATGATGTAGGACAGCTTCACTGGTAAATGCTGTGAGACAAGCTTAAGTAAAATAAATTTTTTATTAAGAATCTGAGTCAAAATTCAACTGCAACAACCATCATTTGTCCATTATCAAAGCAGCCTACTTTAGTCAGTGCCATCTAAGTGCTTCAGAAAAGAAGTAAAAAATAAATAAAATAGAGATAGCGTTCTCAAAATAGAAACAAGTGCCTTTTACATCTAAAAGGCAGACAGCTTTAAAAGAAACGAGGGCGGGAGTAATTGATGTCCACCTTAACCAAGAAATCATAATTATCTTAGGGCGCTGCAAATAAAATAGAAATGCTAATAAAGAGTAGGCCAAAATGCACCATAATGATGAAAGACACTTTAAAAAAAAAACGGCAGAATTTGTCCAAAACTCAAACAGTCAGTAGGCCAGTACATTAATATTATATAGCATTATTTCATAAATTATTATTAAAAACCATGACTATTAATGTAGTAAACCACAAGACAGAGTCTGACCCTAAATTAATATTTCCTTGGCGATTTGTCAGAAGCCATAAATCATGCTGTTTCCATGAACGCTAATTTATGTAAAGCAAGTAATAGAAGTAAAGAAAAATTACAAAAGAACACAAGCTAATGTATCTATAAATTTTTAAGTGTAGCTTTAAATACCATATTAAAGTTGAAGTACTATAGTACAAACTTCAAGAATGTTTAGAAGGGGACTGCAAATGAAGATTGCAAGTTGATATTGATGTTATCTTGCCTTTTCCACGGAATTATGCAAAAATAAAAAATAAAAAAAAAAGACCACACCGTGACCTATGAATTATTTAATAATTAAAAACTATCTAAGTTAATGCATGAACAAGTGAGAAACAGGTGCAGATGATGACAGATAATCAAGCCGGTGATTAATATACTGCTGAGTCTGAACACTGAGTGATTGGAACAGATGGAAGGGGTAATGAGGTTGCTGCTGATATTATTTTTTTTTACATTTTTGGATCTTTAGGAACTTTGCAGCCAGTTGCAATGAAACTTTTCTTCCCATTAATTTATTATACAGAATTTTATTCTGTTTAATTTCATTTAGCTCATGAATTATAAAAAGTAATAATATACATATAAATACATCAATACAGATCTCAGATATAATTAGCAACACATTGATATATGATATGATATATGATACTTTGATATGTTTTCAAAGTGTTCTCTGGTGTTTTCTGTTTGCTTTCTTGTTTGTTTATTTTTCTTGTTGATTTTTTTCACCAATACTGCACTACAATGTACCAAGTCATAGTTGAACTGTATAACTGCCAAATAAATAAAAAATCATAATATCAATTATCTGTTTGCCCAACCCTCCCTGGTTGGTAGCTACCATGTGAGTTTTGAACTGGCATGACCAACTTGGGTAGAAAGTGGATGGTGGGGGGGATAATGTGCCTTCTATTTCCAGCACTAGTCAAATTGTGACATTAAAAACTATAGTGAATCAAAATGTATAACCACTTTCAATTGCTTTATTTATAACCAACAAATCATAAATAATTCATCTTCAATTAAGCATTGATGCATGTGTTCCCTTCATACCATGATGCAATTTATTATCCAAGTATCCCATTTTTATGCTCTGTAGCAAATTGAAGTGTTTTTTTTCCTGATTAGTTTCAGTAATAAGTGGTTTTCTAATGGACACACAACTGTTTAGTCCCAATCCTGTGAATTATTGTTACAAATATGCATGTACAAATGCTCATATTTTCACTATTAAACAAATCTGTGATGTCTACTCTCAGTTTTTACCATGCATCTTTACTGAATGTTTAAATGAATGTGTGTCTAAAAGTCATGTTCATTTATGATTTTTGTTTCTGACCACATTTCTTCAATGAATTTGAAGGTTCAGCCCTATTCTATCCCAGATTTTAATAATGTGTTGAACAGCTCTTGAACAGATCCCAGTAATTTCTAAATCTGCTTAATTTATTTCAGTACTTCAGACAGACCAATAATTGTCCCTTTTGGTGTGGTGACTTTTCACACACGCACACACGCACACACACACACACACACACACACACACACACACACACACACACACACACTTTAAAACTTTGCCCATCATTTATATTTTTGTCAAACTGTTTCAATAACATCAACAACAGTTAGGTTTACTCATTCTCACTTATTCATTGTCTATACCGCTTTATCCAGTATGCAGTGTTGGGGTAGAAACTACATCTTATTTAATCTTATTATTCTGTGAGACCTGTTTCCTTTACTCTAAGAACTCACTCATAGTCAGCATTCATCATCTCTCAATTTGAGCATCAATATTCACCCTCTACCATGTGCTAATGTCCATTGGGAACATTAGTGAAAGATTTGCATGTTGATTAGGAGAAATTTACATCATTAATGTGAATTTATAGTCAGTGCCACATAAAATATGTTTCTAGATACTAATGGTAAGAAATTAATATAAAGATGTTAAAAAGGAGATAAGGTGTCAAAATGACTTTCTGTGTTGTTTAATCATTTTGACCTTGAGGTCTTATTGTTTAGCAAGTGCTGATGGAAAGAATTATGCAATGGGGGAGGGGAAATGCAGAGATCTCTTTTAAGAAGTTTTAGCAACCATAATTTTTTTAATAATTCCAAATAATGGAAACTGTTAATGGTTACTGTTGTTGAGTGATAATCTATAAACAGTCTATACACTATTTCTTTTCTTGGGTTTTGTCTCTTTTATTCTAGCCACATCTGATCATCTGAGCTGCAAGATCTGACACAGGTTTTATGCCAGACATCCTTCCATTATGCTACACTCCCATTTTCTAACCAAGCTTGCGACCAGTAGGATTAAAGTTCTTCCCCAGGAACCCAGCAGTGGTGACCCAGCAGTGGCAGGGTTTAAACCCCCAACCTACTATCAACCCAGAGCCTCAACCGCCTTAGTCACCACTGTTTCCTTCTTTCTTTTTTCACTTTGATTGGATTAAAAGAAAGCATAGACTCTTTGAATAATATTTTCACTGCCTGATGGTGTGAGAAAATGTCAGCTAGTCAGAGTGGAGGGGATAAACAGCAAGGGAGGTACAGTAGTATGGAAATACTGGCAGATGGTAATGAAAGCATGTATTATTGAAAAACGTACCTTGTGTCTTTGCAAAATGTCTTTGCTGAGGGAAAGTTTTTTTTTCTTTAATGAAACTTTGTATTAAGTGTATCTTTTCATATCTTCCACTCACTCCCGAACAAATTCACCCTGAAATTATTTTCATTGTACTTTAAAGAATAAAACTTAAATAAAGTCATTGCAATGTGGAATAGTGACTAATATCAAAAAGGTATTCTTTTCTATGGGTTGAACTTTAGCATCCGATCTCACTCAGCTATTTTAAAATGAGATAAACTATGCTTGGCAGCAAAAACAGGTCAATCCAGATTTGTTTTCGGATGGAACTGAGACCAGAGCTGATTATGGTGGGAAAACTTACCACACGCTGTGAGGAAGGAGGGACATTCACTGCACTGTAAGGAGAGCTCTGCTGACAGATATAATCTTTTGAAATGTGGAATTAACCACTTTACCTAAGCTGCCACCTCATCTGCACAAGTACTTTCTATATAGATTTATTATTTTTCCCATTCATCATGTTGATTTTTGCATTAAATGCAAAGCCTAAGAAAGCTTTGTCATTGTAAATGTAAATATTTTATTTTTAAATGGATATATCCGGTGTAATTGTTTGTTGCTTTTTATGTGTACTTATAAAATGACCTAGGGGTGATGTCCTAAATCAGTTTTACTTAAGGCAAGTTCATTATTTTAATATACTGTAGCTTTATTTTAAGGTCTTAATGTGTAATAATCTAATCACACTTTCAAATTCATGACATGCAGACACTGCTAAGACATTTCATGACATGTTGCTGAAAGTTGACACAAAAAAAGGCTTGTTCATGGCTATAAATTGATTAGAACAGCGGACCATTTGTATAAAGTGTTATCCACCTTAATTCTAATGAACAAAGTCGTGATCGATAACCACAAGTAAAATCACATCTGCTGTGCTAATGTACTCAGCCCCAAACACTAACATAGCTAACTAATAATCTCTCTCTGTCTCTCTCTCTCTCTCTCTCTCTCTCTCTCTCTCTCTCTCTTTTAATTAGAGGCATGTGGAGACAGTCAGAGGCAGAAGCTACAGGAGTTATTTACACTTAGTTAGCGTCATTCCTGTTTACTCCCCCCTGTGCTTTTCCGGACCTTGGCTTCTGTTTATCTTGGGGCATTGTTTTATTACCTTCAAAACTCTACTGGGAGGATGTGTGCAATGTAGTTGCTTAGCAACAAGAGCACATCGATGAGCTGCTGGATTTGAGAAAGGAGGAGCGAAGAGGAAGTGAGAGATGGAGTGGGTAATATGAGAAGAAGTAAAAGTATTTGACAGCATTTAAAGCAAAAAAGGAAACTGTAATGCATTAATCATGTTATAGACAAATAGCATTTGTTCAAAAATAGAAGAAAAAATGTTTCCTATATTTGTATTAAGTTTTTCAGTTAAACATGCTTAAAACTGGCATCATATTTCAAAATTGTATACTAAATACTAAACAAAGACTAAATCAATCTTTGAAATCTCAGAACTTTTAAAGGAGGTTAATTTTAGGTGACAAAATACCCTTTACTGGTATTTAACATTTAACATTAAAGTAGGGAGTATTCTTGTTTTTCATTTTATTTATATAAATTATTTATTTATTTATTTTAAAAGCTAAAGATTCAGATTTTAGGTAAATATTTTAGGGAATAATTAATAAAAAGGTATTTTTGCTATTCCTGTTAGCTGATTACCAGGATTATGAAATTAATTTCACTGCAGGCCAGTACAGTGAAACTCATTTTAAACATATTTTTATATGAAGGATGTGCACAATTATCAAGACTCTCTTTTTTTCCCTTTCGGGCTTTTCCTCCACTACTGGACCTGGTTGAAGCTAACGGCATGTGTTTGGCTTGTTTACAGCCCACACTCCCCTGCTGCTCTTGTATAACATGAAAAAAAAATGAAGATGCAAAAGTTACACAGGAGAGTGCTTCACTGGCATCTCACCAAATGTTTAATCATAATTACTGTTACAATTATAAGCTAATTGTTATTAGTGAGATTGGAACAACACTGAGGGAAATGTCAGGGCAACTGGCAGGAGATTATGTCTCTGACGTTCTCTTCAGATTAATTTTATGTTCCCTTTTGCTTCTTTATGCAAACAAGAAGTAGACCACTTTGGTATTATACTTTAGAACAGCATATGTACAATAGCAAAACTGTAAATATAACAGCGCAGCCAATGGCCACACAGTGAGCATGGTGGAGAAACTCCACAGCAGTGATAAATTACAGCTGTCTCAGGAGGCAGATACCATAGTTTCCAGAGTCTGCTATCTGTGTGATCCATTGATTTTTCACCTTTTGAACTAAGAATGTGTGCGGTACTGTGTGATAGACCAGCAATCTATCCAGCATATATTCCTGCCTTACGCCTGCAGTGTTCCTGGGATATGCTAAACCCTGATGAAGCACTATATCAAAGTAGATGAATGAATTCATGAATTAATAATGACATTACAAAAGACATTATTTATAAGTATGGTGTGTGCATTGTGTCAAAGAATGTTCTTTTTTTAGACATAGAAATTAATGTTTCTTTAAAGACAACTCTAATATGAATAGTGAGAATGTACAGGGGTTGGACAATGAAACTGAAACATCTGGTTTTAGACCACAATAATTCATTAGGTCATTACGTGATGCTGGTGGAGGAAAACGTTTCCTGACTCGCTCCTCCAAAACTCCTCAAAGTGTCTCAATAATATTTAGATCTTGTGACTGTGCAGGCCATGGAAGATGTTCAACTTCACTTTCATGTTCATCAAACCACTCTGTCACCAGTCTTGCTGTGTGTATTGGTGCATTATTATTCTGATACACAGCACCACCTTCAGGATATAATGTTTGAACCATTGGGTGTATATGGTCCTCCAGAATGGTTGGGTAGTCCTTGGCAGTGACACGCCCATCTAGCACAAGTATTGGGCCTAAGAAATGCCATGATATTGCAGCTCAAACCATCACTGATCCACCCCCATGCTTCACTCTGGGCATGCAACAGTCAGGGTGGTACGCCCCTTTTTGGGCTTCTCCATATTGTAACTGTCCCGGATGTGGGAAAGACAGTGAAGGTGAACTCATCAGAGAACAATACTTGTTTCACATTGTCCACAATCCAGGATTTTCACTGCTGGCAACATTGAAATTGAAAGTTGACATTGGCACGAGTGACCAAAGGTTTGGCTATAGCAGCCAGCTGTGTACATTGACCCTGTGGAGCTCCTGATGAACAGTTTTGGTGGATACATTAGAGTTGATGTGCACATTTAATTCTGCATTGAGATGGGCAGCTGTGGTTTTATGTTTTTTTTAGACACAAGCTGGGTTAGCACCCAGACATCACTTTCAGACAGCTTCCTCTTGCGTCCACAGTTACTTCTGTTGGATGTGGTTCGTCCTTCTTGGTGTTATGCTGACATTACCTTGGTTACCGTGGCTATTGATACATCACAAAGACTTGCTGTCTTGGTCACAGGTAAGCCAGCAAGACGTGCACCCACAATTTGTCCCCTTTTGAGCTCTGATATGTCACGCATAATGTTGTGTGCATTGCAATATTTTAAGCAAAACAGTGCTATTACGCTGCTAATTAAACCTTCACACACTGCTCTTACTTCTGGAATGTGCAATCAATTAAAATTGGCCACCAGGCTGGTCAAATTTAGCCATAAAACCTCCAACACTAAATTGGCCAGTGATTCAGTTTCACTGTCCAACCCCTGTATGTGCTGTTAGGGTTTGTTTGACACTATCTGCATCTGTATGTGTTTTCAAATAATTGTATCTAAATTTAGATATCCCATGGCAAAAAGACAAATTTAGAAATGCCAGCAAAATCAGCACGGTCTGTTTATTCAGAGAGCTCAAAAAAAAACAAAAAAGAACTTGTAATACAATACATTTATAGAAGTTCCTGTAAGGTGCTGAACTGCAGATTCCATCAACACTGGTCAAGTGCCCCTGATTATACTTGTCTGTGATTACACAGTTGACACAAGATGTATACACCAGTTTTTGCCAGTTTATCTGGCAGACCAATCCAGTTATAAACTGCATGAACGTACCAGTCAAGAATTTTCTTTGACTGTGTTAATTTTTAAGCCAATGTTTAACTCGTGCCATCATATAAAAAATCATGCCATCGTACACAAATGTTCATGAAATCTTTTGTCACGGAGAATAATAAGAATGATTAGTTCACTGTACTGTATCAGCGTTGATTGGTGCTTGCCACAATTAGTAAACAGTAGATTAGAATTAACACAATTAGAATTGAAATATAATCAAAGAGCCATTGTGATGTTGTAATTGGATCAGATGTAAAACAAGTGTACCAATTTATCAATAAACTATGCATACACAGCAATATACACAAGATATATGTCTCAAATTATATATAGAAAGTGTATGGCACATTATGAAAAAAAGTACACTAATTTTGTTATGCCAACCAGGAGGAACATTCTGTATCTTTTACTACACAATGAAACATTTTTTGTGCACTTCTTGTTTCTTACATACAGAAATCAATGCAAATCAATGTTAGATATTGAAGGAAGTTTAATGCCAGAAGGTTCTTGCGTAGTTCTTTATCTATCGTTTGTTGCATATATTGCAGTTTCACAAATCTCTGAACCCACCAGAGTGCAGTTTAAACTAGAAGAAGAACAATGATTAAAACAGTGGCTATGATTTATTTAATAGTTTCCTAGGTTTGGAGTATAACTTTTAAATATACCCAAATATTTTATTTGACTGATTGTTATTAGTTTGTAGATTAAAATAGTGACTACTCTATTTAAAGGGAAGTTTGGTGTTCCACAGGATTTGTTTTTTGGCCCATTGCTATTTTCTCTCTACATACTTCCTCTGGGCCACATAAGTCTTGAGCATGGTATTAGCTTCCACTGTTATCCTGATGACACACAGTTAAATGTCTCCTTAAAGCCAGATAACAGCTTAATACAGTTGAGAAATTTTTAGACGAATGGAGGAAACCAGAAAACCTGGTGTAAATTTCTTTAGAGCAGTGGAACAACAAACGTATGGTGAGCCTACTTTTTTAATGCAAGGATTTAGGATTTAGAATTCTAAAAATTGGCCTATGTGGAATGTTCATTCCAGCACTTGTTGAGCTCAGAGCTAAGTAACTCAGTGTTCTACTTCTGACGTTATATCAGGATAGATAGTGACAGTGAGGGGGGAAATAAGCTTTCACACACTTTTGTGTTTATTTAATATACTTCCAGTGTATGTGCACATTTAAAATGTATACACATAATGTCACATAATGCAAAAATACAATATAAAACCATTATAGAACTGTGTGAAAGCCTCACAATACTAAGCCACGCAGTGTTGCAAAAGCAAACATTATTTTAAATAAATGAAATTCATACCTGATTACATCTGGGCGGGCAAATGGTGTTTCTTTTTCTTTCTTTCTTTCTTTCTTTCTTTCTTTCTTTCTTTCTTTCTTTCTTTCGTTCTTAAAAAATAATTAGTCATTAATTTTGAACATTCAAGAAAAGATACCATAGAGCTCTTACAGTCAATGCTTAATAAAGATAAACATATGTTTGGTGTTAACACTGTACTGTTTCTTTATTTGCAAAGAGTGTTTAAGCCTCAGCTGCATAGTGGCTTAGTGGTTAGCAATGTCTCATTGCACCTCCAGGTTCTGGGTTCGATTACCTCAGGCCTGTTGTCCAAAAACATGCACGTTAGTCTAATTGGTGTTCCTAATTTCCCCATAGTGTGTGTATGTATTTGGTAAAAATCTGATGGATTGGCACCTTGTCCACGGTGTACCCCACCTCATGGTCCTGGGATAGGCTCCAGGTCCCCCCTTCCAGGAGAAAGCATTATAGATGATGAATGAGTGAGTTGAAGACTTGATTTACAAGAACTATATATGAGCTAAAAATAAGATATTAATTTACATCTAGAGTATCTAATTATATAGAAAAACATACTGTATATAAACATCTAGTTATTCCTCTACTTAAAACTTAAAGCAACTCAAGATTTCACTTTCTTTATATATTTTACTTTACTTTTTTAAGCTATTGTTTTTAGTTTCCTTTGCATTTCTTTTCTGGGTGAATTGAGAAGACTGTAACTTACATATTCATAAAAACAGAAGTACAAAAATGTTTTTGTTAGGCTTCTATAACAAATGTATTTGTTTCCTACCTTCTCATTAGATAATTGGATAACATTATTGCACTAGATTTGGAACAATGACAGAACTCAATGTCAGAACAAGCGTAGAACACAGTGTCCTCTCTGCATTTTGATGCTGCAGACGAATGATATTCAAATCCAAACAAGACTAACAGAATATTAATTGATTAATTAGTATTCACATCGCTTATGCAGAAGGGCCTAATTGAAACTGGCAAAGCATCTTCATTGCTGGAGTCTCAGTAATGTTAATAATGTTGTTTAGATAATTATGTCCATAATTAGCCACTGATGGAAATACAGTCTGAGAGTGAATCAGGAAGAGGAAAGTCAAATTAGTATATGTAGAAACTTTCTTACATTTGAACTAATATGTCATGATTGATGGAAAGAAAGACTCACAAATTTCCATGTGTGGTGCCTCAACATTTTGATAATAATGTATTTCTATTTAAAGGATATTAACTTCATAATACAATAATGTATCATCTTGACTTTCACAGAAGTTATTACATTGCATGTGGCTAAAACAATATTTTGTTAGCAGTGTTGTTCATCTTTAACTAGAAACTGGCACTATATGTATGATTTATCACATGAAATACCATGATAGCAGTAGTAGACTAAGAATTTCATTATTTTAACATTCATTAAAACTGTTTTCTGTTGACAGTATTATAAACATAAACTCTTTCTCTCTCTCTCACACACACACACACACACACACACACACACAAACACAACACACAGCAATTGTGACCCAAATGAAGGAATTTCACTAAAGGTAGGAAAGGTGCTGACATTAAGCATATCTAAGCAAGGGAGGTCAAGACGGTTGTGTGCTCTGTTACCAGACTCAACGAAGACACTATAACCAAAGGCAAGGTGTTTCAACTTTCCTTTCTTCATGTTAGGCATGTTAATCTCCAGGATACTGTTTAGCTTTCCTTGGCAATAAAAACATGCTGACACATGTTTGTCTAAGCAATTCCAATATTCATTTGTGGTCTCAAACAACGTGGTCATTATATAAGTGCAGAAACACTATGGAAGAGTGTGACTTGACCTCCTTTTAAACCCTTAGGGCCTGATCTTCCATTCTTTGACCTCAGATTAAGAGGAAACCATCGGTGCAATGAGTACAACTCTATGTAAAAAATAACTCAATTAAATAAACTCAAATAAAACAATTTGACATTTTGAGTGCGATTTAAACATAAAAAAAAATATATATATATAGGGTATCAGGAATAGTGCATTTGTGGCGAGACAAATGTTGAAAATGTTTCCACAGAGAAATTTAATTCTTAATTTTTTTTATTCTTTTGTCAATGCCTGTGGGTCTTTAGCAAGTCTTGTTGTTGTTAATGTCAGTGCATATCATCCAAATGAGCTTTTTGTTGCCAGAAAAAAATATCCGATATAATATTATTCTAGTACAATTTCTGTTAATTTAAACAAAAGCATTCTTAATGAACATATCTTAAAGAACAGAACTCTCACACCTTGGGTCAAGTTGCTTCCAAATGTTACTCCTTTGCTTATTATGTGTCACCTCATGAAACTTCTCAATTATTTTGAAACTGATTAAAATGTATGAGTAATGGTTAATTGGTCATAACTAAAATTAATAACAACAAAAAAGTCGTTTGATACACGTATAAAATATTGTCAAATAATTTGCTACGAAAAGGTCATCTTTTAGATGAAATCATACTTTAACAAGAATAACAATATAAAATCTACAATTTTGAGCTGACTTGATTGCTTATTATTTGCGTAAAGATTTTTACCAGCAGCTTGCAAGATGCTAACAGCTTCCTTTATTTCTTAGTTAGTTAGCCTTTCAGCTTTGGTGCGAAATCTGAATTCTATTCACTGGTAGAGTGCCAACATTTAAGGCCAGAGAAAATGTTTGTGCAAGTCTGATTTTTCCCAGTAGTATTTGCATTTTTCCCCTCATCATGAATTGTCTTGAATAATAATAATAACTTCAATATGTTTCAAGTATTCTCCACACTAGCAGAAATCATGCCTATTGTGCCCGGCAATTTACTCACACACTCCCCAGTTCCTGACAGAATCAAAGCCACATGAATTGTATTTCATTAACTTGCAATTAAGGGGGACTTTGAAATCCCCCTCTCATCTTATCAGTGCCTCAGCTAAAAGAAAACCAATCATTTTGTTCGCCACAAAAATGACCCTGTTTCCTCCTTTTCTTTTTTGAATTATAAGAAGCAAGAAGGCCCTTCCACTACTTTCCCTCCAGTCATTAATAACATTGCTAGCATGCTTGGCCAAAAGCCAATTAAGCTTAAGTCAACAATTCTGCCCCCTTCTTATTTTTTTGTTTAAAACGGCAGCATTAGCATTTTAGCTGCTGGATAAGAGAGGCTTGATTTAATTCTTGATTTAATAAGGACTATTTCATGCACGCATCCTTTACAAGATGAAAGATGCATCAAAAGGAATTTTCTAGTAAGAGTTTGGTGGAGAGAAAGGTGCCGAACAACATTGTTATAGAGTTTCTCCAGAGACTCACACTCAGATCACACTTAGAAGCTGCTTTGCTATCAGACTAATCTGTTTAGTTGAGCAAAAAAGGTTGAACTGATACTAGGTGGGAGTATATGTAGTGCTCTTTCTCAATGGTTTCATACTACTGCAGTTCAGTGCTGTTTCGAAGCTGAGGATCATCCCTCACCCTCCACAGCGCTGAATTGTATTACATGACACTTTCTTTGTTTTTGCTGAGAAAAAGCTCCAGGAGGACCATTTGTGTGGGCCAGGTGACACTTTTCTTGAGTCAACAGCAACACCAAGACAATAAATGCTTAATCAAAATTGCAGGATTTCTTACAAGACAGCCTACACACAACAATCTCCTAGGAGAATATCCAAAATCTTGGTGTGTTGTTTGTCAAAATAGGCAAATCAGAGCTCAGAAATTAATATATAGAAGAAACTGGTTCACTCAGACCAGAACCAGTACACTGTAAAAAAAAATCCAACTAGCAAAATGTTGGCATAATGAGTATTTATTAGTAATCTGGACAATAAGACATGAAAAAGCTGACGGAACTAGTGAAAACAAGTTCATTAAAATCTCGCTGGATCAACTAAGGTTTAATTACTGAACAGACTTTCTAATGCAAGTTAACACGCACGGAAGTTGGTTCGGAAGTTGGCGCATGCGCGCTGATACGTTTATAAAGTGGCGCATGCGTGTTGCGTGCCGCGGGTATTTTGAACATCATTTGGATTAGTATCCCGTTTCTCCACCTCACAACGGACAACCTCTTTTAAACTTTGGTAAGTGCATATATTTATGTCGAAGTCCTTTGTAGAAATTGTCTTAACATGATTGAGCGTTATTATATGGCGTTCTTTGTGAAGTACATAGAGCTTGATGCAATTGTTTATTTAACGTGAGACCGTGAGAAAGGTGGAGGTCATCCGGTAACCTGAGTTCCTACAAACAATATATTTTGTATTATTTTGAGTTTACTACATTTGTTATTTATTACAGGTGTTGCATATTATGAAGTATATTTAATTATATTAGAAATATTAAATTTAGAATTGAATATTATTTATTATTCACAGCACATGATTATTTTCTCTATATCCCTGCATGTGTGATGTTTGATTTATTGGTTATGTTGCTCATGTTAAGAGGAACTAACAAGTTACCTGCCTGGGGTTTCCCACGGGACAGGTGAGTGTGACACGGTGTGAGAGAAGCACCTGGGAGCAGTTTGTGTTGCCATTTGGCTTAATAAAATAACTTGTTGCAAACTTAACTGTAGCCGTATATTACCCACAGCCAAAGAGACTGGAGAAGAGTAAGACAAGTCTAGAAAGTTGGGTTACATTCCTGCACTTGGTATTTAAAATCTGCAGTATTTGCACCACGAATGTGTTTGTATCTTTGCATTTAACGTTTCAGAACACATTCTCTCAATATCCTCCTGGATGAACACATTTCCAGACTTCATTGCAAACTTTGCCATTTCATCTAAGTAAACATTTACAATGCAGTATTTTTAAAGATTTTAAGAACGAAGTATGAAGTTAGGGCAAAAAAATAATTCTTGTTATACCTTACTAGTTTACGTTTTTTATGTAAGACTATGCATACCCCATTTCATTAAATATAACTAAAAAAGTAAAAAGACTATTGAATATAGTATATAATACAGATTAGCTCTGCACTAATGTTCAAAAGTTTTAGAAATGTATTTTGTTTTTAAAAGAGTTTTATGTTAATCAATGCTACATTTATTTGATCAATATAAAATACTACATTTATTTGATATAGTAAAACTGAAATAAGGTGAAATAATGTTAGACTTCAAAATTTCTGTTGTCTACTGGAATCTACTGTACTTAAAACTGCAATTTATTGCTGTGACATTAAGCTGAATGTTCTGCATCATTACTCAAGTCTTTAGTGTCACATGGTCTTCAGAAATCCCTCTAATATGAGGATCTGATCATGGGAAAATGTCTTGATATTTTTGTATAGAGAGTTAATTAGTTAGTTACTGTAGTTAACTAATACTGTCATTCAGTCCTGGGGGAGAGGTTATTGTTTAGACAAAACTCAATGAATGTCTCTTGATCATTATGAATTACTTAATTTTAGGATTAAATTAAGGATCATGTGACACTGAAGAATGTAGTAATGATGCAGAAAATACAGCTTTACATCACAGCAATAAATAAAATAATTTAAATACATTCCAATGGGGAAAAAAGCTGTTATATTTCACAGTATTTCTGATCAAATAAATGTAACCTTCATGAAAACTTGTGCGAGTTCAGTTCTGCTCTGAAGCACAGTTCTTCTTTTGGAAAACATATAAGAAATAGAGAGATCGTATTTTGCCCCTTACAAAAATGTTGATTCAAGCTTTAGCAGCCATAGAACAAGAAAACATAAAAATAACACCATCAAAGATTTCAGATTAATGCATAAGGAATCAGAGAAAATATTGAATGAAACAGAGAGAAAGCTGGGACTTCACCTTGTGCACATGTACAGTACAGTCGTGGCCAAAAGTTTTGAGAATTACATAAATATTGGAAAAGTTGCTGCTTAAGTTTTTATAATAGCAAATTGCATATACTCCAGAATGTTATGAAGAGTGATGAATTGCATAGTCCTTCTTTGCCATGAAAATTAACTTAATCCAGAAAAAATTTCCACTGCATTTCATTGCTGTCATTAAAGGACCTGCTGAGATCATTTCAGTAATCGTCTTGTTAACTCGGGTGAGAATGTTGACGAGCATAAGGCTGGAGATCATTATGTCAGGCTGATTGGGTTAGAATGGCAGACTTGACATGTTAGAACAATGATTTCAAGCATCACCCTCCTTTTTTCATTGTTAACCATGGTGACCTTCAAAGAAATGCGTGCAGCCATTATTGTATCTACTAAGATTGCACCTAAATCAACAATTTATAGGATCTTCAAGGAAAGAGGTTCAGTTCTTGTTAAGAAGGCTTCAGGGCGTCCAAGAAAGTCCAGCAAGCGCCAGGATCGTCTCCTAAAGAGGATTCAGTTGCGGGATCGGAGTGCCACCAGTGCAGAGCTTGCTCAGGAATGGCAGCAGGCAGGTGTGAGCGCATCTGCACACACAGGGAGGTGAAGACTTTTGGAAAAGAAGCCACTTCACTCCAAAAAAAACATCAGGGACAGATTGATCTTCTGCAAAAAGTATGACAAATGGACTGCTGAGGACTGGGGCAATGTCATATTCTCGGATGAAGCCTCTTTCTGATTGTTTGGGGCATCTGAAAAAAGGCTTGTCCAGAGAAGAAAAGGTGAGTGCTACCATCAGTCCTGTGTCATGCCAACAGTAAAGCATCCTGAGACCATTCATGTGTGGGGTTGCTTCTCATCCAAGGGAGTGGGCTCACTCAAAATTTTGCCCCAAAACACAGCCATGAATAAAGAATGGTACCAAAACACCCTCCAACAGCAACTTCTTCCAACAATCCAACAACAGTTTGGTGAAGAACAATGCATTTTCCAGCTTGATGGAGCACCGTGCCATAAGGCAAAAGTGATAACTAAGTGGCTCGGGACCAAAACGTTGAAATTTTGGGTCCATGCCCTGGAAACTCCCCAGATCTTAATCCCATTGAGAACTTGTAGTCAATCCTCAAGAGGTGGGTAGACAAACAAAAACCCATTAATTCTGACAAACTCCAAGAAGTGATGAATGGGTTGCTATCAGCCAGGATTTGGCTCAGAAGTTGATTGAGAGCAGCCCAGTCGAATTGCAGAGGTCCTGAAAAAGAAGGGCGAACACTGCAAATACTGACTCTTTGCATAAATGTCATGTAATTGTCGATAAAAGCCTTTGAAACGTATGAAGTGCTTGTAATTATATTTCAGTAAATCACAGAAACAACTGAAACAAAGATCTAAAAGCAGTTTAGCAGGAAACTGTGAAAACTAATATTTGTGTCATTCTCTCAACTTTTGGCCACGACTGTAGAATTGAGAGAACAGGACACAGAAAAATTTGATGCTGAGACACTTGAGCACAAACCTGAACATCTTTTTTTTTTTTTTTCTATGCAAACAGTATTGCATATTTCTAAATCTTTCTTTCATAATTAGAGTCTCCCTAATGTTAAATGTTATGAATACCTGAAAGTTTATCAAAAGTGACAATGCATAACATTAGCGCCCTTTTTTCAGACTTCAAATATTGTGGTCACTGAATGAAAACTGTCCTGGAAGATCTCGATGTGTTTATCCGTGATGGATCATCTGCACTATTCAGAACATGTCTGGTGAGTATGTTGCATTGATTCTCTGCAGGCACTTTGACGAAAATACGGCTGTTAATATTTGTGTTGACATTATTAATTCTTATTCATTTGAACTCCGGCTCTTATTTTACTTTATCTGATCATCTCAACTGATTTTAAGGATTTATGAGGCGTTTCTTTCTGTACATTTTGTCTACATTAATCTAGTAGGATCCAAAACTTTCATGGAACAAAAAGAAATATAACAACATAGAAAAGATGGATGTCAAAAGTGATATATTTTTTGTTCTCTTTATTACATTAGGACAGTACTCCTGATGGCGGACAGACCAGAGGGATGAAAGTCGGAGTTCCTATTGTGATTGAAGATGACTCCCCTACGACTTTGACCAGTGTCATAAACTTTACTCTTGTGTTGGAGGAAGGGATTGTCTTGCAAGATGCTCCAGAACAGTTTGGCCTTTGACCTGTTTGCCTTGGATTTCAGTACCAAAAAATCGGAAGTACACTTTTGAGGTGATTGAGAAGGCGTTCATGGAATTGGGCACTCACTGCTCTGCAAGGGTACAATCCCTTAAGACTTAACTTCTCCTATGACTTTGCTTTTGTGATCTGTTTTCAGACTTCAAATTATTATTATTATTATTATTATTATTGTACTCTTTTCCTTGTTTTGTGAAGTTTAGACTGTAAAAGGCATCTTGCCATGTTTCTTTTTGTGTACCTTTATTTGAAAGTGATGGAATGTGGTTGTAGTGTGTTCCTTTTGGTTTAAAATTAAATTTGGAAGAAACTTTCAAGCATTCAGTTACAGCTTTTTTCATTATATTGTATTACAAAAAAACCTGCTTCAGTAAATTTAAACACAAAACGTGTGACAAGTTCACATTTATTAAATTAAGTCTTTGAAACTATCAAAACACTTTTAACTTAACTCAAAATTACAAGGCAACTTGCTGCACAGCTTTTTTGAGTTAACTCCGCTTTTAATCCAAGTTGTTGATTTAACTCAAAATGTCAACGCAACTTGCTGCACAGCTTATTTGAGTTGGGTTAAAAGTGGAGTTAACTCAAAAAAGCTGTGAAGCAAGTTGCCTTGAAATTGAGTTATGTCAAGATTTTATTTTTTACAGTGTATGATATTTTGGTTCCAGTTAGTTTGGAAATTACGACTCCACTTTAATTGTATGTGTTTACAGGTTATATACAGACCTGGTTTAATTAAAAATATATCAAATCAAATTCAAATTTTATTTGTCACATACACAGTCATACACAGTACGATATGCAGTGAAATGCTTATAATGCAGTGAAATGCTTATATATATTAAACAAGCTATGGAATTTTACTTTTTGGGCTTTTGGAAAATGTTTTCTCTAAGCATATGAAAAAAAACATCCCTTCTACAGCACATCAGCTAAGTAAATTGAAGACGTTAGTTGATGTGCTTATTTTGCTATAGTTGATGACAACTATTAATAGGATGTCCAATCATATATGATATAACAATGTTAAATTTAGTTATGTATTTAACCCCACTATAGTTTCTAACGTTTTAGTTAATTTACGTAAGTATGTCTGCTACAACTCATTTTATTGCAGCATTTGACTTTTTCATTAGATGTTTTCTTCCCAGCATTTTTGGCAAGCATTGCTAAAGAAGTAGTGACAAACTCAAATTGAATTATGTTTCATTCTTATGTGAGTAAAATTAGCATTTCAGAGATTATACTTAATTAAATCTTTCCTACCTACTGCAATTTTCTTATTTACCTTCCTATTCATAGTTGCAACCAAATTATTTCACAAGATTGACAGTTAATCAATTCATATCATTTCTGGGAGATTAGTCATTGAACTTGCAAAAAAAAAAAATACAAGCTCATATAAGAGGTAATGAATTCAAGTAAAATTCTATGTGAAGTGAGAAAGCCGGATAACCAACTTGATATAACAAAGATTATAAAAAGGCAATGGCCAGGCAAAGAAAAAGGAAATAACACAGGGTATGGAAAATAAATACACATTAACTACAGGGTGATAAACCAGATTCGGAGAGGCAGAAATTAAAACAATATATATTGGTCAAGACAAGAGAGGGGGGAAAATGACAAGAGGGTTTGTGCCACAGTGATTATAATGACAAGTGCAAGAAAGCAAGACCTTGGGTCGTCTAATACTTTAAGAGCTCTGTCGAAGCCCACAGTTTAACTTCCAGGAACCAACGCTGAAAGAGACCGAGGACTGCTAGATCTAGCTCAGCATCTTGTCTCAGTGGAATGACATATGAAGTTTAAAAGACGTGCCCCAGCCTCTTGCGGAGGCTGTGGAAGATCAAAGTTATTTGGAGGATGGGAGGGTGGCAAAGCAGTGGCGAGAGGCAGAGAGTTTCTGGATTCTAAAGGAGGAAAATGCATGCTCCATCAATTAAATTCAGAATAATCTCACTCTTCAGTGTTGATTGCAAAGTGTTTTTCATGACTGGACTACACAAGCTACTTGTGCGCAAGCTGGGGGATGATCACCCCTGGGTGGTCTCCTGGTGTTTGATGTTGAAAGACATGAAACACCTGATGACTTCAGGAAACGTCACTGACGATTGCATCAAGAGATGTATGTTAAAACAATGTTTTTACCTTTATTAGAGAATAGCATTTGCAAAGCTTTCAGAGCCTCTTGTAAAGACAGAAAGTGCAAATCTTTATGAAAAACTCAAGACTTTCAGTCAAAGTGATTTTTTTTTTCAGTAAAAATTTCAGTGCCTTCCACTTCTCCTTCCACTTATACAATTAAAATATTGTCAATCCAATAAACTATGTAGGTGGTTAATAATGAATCAAATTATCATAAGGAGTATGTATAAGATCAGGGACGTTTTATACACAGCTTTTTCTTCTTCTTCTTTGTCTTTTGGCTGGTCCCTTTCAAGGATTGCCACAGTGAATCATCTGCCTCCATCTAAATCTATCCTCTGCATCCTCTTCTCTGACACAAACTAACTTCATGTCCTCTCTCGCTGCATCCATAAATCTCCTCTTTGGTCTTCCTCTAGACCTCCTGCCTCAACATCATTCTACCAGTATATTCACAATCTCTTCTCTGAACATGTCCAAACCACCACAATCTGGCCGCTTTGACTTTATCTCCAAAACATCTACCATGGACTCATTCTTAATCCTATCCATCCTTGTCACTCACAAAGAAACCCTAAACATCTTCATCTGTGCTCCGACTCTGCCTCCTGTCTTTGTTTTAGTGCCACTGTCTCTAAGCCATAGAGCATCACTGGTCACACCACTGTCTTTGTCTCTGCCTAACAACTTTCCTTTCATTCTCGCTAATACACTTTATCACACAACACACTTAATACGTTTCTCCACCCATTCCAACCTGCCTGCATACGCCTCTACAGGTCTTTTTCAAACTTTTAACAATGAAACACATCATGTATTTACATTTTATTTCGTGTGCAGTACCATGACAGTGGTCTTTAACTTTACAGGTAAAAGGTTATTTGTTTAAGGTAATTACAGTAGTTTCATGTATTCTGTAATATGGTATGCAATTATGTAACAGGTGAGATACAATACTTCAAGACAAATTAGCATACATAATGTATCTATTAGTATACATAAGGTATTTGTTCTCAACAAGGGGCCACCATAGCTTTGAAAAATTAATCCAACGTGGAAGTACAAAAAGCATGCAGTTCCTCGGATGTCCATAGGGAGCTGGCTTGAAAAGAGGGTCAATCCCCTTTCAGTCCCATGTTAAAATGTGGACATTTACAACAGAAATAAACATGTTCACAGCATTTTTTCACATGGTATAAGAACGGTTTTAAACTCCATTGCTGGATTTCCCATTCATGACAAATACAGGGTGATTTTTTTTTTTTTATGTAACTCATCAATTAAAATTATATTACACCATACAATTAAACGTAACTGGTGCATGGTCAATTTGAGTGATGCTGGAATGCAGCTAGCTGTCTGTTATGCAGCAGTTTAGCTAACCAGCTAACTGGAATCATTGTAGTTTAACTTGCATCAAGAAATGTAGAATTGGTACAAGGACAATGTGTTAGCATTTTAGCTAACCTAGCTAGCTTGTGAAAACTGAGGTAAATAGACATGTGCAGCCAGGTGCTGTCCACTCCACACATAAGCCCATTTATGGGTCAACCTAGATGTAGAAAGAGTCAGCTTCTCCCAAGATAGTGGTCAAAAGAGCCCACTCAGTTGAGCTTAAAAACTGCTTTTCGCTCGGTGAAATGTTTTGTCCATTTATTTACAGTAATATTCTCCACACATTCACTCTTCTGGAAAACAATATGTAGTACTGTGTCAATCTCTGATATACCCTATTTTTTAATACTACCATCAATGGCCACAAGACATTTGCATCTATGAATGAAATATGAATATGTTCGCACATAAAACAACTTGGTTATAAATGGTATTGGGGCACTGGCAGGATATATTTCACAGTATTCCCAAGAACCATATATATACTGTATATATACTTTTAATGATTAGGTGCATGTCTATATAACTACTCACCTGGTGAGTGAGCAAGAGAGATTTGCTCTTGAGAGTTTTTTGTGTTTTGTTTTTTGCACATTATCTATACAAAACTGCCATAAAACTCTGATTACTCTGCATGCATTTCAAAGCCCAGACTTGGCTACATGTGCTCTCAGCAGAACTGCATACAACAGCTCACTTGCTATTTTTAAAAGCATGAAAAATGTTCAGTTGGTATTTTTACTCATTTCAACATACATATTTGACTGTTATCATACAAGATAAGCTACAGTAAATGTGAAAAACACTAGAAATGTGTATTGACTGCCAGACATCAGTGAAGTAAAAATTTACCAAAACAATAAAAATAAAAAAGGTACACACAGTGCATACAGGATTATGGCCTTACTGTTCAAACAACATGTACCTGGACAAAATATAGACACTACCTGGAACAACATATTTACACACACACACCACACACACACACACACACACACACACACACACACATCGCAAGAAAGAACTGAAATGAATATTTAGCACTTACTATAGTCATACCTTAGCATATAAATGACCAAATCAAGCTGAACTTAGCACCGGCTTGCTCCTATGTTGCACGTATGTCCAGCTTGCACCTGTGTTGCATGTGCACATAAGTTGCAAGCATAACCGGGAGCCATTTTAAAACCTTTGCATCAATGGAAATCAATGGGCAAATTTACATTCCTTGGCTTGGCTTTCCATAGATTTTTTTGCGGGGGGGGGGGGCAAGCACTATGACATCAGGCGATATTGTTGATGGCTCATAATGCAGATGTCATTGTGTGCACGGGCCCTCTTGTTCTTCTAAGGATTATTATTAATCTATGACTTCAGCACTATTATTTTATTATTATTATTATTATTATTATTATTATTATTATTATCAGTATAATTATCTGGAAACAAAAAACGTGACGACACTAATGGAACACCCATTATTTGATGGTTTGACTGATGTCAAAAAGCTGAGCAATAATATATCAATAATATCAATAATGATAGCTAATAATCATCTAATTAGGGTTTTCAATGCATTTGAAACATTAACTCTTGTGTTAGCTCAAACTTTTTGTAGCTTGCTAAATGACAACCAAATATTTAATAGTTTGTTTAATAGTGTTTCTACTAACATATATGCAAAAAAAACACATTCCTAAATTAAACATTCCTAATTTAAACATTCCTAAATTCTACATACTAAAATGTGTAGCATTACAATATCTTTTTCCGAAGGATTATAATGGCTCCTTAGTCATGCCCTTTTTTCACTATTGTGTAAAGAGGGACATGCTTTATTTGTGTATATTTAATTCTTTATTACTCCCATGTTGTCAAAAGATAAGGTCAAAGTGGATGTAAAGCCCTATAGTTGTAATGGTTTTTGTTTAAAGTCTTTATCTCTTTACAGGACACCTACAGGAGACCCCTTTAGTATCATACTTATTGTCCCCAAGCCAGTAGAAAAACTGACATCTGCAATCCTGACTTCTATAGCATGCAATGAGATGCTTGAACCCCTGAAACTCTGAACATCTATAGTAAACAATTCCTAAATTGATGTCTGTGAGTAAAAATTTAGATTCTTTTCAGCTAAAATTCTGTTTGTTTGTTTTTTTCTGAGGTCAGTGCTTTTTCTTTATTGCTAAGTGCTTGTATTTGGGTAGAAGAAGGTATACTGGATCAAAAGGAAATGCATTGTACTCTCTAAAGTGCACCCAAGTGTAGACTGCAGAATTTTATTCATTTTATTTTGTACATTTATTTATGGTTTTATTTTAGTTAGGTTTTTTTTGTTGTTGTTGTTGTTGTTGTTGTTTTTGGTTTGCCTTTTTCTGTCACTGAAATGCCAAGATATGTCTTTATAGACTACCACCATTGCCAGAATCTCTAACTTGGCCATGAAGCTCCAAACCCACAGATGAGGGTGCTTAAGTGGGCACCAAGCTGTCTGTTCAGTGGCCCATCCAGCCCAGAAGACCACTAAAGGCTTCTGCAGATATCATTTTCTCAGAAGCAGAGACCATAGATGTCAGAGCAGGTTCTTTGTGAGTGGGATCAACACACATAAAGGGCTGTTTCAAGTGCACTGGTTGTGAGAGGACAGGAATGAGGTCAGTGCTGGATTTTGCCACTCTCAGATGTTGTCAGATAATGTTTTGCAGCCTTTTTTGCAGACAAGTAGCAATGGTAGATGGTTTCTCTAACTGTTGCAAGACTACTATAGATCACTGGGCACAAACCCCAATAAAAAAATAAAAAAATAAATTACTGTAAGCCAGTAGGTAAAAATAGGTTTCCAGAATTATTCTAAATCTATATGATATAAAAATGTTCTATAAGTTGTTTGAATATTAATAGTTCAATTACTATAGATTGTAGTGCTTTTAATAGTGGATATTGTCACAAAGCATTTTTTTTTTTAATGTATAGGATCATACCTTAATGTGTTCCTAATTATCAAGTTGCTGGCAATGGCAGTAGGGAAAACCTCACTGGGATGACATAAAAAAGAAAAACTCCTCATTTGGGAGTGACCATAAACAAATCTCATCTATAAATGTGTGTGATATAGTAAAAAGTGCAATTATATAACAGGAAATTTATTTTACTCAACACTTTGTTGAGGTTACCAACTCTTCACTGAAGAAATGGATCTCACTCAGTAATTCTCAATAAACATACTGCTTATCATTTACAGGGTTGCAGGAAGCCTGAAGCTATACTAGGGGACTCGGCACAAGGTGGGTACGCCCTGGTAAAAGATGACCATGGCCTGGGAGAACATACAAACACTGTGCAAGGCCATAAAGCTAGCCACTATATCACTATGCCACAATTCAAAACTGTCTGTGGTGATTTTAGTCCTAAAAGTATCAGAGTCTTTTCTTGCAGTCATAAGGCATTATAACAACTGTTTGTATCAAGTGCAGTTGAAAACCATTTTCATCTAGGTTTCTAAGTGGAGTCATCCATGTAAACAAATTAAAACAGAAAATATTTACAATAATAGTTATCTTCTTTAATCAAGTGCAGGACTTGACATCAGAAACTTTTTTTTTTTAGTTGTCATTTATTGTCAGAAAGGCAAAGATGGGCAAAGCTTGCTTCTAACTTGGGCAAAGCAGTTTACTTCCAGCACTTAAAAAAAAATGTACGTTTACAAATTAGACAAAAAGGGCTTTTCTTTTTTTTCTTTCTTTTTTTTTAGAAGCTAAATGGAAAAAAATGAAGACAGATAATAATAATAATAATAATAATAATAATAATAATCCTGAATTAAGTAATCAGGGGAGCTATTTAGCAAATGCAGAGTGTTGTGTTAATGTTATGCCAGATTAGTATGAAGCAGCAAGATTAATAAACTGGTAGTCTAACTGCTTAATAATGAGTCGTATAATTATGAATAACTATATAGTTAATCAATACTTGACAATAGTATGCTAGCCTGTTATTGGACCGACATGTTAAAGCTATTTCCTCTCTTCTGCAGGCATTAAAAGTAAATTAAACTGTAAGTAGAAGGTAATACTGATTCAATGACTAGACTGCATGAATGTTATTGTATTTTATTCTGAACAAGGACATTTGTTCCTGAACTATTTCTTTGTTTATTTCAGAAAGTTTTGTTTGACATTTTGTTCATTTTTCCATGTCATGCGACTTATTACGGATTAACACTTGTTTTGTTTCTCAACACTACGATGCAAACATGCATGTCTGAGAGGGAGAAGAACACACTGTGAAAGAAGAACACACCAGAAAATAAAAACAAAGTCAAGAAATAGAATGAGAGATAAATTTGAGAGAAAACAGTGACAGATGGAGAAATAATGAAAGATGCAGGTGCCGTAGCAAGCAGGCAAGAAAGGGAAAAAAAATTAGTGGTTGTAAATTTATCAAGAACTCCTAATTGTTTTTCTGTGAATCTGTCAGTCCTGACCAGTGATCTCTGATTTGTTGTTGTTATTGTTGTTGTTTTTGTTGTTGTTGTTGTTGTTGTTGTTGTTGTTTTAAGTGGGAAGAGGTCACTGATATTCACCTGATTGACCATCATCCACATTTCTCAACCAAGTTCAGCTAAGTTACCAAACATCATATCAGCAAATTTGCTGTGCCACCCTGAAAATGACTGACAGTTTCACACACCAGAAATGACATTTAAAATAGATGCAGAGAAAAAGGCGGGGGGGAAAGGTCTATGCTTATGAGTACAGCTGTGTGCGAGTGTCACATTCTTCACCCAGAGAGCGGGAAGCACTTAACTCGATACTGTCATGATTCTTCCAATTACTGCTGCCAGCCTTTGGGAGGTGGCTCACCCCTGGAAGTGCTCATCAGAATACAGTTACCACAACATCAATTATTTAGGGAGCCATTGCATTTGTGCACCTCAGGTTTGTCTCATTAGAGATAAAAGAGATAAAGGTTCTCACTCTATGTCCAAAGGGTTCTGCTGTTAGTTGGGATATCACCTTTGTGAATGCATGCGTCATTTTGCAACAGAAATGTAAAGGGATACAGACTACAGTATATGCTAAATGTGTGTGTTTTGCACTGGGGCTTGGAGAAGCCTTGAAGTTGAAAAAGAAAGAGCCTGGTAAGTAAAAGCATGAGTAACTTGAGAGAAGGAACTGGAAAATTTTGTTAAGTTTCTCTTAAAATCACTTGCAGTGTCAGGTTAAAGAAAGAGAAGGAACTCCACTCAGATGCACTTTTCATAAATTACAAGTACATGATCAGAGAGAGTAGATTAATGGACGCACAAAGAGAGATTGAAAGAGATGGAGAGAAAAGGAGATGAGACTTCAGTCCCCTTTAAATGTTAGTACTTAAAAAGTCAGCATCATAGAGAAGCATAGATATTTACATTTTTTTTTTAAAGTGCACTCACATGAAATCACAGTCATTACGCTGTCTATCTTCCCTCCCTTTTTCTGGGTCAGGATTCATTGCCAGCAGAAATACTTGTCAAATACCAGACCAGATTAAATATATACTGTACAGTATACAGACAATATACAAGCATTAAAGGATGTTCTGTGTGGGTTGAGACACTTCATGTGAAAGCCACAGCAGCTGGCAGAGGACATCAAAGCACTAGTCATACTAATGAAATTGTGTGCTTCCATTTGATTGATTAATAAATACATAAATAAATAAATGACCAAAAGAGATGAGAAAGATTACAAGCAGAAAGAACACAATTCTTTAAGCAGGGGGAAAGTCCTCACAGAAAGAAAAAAAAATCTAAAGTCATTCTAAACAGAAGCCACAGCAGACAATAGATTTTAATAACACAATTTTTCAAAGGTGCTCTGCAAATTTGGACACTTTTACATTTCAAAGGGATAAATACTGCTTTCATTTTTTTTATGTTTTCTAGAAAGATGATTTTTAAAGAGATGTTTTTCTTTCTAGTTTATCTTACAATAAACTATGTCCTCTTTGAAAGACTGTCCTTTTTTCTTGGCCCTTTTCAACCTACTATTAGAGTTATAAGACACTGAAGTAAAATCTGATGTAATTTTCACCTTACCCTGCATGTATAATTAAATGATTCTTATGGTGCATAAATCACACGCCACATGCAGTGATTGTATTATATTATTTAAAAATCAAGCAAGTAATTCTAGATTAACTTCATGTATTAGACTCTTTATTTGTTTTGTGCTTTAACATTGACTGACTGCGTTGTAGGATGTAAAGTCTTAAGAAAAATGGAAGCACACTGTATATGTACTTATATTAATGATTTGTCCATTCTGTTGTACAGTTTTGCCATGCGAGCAGCAGCACAACCTACTTTTGGGGTGGTTTGTAAAGATGGATGTGCTACAACCCAGAGCTGAGCCCTAGATGAGATAAATACATAAGAGAGTAAGTAATGAGATAACCTGAGCACGTAGCGGTCAGCTGAGTAATATGAAGTTCCTGGTGGAATTAATTTGCATAGGTTAATTTCAGCAACGCTGCAAATTAGACTTGAAAGGATAATTACTTAATTTCCCTCGTCCATGCCTCCCCCGTCATTTTTCTCCCAGCATAGGTTATGTAAATTGCACTGTTCACCATTGCTGTTATGCTCAGTGTTAAGCAGTGTTACATTGGTCAGACTAAACTCTATTCCTACCATCTCCCTTCTCTCTGCACAGCCTTATTGATTTAGATGTTCTTTAACACCCTTTTTTTCTCTAAAATGATAGAGAGCAAATTATCCACTAACACCAGCTAATTTGTACAATAGAAAATGCCTTTACATATTACTTGCATGAACAGCTAAATGAAAAATACACTATCAGGTGTGGTGGCAGGCCTACAGTCACAATGGTCAAACACAGCATCGCTCCTCACTCAGTATATTGTCCTTTCAGCATCTCTTATGTTTTGGACAGCCAGACAGCCCACTCTGTTCACTCAGCACCCCGCTCCACTCACAGTGACACTCCTGAACCATCTTTGCTCCCAAGACACCCACTGACACTTTGCCACCATCCAACTCGGACTGCCACTGCCTCAGCCAATCAGCTCTCCACATCAGCAGCCCACTGCCTCTGCAGCAGACAATTTGTTGAACTGCCATGCCAAGTTCATACTGCCTGCACCTCCTCACCTCAAGATCCTTCACCAAACCAGTGAACCTGCATTTTCCCTCCTTCACACCCTCATCCCTTTCCACAACACATTAAATAAGAGAGCATTTTCCCTTCTACACTGGCATTCTGTGTCTGTGTTCTACTTTCCCTACTATGTTACACTACTCAGGTCTTTGAAAAAAAAAAGATACAACTTGGAAACACACTTCAAGTGAGGTACTAACTAGAATTGTATAACTTCATATTATTAGAAAATTTAATTCTTTTCAAAACACTCCTACTCTTTTCCAAACACTCCTACTCAGGGACATCACTGGTTTTAATATTGTGCACATGTTGTAATCAATTGCCCCAGAGACATTGTTAGGCACAAAGGGAAAGCAAATATGGCTCATTTGCTAAGTTTGTCTGCTTTGTTTCATTTATTAGGTTATGGACCTCTAGAAGGAACAGAAAACACAGTACTAATAAAGAGTGGGTGTCGTGCCTCAAGTTATGCAGTAATGAATTTCTTAGGCTCATGACTCACTTTGTACAGTATAAACCTTATTTGTTTATTTAAAAAAAAACATTTGAGAATGATAGAAATCTAAAAAGAATTGCAGTTAAAGTTAATTGCATGCAAATTTCATATAAAAATATAATAATAAATTTAATCAAGCACAAGTTTTAATGAAAAGCTCTAATAAGTTACCATTTATTTGCAATGCTAGGGCCTGCATGTATCAAGTCTCTGAGAATTATTATTTAAAAATAATATTATGTGTATTTGCCGAGTACAAAAATACAGTGCATTCATGGGTTACGTATGCAGGGTTTGTATTATTATTTGGTATAACATTTGACCAATCCGGCAAAGCATGATAAACTGGCATTTTTTTCTCTGACACACAAGGTTGCCAATGGCAAAACTCTATATTTTAAAACCTCAACAAATCCTTCTTTTAGAAGCTTTAAACTTCCACTTTATAGGTGAATCATGACATGGAGCAGCTGCATTTCTTAGCAAAACATGACTTGCCCTGAAAAACATATTTTGTCCCATCACTTCTTTCTGTCAGATGATTATCAAACTTCTCAGAAACTCCCTGTGAGTAAATTAAATAAATGTGCTCAATGACATTTTCTGACAAGACAAACAAAGGATTTTATAATATGTTAATGTCATTGCAGTTACCCCAGTATTCATGGACTACAGGTATGTGTCACGTAATGTCTGCAATTTCTTTTTTGAAGTAGGCCATGTGGATAGGATACTTTATGGGACCTTGCATCGACGGACGTCATCATGCCAAGACATGTATTATGATAAGTTGCTGTCATTATTTACCAACAATACAATTACAAAATTTTGCCATGGTGACAAAACTGTACATTGCAACATAAAATGAATAGATAGACCATTATCCATATCATTATGACCAATAAGTTAAAATCTAAAAAAAAATTATAAACTTGGGCTTATTATATATACTTTTTTAATATGTGATATTACCACTTGTCTTTGAATAGTTTTTTTCTTTGGGGAAAATCAAAAAAATGTCAAACTGTATCAAATCAGCTTGCCAAATGTCTACAATTGTATGAGTGATTTAGAATTCTGAGGAGAAAGTCAACACTTTAATTTAATCTAGTTTTGTGTGCGTGTGTGCGTGTGTGTGTGTGTGTGCATGTCCCCTAGTGGGCATTCATTTCTGAGATTCCATTATGAAGTTAACACCCATCATATCCAGCTGCTATAGACTCTCTCAGATCAGTGAGATGAAAAGCACATTAATAGATTACACAAACCACACAGGTATAGATAATCACTTGTTATCCATGCGCTGTCTGCAACTCCTCCTCCACTTCGCCATCAGTGACGGACCAAACCAAATATTTTGTAGTTTCTATTTAAACATAACTGTCTAACATTCACATTAAAAAAAAATGTATGTCGCATATAGATTTAATTATTGTAACGTTGCTGTTTGGGGGGTTTATGAAAGTTTGCTCCCCTTTCTTATCGTTTTGTGTGTGAACACACTTTAATTAACAAATGCATTAAAGGTTTAACAACAGCTAAGATTGGTCTGATTTAAATTGCGTTCATTGTTAACTTTTTTTATTTTCTTCCCAATATTTTTTATATGATTTTATTAATTTCCTTTAAAAAATTACAAAATTTGACGTAAAAATAAAAAGAATTCTCAACTAGTGATATGTACTCTGGGATTTGCTTTCTGGGAAATTGAGGAAAATGAGTGAGACAGTTTAATGAGGAGTGTCTTATCTTGCAGTGCCTTCTTCAGGGCTTATACTAAATCAGCCGGTCAATTTAATGTGTTTACACAACTTGTTTTATTGGCCAGTGACACTTTAAACTTATGTTAACTGTTTTTTGTTTTCTATTTTCCCCCCTCATGTCTGACATGTTTATAACTCAGTATTTAGGAGTTAATACTTTGCTTGAAACTTGAGTGATTTTACAAATCAATTACCTGTTCCCAACTCTGTTGGCTGCAATGATTCAGATTTTTTTCCGCCTAGCACCCTACTGTCTGAATATTAGAGTAAAAGACACTTAGCACTAACCTTGTCATATGCATATGGAGAAAATTTCATGTTCTGCTTGACATGTCACACTCACACCTGCCGTTGTGAATTCACTGTCATGATCTAAAATGCTGAAGTGAAAGCATCAACTGTTTTTTTTGTTTGTTTGTTTTTTTAGCTGTAACTAGGAGCAAGTTATGTGACAATGACTATGAAAAGTTAAAGAAGGTGCACCGTGGCTAAAATGTAGCCACTGCAAAAGGTTCTTGGACCCACGTAGAAAGGCACACGGGGAGAACTGGCATGTCAAGGTATGCCACCAAGTATTCAATCCACTTATAGGCCATGATGATAACATCCACCACCCAGTAGGGCAGGCTCTGTTTAAACAAGGAAGCCTTTCCTTCATGACAGACAAACAATCCAAGCACTAGATTAAACAGACAATGGTCTGATGGATTTTTTTATAGAACACTGCAAAGTCGGTTGATACTGTATGTTTACAAAATTGGGTAATATCCTTGACCACAAACCCTGGGCTTAACCATAAGGTCATTTTAGCATTATCTGGCTACCAATGCATGCAAGATGAGCATAATGACAAATGATATTACTCTCCTATCCTTTTTTTTTTCTTTTGATTGATTGAAGAAAAAAAAACATAAAATGGCACACTGGTCTCTTCCCACACTGGAATTATGACAGCTAGAGGCTCTATTTCCCTTTCAGAAAGTTTGTAATAGGTTTATGAGTCCCTAAAGAGAATGCCATTCATGGTGCTGTGACAATGTTCACCACAAACACATAGATGAGGACTTGTTACTGTCTAGCATTCCCTAAAGAAAGATAAATTTGGGGGTTAATTAGACAGTGAAGTAGACCCTGTAGATAATAGCTTTCACCCGAAGGCAGGGACTCTTGCATGCAGCAGTGTTTTCTGTTTGCAATCCTGATGCTTTAAATTAACAAGGTGCAGGGACCTGGCTGGGGTTACCAAATTTAGCTGTCCACTTGTCATCATTGAGGTTACCTGTGGTTCTTATCATCCCTGAATTTTACAAGTGGTGTAATAGAACCAAAATAATGTACCCTTAAAGTTCATCTAAGCTAAACTGTGTACAGTATAATTGAGTCCAGATTCAACAGCATCCTAAACTACTAGTCTCTCAAATCATGCCAGGCTAAGCCATATAAATAGATGAACAATATATTAGTCTGCACATATTCAACTATCTAGATCAAAGTATGTCCTGTGCACAAATATTTTCTAGGTGATTTTCCTTTGCTTTTAATCAGGCCAGTTATGTCTTGTTATTTCTATAAGTCAATGATGCACTTGATACTAGAAGTATTTAGTACTAGATGTCATTTTTAAATAATATTCTTTCATTCATAATGTTCAAAAAAAAAAATCACATCCTTCTACAGCTCCTTCTGTTATTAGAATTTTTCCATCTGTTGTTTTTGCCTTTACTTTGCTTACGTTTCAATCTCCATTTTAGGCGCTTATCAACAGGAATTGACATCATCACGACTACAGGACCCTTCCGAGTGTCACAGTCGGGCCAGGTTCTGAAGAAAGCCAAACACCATGCCCCCATCTCCTGAATACTAATCCTCGTCACCTGATATCAATCGGGAGAAACTTCTTAAAAGCGCACAACGCACAGCAGTCAATGTCCGGGCTCGTATGAATGAAAGTGGACCGAATCGCCAAAAGTAAGGTTCGAATTTCTTACCTCCCAAAACTACTGATCTGATTTCTGTGTTTTCCTCAGAAGTATCTCCGTGGCTCGGCGTGTGCGCATACTTCCTCGCCGACGCTCTAGTGGAAAATTGCTTATATTATTTCCTTGTTGTTGGGACAAGCACTTCAATGGGCAAAATCACTTTGGTCGCAGTCAGGACCACTCACCACTTCTTATGGCCTCTTTGTATCACATTTCAGGGAGGTATTCGAACGGACGGACAGCGAGGAGTCTGCTGGAGAACAACTCTATCATCTCAAGCAAGACAACTAAACTGTTCAGGACTATGCACTCCGTTTTCACACACTAGCTGCTTATAGTGGATGGAATGAGCAAGCCCTCATAACCACGTATCGTCAGGGGCTCGAACCAAATCTACGAATGTTGCTCGCTACCCACGACGACTCTCTAGGACTGGAGCGATTCATTCAACTCTCCATCCGCTGCTCTGCACGTCTCGCTTTCTGCAACGCAATTACCCAGAACCCTGTGGAGCTCCTTCAACGTTTGCTAACGAAATCTGGAATCCCTGAAACTGTACTGGAGCCCATGCAGCTGGACAAGGGCCGACTCTCATCGCCGGAACGACAGCAAAGATTGACCCAGAGTCTCTGCCTGTACTGCGGTGGCGCGGGGCATCGCCGGAGTGAGTGCCCCATCCGAACTCCTCGTCCCATGGTGAGTGTTTGGTCTTCAAGTATAGAACGAATACAACCACTCACCACACCTGTGAACCTTACTGCTTCCCATGTTCATGTTTCTGTGGCAGCACTCCTCGACTCTGGGTCAGCAGGGAATTTCATCTCAGGCAACCTGTGTCGGCATCTCCGGCTCAAGACCACCCCGATAGAACGAATCTTCCAGGTCCAATCCATAACCGGAAAACCTCTGTCCAGGAAATCTGTAAATTTCTCCGCTGGCCCACTCACACTGCAGGTGGGGTTACTCCATCAGGAGGAGATTACGTTCCTGGTTCTCGAAGACTCCACGGCAGATGTAGTTTTAGGACGTCCTTGGTTAATCAAGCATGACCCCATTCTGTCTTGGACTACAGGAGAAGTACTCAAGTGGGGAAAGGCATGCTCACCTGATTGTTTCCCCACATTACTGTTAAAACCCCATGTCTTGAAACTGCAATCGACCTCCATAGAAAGTCCTGTAGAAAAGCAGTCCATGGAAGTACCCGGGCAGTACTCCACTTTCAGGGACGTTTTCTGCCCTTGGAGAGCAACCCAACTACCACCTCATCGTCCGTGGGACTGTGCAATAGATCTAATTCCTGGTGGAACACTACCACAAGGTCGAATTTATCCACTTTCCATCCCAGAAAGAAAGGCCATGGAAGAATGTATCACGGAGGCTCTCCAACAAGGCTTCATCTGCCCGTCAACCTCTCCAGCAGCTTCCAGTTTCTTTTGCGTGGCAAAAAAAGGGGGTGGACTCAGGCCCTTTATAGACTTTCGCACCCTCAACTCAATGACCGTCAAATTCCGTTAGCCATTACCCCTAGTACCTGCCGCCTTGGAATGTCTTAGAGAGGCCGTCATATTCACAAAATTGGATCTACCCAGTGCATATAATCTTATCCGTATTTGAAAAGGGGATGAATGGAAGATGGTATTCATAACTCCTAACGGTCATTATGAATATCGAGTGATGCCATATGGCCTCGTCAGTGCTCCAGCCGTCTTCCAAAACTTTATGGATGAGACACTCCGAGATTTGCTCCATCAGTTTGTTATTGTCTACATTGACGACATTCTTATATACTCCAAATCAGTAGCGGAACACCACATCCACGTCACGAATGTACTTCAACATCTCCGAGAGTTCCATTTGTATCTTAAGGCAGAAAAGTGTACTTTCCACCAGTCCTTTGTCAAATTTCTAGGATATATAATTTCCCAAAACGGGGTAAAGATGGATAAGGAGAAGGTATCTGCCATTATGAACTGGCCACAACCCACGAATATCAAAGAACTCCAATGGTTTCTCGGCTTTGCCAATTTTTATCGAAGATTTATCATAAACTACAGTATCACCGCCAGTCCATTGACTTCCCTGCTCCGAGGAAAACCCAGAGCTCTGAAATGGACCCCTGAAGCCACTGAAGCTTTCCAGAGACTAAAACATACTTTTGTTTCGGCACCAATCCTCACTCATCCCAACCCTGACCTTCCCTTCGTGATTGAAGTAGACGCCTCTACAAACGGAGTGGGTGCCATCCTCTCCCAACAACAAGGAGAACCCATAACACTTCATCCATGTGCTTTCTTTTCCAGAAAATTCACTCCAACCGAAATGAATTACGACATAGGAGACCGTGAACTGCTGGCGATCAAGATGGCTCTGGACGAAAGGAGACATTGGTTGGAGGGTGCAAATCACCAGTTTCTTGTCCCAACTGATCATAAAAACCTACAATATCTGAAAGAGGTGAAGAGACTCAACCCTAGACAGGCATGGTGGGCAATGTTCTTTTTCCGATTTAACTTATCATTATCGTTTAATCCTATCGTCCAGGGCCGAAGAACACAAAAGCAGATGCTCTTTCCCGATTACACTCCCACAACATCCAAAATGGAGAAACCATTTCTGTACTCCCAGAGAAGCTCTTTGTGAACCCCATCCAGTGGGAACATCCTCGAGCAGTGTCAACCTGCTCCAGTCACTCACCCAAATTGTCCACCGGATCGCCAATTCATACCCGAACAGGACCGTATTTACTCATTTACTCCGTCCACTCATCACTGGGCACGGGGCATCCTGGAATTGAACGCACGCTATTACTCCTACAGGAACGCTTTTGGTGGCCCAATATAGAGAGAGACGTATATTATGGGATGTGCGGAGTGCGCCAAGTCAAAAAATCCACATAATTTACCTGCCGGGAAACTCATGCCTCTGCCCCTACCACACCGTCCATGGTTGCACATCGGCGTAGATTTCATCACAGACCTACCCAATTCTGATGGTCATACCTGTATCCTTGTTATCGTGGACCGATTTTCAAAATGTTGTTGATTAATTCCTCTTAGAGGCCTTCCTTCCGCAATGGAAACAGTCGAGCTTATTTTCAATAAAGTCTTCCGATACTTCGGCATCCCCGAGGATATTGTCTCTGACCGAGGCCCACAATTCATCTCGCATGTATGGTATGGGTTCTTGCGACTCCTAGGAGTGACAGTCAGCTTATCATCAGGATACCATCCCCAAACCAAAGGACAAACTGAACGAAAGATCCAGGAGATTGGACGGTTTCTAAGAACCTTCTGCCATGGCCGTCAGCACTCCTGGAACCAGTTCCTGGGTTGGGCCGAATATGCTCAAAACTCTCTTCGACAATCAACTACCGGTCTTACCCGTTCCAGTGGATGAAGGTACCATCTATCAAGTCTGAGAGATTCTGAATTCCCGCCGCCATGGTGGTCGCCTGGAGTATCTGGTAGATTGGGAGGGACACGGTCCGGAGGAGAGATCATGGGTGCCCCGAGATGACATCCTTGACCCCACTCTGTTAGAAGAGTTCCATCGCACCCATCCAGACCACCCAGCACCAAGAGGAAGAGGTAGACCACCACAACGGCAGAGAGGGTTGACCCTCAGGAGCGGGTCGTGGAGGAGGGGGTAATGTCACAGTCGGGCCAGGTTCCAAAGAAAGCCAAACACCACGCCCCCCATTTCCTGAATACTAATCCCTGCCACCTGATGTCAATCGGGAGAAACTCCTTAAAAGCACACAACGCACAGCAGTCAATGTCCAGGCTAGTATGAACAAAAGTGGACCGAATCGCCAAAAGTAAGGTTCAAATTTCTTACCTCCCAAAACTACTGATCTGATTTCTGTGTTTTCCTCAGAAGTATCTCTGTGGCACGGCGTGTGCGCATACTTCCTCGCCGACGCTCCAGTGGTTCCAACCCAAAACTACTGATCTGATTTCTGTGTTTTCCTCAGAAGTATCTCCGTGGCTCGGCATGTGCGCATACTTCCTCGCCGACGCTCCAGTGGTTCCAACTCTGACTCTGAATCTCCAAGTACTGTTTACATTTATCCGTCATTTACTGCTGCAGTGTGATTCCACCGTGCTCTCCCTCATTTGTGAATAAAACTTGCTCATCTTAAAAACTTACCCTCCTGTGTCAGTCCAACTTTATTACACCGACATGTTCAATAAAATTAATCTAGTGTTGTATACATTTTTAGCATAGCTCTTGCAGCTGTAGATGCCTCACTATGTCATTACATAGGCAAAGCTTCACTAACTTCTTCTATGGGTGATAACAAATGTAAAATAAATAAAGCTCAAATAATCAAAATGACTGCATAATTTCAATTTCAAAATACACTCAGTGAAACAACATAAGCACTTCTTATATCTTGCAACATCAACCACGAACTTTCAGTTTTCAGCTATTTAGTTTGGTACAGTACATTGTCTTCAAGATCGCTGCATTCTTTGAGACTCAAGGACCCCAGGGTGTGCTGGGTAGATTCGTGTATTTATCTCAGTAGGGAGGCCGACACCATGCAGATGCACTTAATTCACAGTAATTAGTGTGCAGGCGAGAAATGGAAAGCTGGGAGCAGGTGGCAGCAGCCTAAGTACTCAAGTGTTTATAAAATCAGCCATGCTAGACAATAGTATGACAAAGAGTTGAAATTATTGAGAGTTTATTTTAATATATGTAAGAAGAGAAGGTCATTTGTTTCAGTCAAGCATTAGACAGGGTATAGCCAAGACCTTTTCAGCACATCACTCAGGAAATTAAAATAATGCAGTCCCATAGGAATAAAATAGCTTGGATTATTATATACATACACAAACACACACACACACACACACACACACACCTGCATAAAAATGAGAACTGGCACATTTTTCTTTGCTTTTTCTGAGGCCAGTTACGGCCTTTCATGTGTTTATTACAACTGTGTATGCTGCCTATCTGAATAAAACCTGACTATTAAATAAACAACATTTGCAGAAAATTAAAACATTAAAAACTGCTAAAATGGATTATTTGAATTTTTAATGACAGTGCGATAGAACAAAATAATTAACGGGTTACACGGGGCTCCTTGTCTGACAGAGAATGTAAAATCTTCCTATATAAGCATATCATATATACACACCTTTTTTTTTTTTGCTAAGTTATCCTTCAGCCTAATGATGAATGCTCCTCTTTTTGCTGCCAAAACATGAACTTTGTATAAAAGCTCTGAGCATCTTCCTTTCCTGTTATCTGTAGTAGGCTTTGAAGCTTAATATTCATGTTTGTATATTTCTCAATATCTTTCATCAGCAAACAAATACAAATGAATGCTTTGATGATCAAGTGGTAATATACAGAGGGTCAGATGTAGTATTGCAGTGAAGGTGTGTGTGGGTGTGGGTGTGGGTGTGTGTGTAATGTACTATGCAACAGAATAGAACACAGTCTTTGCTTTCTAGATAGAAAACTTAAAGAAGGAATACAAATTAATAAAAAATATGCTGAAGCTGGAGGAGACTTACATTCAAATAGCACAGATAGTTTGTGTTAAAGATTTCTTTAAACATTTATTTATTTTCTACATTGTGAGTAAAAGTATTTTTTGTAGTGTTAATAATTCATTATTTATACCATAAATGCAGTTGCATCAAGAGGCATTGTAATTAAGGAATTAAAAAAATAATAATAATAATTAATTGTTACATCCCTGGAGATTTAAACATTTTAGTTAAATTACAAAAGAAAAAAGGTGCAACTATCCATTGTCAACCATTCCTCCTTTTATTCCTCATAATACATGAACCATATAGATAGCCAAGGACAAATGGACAATATATATGTATAAGTACAAAATATTAATGCAATAAGTATATAATATGCAGAGCTTAATTTGACTTGGAACACTGTTAAAAACATACTACACTGTGGGATGTTTTTATGTGAACGCTGCAGTCTCATTCCAGCAATATTAATAAAACAAATAATTTAAACTTTTAATTCACCAAAAGCAAACCAGCATAAAAATACTGATTAAAAATGCAAATTTTATCCCACAATGTGTGCTAAAATGTAATGTCCACTGTTGTCACAAAGCAAAGTCTATAGTCACATCGCATCATGGTGAAAAGAGAGCAGTTAAACAACATTAAAAAAAAAAAAAAAACGGAACCAAAGAAAAGCATTTAAAAGGCAGGAGTCCAAGGAAGTGAGCAGTAACTCCATGATGGGACCATCAGCACTATACCTGGTTAATGATGACCAAGTTAAACCTTCACTCTAAAAAATGCTGAGTTGTTTCTGTAAACACAATGTTGGGTTGTTTATGCTGGGTCCAAATTCTGGGTTCAAATAAGATGTATTGGGTAATTTACAAATGAACACCTATTTGGGTTATTTTGACCCAACAACTGGTTTATTCGTTATGGTTTCTCAAATGGAAGCCTGCAAAATATCCGAAATATTACTATTATTGTGTCACAGTGTAGTTTTAAGAGTTGTTTAAGCGAGAATGTATGTGTGTACAGCTCAAAACCTCCATCGGTTATTAAAGATAGCGTCTATTAAAAAAAATTGCCCCAAAGATTTGAGCTCGAGGTAATACAGGTCCTCCGCGCTCATGGGGCTGACCAACACTGCCTCACCTCGGTACAAACTTCTGAAAACTATCGCTGGCTGTGATGTCTCTGCAGTGGTTAAAACGAGACGGGTTACTTGGCTGTAACCCTGTTCCCTGATAAAGCGGGAACGAGATGCTGTGTCAAAACGCTAGGGAAACATCTCTTTGTTGCCCGGTTGTGAAGCCTGTGCATGTCAAAACCGCCGAATACCTTCGGCTTATAACCTCTGCCAGGCATGACGTCACTGAATAAGGTGCACCTGCAGGTTATAAATAGGAGTGAACCAGAAACATCCTCAGGTCAATTTTGTCCTAAGGACGTCCAGGCACGCCAGCAGTGCGGCATCGGAACACAGCATCTCGTTCTCGCTTTATCAGGGAACAGGGTTACAGCCAAGTAACCCGAGACGTTCCCTTTCAAAAGCTACACTCGATGCTGCGTGAAAACGCTATGGGAACGAGAAGACCAACACCACCGCACCGCAAGTGTCTGGACCCCCAGGTTGGGTAGCGTGTGCGCACAAGCCGAGGAGGTCTCAGACCTAGCTCTGGGATGCTGACTCAAGGATCCGCGAACCCGGAGTAGCATTGACATCCAGACTATAAAATGTAACAAACGTGTGTGGAGAGGACCAGCCCGCCGCATCACACACCTGCTGCAGGGGGACGCCTCTTGCCAAGGCAATCGATGAGGCAATCCCCCTGGTTGAGTGAGCCCTGATTCCCAGAGGCGAAGTGTGACCACGCGCCTCATAGGCTAGGGCAATAGCATCTCTCACCCAGTGTGACAGAGTCTGTCTAGTGGCGACCGCCCCCCGGTTGCGACCCCCATGGCAAATAAAGAGCTGCTCTGACTTACGCCACTGGCTAGTGCGGTGGACGTAGATCTGAAGAGCACGTACTGGACACAGTAAGTGAAGTCTTTCCTGCTCCGGAGCTGTGAAAGGTGGAGAACAGAAGGCTTCGAGAACAACTGGGTGCATGGTCGAGAATGGAACCTTGGGAAGATTCGGGTGAGGATGCAGAATAGCTTTGACTAGCCCAGGGCAAAGTCTAGGCAGGATGGGGAGACTGACAGAGCCTGCAGATACCCAATCCTCTTCAAAGAAGTAATAGCCATAAGAAAAACCATCTTAAGAGACAGAAGCCTGACAAGCGCTGACTCTAGTGGTTCGAAAGGGGTGTCGGCCAGGCCTTCGAGTACGTGAAGGGACCGTCGCTCTAGTAGGCGGCTTCAACCGTTTAGCTCCACGAATAAAACGGGCAAATAAATGGTGCTTCTCCACAGAAACCCCATCATTCAGAGGGTGACAAGCCGAAATAGCGGCTACGTACGTTCTGAGCGACAACTTTTCTTGCAGAAAATCCAGCACTGAAATAATCTGGCAGTGAACTGGGTCTACAGATCTCGCCATTAAGAACGCACGTTTCTTGAAAAGGGATCTCGCGTGCTTCCGCGGCAGCTCGCGGGAAGCTGTGAAAATGCCGTTCATTGCCTGTAGGGGGCAGTCATGTTTCAATCTGACGTATTGTGTGTCTACTGAAGCCAAAAATGTGTTCTCTCTCTTAGGCGCCCATTGACATGAAGCGACAGAGCTCATAAACGTGTCAAGCTCAAACTTTAAATACTGATATGTATTTATTCTTCATTTTCTTCTCTCCTGCAATGATGATACTTCTTTGACTGCACTTTCTCCATTCAGTATTATTATCATTAGTAGTAGCAGTGAAAACTACTGCTGATTAACTATCTCTGCACTAGTTAAAACAGCGGATTAATTTCATTTGGGGTATTTCTAACAGGCAATCTACTACATAATAATAAATAGATAAAATTATCCAGCACTTTAACATTTAACCCACCAGTTTTAGTGTGTAACATAAAAATATTCCATTTGTAAAATACTGTAGCACAGGTGAAATTATAGGTTATGTATAGTGATTTAAAACAATACAACAAAGCTTATGGTAAATAAATTCTCAGACTCTTCCACTGCAGGTATTAAAAAACAGTAACAATGTCAATTTTAGAATCCGTAGAAGCTCAGTGGTCCGAACAAAACCTCTCGCGGAGGAGCCTTTCCCTGAATTCGCCATTTTCACGGGGGTGGGCATCTCGGTTAATTCATACAGATGGACAGTACTGTACCTATTTACAGTACATGGAATTTTACCGGGTTGTCACTGACCGATTTACAGTACCCTGACAAAGAGCAATATAAGAATAGTGCCAGCTGGCACACCTTAGAAAATAATTCGGCATCTATTTAGAGTCAAAAAAAATTTTTTAAACTTGTGCTACTGTTGTTTACTTACAATATTTGTTAATTATTATTTTTAATTCTTTAAATGAAGCTTGGGCTCCGGGATGTTGAGCCTATTTACTAGTATACGTAGTCTAATCAGAGCTCTATCGCCCGTTCGAGTGTAATTCATAAATTATGTTTATAATAATGAAATGAGATTGTGCTTTAAAATTAATCTACAATTCATTTCAAACCCACGGCTCGCACTTTCACTTTACAAAAGGCAGCGTTTTGATCAAAAGGTGATAAACGCATGCGATTTATCGATAACAATACTGCATTGATGGATGGATGTTGTTGATAAATATTTAAAATGATAATTAAATAAATAGCTGTCCAACTTTTTTGTGTTTATCTTTTTGGTTTATTATACACCTCTGCACCACTTATTATAATAAATAGTTTTAAATGTTAGTAAAGGTAGCAAGAGAGGGGGGTGGGTATACTGTATGCTGTAATTTGGTCATGTTCACCCATGGGTTAAACATATGTGGCATTTAATAGCATTCGCTAGTTATCAAGTTGATATACAGGTCAATCTGCATCAAATAGAATCTCTCCGAATAAGTAAGCATAATAATAAATAATGAATAATCATAGTGTCAGCCCATGGGTGAACATGACCAAATTACTGCATAAACACTGGAACACAAGGATTTAAGAACTTAATTAAACATGAATATACTTAATGTGATAAAATGTTAGATTTTTATTTAAAAGCCCAATATATATTTATGTGTGTGTGTGTGTGTGTGTGTGTGTGTGTGTGGCATTTTAATTCAAATCCAACATTTTAATGGGCGTCAAGTCGCACGTTCTGTAATATTCCATTGTCATTCATATTGCCGCTGTTTTAGAGCCCTTTACTAAAGCATTCGCTAGTTATCAAGTTGATATACAGGTCAATCTGAATTACACTCAAGGTATCATCTCCAACTATGAAGTCTGATTTCATTTGCTGGGGAAATAAAATTTAGGCAGAGACGTCCGCACTGTCTTGTTAATTCATCTAAAACCCCCTACAGTATTTGCCAACAGCGCACCCAGTTTGATAAATTTACACATATCTTGAATGAAAGGTGAGAAGAGATTCAGCAGAATCTTCTGACACCGTGCTTGCTCTGAAGGACTATATTCGACAAGAATATAGAGAATAAGAATTGTATTTCTAATAAGATAATTAATGAAATAATAAAATTATATCAAATAAGAACTTTATCAAAACCAGACCAAATTTCTCATTCACTGCTGAAGCGGTTAAACATGCTTATACTGTAGATACGTAGGTTATATTTTAAAAGTACAATTGCAAGTAAATTACAAACTGCATGTAATGTAAAATATGAATAAAACAGTACTTGACACACATATATGATATGGGAGTATATACAATGAAAAAGCTATTTACACATGAGCACTCAAATGTAAAGTAAAAGCAATTATTAATTTATTGTGTATATTTAACTTCATTCAGCCGCCCACTATTATTTTCTGTTCGAATTTAAAGATGCACGCGTGTGCAAAAGACGAAGTAAAACAAAGAATACAAAAATGTATAATTTTTATTAAAAGTTAGCCTAAAACAATATTGTCTCCAATGCTGAAGCAAACATTATTTTGTTTTTGTTTTAGTCTTCTCGCTGAATACAGCGCGCACCGAGGTGAACACATGCAGACCCCCAGTTACTCTTCTCACCTTTCATTCACAATAGGTGTGAAGTTATCAAACCGGTTTCACTGATGGGGGAATTGGCAGAATTGAGGGGTTTAAAAAGAATTAACAAGACCGAGCAGATGTCTCTGCCTAAAATATATTTCGCCAGCACATTGTACTGGAGCTCAGAACGTCTTCTTTCCTTGTTTTAATCTGTAATATTGTGAAATAATAAGTGAAATGTATTTCGTGTATATGCTTAAATATTCCTTTTTATTTAAAGGACATATGTATTGTGTTTTATCTGGATTATTGCGAGGTGCGATGACTTTCTGGCATTTTTATCGATAAATTGAATGGGTTTATCAGCCTTTTGATCAAAACGCTGCCTTTTGTAAAGTGAAAGTTTACGGACAAATCGGGGCTCATGCACGCCGATGAACAGCTTTATTTCAGTCATAAATTCACATAAAATCCACATTCCAGCTATTATTATTCTTGCTGGACACAAACACAAACAGCAAGAAAACATTATGTTTATTATTATAAAAAAGCCCGAAGCACTTTGTGTGAGTATAAGAATATTTTAAAAAATATATAGATTTTTTTGTTCATTCGTGTCTTCTGATGGTGCTCAATGTCGACAAATTTTTACGTTTTAACGAAGATATTTTGTCATATTCACGACTCAGGACATTTGCATAGTTAACACTAACTGAACAACAGGTCTTTACTTTGTAATACACCTGTCCTTAAAAAGGAATATTTAGGCAAATACGCTAAATATATTTCACTTAAATATTACATATTAAAACTAGAAAAGAAGACGTGGTGAGCTTCAGTTCATACAAAATGTCTAGGAAGGAAACTGTTGTCATTATTTTACTAAATCTGAACATATTAAGTAAAGATGTGAATTACACAAAGTATCTGTAACGACGCGGGTGGCGCGAGGGGCAGAGCCACGCTTAAACTGTTCAGAACGGGCGGATCCACAGGCTGCTACCGTGCGGAGTTCTGAACAGCCACCGGCGCGGCCACTTATACACGCGACTGCCAGACAGACTAAGCAACAGTTCAGCGTGCGCACTCAGTTTACTACTGCCACAACCCCCCGCTCTCTCTCTCTCTCTCTCAAATAAATAAGGGCATAAGCCCCTAGAAGATACAAGTTTTTGCTTTAGTTTCCAGAGCCCGTCCGTTCTCGCGTAGAGACGGCGGAGCTCTGTTTATTTTGTGTTCTCAGTTTCCTTTTGTTTCCGTTTAAATTGTTAATTAATAATCCAACGCCATCTCCAAACGGAAAGGTCTTCCCGTGCGTATCACAAGCACTCTCACATACTCCTATTTCGTTTACCCATCTAAAGTCCTGCGTATAGGTAACATTTTAAAAGTACAATTGTAAGTAAATTACAAACTGCATATGTAATGTAAAATATGAATAAAACAGTATTAGGCACACATATATGATATGGTAATATACAAAAAAGAAGAGTGCTCAAATGTAAAGCAAACACAATTATTAATTTATTTTGTATATTTAACTTCATTCAACCATTTAAGGGTCACCTACCAGCCCATTATTATTTTCTGTTCAAATTTAAAGATGCACGCGTGTGCAAAAAGTCGAAGTACAACAAAGAATACGAAAGTGTATAATCTTTAATAAAGTTAGCCTAAAACAATATTGTCTCCAATGCTGAAGCAAACATGATTTTGTTTTTGTTTTAGCCTATTTGTTGAATAAAACGTGACTGCACGCTCGGAGGTGAACACATGCAGACCCCCAGTTACTGTAATCCCTCTTCTCACCTTTCATTCATGATAGGTGTGAACTTATCAAACCGGTTTCACTGATGGGGGAATTCGCAGAATTGAGGAGTTTAAAAAGAATGAACAAGACCGAGCAGACGTCTCTGCCTAAAATGTATTTCACCAGCAAACCATAAACATAAATAGAAACAAATAAAATGTTTAATGATATCAATTAAATCAGACTTCATAGTTGGATTTGATACTTTGAGTGTAATTCATATATTTACTGAATATATTCACATTTTGTAAAATAACGAAACCTGTTTCCTTCTTGGACCGCACGTCTACTTTCCTTGTTTTAGTCTGTAGTAAGTGTAAGTTAATGTAAGTGAAATACATTTTGCGTATATTGCTTAAATATTCCTTTTTATTTATGGTCTGGTGTAGTATGTTTGATCTGCATTATTGCAAGAGGCGATGACTTTCTGGGGAAGTATGTCTGCACCTTTTGTAAAATTAAAGTACGAGCCGCGGGTTCACTCCAGCTCCCTTGTGCTGGACGGCCATCCAAGACCGCACCCCAGCCCGTGAGGGAAGCGTCTGTCGTTAGCATCTTGCGACGACAAGACGGACCTAGAGTGGGACCCAAAATCAGAAACCGGGGTCTGAACCACATAGAAAGGGTACGGAACCCCCGGCGCGTAACCCTTATTAGCCTCTGGGGGTTGGCCCTTGAATGAAACCCCCTGGCTCTTAGCCACAGCTGAAACGCTCTCATGTGCAGAAGGCCCAAAGGTATCACTGTGGACGCAGCTGCCATGAGGCCTAAAGATTTCTGAAAGTGATGAACAGTGACCTTCTTGCCTAGCTTGATTTCCTTCAGGGTGTTGAGAATGGATTCGACATGAGCAGGAGACAGCTGTGCCCGCATTGTGACCGAATCCCATGTGACACCCAAATACCCTCTGAACAGGAAGGAGAACGCCTTTTGTGGCGTTGAGTCTCAATCCTAAAGAATGAAGATGGGCTAGGACGACATCCCAATGTCGAAGCGCTAGCTCCTGAGACTGGGCCAGAATCAGCCAGTTGTCTATGTAATTCAAAATACGGATGCCCTGGAGTCATAAAGGAGCCAGAGATGCATCCATGCATTTTGTATATGTGCTGGGTGACAGAGCTAGGCCAAATGGAAGGACCCAATACTGGTAAGCTTCGCCCCCAACAGCGAACCTCAGGAACTTGCACAGGCTTCACAACCGGGCAACAAAGAGATGTTCCCCTAGCATTTTCACGCAGCATCGAGTGTAGCTTTTGAAAGGGAACAGCGGATTTATCTCATTTTGGGCATTATATGTTTGGTATAGTACGGTTATGGTTTAATTTATCGCGGCTGTGTGATGCATCCTGTACTCTGCGTTCCATTTGCTATATACCCAGTGTCCTCAAACCCTCGAGTGTGCACTTCCAAGACAAGTCCTTTCATTGCATTCTTGGAATTGAGAAACGGCATGACGAATTTTCTGGATTCTTCACTTCTGAAGCGAAGGGCATGCCCCTTAATGCTGGCAGTATTTTATGGTAAGTTAATATCGCTTTTTAACCTAAATTTTAAATGTTATAGTTGTGGTAGGAGCAAGCTCATTTTCATGTTCATTTGCTTTTCCACCTTTTAAGTTGCACTTTGATATGGGGTTAGGGGAGTTTATGTTTTTATATTCTGTGCCAATAGTCGGCTGTACTGTATTTTATGAGAAAAGTGCTTTTGTAAACATAAATAAATAAATACATTTATTAAATGTAATCTTAAATGTAATTTTAGGTAAATTATTTGTATTTTTCACTAAAGTTGTGTGTGGAAAGTCTGTTGGCATATTTTAATAATATTAAAAAATAATAAAATTATATTTTATTGTTCTCAGAAGAAGTTATTGAGGTAGGTTTAATGACAATATTAATATGTCTTCTGTTTCTGTCTGATCCAAGATCATATTGGGAAAAAAAAATATTTGGTTGTGTTATTTTGACCCAGCACTTCGTTTATTCTGTATCGAACTTTGTGGATTCATCACTTCTGACTGGATCATGATCAGAGCACTCGGTATTTTATGGTAAGTTAATATGCATTTTTGCCTACTTTTTAGTAAGTTGTGGTAGGAGCAATCATATTTTATTGTTAAAATTAAATACTTTAAAATGGGGGTGTGGGGTTAATGTTTTTGCTTACTCTGTTGTAAATTCATCACTTAAATATCATATTCATCTAGTGTTTTTTGAGAATTTGAAAAGGTTGAATCTTTCATATTAAATCCAGAAGAATGAAAGTATCCTGTTATCCCTCACACATTAATTAGTTAGGTAAATTAGTCAGAAATATACACTAAATTCATGTTGATATAATGCATTTTTGTGTATTTGCAAGAGAAAACACGTTTTGCACTAAATCCATACGTAGCTGTACATCTTTAACAAAATGCTTGACATAAATGTTAGTTATATTGCAACATTAAGTGATGGTGTGTAATCCACATGTGGGAACCAACATGATGGGAATGATATCTGCAAAATATGGAGATGACTGGAGCATTGTTCCACGTTTTGTGCCTTGAGGATGAGACAAGGAGGACCTGACAGACCTTTCCCATTGTTGGAGGCAATGTTATTGAGACAGACTCTTTGGTGGAGGCTGTTGATGTTTGTTTTAAAGGTTTTTTATTATTATTTTCGATATTAACTACACAAAGCAATGTCTTCTCACCTGGAAGTTGCTTCAGCGTACTGTACATCAGATTGATGGACATGAATTCTCATCTATTAAATTTTTTAGCACAACAGTTTTTTCAGCCCATATTTAATCAATAATATTTTTAAAGGTTTTATTGTTTTTGTTCTTGATGTCATTTTGAAGGAAACAAAATAGTAATAGTTAAATAACTAATATTTACATTAAATAGTTGAAATATTAAGATGGAGAATGTTTGTCATGTGGGCATTATAATATTTGTATTGAAAACTTATATATAAAAAGTGTTTAATTATTGTATTAAATGCAAAAAATGCTATTCAAATCAGATTTACAGGGGCCTTTTTTATAATTTTACAGCATGTGTTTATGTTACATTTGTTTTATATTTAACAAATGGTCACCTTGGGATTATATGTCTGACATTTTTGTCAAAATTGAGTTATTCGTATTTTCTTATTCTGTGACAATATTTACATTATGGGAAGTTGTGTACATTTTGGGTCATTTAAAAAAAAAAAGTCAAATGGAATGTGTCAACCCAGCAAGAGTATTAATTTTTACCCACTCGTTGGGTCAAATAAAACAACCCAGCACTTTAACATTTAACCAGCTAGACTGTCAATTTTTACCCACTCGTTGGGTCAAATGAACAACCCAGAATTCTGTGTTAAATGGTTAAACCCAGCATTTGGGTCAAAATAACCCAGCATGTGTTCTGTCCAATAGTGTCCCAGCAAGGTTTGTTAAGGTTGGGTTGTTTTTTAACCCAACAGTTTTTAGAGTGTTGGCTGTGCAATTGGTGAAAAAAATATATTCTTAAAGGACAAAGAAAACAATAGGAATGAAGTTAGCAAAAGAATGGATAATATGCACACATCATTGTGGAATGCCAAAGAAAGTTTCTGAGCATGCTCATAGAAAGGCCCATTTAGCAGCAGCCAGCATCCTTGATAAAGTTCCAGAATACTGAGGCAGTTGTTGGCTACTGTGAATACCATTCCAATCTCAAGTGGAGCATAAGCAGGGTTTCTCCAATATGAATTTCATTTGTAGCTTGCAGTGTGTGCATCCCCTCTCATCATGGGCCCACTGCTTACAATGTTCAATACAAATCTATTCATGTGCTCATGCATACGTAAAGCACACTAGACTAACACAGATAATCAAAGCAAAGTAGCACACAGCAAAGAGGGGAAGAACACTGACATGATAGATTTGTAGAATATTTTGTGTTCAGTAAGCCCCTTAGTTTTCTTGATTTATGTTGTAGAGTTAATGTCAGTATATAAAATAGGGTGCTATATGAAATTTGGCTTTCAAAAAGAGCTTTGAAGCTACCTGAGATGACACGGTAGGACCTAATTATCAAGTGAAAATAACTTTATTCCACTTCTCACCATTAACTAAAGATGGAATGTAGAGCGAGACAAAGGTTAAAAGCATGTTTAGCTTTACAAGTTAAATATCTGACCTTTTTAAAGACATTTAATTAATTATCTGACTCCAATGAATAATTTTCTAGTTATTGCTAGAAGTGTGATATCTCAGTGTTCCATTTATATTTAATCAAACCCAGCTTTATGCTAAAGCTTTCAGTATAAAATGGCATTCCCATGTCAAGGGCTTTTATATAGCCAATTTAATAAACAGTAATTCAGTTAGCTCAGAGGCTTCTATCAGCATTTAAGCCTAGGCCTTTTTAACTGCTTGTCAAAGCTTTAATTTTAAACTTGCAAGCATTTGCCTTTACTTTTAATTTGTCAGAGGTTGCTTTCAAAACATGTCTAACTTTTACTAGAAAACAAGTCACAAATCATCCATAAATGCATCATACTTTCTTGTAGAAGAAATGCTAAATATTTATGAACAAAGTAACACAAGCATTTATTAAACAAGAGATAAATGCAGAAATAATTCATGCAGAAAACAAAGAGAACTTACAGAGGTAATGGGGTCTCAGGCATAGAACCCTATGGTAAAGGGCACTGGCATGTGATCATCATAATCATGCACTGTATTCTATAATGCATTCCTTTTTATACCCTCTGAGCCTTTTTTAAATGTATAAGTAAGAAATGGTTAAGTACTCACAATGCGTCTTATGACAGGATGGACCCCAGCCAGTAACTTATCTGTATGTTAGTTAGTTTCATGAGAAGTTTCCTCTGTAAGTGGCTCTAATATGAAAGAAAACAAAATATAAAGTCTTTTGAAAATGCCATGTCCTGATGTTAAATGATATTTACGATGGCATGACATTGTTTAACTGAAATATAGTTTCATATGATATCAAACATCCAGTTAAAAATATGTAAGTTAAACACATTTTAGATCATTTTAATTTGACCAGTCCAGCATCATCTTACTAACATAATATTTTTTCATTCTCTCCTCAGAAACATCATGCAAAGCCATTTAATGGCCTGAAAACTGCTAAATCAAAGGGCACTGATGTCTGCATGTGATGATCACAGGGCTGACCAGGACACGACTCATTAGGATTCAGCTAGCTATGTGAAGAAACTAGTCAAGAATCTTACTGTCTGGATAGCATGCTGTTAGGGCTGAATACACAATATGAAGGTTGATCAAGTATGTAAAAAAAAAAAAAATCTTGCATTGATAACATTTTTAAAGGTAAATTGAAAAAGTATTGCCTGAATGTCTCATCAGCAAGTAAACTGTAAAGTCCCAGTACAACTTCATTCAAAACTCTCCACAGTTTCTCAACAGATCAAACTAAATTTCATCCAGCTGCCATCCACTCTCTCAGCATTTCCTCTCTCCCACTCTCTCTTCCTGAAGCTCTGACAGCCCTGAAGCAAGTTTGCCTCAGCAGTGAGACAGTGCCTCACTGGAGAGCTCATGCCCACGGCCCTATCTACATAAATTACTTGGATGGCGGGGCACGTAAGCATGCTTGTTAAAATCGCAAATGAAAGAAATGGCACTGGGAAGGAGGGAGGCTCAGTGAGAAAGAAAATAAAACAAGAGTAAAAGTAGATTTGATATATGTGTGAAAGAAAGGAAAGTATTGGAGGGTGGATGCCGTTAACACCCACATGTGAATGTATTAACTAGGTGAATGAGATGCTTGATATAGAGTGTGAGGAAGTTTCACTGAACATCAAAGTTATTCAAATGAAATGCTCTGAATTATAAATGAAAGTTTGGTGAGTGGGTTTGGGGCGAAATGTTTTGGGTGTTTCAGAGGTTGTGGTAAGTGTCTTGTCAACTGATGAGACAAATTATTGCTGTTTCCTGTCCGGCTGATGGCATTCCATTTAGCATACATTGCATTGGTGGACTGCTTCTATACAGTTATTCCTACACACCAGAATCTGAAGATATGATATCTATGGCTTGGCCTTAAAACACTTTTTAATTTGTAAATGTTTTAACCAAATGTGATAAGGCATTTCAGAAGAATGTTGAAGATAGCACTTTCATTATTTCCATATGACTGAGCTTTATAACACCTGATAAGCATATACACCAAACAACATACGGTACATCTACATTAATAAAAAATAACCAACATCCTGTTCCAAAGAGACTCACAGAAGTTCTTTGTCTGTGTGTTTTTTTCTTTTCTTTTCCTTCTTGTTGGTTAACAACATGCTAATTCAAGTGATGCCCAAGTTAAGTTATGCAGATTTTTTTTTACTGATAAAAGGTTATGACATTTTCCAGGCTGATTAATTCTGGAACGTGATGACAACTGACTTTGTAGGTCTGTATACTTCTTGTGTCACAGCCACATAATGAGTGTCATTAAACATCAAGGCTAATTCACTTGTGGCCATTAAAAATAAAGATAATTGTCATACACTTGCATGAATATTCTAAATATTAAAATTAACTTTTTAAAATTAAATTCAACTACATATTTACTTAAGAGACCTCTTTTTTTCATACAGTACTTATTGTCTAAAAATTCTGTCACTGGTAAAGGAGAGATAAAATGCATTATTTTCAATTGATTATCATTTTGTAGTTATCATACATCTGTAATCATTCTGCAAAAGAAAATGCACATATTTTTGGATCCAGTTGCCAGAGAATGCTAATTTTCCAGAAGACTTTTGATAGCAATATAAGCACCTATGTGTACCCAGCAATCTGAAGATTATTTCATAGAGTTTGAGGTGGATAATAGAACATGCTACATGTGTGAGCCAGCCCTAAGGGGTGAACAAGAGAAAATACATTGATTTTGGGAGAAAATCTGCATTGTCATTTTCAGAGTATGCCGTGGAACTGTAAACACTGTACCCCGAGATATCATGTTAAGCCTGATACAGTATTTTATACTACAATTGTCTCTATCTTTGCTAGGATATATGCATTTGTGATGACTGATCTATCATTTTGGAGTTACAACAAGGTTGGAGTTACGTTTTTATTGCATTTTTAACCTGATAATGTTGGTAAATATTTATAATGTTGCTGAAATTAACATCCTTCAGGTGTGAACTGCAAATGTTGCATGTCCTAAGTTTTTGATCCTATTTGTATTTTCTCACTTGGCTTAATAGTCTAAAGTTTGGGGGAAATTTGTGAAATGTGATAAACTTTCCCCAGTGAGTTGTTACATCCATGGACAACACATACTCTGGGCATTGTGGAAAACAATCAAAATAATACATTTTAAAAATGGTGTGCATGAGTAAACATGGGTTGCTGTGACTTGTTTGATAAGCGTACTCATGTATGACATGTATATTAGCTCCTCGGCCGAGAGATGCCTGAGACAAATACAATTTCAAAGATATACTTTTGCAACTTACTTTTAATGTGACAGATGATACATAAGATTCAGAGGATATAGTAAAAGTGATGCATTTCACTTTGCCCCACCTTAAACAGTGCACTATGTAACAATGCATGCATGTAGTTTTATCCTGCCGAGTTTCTCATCCCTATTAGAGATTTATTATCTTTAATAAATGTTTATGTACATTGATAAACAAACCTGTGAACACTGCCTGAACAAAAAACAGCAACTTACTTTCTTTCTTTCTTTCTTTAAACACTTTTTTTTACTTATTGTGTGTATGAATGCATGCATGTACTGTATTAACATTCTCAAATTTATTAGGAACTGCACACCAGTTAATATGTGGCTGCAATACTGCCGAGCCAGAAATAGTTACAATGATTTAATGATGAATCCTGCCATTGTCATCTTGGAATATGCTCATGACATCAGGGAAGAAAAAAATCCATTGATGGAAAAACCACATTTTTGGGCACACAATATTGCTGAACCTACTGTACAGTAGACCTGACGAACAAAAGCAAACCCAGATTATAACACTGCCACCACAGCCTTGTATGTTAAACACTAGGAATGATGGGTGTGTAACTTTATTGGCCCATCATTCCTAATGCAACCAAACATTAGACTGTGTGCCTTTTTTTTTTTTTTAAGTCGAGCAGTGTATATTGGTATTTTATTATCCAGTATCATGAGCTAACTGGAGTCAGTTGAGTGAGAATAAGGAGTAGGAATGAAACGCAGGTCACAAGAAGCAACTAAAATATGCACTTCTGTTGGAAAACGTCCAGTTGTTGGCTACATACGAATGAACGTGTCAGTTATTATGAACTCAGTAACCTCCACATATTAGGTCTGGTCAAAATGCGTGATCCCAAATGTTTTAGATTAGTCAGATTTACCTTCATTAATTGCTTTCCTATTGTATAGTACGACAACTTTCTATAGGTTTTTTATCAGATATGACCAAAGCATGTCTGCCATATACTGTAGGGCCACTGAATGAACTCAGAACTTGTATTATGCAGCCAAGACATAATACAATTCATTAAATTTACGAAACAGTAGTTTAAACTGTTGCTCCACTTGTACAATAAAATGTTCTCCCAATGAGAAGTCCTGCTGTATCGCAATAAATGCTATTGCCACAGGCTTGCTGAGCAGTTCGAGCTTTCTCTTTTCCTCTCTCAAAATCAATAGGCCTTTAATTGATTGAGAATGAGTCATCTGTGGTTTGTAGGGCAGCACAACTGCTGATTCTTTAGACAAAACCTTCATAAAGTGGAGACCCACAGTGGGAAAGAAAGAACTTGCTGTGATTAAAGATTTAGGAGAGATTTCAATCTCAGCTACAAAGCTACTGTCTTTATTAGAAACCTACCCGTTTAGTGTTTGTTATCCTTAATTGCTTTATTTCTGTTAAAATAGACACCTAGTTTAACCCAATTACATGTTTAAATGTAATTGCTTTTAAAAATTTATCAAATGTCCCCCACAAATGAGATCCGAAATATCTTGGATTTTTTTTTTCTTCTCCTGCCGAAACAATCCGCACGTAAAGCAATAATACCTCTAATGCTGTCTAATCCATGTCTAAATTTATAACTATATTTAGCTATTTTGATGGGCTGTTTGGTCAAAATGCCATGTACTGTACAATCTATTAGGTATAAATGCACTCTGGCTTAACATTTCTAGGTAGGCAAGGAATAATCACCTAATGGAAAACAGAGAGAATCATGACTTACCGTAAATTGTCACATTGTTACCCATTCACCATCTCTCTTTATCTCTAAATGCTAAAGTGCAGTCAGGGAACTAATCTTTTAGTAATTTACACAAAACGTTTTACTGACATGTGTCTCATGGCCCGATTACCAAAGGGATTTATTTTGTATTCACCACCACTGGAATTAATATCTGAGCCTTGCAGAACCAGTCATGTCACTGAGGCTTGATAAATGGGAGAATGTCTCTGTAAGATATTGCTCTCTTTCTCCCTCTCACACTCTTTCTCACTCTCACACTTGCTCTTTAAATGACATTTTAAAAGTAATCTCACCCATTTGACAGTTTATGAGTTTGCACTGAAAGGTCATCGAAGGTTGTAATGATAAAGACTCATCTTTAGGTGCTTAACTAATAGGTTTTGCAGTAATCTGCAATTGTGTGTAATTTTACAAGGCATTGTTAATTTTTCATTTATCTATAATATTCATCTGTGGAAAGTCAAGGGCGCTTGTGCGGTGCTTAAATGATATAAGGGCATAGTGTGATTTCTCAGCTGAAATACTCACGTATTTCTTTAAGGTTAAATACTTGGATATGATTGAAATGGTATGTTGGCTTACAGTACTGTATGTTGGCATGAATGAATAAAAAAGGTTAGGTACAGTACATTTTCATCAGCAAAATGTATTTATCGTGCTTTAGAATAGAGAACAACAGCACTTAACTCAATTATGTATAGGTTAGACAGGAAGGTTAGAAGCTGATGGTTATGAGCAATCTGCTATGGAACCACTGCAACCAGTCCCCCAAGATCTAACCAAGTAAGAGAGAGAAGTGAGGAGAGGGAGGACAACTGAGATCAAATGAACTCGGAAGAACAGGGCTAAGGCATGATGTAAGCTTGGAAAAAGCTTGAGCCTGACATTTCCAAGACATCTTATATCTTGTCATTTTGGGTATGCTTAATAGTTCACTGACATTGTTATGGAGTTTTTTCCTCATACTTGGCAGCATCAGGAGCCAGCTACTTTAAAGGCTGGAGTGTGTTTTGCCAAGCAGGACTTTAAACGTATGCAGCAGCAGCTTGAGGTGAGAATCGAATAACATACAATACCTTTAATACCATACAAAGTCCAGGGAGGCAAGACAACATATCTCTCTAATAAGCAGGTGGGAAAGGCAGTAGAGACACAGCACCTTGAATTAATCACACTCCTTGAGAGGCTTTTTGACTTAATCACACTCCTTGGGAAGTACAAAGTGTGGGGTTACCAGTTGATCCCTGTAACAACAGCAAGTGTGAAGGATGGCAAAGCCAATGAATACATCCTAAGCCTCCCAGGATGTAACTCCACGAAGATGGCTTTGTAAGGAACAACCTTCGACTTCCCTTGCAATGCATAAGTCTGGAGTACATACAGGAACAAACAGAGTCTTGGTTCTCTTGAGCCACTAATCTGCAATAAGCAGGCTTCAACACCAGCTCAGTAGTGCATAGCAAATAGAAAACAGAGGAAAAAGTTGGTTGGCATAGAAGTGGCAAGGGTGGAGGAAAAATCCTAAATCAAGGCTGTGTCTCAAAGGTTCTAGGGTATGAACATGGTTAATACTTAATTAGTTGTTCAGACCTGTGGAGAATCCTGAAAGCTCAGATCCATATATTCCTTATTAGATCTACTTTTTTTTGTAGCCTATCCACTAACCTCTACCAGTGGGATAGCGCAAAAGAAGTGCATTCACTGTAACATTCCCAAAACACTTTTGAAAGTAGATCCTTGCTTAGTACTGAGAGCACAAACATGACTTCACCGATTGCGAAAGAGTGGAAGGTGAAGGATGATCTTAGCACATACAGTAAATCAATGTACCCCATGTGAGTTATAGGCAGACGGGTTAAATTTGTGGAGAGCAGGAAACAGCTTGCAAAGGAGGCAGAGCAGGACAGCTTTTGGCTGTGGCTTAGGAGAAAGTTCTGAAGCAGGGAAATAAACAACTGATACAAAGGCCAGCATCGGTTGTTAACAGAGAGAGTTGCCTGCTGCTGCTGCTCCAACACCAGCAGACTGACCAGGGTAAGGGTTATCATCACAGCATCACAGATCAGTGGCCCCCCGCTAATGACAGCAGGTGGCTGAAAGGGTGCTTGTGGGGGCCCATGAGGGAGACGTGACCAACAGGTAGGAACACTCACCTCCTCTTTTCATTCTTGTGATGACCATCATAATCAATTTATCACGCTTGCTAATTAATAAACTGCAAGCGTTCCTGATTATGCAGATGTCTAGATCATTTAATATAACAGCATTCATTCTGCAATGTGATTTACATTTGATCCGCCTACTGCTGACTACATCAAAAGTCTGAGCATGGCTGAGTGAGTCATATTATATGTTTTGGGATCTAACAGAAATACTCTATGCTGTTAAGATTGTTTCAATATTTAAATTTATTTAAACAGACTGTAAAAACATGCAAAATGTATCAGAAGTTCTGTCTGCTTTCTATTAATGTGTAAAACTTTTTTTTAACAGCTAATTAAAACCAAGTAAGTAGTTTATTTATTCCACGATTTAAAAGACATTATTTACCTGAAGAAGAAAAAAATATTGTCATGACTCCATATTCACAAGTCTATTGTTATCAGATATCGCACTCCATTATCCTGTCTTGTCACATCAGGCTTTCATGTAAATTGTGTAATAAAATGTCAATCATTTCAGCTCAATATTGGTGATGCATAAATACCACACATAAGTGGTCTCACAAATTATGGATTAATATTTGTGAATGCTACTTATAAAGTAACAGTTCTATTTCTATACAGTCACATCATTCTAAACTTTCTTTCCTCCATTAAGATTCATTATTTATTTACAGTTATTTCACAAGCTGTGTACCAAACCTGCTGAACGACATCTAATACATTGATGGCATATGTCACACAAGTCACAATAAGATCTCACCGCTTACCACATATCCACAGTTGTCCATTTTTTTTTTCTGTAGAGAAATGAGTAGCAGTGGGCACATCACATCAGACTGAGTACAATACGCCCAGAGACAATCTCTGGTTTGGGTGTGCAGGAGTTGTAAACAGAATAAGACCCTGGAGAGCTTGTAAAAATTGAAGGAAAATCAGTGTGTGTGTGTGTGTGTGTGTGTGTGTGTGTGTGTGTGTGTGTGTGCGTGTGTGTGTGTGTGTGTGCGTGTGTGCGTGTGTGCGTGCGTGTGTGTGTGTGCTTGGATGTTTGTGTTATTGTACAAATGTGTTCGAGCACCTGAATTTCGAAACATCAAAATTCTGACCAGCAAAAGCGACAGTCTCTGTTTTCTACTTATTTGAAACGACTGGAACACTTAATGCCTTGCATTAAAATCTCATTTCGGAAGCGTGGACACTCCCCACCCACACTCCATCACACACTCAAGAAACATCCTAACTAAACAGCGTGAGTCACTTCAAAATGTTGCAAAAAATCACAACCATCCTTTGACTTTTTTTTTCATGCACCACATACTGTAGCCACCACGTCTTCCTGCAGCCACATCGAACTGGATATATCAATGTTTAATGTATTGTAAAAAGAAAAGGAAGTTCTGCTTTACAGTGCATGGCTAAGGGAGGGCCAAACAAGCAGTGTGTGTAGACAGAGGAGGCCGTTTAACTCAGCAGGTCTTTTGCAGCCCCCTGCCAGTACTGCACAGGAGAGCTATTTGATTTACCTAGCAGTGATGTGGAAGAGCAAGCAATGTTAACCATTACATCAGGGCTGTTGCTTTGTCTATACTATCTACAGCAGATATCCGGATTTGGGCAGTTTGGACCATTTGCACCGTTCAAATGTTTGAAATAAAATTTAAAAAAAATTTTATTGCAGCTGTAGTGCATGTACTGTATCAGTTTAGATGTATCAATATAAATGTGCAGAGTAAGTGATGATGAATGTCAAGGTAAGGCTATTGTACCTGTCCACTTTTGTACTATTTGTGATGCAAAGGTTAAGTGGTACCTAAAGACAATCATAAATCATGATCAGCAGCAATATTTTTGTTCATGGATTCCAAGTTCAGTTGATAGGATTCATTTGACCTGTGTAGTCACGACTTTGCAACATACGAGAGGTGTTCAAGTCAAACTGGGACCTTTGATTGTGCACGATAACAGAACACATGTGCGAGAGTAAAAACCACCTTTTCTCTCTATAGAATCCCCTGCTAAACTAATGCACTCACCTTAGTTTTTCACTAGTGCTTAGATATCATCAAGGTAGAAAGTTTTCTCAGTATGCCGGAGCCATGATCGGACCTCCTGCTTCACAGCTGAATTGATGGCCTCCCAGGAACTCGTTTAATGGGCCACATGTAGAAATCCCTTGAAATTATGTCAGAGCTACGCAAGGGATGGGGAAATAACTCCCAGCTGAGTTCCTGTAGTGTGCAAGCTGTGTTAGTGAATGATTATGTGTACAGTTCCCACAGACAGATGGGTCTCTTCCGCAAGTTGGCAACAAGTTATCCATTGATTTTCAAGGATCAGGCGTTCCGCTCACTGAACGTTCACATGAACGACTGCCGCCTCAGCCGGGATCGTCAGTCATGGACGTACAGCCTTCTTTAAAACATCTGCACCGTTTGAATGTTTTACTGCGACTAAGAATCTCATCACCATGCTGTGCTTGATGTCTTCTGTAAATGTCAGTCAGGTTTACTCCGCATCCATTCACAAGAAATTTCGGGTCTCGGTTTGAATGCCCGTCATATTTCACGTTACGTGTTCTCACTCCTGCCATACGGTAATTGTGAGAGAACCGACTAGTTAAAGTTATTTATCCCACTTCAGAAAAAAGAAATAGTTAATAAATACATAGACTATTTTCTTTTCTTTCTTTCTTTTTTTTACATCATGCTGGCTTTTGCAAGTATGTGTTTATGTTGAGTGGTTGTGTCTTACAGTGAGCTAACTTAATTGCCCTGTGGGATTATGAGAGTTGTTCTGAATTAAATTAAACTGAATCTGTTTGTTTTGCTTGAAAATATCAGTCTAATAAGGGGTCAGAGACATGGTGGTTAATATACCACTGTGTATGCAGACAAAATAAGGACAAGAGGAAAAGGGTGAAATATAGGCAAAGAAAAATAAAAATAAAATTATGGAGAGAAAAATTTTAGAAATATTGGGGTGTGTGCGGGGTGCGGTGGGGGGGGGGTGTAGTAAGCGAAAGAGCTTTGACAAAAGAGAGAACAAGCTGGCAAATAGTGCTGAAAAGTTTTCTTCTGCACCAGTGGCCTCTAGAGGGAACAATGGATGCCCCAACACGCACACACACACGCACACACACATCATTATCCATACAGTTTATGCCTTTCGATGCTCTGTTCTTTTTTTATGTTTGAAAGAAAATTGGCAAAGGATATTAGATACTGTGGGTTTGTTTATATCTAAATGAATGCATTGGAAATCTTACACTGAGCCAAATTTGCAGACAAATGTAAAATAACATAAGATACTCTGTCTTTTCCTGTGTTATACTGCCTGAGTCAGCACATGAAGGGCTTGGAACGGTGGTTAATTGCATGGACCATATCTCAGGGAGCTCTGTGAGGAACTGGCATCTCAATTATGGTGTACATTTTCCCATCACACACACACACACACACACACACACACACACACACACACACACACACACACGGTGTCTGGGACAGACTACAGATCCACAGCAACAATGACCATGGTAAAACCACTAACTCAAGATAAATGAATGAATCTGTGGAAGAAAAAGTTTTCTTCGGCAGGAGTCAGGTGCAGAAGAAGGCAGCAGACATCCCTATTGCACAATCTTATTATATTGCTAGCTCATTTTCTGGTCAGCTGTGGTAGACTGTAATTGCTTTTATCTGTCATTCTGAGTATGCAAACCCATAAAGCATGTTGCACATATTCACAGGCGTATACACAGGTGCGCATGAATATGCTTCCATCGAGCTCACAGACACGCAGCCATGAGCCTGTTACCCCGTGTGCCAGTGTGTAGGAAGTGTGATGTGAGGAAGTAACTCCCATCTGGTATTGTATAAAATAGGCGAGGAAGCTGGTATCTCCCCTTAAACACGCTCTTTTCAGGCTGTATGTGTAGGTGCGTGCACACACACTCACACACACACACGCAGGCACACACACACACACACATAGGCACACACACACACACACAGGCACACACACACACAGGCACACACACACACAGGCACACACACACACAGACATACACACACACAGACATACACACACACACTCACACACACACTAGCACACACACACACAGGCACACAGGCACACACACACACACACACACACAGGCACACACACACACACACACACACACACACACACAGACACACACACACACACACACACACACACACACACACACACACACACACACACACACACACACACACACACACACACACACACACACACACACACACATAGGCACACACACACACACACACACACACACACTGAATGCAAATACTTATGTGAATGCTGCCTCTGAGGTGGAACTGGACACAACATACAAATGTATCTTTTTTTTTCTTAACACATTCAGGTTATTTATCAAATCCTGTAATGAAAACAATTGGTATAAAAGTATTTTTCACAGAACGGCCCGAAACTCACAACCATAGTGCTGCACTGACACCTGATGGTCAGGAGGATGTAGGACTGCCAAACCTATATACAGTACAGTATATATATATATATTAAACTTTAAAATGCGGGATGTATTATTCTGCATGTACTTTCTGAAACATTCATGTTAATTTACAGCCATTTTATGATATCTACATATTTCCGAATGTCTAATGTCTATATTATGTCCATGTTGTTGTCTGTGAATGCACGTTGGAACGGGATAAAACAGAGTAATGTAACATGAGTTTCAGTCTCTTCCTTTCTATCTCGCCCATTTTCTGTCACTGTCACAGCCCCCACACCCAATCCCCGTGCCTTTCTTTCGCTATTTTCTCTTTTTCAGTCCCTTGTCGTCGCTCCAGTAGATTAAGCTCAGTGTTGTGAGTGTGAGTGCAGCTGATTCAGCCATATTCTTCAAAATGACCCAAATCCTCGCTCACCCCAGAGAAACCTTACCCTCAAGCTGATTACTCTTTCTTTCTTTCTTTCTTTCTTTCTTTTCCTGCTTTCTTTCTTCCTTCTTTCTTCCTACCTTTATTTCTTTTTATATCTCTCTCCTTGCAGCTCAGCCGTCAAGAAGATTTAATCAACTTCTTTTCCTCTCCACTATCGTCATCTTCATGCAGTTCTCCTACTACTCCACCAGCTCTCCACCTCCTCTCTCTCTCTCTCTCTCTCTCTCTCGCTGTCTCTCACACACACACACTCACACACACACTAAGTACAGTCATTTCATATGTTGCCCATTCTTAATTGCCAGCAATTTCCGTTTAAAAACAACAACTCACCAAGCACATATCACATAGAGCAGTGTGAGTGATCATGTGTGTAACAGAGCATGAACCCAAAACAAATGAGCCTCCTGCTGACAGCCCAGATTATCATATGCATGGCAAATTACAGCACCATGTTTACTGTATGGCTCAAAAGACGGAATGGGCGTTGCCATGGCAACCGCTGGTTTTGCCTCCCTGTTTTGCATAATTAGGATTTGTTTGCATTTGTAAAGAGCTATTATAGAAATCAGCACTATAATTCCAGCACAAGCACTCAGTGTGCCTTCTGATAGCAGGAGTGGGACTATGCTGAAATCACATTCCAACTTGATGCTGATTTGCTTTGTGATTCCAAATCTATGGAGCAGCGCAATAAAGCACTAGCTAAACCAAACCCTGCCAAAATTAAACATCTCATTTGGCCTTGTCATATTTTGTAAAATGCCACAAATAGTTTCACAACCTTCACTTCACTGGGCTAACTCTGAGTACATTGAAGCAGTGAAATCAGAGCAGTGAGTGCCCAGACAACATAAGCCTTCGGGGCTAAAGGAACCCGAGCTTGAACTCAATTGTGCCATTTTGGAATCACTGGCCCATCACTCCATTGAGTGCCCTGTGTCTAAAGACTTTCCTTTTCTTATTGAGAGTCAGAGATCTTTAGTTTGTGTCAGAAAGCATAGACATTGCCTCTGGGTATAATACACATGCCTAGAAAGTTTTCTCACTTAGATTTTTTTAGTTTGTTTGTTTGGTGCTCATCTTCTACATATGCTGCTCACATGATTCTGGTTAAGTGAGTTCAGAGACGCACACTGTGAGAATATATGTAAATATATATACTTGCACATACACATGTTTAACTGCACGTTAACACAATTATCCAATCACCCAATCACCTGGCAACAACTCATGCATTTAGGAATATAGACATGGTCAACACGATCTGCATCAGAATGGGGAAGAGAGGTGATTTAATTGACTTTGAAAGTGTCATGGTTGTTGGTGCCAGATGGGCTGGTTTGAGCATTTCTGAAACTTCTGATCTACTGGGATTTTCATGCACACAGAGAATGATCTGAAAAAGAGAAAATATTCAATAAGTGTCAGTTCTCTGGGCAACCAGGTCCAAGAGGAGAATGTCCAGACTGGTCCAGGCTGAGAGAAAGGCAACAGTAACTTAAATAGCATCTTGTTACAACCAAGGTATCCTGAAGAGCATCTCTGAATACACAACATGTCACACTTTGAAACAGATGGGCTACAACAGCAGAAGGCCACACTGGATGCCCCTCCTGTCAGCTAAGAACAGGAAAGCTACAGTGTACATAGGCTCACCAAAATTGGACAATAGAAGACTGGGAAAACATTGCCTGATCTGATGTGCCTTGATTTCTGCTGTGACATGCAGTATGTGTGAGTGTGTGTGGCACATCTACTGATAATCTGATTTGTTTCCCTGTTTCAGATGATACAGCTCTTGCAGTCAAATGATCCATGAGAAGCTTAGAAGAAACTTGATCAGGTTCTAGCTGTATTTTACAACACCTTTAAGAACAGTTTACTGGCAATATAAAGTAAAAATTGACAATTTACTTGACAATATAGTGATATTTACTGTTAATTTATTAAGGTAATATGTAAAGCTACCATTTAGTAAAATGGAAACACTGTTTCAGCAGAACATTGATGTTATTATTAAACATGCCAGTCTAATCCATGATATGATATGAGCCTGATATGAGTGACTGAGCTCATTGCAGTGCATTTAGCCACTTAAGATTTAATCCACTTAAGAAATTTTATTGGAAAAGAATATACCTAATTTAAGGCTTGATGAAATATTGATGTACCAAAAAAAAAAAAAAAAAAAAGGTATATTAATGCTACCTGAATGAGATGGAAAACTTAATAATGATACCAAAAACAAAAGCATGTGTATTGAAAATTTACTATGCTATATTTATATAAATATTTATTTCATGGTCACTATACAAGTGCCAGTGATTTCCAACAGAGGCACATTTTTAGTATTTTCTTCTCACTGAATGGTTTAGAACCACAAATATATACTTTTTTTTTTCATCAGAGGAAAACTGATAAAACTGTCATCCAGGTTTTTGACTATATACTGTATGTTATGACATTCCCCGGACAGCATCGTAAAACTGCAGATAGATTGGCAGACAAAATGGGAACTGGTTTAGTTTTACAGTACATTGGGTCTGACATCATATGCAAGAGCTCTATAGGAAGATATATGTAGATTTTAACTGAATTGTAGATGAGGCTTATGTGGGTTATCTTGTTTTCTTGTACAAAAAAACTGATAGAAATATTCTGTTCACTCATGCAAAATTAATGTTCATTTTGGTGGAGCAATTTCCCTCTCCCAAAATATTCAATATTCATCCCACAAATGACTGTAGAATAAAGATGAAAACTAGAGTGCACGGAGAAGCAAGGTAAAAAGGCATGAGTTGAGAGAAACAGAAAAGGAGACAGCAATTTATTCCAGATAGAGAGGGAAAGCAGAAGTTGAAAGAGACAGGAGAAAGATAAGATCCAATGGATCCAATAAAGAAAACAGTGGATGTTATGCCGTGCCTTTTTGATCAGTACTTCATAGAAAGATAGCAATAAGATAGAAGGGACCAAGGCACAAACAGCAAAGAGAGAGAGAGAGAGAGAGAAAGAGATGGGAAGCAGCAGCACACTATCAAAATTCGCAATTCTGCACTTTTTTAACTGCCACAAAAGTAGGATAGGTTTACTAGTGATTGTGGGTAAAATGAAATATAGCAGATCTCTATCCAGTTATACAGATATACAGTAACAATGAGAGCATTTGCAATACAGGAGAGTGCCAGTGGAGGAGCTAGGAGTAGCTGATAAAAGTGCTAACATTTACCAACCTTCAAAGGGAGAAGAAACATGGCTCGACTTCTATCGACCAGACAAGTGCTCAAACAATTTCAGTTTGCCAGGGACAAGGTTACTTCCGCTGTAATGTACAGACAAATAAAACACTCATTCACTGGGAGGTCTGGAGCCTAACCCATGGGAGTCAGAGCATGAGGCAGGATACACCCTGATCAGGGTGCCAATCCATCACATGGCACAAGTACATTATGTGCAATTTCAAAATGCCAATTAGTCTATCTGCATGACTTTGAATTGTTGGAGAAATCCAGAAGCACAAAGAACCATGCAGACTCTACATTCACGGACCCAAAGGGAGGACTTAACTTAACAGAACATAAAATGATAAAATATTAGATTTAAATGTATCAGACAGGATCTTGAGATTGTATTTGTGAAATTCAGTGTATTATGTAAATTATTGGACAACGGTGCATTATTTTAAATATAACAAACACTATTATGTTACCAAATAGAATGCTTTGATTTGAATGCATATACAGTACAGTACATTAATATTCACAGATCTTAGAGAGTTGTTTAAAGTTCATCATACCCTTGTATCATAAATAATAATAGAAATCTATATTCTGTCAAGTGTTTTGTGTGTGTTTGTTGGGTTGGATTGTTTATGGTGCTCTTTGGCTAAGCCTGCAGTGCTGTCAGTTTGGGTAAGAGGTTTGCCTCCAGACTTATCAGCTTACCCAAAATTTATGCTTTTTAGTAAAAAAAAAAGGGGGGGGGGTATGAAGACTTGAAAGCATCAAAAATGCAACTGGAAAAGGATAGAGCACTGCAGTCCATAAAACTTGCTCTTTGAAACTGACACATCTTGAACAAGTGACCCACCTCCATAGTGTCTGGGATATTTATTAATAAGCAGACCTCCATTAAATGAAACATGAGTAATGCAACAGGCGGAATCAAAGTCGATAAAGTGAAACAACAGGGCAGGATAAACAAGGGCTTATATACAGATCACAAAGCATACACTTTGCAAAGTTTGAATGTGTTTGGGGTTCTTATAAACTGTGGTTGGAAGAAGGTTTAGGTGTTCACAATTAATACTAATATGTTAGGTGAACTGGAGTATGTGTGTTTTTAAATTGGAGTTCTCAGCAGCAATGTTTCTAGAGTTGTAAGAGTTGCGAGCTAACACCTATTCCAGAACATCCTTGACAGGGGCAAGGTGGCTATGGCATGGCTGGATAGGACAGGATCTGTGGATCTCCTGTTAACTAAAGATTGCTCCAGGTGTTGGTGTGCCTGTACCCACACTTCAGCACTTTTACAGAGCATGTGATTCTGTGGGGTTAGCATTCCTACTGTAGGGAACAGAGGGGGGAGTAATACCCCAGGACACACACGGGAGGGAGTTTAATCAAAGGGAGTGAGTTATGGAGTAACAAAGCAAGTTCTGTGCAAATTCTGTCCAGATGAGGAATTGAGGCCAAGCCCCCTGATTTTCAGCATAGTACATCTCAAGAATTAGCCTCCTTCTTGATTAGCTTGTTCATCTTGACCATTAGCCTGGTTGTTAGCCCTGTACTTCAGACTTATTGATCAAAAGTCTGTCCAGTCAGGGGAACGCGCTGTATCAATTCAGAGGGGAAAAAATGGTTGACAACGATAATGTGAAAGATTCCACATTCCACATTTCTTTAGCTCCCCCTTTTTAAGCAGATTGGTGAGAAGGTGGCAAGGAGTAGTGGTCATGATAATAATGATAATAATAATGTGCTTGTAAAAGTTGGCAAAAATAGGGTCCACTGCACTTCCTTGATTGTGGTGGGCATGAGCCAGTCCCTTAATGCTAACAGTTCATGTCAGACCGCACACATAGATCAAGTGACTGCATGCTTACAAATAAAGGTTTCTAATTTTCTAAATGTTTGCTATTCAATGAAAATGTTTCTTTATGATGTTCCTTGGGTAACGCTGCAGTGGAAACTCCAACATACATTATACTGTAAGTGCAACAACACTACAAAAAAAACAACAACAAAAAAAAAACACTGGTTTGTTTGTTTTTCTCTCCACACTTTCCTCACTTACCATCCTTACCTCAGGTATACTTTACTCTTCAACATATTCATCTAGAAATCTTACATTTTCTTACATCGAATTTACAGGCGCCTCAGGAAAAACAGGCTTTTGGTGGCTTATGGAGGCTTAGGAGTAATATGGTTTCACTGATCTAGATATAATTAAAGCATATCAAGTTTAATCCCATTTTCTAAACTATTCAAAAAACAAAAAGTTTGTCACTGACCGACTGCTTACACCGGGATCACTTCTGATAAAATAAAATATAAAGAAATATTCAAATTTAGGAAATAAAAAGAATTTCAGAAATTTCAAAAAGACAAAAATGACTTTTGTTTATAAATTTACTGCTGGTACCACAGTGCATGCTGTGGGTAAATATATGACTTATTTTGTATTCTGGTTTATCCTTTGATATTGATCTGTGTGTACATTTTAAGGGTCGTCTCTAGAGTGAAATACTGCTCAAGACAAAGCAACAGTAATATCTGCCATGTTTCTTCTACCAAACCCCACTCCCTGATGGGCTATCTGTTAATGTTAAGCTGGGAAAGGGACATCACTAAAGCAGTGAGTAGCATAAAGACAGATTCACTTGGATTTACAAAGAAGAAGGGAAAAGGGATCACATAAGCGGAGAAGCACGACAGAGCTTTTAATAAGGCTTTATTTTTCAGCCAAGCACCCATTGTGCAGAAGACAATGCGGAACTCTTAAACATAAAAATGAATAAACTGAAATAATAAGCAATAAGCATAAATAATACATAACGAAATAAAGATAAATACCACAGTAGTAAACTAATTTTCTCTATGTAGTAATAAAAACCAAAGCAAAAAATGAAAACGACAATTAGGGTGACAGAACATACAAATATAAAAAATAAAGCTCCCAATCTGTTTCGAAACTGTCCCCAATCCGTTCCCAATCTCCCAATTGTCTGCAAATCATAATAACTAGGCAATCTATGCTGCATGTTTCCAAATATTACAACAATGTACTGGTGAATTGTGCTTGCATGTTCCATAGCCTAAATTTGATTATGTTCTGTATACAGTATGAGAAGTTGACATTTATGGAGGACTTACAGTATACCGTACCATGTGTGCCATCCATTAATTGTAGATATTTCAGATGTTTTGTTGCATTCTAAAAATAACAAATAGTGTAGGACAGCAGCATGCAAAATGCACTCATGTGTACTTCATTTGTTCTTTCAGGCCCGCAAGACCTCTGGGGTGTGTGCTGTGGTGTCTCACAGCAGGACATTGGCAGCGAATTCTTTGGGTGCTTTGGATTGTGGGGCGGGCCTCCTTGAATCAAACTTGTGTTTCTGGTGCCTCCCATGGGTGCTTGATTAGATGGATATCTGGGGGGTTAGAGGCTTGGTCAGCAGCCTTGGGTTCTTTGCTTGTTGAGCCCTGTGTGCAGTGGGCTGTGATTCACTGGGTGTTCTGATACCTTTCTCCCATAACAATGACTGAAGTTTTTTAGCAATTTGTGCTATATTAGCTTTTCTGTGGGATTGGAACACTTTGCTCCCCATGTGCACAACTGAGGGTTGGGTAACCAAGATCCTGGCTGGTAGCTCAGTTGTATGAATGATATAAAATGAAAGTCGCTCAGGATACGGCCATTTGCCAAATCCTCCAAATGTCATCTACCACAGACATACCTATTATATATCAGTTACATTTTACTTGTTACCAACAAACCAATTATTTATTGGTTATATACCAGTATCTATGACAAACCACCAGTTACAGACCATTTACTTACCACATACTTACCTACTGCATGACAATTATCTACCAGAAGCTTGCCCATTACACATGAGTTACTTGCCATATGCTACTTTAGCTATTATACTAGCATTTACCACATATTTTACACTCAAGACTTACTGTAAACTCAACTATCATAATATAGACTGTGTACTTAACACATACTTATCTATAACATACTAGCTTTGACCACATACTTACATATGATTTAGCTAACAAAAAATAGCCTTTTAAATTGCATTTACATACTGTAGTGTTTACTTACCTACAGTATTACACACCTACATACCCTCTACTCTTTATCTTCATGTTACAAATCTTTAGTTTAACTAGATGTTAGCATGTTTAATCTTGGTTAAATAATCTTAAAAATGCATTATACACAACATCTAAATAGCATGCAATATCAGGTCATCCATCAATACATGAATAATTAGAACAGAACATTTCCCCTGCATGTGTAATTCTAATTAGAACTGTTTAAAACAGTGTGTTGTTTTGTCAGGTGTTCTTATTGAGTGTTGCCACAGCAGATCATCAAATCCATATTTTATTAATCCAGGCTTCAGACCAGCACTGGATTCAGAGAGAATCGAGCCCCAGTATTCCAAGATATACTCCCTCTGTACTTGAAATCAAATTTTAAAGGGGCTGTATGATATTTAAACCAAGCTTTTTATTTCCACATTTTGTTTTACATTTTTGTTTCAGCCAAAAATGATTGTCAATAATGACCTGGCAAAAAAAATAAAGTTTCTTCGGCATTTATTTTAACTTTAACAAAAACAATATGGTTGCAGAACTAGTTAATAAGCACCAGAGGCATAAACATACACACCCACACAATGATACGAATGATGAAAATGTCCACCATTGAAAGAAATGAAGTTCAAGTGCCTCAGGATCCAGTAATACTCAACGAAATTTATTATGTGAATATGACTTATTAATCTGCATAATGACTTCAACATTCGTTAGCATGCAGAGGAGCTAGAATTGATGGGAATTTAATTATGACACTTCTTCGTTATTAAAGGGGTAATCAGAGAGGGCTCTCATCATTAACTCACACCTTTAGAACAAGCTCGAACTGAAATTTCTCCCAGCTACCACGTTGCAGCAAAATGATTTCCCTTTCCTATCAGCCAAAACGGAAACAATACAAGCTTCAAATCGACCTGCAATTACCATCCTCATCCATCAGAAAAAGGAGGGGGGGAGAGCAAGAAGATAAGAGGGAGAAAGAAGAGGAAAGGAGAAGATTAAAATGATCCCCAAAACATGAGATACACCTGGATTTCTTTTAAATCTTATATTCATTAGTTTTCCTCAATCCTTTTATTTTTAGTTCACCAAGAAAAGCCAGACAGTACTCTATCCATTTAGCTGAAATTCATACCATAAATTCAGCATTTCCATCTTGCATCATGTAAGCTAAAAAGCCTGTGACTATCAAACCAGCATTAACCTTGAGTCTCTCTCTCTCTCTCTCTCTCTCTCTCTCTCTTCTCTGTCTGTGAACTTTTCGAGGTGCTTTACTTCCTCCTCTCTTTGTCAGTATTAACAAGCAGTCATGGTCGCTCTTTCTGCTTCTTTATATTCAAACAGCCTCATTCCCTGCTGTTACTCAATGACAAGCACATACACCCCCAGACAGACACACCAATCATTGTGATGAGCCGGAAGAACTGTCTGTTGTCTAGCCATAATTGCGTATATCATCAACCAGTAAACACACAGCTAGTAAAGTTAAATTTGCTGTAATTATTTCACGTTTTTAACTGGAATATCTTGAAGTATTTTTGCTGTTTTTCTTTGTGTGTGTCCATGTGTCCGTATTACTAGGGTTTAAGTGAAACAAGGTAATGAGGCTTTCAGTGTGAGGGGCTTTAGACAGGCAGTGAGGCGATAGAAACTGGCTCTTTTATAGCCGTGTCTCTAATGGGGATATCCTGCAATCCTGCTCCTCAGATTTATCCATCCAGGGCTGCAGGATGTACTACAAGAATTGTTTCAACCAATGTACCATAACAGCTGGTCCATGTCAGAATACAGATGTTGTGTTACATTTTTCTATGTCTGAGCCTTGATAAAACTGTCATTTATATCATTTATATGTCATTTATCATTTATACTGTAACATTTATTAAGGAAACATTTGTCTCTTTGTTTGGAAACTGTTTGGGGAATTTGGGATGCATACATACATACATACATACAGTACATACACTGATCAGCCATTAAAATCACTCACTGGTGACATGAATAGTATTGATGATCTTGTAACAATGACATTAGTGAAAGGGCTGAGAAAAGGGGTGTTACTTATCTGATGCCAGGGTAGAACCCACATTGAAAACCATTTACAGAAGCACTTTCAGCAAGAAAACACATCTGATAATGTTGTCATCTTTAATAATATTTGTTCACCTAGTAACTGCTTCTATGCTGTTACAAACTGCCCCTGAACCATCTGTGTTGTATTTCACAGCTAATGCAAGCTACAAAGTTAACTAGCTTTTAACACAAGATCGGAGATTCGCCTGTCACGGTTATTTGATGTTACCTGCACATCATTGTAAGGAGCATAAAGAACAGCATATTCCATAGTATCTTCTCATTTTCAACAGAAACACTGAATTAGCTAAAACTAATGCTAGCAAACACCAACAAATCCAGGATGAATCACATATTTGTACATCATCTGAGGTAATCATGCTATGATAACAAATCAAACTTCTGCAAATGAATGTCATTATTACCTTTTTCATCTCTTTTCACACACATTTCTTTTTTGAATAAGTCACAAATTCACCACAACATACTGCATTTAAAAATCAGCAGAACAGAAGCTTTCAATTGCTCTGTTGCTAGTGATCTATGTGACGAAGCTTCATACACTATGTTTATCCTCAGATAATCTTTCTGTTAATTTTTGCCTCCAAAATATACCTTGAGCCTAATTATCAACAAAAATACAAAACAGCCTAATGTCGGTTAACAGTGCTTTTGCTGCCCACTGACTGACAACATGGCAGTCACATGCCTGCAAAATGTCTATATATGGGCAGCAAGTGAACAATCAGTTCGTGAAGTTGATCTGCTCGAAGATGGTGAAACAAGGCAAGCATAAGTAAGTGAGCTACTTTGACGAGTGCCAGATTAGTTGGTTAGACAACTAGGTCAGAGAATCTTCAAAATGGCAGGTCTTGTGTGGTTTTCCCAGTTTGTAGTGGTAAGTACCTACCAAATGTGGTACAAGGACACGCAATCAGTGAACCAAGGACAAGGTCATGGATTCCCAAGACATTGATGCATGTGGGGAGCAGTTAGCCCATCTGTTCCGAACCCACAAAAGAGCTACTGTAGCATGAATTGGAGAAAATAATAATGCTGGCAAGAAGGGTTTCAAAACGCACAGTGAATTGCAGCTTGCTGTACATGTGTTTGCAGTTTGAGTACTAGTGCTGACCCCTGTCTACCACCAAAAGTACCTACAATGGGGACCTGAACATCAGAACTGGACCATGGAGTAATGGAAGAAGGTGGCCTAGTTTGATTAATCACTTTCTTTTTTTTTCTTTTTCTTTTCTTTAAGTGGGTTCCTCTGTGTGTGTGTGTGTGTGTGTGTGTGTGTGTGTGTGTGTGTGTGTGTGTGTGTGTGTGTGTGTGTGTGTGTGTGTGTGTGTGTGTGTGTGTGCTAACTTAGAAAATAGATGGCAAGCAAGCCATCAGAGGCAGTCTGACACACTGGGAAACCATGGGTCCTGGCATTTATGTAGATGGTACTTTGACTCATAAAACCTACCTAAACATTGTTGCAGACTAAGTATACCCTTTCATGGTAACAGTATTCCTTAATGATAGTGTCCGCTTTTAGCTGGATAATGCTACCTCCCACACAGCAAAAGAAAAAAAGGTTAAGGAATGGCTTTAGAACATGACAGACAGTTCAGAGTGTTGATTTGGCCTTCAAACTCCCCAGATCGTAATATGATGTGCTGGACAAAGAAGTCTGATATATGAGTCCCCATATTGCAACTTACAAGATCTGCTGCTAACTTCAAAAGTCTTATGGAGTACATGATTTGATTTCTCAGAGCCGTTATACCAGCATAAGGGGGACTTACCTCATATCAAGCAGGTCAATTTAATGTATGGCTTGTCAGTGTACATACATACATATGTATAATACATACATACATACATACATACATACATACATACATACTTGTACATACAGTACATGCATGCATGCATTCCTACATGCATTCATACAAAATTGCCAATTTGTTCTAATGTAGTATAAACACAATATACGACATAATATTGCTATATGTAAATATGTTAGTCAATGTCACATAAAACTTTTACATTTATGTCTCAGTATAAACCAAAATAAGTTAATTGTACTTTAACTACTTGAGAAAAGTGATTGCCTCAAATGGTTTAAATAATCAATAGTAGTTAGGACCTAATATTTTAATGAATATTATAAAGCTTTTTTAAGGTCTTATTATAGCATTTCAATTGGGTTGAGGTCTGGACGTTGACTACACCATACCATAATCTTGAGATTATGGTGTACGTCAGATCATTGTCTTGTTCCATGACCCAATTTTGACCAAGCTTTAGCTGCCACATTTGTCTCTAGAATGCTCTGGTATACAGAGAAGTTCATGGTGAACTCGAAGACTGGAAGGTGCCCAGGTCCTGTGGCTACAAGACACTGTATTTCTCTGAGACACTACACAGTTTTACAGTGGGGTAAATGTGCAGAGACATTCACTCCTATATAATTTATATTTATATGTATAACCTTTCCAGATTGATGTGCAACAAGAATTGTTTTTCTAAGCCCATTTTTATGTATTTCCCTTTTGGCATTGTGTTAACATATACCTGAATGCCCCACACCAGGAAATTGCCAAACCATATCCTCTTAAATCCTCTGGAAGCAGAAAGGTGATACTTAGTATTGTTTTTTATTCATGTCAAATAAATAGTTCCATGGTGAAAAAAGTTATACAGTATATATAGTTGTCCATCTGAGGTTATATTTGCCTAATTCTAAGACCCATGTGATCTGATGATTTTGTTTTATTATGTTTTTAGATGAAAACATATAGAATTAAAAGAAAAGGTACTAACTTTTGAACATGACTGTAATACAGGATATTCCTACTTTTTTGCCACAGGTACATTATCTGTGACACTTCAAAGAGAAAGTCCTCTTTACTCCAGGCGACTGTCCTTATCTCATTACAATCAAAGCATTATATACAGTATTCCAACATTTCCTAATAAGAAAGCTGCAAATGGAATTTTTCCAGCTGCATGTTACTGCAGATAAGTCCCAAGCAGAAAAAAAGTATTTGTCCAAGTAGAAGAAAAATTGCAGAAAAGGACAAATTTACTTTGTTGAATAAGAAAAATGTGCACCTATTCAGTAAACTCCAGCAAACAAATCCAGACATGTCTAGAATGAATTGGCCAATCACAGTCTGAAAAAGTGTTGCAGGAGTGTGGCTCTAGGTAAAGCTTTATAAGTTTAAGGTCGTTAAACTTTTTAAAAATGAGGCTTTAGGAAATCAGGCTTAAGGAAATCCTGAAGAAACAAGACTTTAGGAAATTATCCAAATTCATAATTCTGTAGAGATGGGGGAAATTTTGATTCAGGTATGAACTGTGATTCTTCTGTGTGGCAATTCATGAATCACAACACTGACCCCAAAATATACATTTATTATAATTATTATTAATTATTATTATTATTATTATTATTATTATTGTTATTATATTATTATAGAGGTGCACCAGTTAATTGGACACCAGAATTTCAGCTTCATCAGCCATGAATGGTGATTGACCAATCACCCTAAGATATAACCAATTCTGTAGCAAATGCAGTCTTCTAAGTAGTGCAACAGAAATGCATTTGTATGCTGTTGCATTATCAAAAGTTGTGTGTGTTAAAAGCCTATGATTAGCCTTTTCTCCAAATTATCTGAGTGAAATAGTCTCAAAACCAACTCATGACACATGCTTACCACCAGTCTCGAACCAGCGCAATTACAAATTGGTCTCGAAAGTCCCACATGCATGCGCTAGAATCCGCGTGCATCCATGTGATCGCAGCCACTCTACCCATGCACTCATTGTCAGGGTGCATTTTGAGACTTTGGTGGCATTTAAGGAAGTAAAACTTCACAGGTTTTTTTATTGTCCTACAGGTGGTGCACTCTAAGCAATGCACAGATTTTACCCAGTGTGTTAGAAGTGAATAATTTGCTAAATGTGTTTAGCAATAACTACTATGCAGGTTGACATAACAGAGATACAGTATGTGCTGCTCAGCTAATGTTATATGGAATGGCCTACATTTAATTTCTCATGTTCAATTAACTTGTCAAGCTGTTGAATAAAGTTAAGGTATACATTTTTTGCATTATGCCAACTTTTTTTAAAGGTTCAAGGTCTTAAAATTGTAACAAAATACTTTGTGATACGTTCAGAATCGCGGTATAAATTAAATCAACACCTAGGTATCAGGAAAGTATTGTCTCAGAAGTGATTCTCATACCTATAATATTTTCCATAACTTCTAACATAAACAGATAATAGTAGGGTGTAGCAGTACTGTACACTTCAGCCATTACTCAATTTGATTTGATTCCCAGGGTAGGCTAAAAAAATGTTAGTAAAAAAAATGTAATGAAGAAAGGATTTTTTTTTTCCTGAATCATAGACAATGCAAAACTATTCAAACTATGCTGAATGTTTCATGCTGTGACTAAACACCAAAGTAAATTACTAATGCATGTAAATTGTACATTACATGTTGAATGAAGTAACCCTGATTCTAATTTTGTAAAAGAATTCATATTTATTAGATTCCTTATCAATGCATGCCAACCATTTCGGCTGTTAATGCCTTCAAATGCAGAAACAGCTGTATGGCTCTAAGCAGCGAATATAAATGCATATACTGTATGTAGGCTTTGCTGCTCATTATGATCCATTTGTGCTACCTATGTTTCACATATTTTGTACCCACATTTTATCTTCTTATTTGCATATAAAGGCGGTTTATATTATATTATATTATACTATTATATTAATACTGTTATGAGCACATGGGAAGATCCTAATGTCACTAGAAAGCTTCCTCATGTCTCTCTCTCTCTCTCTCTCACACACTCTCTGAACATTAAACTCAGTGTGTCAGGTGTTATGTGAGTGTCATAAATCCGGGCAGCCTTACGTAGGTGCATAGCAGGAGGATAATTTGTGGTCAAAAAATAGGGTGTTTTTTTTTTTTTCCCCAGCACAGCTATAAAACAGGAGACGGAGTTGGGGGGGGTTGGGTGGTGATGTTCTGAGGTGACAGACTCAGCACAACAATCTGGTCAAACTCTCTCTTAGCCCTTGACTGTTGACATCACCTTCAATCATGTGTAAACTATTACAAAGCAACGGGCCACCATTTATTTAACCAGCCCCAGGAGGAAAGAAGGATCAAGAAAAAGATGGAGGGCGAGAGAGAGAGATCAGACAGACAAATTTCAGCTACTCTCGACGGATTTGCTCTCCCATGCAGCTTGCCTGTGTTCTAATTCTGTCACTTCTTTTGCGGCTTTATGTATCAACTTCCACTTTAGGTATATTGCCAATCTTGCTAATATCATAATATGCATCAACTGTTTACCCTTATTAGGAATATGATTGTGTTGTTTATTGCTTTGTTTTAATGCCAAAACATTGATGAGCGTATTATGCAAGAAAAATCTATGCGATGTATGCAAAGTTTGGGAGCAAAGTTATAATCCAAAATTTTTCCAACCCGTTAAGAAGCCCAAACAGCATACATACAGATTTGACTGCTCCAAATAAAGCAAATGTAAACTACTTAATAAAGCCTTTAAATTGGAATCTTTATGTCACTGAATACTGCTTCACCTTTACCTCATGTCTCTGCAGAATGCTATAAAACAGCATGGGACAGAGTGATCTCCATGCAGACTCCATGTGCACCTGTGCATTCAGACCTGCAAATGACTGGAACAGCCAGCAACTGAGGGTGCGCATGAATGAGTGCATCGCTGGCTCACGTTCTTCAAACCATGAAACATTTCTAATGCTCATGCATTTTTTACACCTCTGTAGAAAGTTTCATTTAACAGTCTCAGCAATGAGCTTCCCTACTGACTATACAACAGCATTACCCCAACCCCCTAGTGTTAAAACTCAGCTTTAATACCACTCCGTGTGTGTGTGTGTGTGTGAGACAGAGAAAAGGACAACGTTCCCCCATCAAATGCTGAGGAAGATACTTCATGACTTCATTTCTATACAAATTGCCAAATTAAAAAGCATAAAAGGACAAAAGAAGATTTTTTACAATTACTGCAGGCTACAGCAACCTTGGCTCTATCCATACATTTTGTGATGTACCCATGTTGTCAAAAAGAGGTCCATTGCCAAAGAACTGTAGCAAAACTAAAACAAATCTAATGAGGCAGTCACAAGTCCAAAAAGTTACACACATAAAGTTCAAGTTAGAGGATATTGAAAAACAAATGAGAATTTATGCCGTGCACACATCAAATATGCCTCGGGCCACTGAGCAGGGAAAAACATCGGCCTGTCATTTCTTCATTTCTGCATTTCACACTGTCGCACTGTCAGCATGTTCCCTGTGAGCTCCGGGTCTTTGTCGTAGACTCTTCAATCTCCGTCCTTCACTCCATTTTTCTCTCACTATCTTCCCTTTCAGCATTATTGTTAAACTGTAGCTATAATTCAGCTCATCCACGCCAAGTGCTAAAGTTTTTTCTTAAGAACAAGGAACACTTCTAAACACACACACACACACACACACACACACACACACTCACACACACTCACACACACACACACACACACACACACACACACACACACACACACACACACACACACACACACACACACACACACACACACACACACACAGACACACACACAGACTAAAGCATCTTTTCTTTTAACTGTGTCCAAGTTGTCTAAATTATGGTTATTTGTGACACTCGTTGGTTTCCTGTCTTTGTGTGAAAGCCTCGCTCTGTTACAGGGTAATGGTCAACTGGCTAAAACACTCATTAATCTCAATATCGCAGCCTCTCTCGTGACTGATAGTTAGTGTTTCCATGCCTCTGAGAAAATGGCTTCGGAAAAAATTGCAATGATATGGCAACAAATCATATTTTGACAGAGCAGGGAAAAAAAAAAAACAGCAAAGTCCAAATCAACCAGGCACAACACTATGAACACAGGGTGTGTGTTATCCATGCATAGTCAGATGTCTGGTTGGGGAAAACAGGGTAAATATTGAAGGTTCAATACTATCCCATTTGTGGGGTGTGAAATAGAGAGATGGAAAGCGATTAAATGAGTAAGGGCCATCTGGGTGTGCCCTGACTAGTGAGTATGGAAACAGCCACATGCACATCGTGTCTTTCTGTCTTCTGTCGATAATGAAGCATGTCTTCAGTGCATGGGATGTTTGGCAGCAAACAGTAAAACTGGAGGCACAAAATGTCTGAGCGTTCTATTTTGTTGTTGTTTGTTTGTTTGTTTGTTTGTTTGTTTGTTTGTTTGTTTGTTTGTCTGTCCATATGCAAATTCATTCTGTGGTTCCTCAGCACAGAACCGTTCTGTGGTTCCTAAGCTGCTTATTACTTGAACATGTCTCAGAAGGCCTATGAAGTAAACGAGACAGTCGGGAGAAAGTTGTTTTCACCTGGAAAAAGGCTACCTGCTTATCTAGAGCATAACATCATGTACTGTATCATTGGCAGGATGGAGGAAAATATGCTTTAAAAATAATAAATAACAGTAATATTTGCCCACTGTAAATGTGAGTAGTGTCAAACTTCAGCTAGTAAACAGAGTCTTCGTAGTCATGGTGCAGGATTGTCATTGTGCACGGACACTTATGGTGTGTATCAGACCCAGACAATGTTATCATGCAGTTATCCATTCAGTCATATTCAGCAGGAAAAAAAAAAATTTTGTCTGAGAAAGCTAAACAGATACACACACTCTCTCTCTCACACACACACACGCACACACACAAAGTATCCTGCCATTTTTTGGGGGGAAATAACAACCCTGCCAGTAGTGTTTTTCATTTTTCTCCTCTTTGTCCGTTCTGCATCCTTTTCCCTTCCTTGACTGATTGTTTTAATTTAAAAACATACTTATCTTTTTTTTTTTTTTTTTTCCACAGACTTCCTATCGTCACGACTAGGTCAGCCCAATCTAATTTTGCTATATATATATATATATATATATATATATATATATATATATATATATATATATATATATATATATATATAATGCAAGAAGATACGTTCTCTCTTTCTCAGCTCCTTTGTTCCCTCTCTCTTTGGTGCCTCCATTATTTTGACCTCCAGATTTTAAAATAAGGTGAGGAGAAAGGGTATGAAAAAAAAAGCATTGAAAATTTATGCAGCCTGGGTGGTGTGAAATGAATTGTAAGAAGTGCCAAACATGAATGTGCGACGTGAAAAGGACACGATGGGAAGCAGCGAATTTAAACTGCAGATGAGCTCTGCAGATGGGCAAATTATGGTAAGAAAAAAATATTACACACAAAATTGCATTTTTCACAGAGGTACTCGCTGAAATGCATATGCAAACAGATATGTGTCACATTAAACCCAGCACACACTCACACCTATCCTTTGAACCCACACAAAGCATTGAATTCTTCCTATCCAGTGTCCCAAAGGTCTCCATACCTAGGAGAAATTATCACTCTTTAGCAAAAATGGAACTTTGTTTACAAAACGTCCTCTACATAAATCCATTTTTATGGAAACAAACACAGAGTCATCTCTCCCACTCACTATGAACTTGTGTTAACACATCTGTTATGTTATGCATTTAATTGCACTCCTTTAAATGATCTTTGTGAGCTTCCCAATCCAACAATGGTAAGAGCTACAGTACTCAATATTAGGCAGGCACTCAAATGGCTGATCAGTATATATACAGTATATATACAGTATATATATATATCAATCCAATCAAAAGTCTGGATACGATACTGGCAATTTTAAAGAACTATGAAATAACACCTGGAACTTCTGTAGCTAATGGATTGACAACAGCAACATTCATTTCCTATTTTAAGGTACAACTGTCAACTTTTCTGAAATAGTTCTTGCAAGAACAGTATTGTCAAAGGCATAGCAAAACCCACCAAGTACCATGATGAAACTCGCTTCCAGGACAGCAAGACCAAAACAGAAGTTCATTTAGGGTTACCAGCCTCAAAAATCCCCAATTTAAAGCACCTCAAAGCTGTTACGCAAGCTCTGCAGAGTATCAGTACCAGACACATCTCAATATCAGCTGTTTAAAAGAGATTATTGCATATTTTGGATGCCTTCCAATCTATGCATAAGTCTGCATAAGTTTGCAAACCCTTGGAGGACATTTTGCTAAAGGCTTTAATTTGTTCTATGTATGGAGACACCCTATAGACATCTCGTCTGTTTTTCTTTCCATGCTGAACTGACAACATTTTACATGCCTTTATGCTTGTTTGATTGGATCTGAACACAAAAATGTTCCCCTGTGACACACTTGTAGAGTTAGGTGAAGAAGTAAAAAAAAAAAAAAAAAAGCACAGTTTTTTCCTCATATCTGACTGGCATTGTTACAGTTTCTTCTATGCTGGGATGGACATGGCTTCTTTGGAATCAGGTTTGGGATTAATATGTTACAAAGTAGCCTGAAGGCAGGAATCCACTAGAGTCTGTCCATGCTGTCTCAAACGAGCTATCAGAGTTGCAGTAAAACCCTCAAATCATTGTCATGTCCTCTATTGTGTAATGTGTGAGGAAGATAGATGGTCAGGGAATAACAGCATCAACTAGTGAGAGAGCCTGATTCTTTTTACTTTTTTTTTTTGTTTGTTTGACATGCCAGAATTCTTTTTAGACAGAAATCCAAAAGTGAGAGTGGTTTTAGACAGGCCCTTGTCAATAGCCAGCAGTCACTGAGTGGGCATTAGTTATAGTCCAAAATCAAGCATTTTTCTTCAGCTCAATACTCCCAGGTCACCATTGCTGGCTCTGTGCAACATTGACTAATGTCCTTCCAACTTCAGGCTTTTCTTAGACACACTTTATATATTTGATATCAATCCAAGAGCTAGCCCCTTATCAAAGAATTAGAATATACAATATAATAAGTCTAATTCCAAGCTGTCTTGATATGTTTCTACCACACGTTAAAAAACGTATATACTGTAACCTGTATTTACAAAAAACAGTACAACAGTTAAAAATTTTATGCCACTGTTAAGCAGAGGTGGCAGAAGTACACAAACTCAAACTAAAAAAAGTTAAAGTACTTTGCGTAATTTTAAGCACCAAATGCATTCTCTAGAATACAAAAATACAAGTAATCCGCAAAGAAAGTGATTTTTCTTGGTATCTGTCTGACTGATAGAGAGATACTGGTGAACAGTATTGTAAAGTACAGTATTTTAAACACAGTGTTGATAATACTAATGAATGCAGCACGCTTGCTTAGTGGTTAGCACTGTCGCCTTGCACCTCCATTGTCCGGGTTCGATTCCCAGCCAGGTTCAATTCCTGCCTCTGTGTGCATGGAGCTTGAATGCTCTCCCAGTGCTATGTGGGTTTCCTCTGGGTACTGCAGGTACTGCCATTGCCAAATCATCTATAGTGTGTGAATGAGTGTTTGAGTGTGTGTACTGTACTGTACGTGTGTCCTGCGATGGGTTGGCCCTTGTGCCCTAAGTTTTCTACAAGACCCTCGCAACCCATTATACAGGATTAAGCAGTATAGACAATAGGTGAGAGGGTAGCTTTGTTACTATGTTAGCTTAGTTAGCTAGTTCCTACTGTTGCTAACCTGTATGACGCAAGTAGTCTACAATGCTACACAGGGGCATGGGCCATTCAAACAGAATACAATAAGGTTAAAGGCCACACTAAAATAGTATAATTATAGATTTGTTATAATATATATAACTGGTGTGAATCACAAATCCAGAGTTCACAACTCTTTTGCTCAGTATGTTAGCTAGGTAGCTACAGTAGATTGCATCTAATTTTAGCTTGACAAGAGTGGTTGTTTAAGTGACTTGAAAAATGGAGCCAGAACAATCCATAGCCCAGAGTTCAAGTGGGTGGGATCCAGTGCCTATCAATCACTTTGATGAACTAACCAATCTGCGCTCATAATGACCTGCCAGTCATTTCTGTAAACTTGGACTACTTGAGCTGGTGGAATTGTTTTGTTTCTGTCTCTGCCACTTTCTAATCATTTTCTTAGATTAGAAAATGCGCTTTGGTGTGATCTATTTTAAATGTAGGGAGTAAAAGTACAAGTTTTTCACTCAGGAGTGAGTAGGAGTAAAAGCTATCACATAAGAAAATATTCAAGTAAAGTAGAGATGCACAAAAAGTACTCGCACTTCATTACGTGCTTCTGCCTCTGCTATCTTTTCATAAGCGAACATGAAAGAGAGAAACATCATCTAGAAGACTCCGGTACTCTAAAGAATGATTCATATGATAGGTCACTAAGACTACAAATTATGATCATTATTTTAAAAGCCAAAATAATTTCATTCTATTTAATTTTATGTAACTTTTTTTTTTTACATTAATTGATGCTGACATCAACAACAGGTAATAGAAAACGGGATGAGGGATTTGAAAGGACAAATCCCTGCCCTCCTTGTTTTAGTTAAATCCTAATTTCTCTCAGAGGAGTGTGCACAAAAAAAAAGGTTCAAATGTAAATTGGGTTTCCAACAGATTATCAGCTACCTAAGGCTTTTATAATAGAACCAGCTCACCTTTGCTTTCCAAAAATAAAAAGAATTATATAAAAACAAGCATAATACAGAAATATTCATATATATTATACAGTGTATACAAATTTACTGTAGGCTATATTTTTTATATATATGCTTACCATCCGTTTTAACAGGAACACCTGTACATCTGCTCATTCATGCCGGTACTGTACATGAGATAACAGCATTATGCATAAAATCATGCAGGTACAGGTCAATGGGATTAAGTACAGTAATAGTCACATCATACTTTAGAATGGGGGTAAATGCTTTTAACTATGGCAGACAGTACTGTAGATGTTGGTGCCAGATGGGCTGAGTATTTCAAAAACTGCTGATTTCCTGGGCTTTTCACACACAACAGTTTCTTGGGTTTATACAGAATGGTAGGAAAATAGAAAGAAAAAAGAAAAAACACTGAGTGAGAGACAGTTTTGTGGGTTAAGTTGCCTTGTTATAAGAGAGGTCAGAGAAAAATGGCCAGATTGGTTCAAGCTGCCCGGAAGGAAGGAAAGAATAACTCATATAATCGCTCTTGACTGTGCGCTGTGGAGAGCAGAAAAGCATCTCAATAAACATCTTTATGGAACTCACTTTTCATTGACATTTTATGGAGCATGTCATGAACTGCTTAGATCCAGTCAAAGGAAATCTTTATGCTACAGAATGTAATAGCGCTTTAGATACTGTGTACTGTATGTGCTTCCAACCTTGTGAGAACATGAGACCACTGTCATCAACTAACTTCATTTACTAATCTATCTCATACGTTATGGATACTACATGTTGGGATAAATAACATCTTATCCATTATACAGTTCTTGTATTGTACAATATTGTTGTAAACCAGTGGTATTTTACTATATTTATGAATATCCCATGCTTATGAAAGAAAAAATCAAGATAAGCAACTAACATGGCTGAATGGCTGAGGATTAGTGATCAGTTGCTCTGTTTAAATAAGATACATGAATTTGAAGTGTCACTGTTCATTACTTCATTTGTACTAGCACTAGCACCTCAGACCCTGAACAGATGCGACATCTGTTTTGAAATTTTTTAATAAGCTATATCATCACTTCACTAATCCGACCAGAGCCGGAAAATTAATTTAAATTAAATTCCACAAAAACATTTCTCAATGAGCTCCTTTCAGTTAAATAACTGACATAAATGCGAGTTATTTAATCAGCTACAGTGGAGGATATGCAACAAAAAGAAATGCTGGTTAAAGTCCAAAAACTTGGAATCCCTGATGAATAAGTGATTCCCAAACTTCAAAAGTTCATGGCCTAATTTAAAATCTTGGCAGGTCAGACAAGCCTTTAATCACAGCTCTGATCAACACACAAGACTGATAGAAATGAAAAACAACAAGTAATTTAAAGCCTATGGCTTTGTTTTATTATTATTATTATTATTATTATTATTATTATTATTATTATTTAATGGAATTGTGTATTCATTAATATGCTATGGTAATTTCAAATTTAATTACAAAATTGAAAATGAAAAATGTTTAATACTGCCCACCTGCAGTACCTTCATGGGAAACTCTGTCCTTAAGTATATTTCAAGTGCTTGATTCAATCCAGACCACATTCCACCACTTCACAAACCTCTGATTAATCTAAATAGCTTCAAACATACGAGCTTATGACAACAGTGCCAATTATAGAGGAAACTTCTGCACAGTTATGAGTCACCAGCCTTCGGATATATAATTTCGGATTTATAATTTGCCATCACTTTTCTACTCAGACTTTGGCAGCACTGGGCATTTATAGCACATCAATGAAATAATTTATTCTTTCCGAAGGGGGTGGCTGTTGATGTAGGAGTTTTTATTGGTTTTATAAGAGAGTGCCTTAACCAAAACTTTGGCATTACGTTAATAATTAATGAATGGGTAACAAATTCCTCCTGCAGGCATATTAGAATTTTATCATCTCTATTTGGAATCACATGTCTTTATTAGGTCTTGTGCCCAACTGTCCATGCAAATATTATTTTAAAGTTTTTGTATTATTTAGTATCATTTTTTCCCGTTTTTGCTTGTTGTGGTGTCTATGTGTTAGGTGCAACAGTATCACAATAGTCTGTATGTGTGGCCTCGTATTCATAGGTCTTTGTTTTCAAATTTGTTTTTGGTTATTAGTTCGCATAATGTTTATTTAGAGCTATCACTGAATCTGACTTTATTTTATTACAGAAAACTATAAAAGATGCAGAAGGTTTCTGTGGTATCCAGGGAGACATCCTGAAAAAGTGAGCCTGTGCCATGAAAGAATCTTTCAACGTCCTGGTCCCCATGCAGGAGAGTGCCATTTTGCACCCTCCCTGCCCCTCAGAGAACATTGCTCCAATGTTTTGCTCCCCTTCTTCCTTTGCTGAGAACATCGCTCCCTCCCAGAGGGTGTCAATCATGGGAGATGCTTCATGATGGACATCAATTCTACCCCCCCCCCCCCCCCCCGCCCGCGCCCACCTCCCCTCTCCCCATCCCCGCCTCTGCCTTCCCTTTCACTCCCTTTGCTGGCTTCATGGTATCTGTAGCTCTGTTTCTGTGCTCCGTCTGGGAGCTTGCGCCATGCCTTAGTGATACGGATGAGACCACAATGACAGTGGTGCTCTCAAGAGACCACGAAAAAAGACATTTTGTATCACTATCCAGGAGTCCGTCCTGTCTTTGTTTCATGCATCAGGGGGAGCGTTTGGGGGACTTTCATAAATTCCCCATCAATCCCAGCGCGTCACAGTCCATGATCACATTCAGCTGTGTCTCTTTACTTATTTAGCACCATTATTTAAGTTATAAGTTTCTGTCTCTTTGTCTAGCTTTTGTAGGGTATGTGTGTTATAGTCAAGTTCAAAAGCTAGGTTGAATTCTAGGTTTTTTATGTAGAAACATCATCTGATCATATCAGGTCTCAGTATTAGACATTATGAAGCCAAAATGAAAGCACACATTTATTTACCTTCTTATTTACTTAACTTACTTTACTTACTTTATGGATTCCAAGGTAAATTCCTGCTGTCTAGCAGCAATATAGACAGCTACACAAGGCCAAGGTTGTGGATGTGATTGCATAATGTATATCGTACATATATAGTCAGTAGACACAGGATAATGTAAGCACTGACCAAAAGTTACTAGTGCAATGTTATGAACAAAAAGCTGCAAGAGTGTTTAACAGATATAAATAAAGCATACGTCACAATTAAAAATATTTTTTTAAAAAGCAGAAATGAATAATACTGGTAAATGAAATGAAGTGAAATGCAGTGCAACCTTGAAGTGCATTTGTACTAAGTACCTCCATGATTCAATAGCTTGTTAATCTACCTGTAGCAGCAATAACTTGAATAGATCTTGTCTAGGCCATTTGAAAGCATTGATTCTTTTATATTTCAGCCACGCTTATTTAGATTTACTGGTGTGCTTCAGATCATTGTCACTGTTCCATGACCTAATTTCGACCAAGGTTTAGCTGTCGGACAGTTGGCCTCACATTTGCCTCTAGAATACAAAAGAGTTCATGGTCACCCCAATAACTGCAAGGTGCCCAGGTCCTGTGGCTACAAAATAAGTCATCACTCCTCCACCTCTGTGCTTGACACTGGCTGAAATGCTGTTTTGTGAACCTCAGTAGTGCTTCCATGTTCTTTTTTAGACCGAAAAGCTCTTTTCCTGGCAACTCTTTCCAACAAACTGTACTTGTTCAATCTCTTTTTAATTGTGCTGTCACGGACTTTACCATTTAACATGCTGAGGCCTGTAGGGTCTGAGATGTAGTGCTTGTTTCTTTGTATTTCTCTGAGCACTGCACGTGGGCTGCACGTTCTGACCTTGAGATGAATGTGCTGGGACGTCCTCTCCTGGGAAGATTGGGAACTTTATCGAATTCTTTCCACTTGTGTATAATCTTCATCACTGTAGAATGTTTCATCACTTCAAATTGTTTGGAAAGGGTTTTATAATCCTGTCCAGATTGACGTGCATCATCAATTTCTTTTATAAGACCATTGCTTACAGTATGTCGCTTGCCATTGTGCAAACACACACCTGAATTCTCCAGACCAACAAACTGGCAAAACCTTTTCTTTTATAGAGGTCTGCACACCTGCTGATGATCAATTAATCAAGGGCTGATGAATAACAGCACCTGGCTGCAACTTACCCTCTTACAGTAAAACCTGTGGAAGCAGTAAGGGGGCCCACATGTTTTTCTTTTCTTATTGGCTTCATTTTTGTTAAAAAATATTGGCACAGTGAAAAAAGGTTATATGTTGTTCGTCTGAGGTTGTATTTGCCTAATACTAAGACCCACTACAATCAGATGATTTTTGTGGTTTTACACACAAGAAAACATATACAGGTGAAACTCAAAAAAATTGAATATCATGCAAAAGTTCATTTATTTCAGTAATGCAACTTAAAAGCTGAAGCTAATATATGAGATAGACTCATTACATGCAAAGCAAGTTAGTTCAAGCTGTGATTTGTCATTTGTCATTACAGCTGATGAAAACCCCAAATTCACAATCTCAGAAAATTAGAATATTGTGAAAAGGTTCAATATTCTAGGCTCAAAGTGCCCCACTCTAATCAGCTAATTAAGCCATTTCACCTGCAAAGGAATCCTGAGTCTTTAAATGGTCTCTTAGTCTGGTTCAGTAGGAAGCACAATCATGGGAAAGACTGCTGACCTGACAGCAGAAAAGCCATCATTGACATCCTCCATAAGGACGGAAAGCTTCAAAATGTAATTGTAAAAGAAGTTAAATGTTTCCAAAGTGCTGTAAAAAAAAGCACATTAATAGAAAGTTGTGGAAGGGAAAAGTGTGGAATAAAAAGGTGCACAAGCAGCAGGGATGACCGCAGCCTGGAGAGGATTATCAGGAAAAGGCCATTCAAAAGTGTTGGGGACTTCTACAAGGAGTGGACTGAGGCTGGAGTTGGTGCATCAAGAGCCACCACACACTGACGGCTCCTGGACATGGGCTTCAAATGTCATATTCCTCTTGTCAAGCTCCTGAACAACAAATAATGTCAGAAGTGTCTTACCTGGCTTAAAGAAAAAAAGAACTGGTCCGTTGCTCAGTGGTCCAAAGTCTTCTTTTCTGATGAGAGCAACTTTTGCATGTCATTTGGAAACCAAGGACCCAGAGTCTGGAGGAAGAATGGAGAGGCACACACTGCAAGATGCTTGAAGTCCAGTGTGAAGTTTCCGCAGTCTGTCTTGATTTGGGGATCCATGTCATCTGCTGGTGTTGGTCCACTGTGCTTCATTAAGTCCAGGGTCAACGCAGCAGTCTACCAGGAGATTTTGGAGCACTTCATGCATCCTGGTCTTCCATAACACCTCAGCAGTGCCACAGGCTGATAGCTTCCATGCCACACCGCATTGAGGCAGTAATTGCTGTAAAAGGGGCCCAAACCAAGTACTGAGTACATACAGTATGCATACTTATACTTTTCAGAGGTCTGATATTGTTCTATGTACAATCCTTATTTTATTGATTGCATGTAATATTCTAATTTCCTGATCTTGTGGATTTGGGGTTTTCATGAGCTGTACGCCATAATCCTCTCAATTATGACAAATCACGGCTTGAACTATTTTGCTTTGCATGTAATGAGTCTATCTCATATATTAGTTTCACCTTTTAAGTTGCATTATCTGTAAATAAAATACGTGACTGTATGTGTCATACTATCACTATTTGCCTCATTTCATAGTTCACTGCACCCATCTTCACCTCCAGCCCCTGACACTTGCAGTCTTCTTATTCATGTATCATTTATGTAGACTTTCATTTTTCTTCTTCTTTTCTTTTTTAATTGTCTTGCTTTATGTTACATCATCTTATATTTGGAATGGGGAAAAAATACCCTTTTCCCTCACATTTTGTTCACATTTTATTTAAAAATTTTCAATTTCCTACAGGCTTAAAGGCAATAATGTTTTTAATAGTGGTTTATTGGAGAAAAACTTTTGTTCAAGGAAAAAAATGGGAACCTCCAGGATGGAGTTATTTTTAATGATCCGAATGGGGAGCCCAGAAAGTCAGCTTAGGTATTACTGACATTGTACTCCATAATGCAACTCTGAATACAACTTTTTTCATTAGAAATATTGACATAGAGAATAAGGTCACAGAGAATGCCCTTTTCGAGAATAAGGTTACAATTTTAGTGGCCAACTCTGAATATGGCTCATGGGAAGTGAACATGTATTGATATCAATAAAGCAATGCATTGATCGTTTGCTATGATCATTTTATGTACTAAGAGTGACAACTGTACTAACAAACACAATGTGTTTGTAGTCTAATCTTTCCCACCCTGGATATTGGATATTTGTGGGAGAGAGAGAGAGAGAGAGAGAGAGAGAGAGAGAGAGAGAGATGCACAGTGAGAGGAAATATCACTACTGTGAATCTACAAACTCTTCACATAGGCTATTTTTTTTTTTTTTTTTTTTTGCAGTTTGAATGAGACCCAAATTGGGAACCAGAGAACTAAATTACTTTTATTCCCTAAATATCCTTTGGTACCTTAACTTGCACCCAATATATTCACCCAATAAACACAATATATTCTCCATAAAGCACTGCAGATGAATAAAAAATGAAAAAGAGATTCAAATAAGACCGTGGGCACAGATACAATAAAGAAAACACCAAACAATGTACTGTATACATACATCAGGTATAACAAGCTGTTATGCTTCTTGTCTTCTTGTTGATTTTAGTAAGATAACAGACCCTACATTCAATTGAACAGTTGGAAACAGGTGATGTGGGCGGAAATCTTTCTGAAAGAAAATCTATTTGCATGTGATAAAAAAAAATAATAAAATAACAGAGTACGTCTCATCATACCACATTGCCTCCTTCTACTGTTCTGAGATTGAAGTTTTGCGCTGATTACAGCAGGTTCCACATAGCACTGCTTGCAGTGGTTCCCAAATGGCAGTCCTATCATAAATCTTACCGTTGGGAAACTAATGATGTGCAGTTTTGGTTGAAACTGAGTGGGGGGATGGTTTCACTTCAGCCCTGTGCTGTTTTTTTAGGCAGTTGTTTCAATATTCACATACAGGCCTGTCAGTGAGATTCAGATTTCAGCCCTTCTTCCTACCCAAGGCTGCTTTTCCTTGTTTGAAATATGCTGTCATAATTTTGGACACTGTCTCTCTTGACACTTTTTTTTCCCCGTTTCTTTTACTGGCACACCGGCAATTTGCCACCCAACTTTCTCTTCTTTCACAGTTTGTCTCAAACTCAAAACTCAGACTATAAAAGGCTTAAAATGTCTTTAATAAGAAAATGCTCATTGCATACGCTAGTAGCGTGAGATGATGCTACAGTACTTTAAATAATGAAAATAGATTTTTGCTTTTTATGTGACTCAAATTTAAGCAAAAAATCTGTTTAATTTTATAAATAACCAACTATTTGATATGATGGTTGATCTTAGTTTTATTAGACAATGGAAAAGAACATAATGCCTGCACTTTTACCTTCATGACAAAATCCAGGATAAGCAAGAATGCAAAAACTGAAAACATCCCCATTCCCAAATTAGCTCTGCTTTTTGGCATAGTGAACCAGTAACATTAATTTAGCAACAGTTAATATACTTTTTAGCAAAATATATCTTTATTCTCAATACATCCTCTGTATGAATGCTATCTCTTTGTAAACACACACAGAGTTTCTCCCGTTCATGATAAACCTCCATTGAAATTGCTCTCTTACTGTAGTGCTTTCCTTCAAACAGTCTGTGCTATATCTTTTCCTGGTATACAATCGCCTTCTCATACCCCCACAGGTAAAAATCAAGTGGGCTTAAATCAGAGGATCTTAGAGGGATGTTCACTGAGCCACAGCAGAACCCAGAAACTGTTGATCCAACCATTGGTTGATTTCCCCTATGTGTGAAGACTGTCGGGACACTCTGTGTTTTAACATACACTAATTTTCAATAAGATTCAATATTCGTTCCCTATTATTTCCATCTTATTTTCATCTTGTTAAGAACAGAATAATATTGTCATTTGGGACTTTTTATAGTTTCTTGATGTGAGCTGCTACGCTCGGCACAGAAATGCTGATTGTGTGTATAATTTGCATATCACTGGCAAAGCACAGCATGGTTTCAGGTCTGTTCTAATCCCCATGCCAGACACTGCGTCTTTTTTTCTCAGGCAAGTTGTGAAGTAAGCTAAAATACTTATGATTTAAATGGATAAAAAGCTATAGGAGAAATAATGAATGAGGTCATGATTTAGGTGAACATTTCCTGTCAATGTGTTGATGAGTAACGTCCACCATGTTCGCCATGAATGTTAATATATCGATCAGCCACATAACAAAAACACTTTACAGTATGGTCACCCGAGGCACAACTATGCCTGTGAGGAGCAACGGCCAGCCTGTTCAGTGTGATCTGACAGAAGATCCAATACAGCATGAAAAGTCACACATTGATAGAAAATATTCACCTAAATCGTGACATTATTCATTATTTCTCCATGATAAGAAGGCACCAGAACACTCAGTGTACCATTGCCCACCATGCACAGCAAATGAAGTCCACATAAACACAATGCAAGTGCAAGCACTACTATTAATCTAATCTTTTTTTCACTACCGCAATGATGCACAATGAATAAACAACCTGTACACCAATTTTAATTCTTTTTTTATTTGCATACTGTATCTCTTCTGTTTTGGGATCCTAAAATGGCATGAGAACTGAGCTGCCTCTTCTGTGCCTGTCACAGGTGTAATCACAAACCATACCTTAATGGTCACATGACCATTAGGATTTTTAAAAGTCCATATTAGTAACTTAGTGTCACAAAACCCACAGTGACACCAAAGGGGGGAAGGAAAACAAAAACACAACAAAAACTATTACAATATTTTTACAAAGGTAATAATGTAAGTGAACTTAATTTCTGCACATACTCAGACATGTTAACACATTTTCCCTGTTGTATCCTCTATTATTGTTTTAATGGGAATTATTGTTTTAATAACTATGACCAATATACTTCGACTGTTTTGTCTCATTTTATAGTTCACTGCACCCGCCTTCACCTCCAGCACCTCACACATCTTCTTATTTGTGTATCATTGTAGTAGACTTTCATTTTTCTGATTTTTTTTTTATTGTCTTGTCTTTATGTTACATCATATTACATTTATAACGGGAAAAAATACACGTTAACCCACATTTTGTTCACATTTTATATAAAAAAAAATAAACATTTCTTACAGGCTTAAAGGCAATAGTGTTTGTAATATTGATTCTGTTCATGGAAAAAAATGGCAACCTCCAGGATGAAGTTATTTTTAATGATCCAAATAGGGAGACCAGAAAATCAGCTTTCAGTAGGTATTTACTGTAAGACCTCATTTTGCTTGGAGGACTTGTAGGGCTGGAGGTCAGGAGATGTCTAGTCAAGTGGTTCAGTCTAAATTTACAGGACTTAACTATAAGCAGATGTTTTCTTTTCTTTTCATCACCTAATATTTTCATGCGATTTTCGGGCCAGGTCAGTGATGCAAGACCAAGTCAGGTTGAAAGAAACCGAGATCACAGAGTAGATCAGCTGTCATACAATTGCAAGTTAAGTTTTTTTGTATACAGGACCATTACTGTTTTTTTGTTGTTGTTTTTGTACTCCATTGCGTTGTTGTATACCTGTTGCACAAGATGATTTTGGACCCAAAAACACATACCATGGAACATTGTTCATATTTATAAAAGTAGACATACTGTATATGCACATACTGAAGGTGATTTTCTCAGTGTGATATTTAAATGATTTACGTTACCTGTATATAATTCATGCCTCTGTGCTTGCCAAGTTCTTCTTGAATAGAAGTGCACAAGACTGCTTTTTTAAATAGCATCTAGATCATTGCCTTTCAACACAGGCACTTGCCTTTAAGCCTGAAAAAAAAATCATAAAATCATAACTATAAAAATTGCTGACTGAAGGAGGAAACTGAGGCCGGAGGTGGGGGTATCTTCTTTGGTGGCATATAATATGATGCAACATAAAAAAAGATAATTTAAAAATGAAAAATACTAATACATTGACATGGCTACATGGTTGAGAAAATGACTAATACAGAAATAAACATCTAATTCAAGTCCAGTATATTTGCAGTATATTGGTATTTTATTATAAAGGTAACTTGAAAAAATCAGTGTGGTATTTTTTACAATATTGAGTTTTAAGAATAAGCTGACCTAGTATAACTCACAAAGAAATTGAGTTATATGAGGTCTCAATTTCTAGTATGAATAAGAAATTCAACAAATGCTTCTACTAAAATCAACAATACCAAAAAACTAAGATGAAAAATTTTTAAGGTAGCATGATACTGGAAAAAGAAATCTATGTCAAATTCAAAATGACACATACATACATACACACATACATACATACATACATGTCATATACTGTATAGGTTTAATGTATGTAATGTGCTGTATCCCCCTGTCCTTGTTTGCAATAGGAATTTCAACTATAAAAATGTACAAAGTATATACTGAATATTGAATATATATAACAGCAGGCCATCTTCCATGTAAATCCCTGCTCACACATCTGCCATGGTGGTGCTGAAAGAACAGCACCATTTCAGCACCACTAATGTTGTGGACCAAAAAAGCACATGGCCACTGGGCAGAATGAGAAAAGAAAAAAAAAAACTGCACAGCTGGCACCTAATAATCAGTAGCACGCCTCACCCTCCTGTAGAAATAGACAGGGTATGAAAGGGAGAGCAGCTCAGCAATTGACTACTCTCTTTCTGAAAGCTTGGACTGATTATTCTCTCTCTGTCGTCTTCCAACTAAGACTGCTCTGCTCATGCCTGCCACTAGAATTCTGTGGAGATGAAATCCCCAGAACCACCTCTACAACCACTCAAACCTGACTTCACCTGTAAGTAGAAGACTCTCTCCTCATAGCCCTGTCCCGCAGCATGGCAGATACTTGACCCTTTCTGGCACAACTCTTATTCACACACTCTCCACACTTTAACTTGTCCTCTTTCTGATCACAAACCAACTCAAAATCACAAAAACTAAATTTCTTCTGCCTGCTCTGTATTTAAGCTCTGCCTCCGCTGTTGCAAGTGTTACCCTGGAAAAAATGTAAGCACAAACAATTTGTCATTTGTCAATAATTGAGCAAATCTCCTTCAATAGCAGGCCACTGGATGTTTTAGATTGGAGCTGTTAGATGCTGCCAGGTAGATGAGTCTGCCACTGTGCACAGGATGCCCAGCAACTTCTGATAAAGCTCGCTTATTTTTTTCTGCTTCACATAAGAGGATAAATAGTTAGCCAGCTAAATAACCTGCTACACATCACTAACCAGTGGCTGACTGACTTCCCTAAAAGTAGTTAAAATGATAATGTTGGCTAGGCTTTTCAAGGGCTATCCCGCAGAGGAACGGAAGGTGGTGGGTATGCACATGTGGAAGTGTTGAATTTCTTTCAACTTTCCCCACAGTACCAGCACACAGTGCCAAAAAAGCCATCACCCAATCTGTTCATTTGACTACAATTTGTTGAAGTGCCTTTTGAAAAGACTGGGATGGTATCTAGTGGCATCACTTCTGAAATCTCCCTGGAGCTATGAATTTCATCACACACTATGCCACTTGGTTATTCCTCTTAAAAAGTGACCTCCCAAAACAGTATTCTGGCTCTGGTCCGCTTGTTCACATGGGCCACCTGCCCAAGGACATACTCACTGAGAAGGGTACTCCTATATAGTATCCTATCCTATGGCAGCTGCTGCAATAACAAAGTTTAAACTTTAATCTTTTAATCTTTAATATTTTTATTTTATTTAATCTTCTCACCCTTCATCAACCAATGGAAATGATTTAATCAAAACCTGGAAAAGAATGCTCAGTAAAACTGTGGGTGAAAAGGGTGTAACTGGGAACTAGTCTCAGCCTTCCATCTGCATCACTCCTTTTGAAAAGGTTTTTGCCAGAATAGGAACAGTTGTCCCCTTAAATGTAACACCTGAATACACCTAGTATATGCAAGATTACACAAAGTCAGCCTTATTATACATCAGCATCTGGAACAAGCACAAGCTGAGCAATAAATCCTATGATTGCACAGCTGTGTGACTTCTGTCCTGGAGATTGAGTCCCTATCCTCATATTCACAGCCAGCAGTAGGTGCCTGGGTGCCCACTAGCAAGGGCCCTTCACAGTGGCGAATGTGTAGAGCCAGTGAATTACCTTATGCAACTGACAGACAAGTGGAAAGACACCAGACCAGGTTTATCATATTACTTTGCTAAACTGGTTGATATCTGCTGTTTCAGGCTTCATTACTGTCTTCATGGATGTTTCAGGAAGTACCCTGGTCCATAAAGAACATTTAACCCGAACACAATGAGAAGAACCTGAATCATTTCACGGACTTATTATTGTGACCAATGAGTCACCCACCTCACCCTGCATTAAAATAACATTAAAATCCCCCTTGGTGTGGTGGTACAGAAATGTCCCAGAGGTCTGCCAGTATGCCACTGAGGAGGTGGTGACAGGGCATCATCATTAAGCCCTGAGAAATACCTCTAGCCATAGTACCTGGGGCACTGCATTGTGAGAAGCCTGCTACCCACCCAGCAAATATAAGGGAAAACCATCATTCTACAGAATGGATTATTACAGGTTTATACCTCATATCTCCTCTATATCCACTGATACCCTCAGCCCCTTCAAATTTTGGGACTGACAAGAAACTTTCATCCAGAGTGAGGACCAAGGGCACTGTGCAGATATTCCGGGCACTGAAGTGAGCTCAAGATCATACCATTATGTAGGCTGAAAAGAAACTTTTTTTATTTTTTATTTTTTTTACCTAGTCTCTTGTGACTCTAGTCACAGACATTGCACCTTGAGTGGATGGCCAGAGCAAAAGACATAAATGCTTGTATATCATGCTGGTTCTTATCGTTACAGGATTTCTCGTTCCAGATCCAGCACCGGGCTGGTATATGCTCAGTATAGCAACATCAATGGACTCTCAAGTAGGTATGCACTGTGGGCATCATCAACACCAGCAGTAGGTTTGGTACTGAGGGAGGTACTGTGATCAAAGGACATCCCCCTTACATGTCTTTCCTCAAACAATTGCCATGGTGGTGCTGAAAGCACAGCACAATTTCAGCATCAGCAATGTTGTGGACCAAACAAAAGCACATGGCCACTGGGTGGAATGAGATAGCATGGCATAACTGGCACCTAATAATCAGCAGCATGCCTCACCCTCCTGGAAAAGCAGACAGAGTATAAAAGGAAGAGTGTGCAGCAACTGACAAGTAAGTCTCTCTTTCTGAATATTTCTCTCTCTGTTTCCTCCAGACAAAGACTGCTCCCCGCTCATGCCAAACCACTGCAATCCTGTGGAAAAGAATCCCTGGCTCAGCTGCTGCAACTGCTCAAACCCGACTTCACCTGTAACTAGAATACTCTCTTTCTCTTCATGGCCCTTCAACTCAGCATGCTAGCTGCTCAACCGCCTCTGGCATGCCACTCTCCTTCCCTCTGTTCTTAATTTCCGATTCTTCTCCCCTAATCCCAAACTTAAATAAAAATGCAAAACGAAATTCCTTCTGCCTGGTCTACGTGTGTGTTCTGCTTTCAGTGTTGCAAGTGTCATCCATTACCATATAGCAATTAATGAAAGATTTTATGGTGTGTCAAGAGCTTCGAAATAAACAAAAGTGATGCATACAGCATTACTGAAACATACAGTAAGCTGTGCATATGATGCCAGTGTTGTGACATGCTGCATTAATTCAGTTAATCCTATGCATGGTCATTTCTATTGCCTAATGAGAAATGCTGGTGTGTATCCAATGCTGGATGTGTCGGTGTGTTTTATTTGTTTATTGACGTGCACATTTTACACGAAGGTTTTGGGGGATTATAGCATGTACTGTTTTGTGTCTTGTAATGAATACCTAAACGAAGCTTTGTCTTTTAAATTGCGTCTGAGGAATGTCATTGAATCTGTACGAGAAGACAAAAAAATCTTTAACATTTATGGTAAAACCTTTGTACTATAATGTATACACTGTCATTGAGATAACTATAAATAGCCTGCTCCTCCACTATCCAGACATGTATAATATTTGTTCCAATGTATGTCAGAGTGGTAGGGCTAATTCTTTTTTATTTGTTACTTCTCTTCTCTGACAGAGAGGGAAAAGTGTAAATCAAAGCCATGACAATACAGACACAATGTGCTTCCAGAATTATCGCACCTTTTTTTTGTTGTTGTTGCTGTGTGTACTTCCTTTTCTTCTCACTTTCTTAGGCAGTTTAACCTTTGATTTTGTTCCTATGTCTCACCTGTAATTTTATATTAAAGTTCATTTAAGCTCCTCCAACTGGCCGCCATCATACACTACTGTGTGATCGCTAAAGTACTGTACTGTAGCCTGCTGAAGAGCTGAGCAAAGGAAAATAAAGTATGGGAAATGGACCATGCGTCTAAGCTCTGTGGTGATGTACTGTAAAAGGATGAATTTCCCATGTTTATTACATCAGTATCTATTTTGGAGCATGGCTGTGGGATTAGCGCTTATTTAGCTTGTGGTATTGACATTACAGAGTTGGTGAGGTTGGGATCTGATGTCCGATGAGGAGGCCTGCCATGTAATGTACATTCCAGTGCTTTGGTGTAACACTTTGGGGAGGAACCCAGATATGCATGTGATAGTCAGACAATACAATATACAATACATTGGCCATAACCAAGAATGTAACCAAGAACTAACTAAGGGCGTTATGCAGTACTTTATGTAAGGTTTATTTAGTCATTTATGTAATACTGTGTCCATGGTTTAGTTTTATGTTATTCAGTGCATTAGCATAACAGTTTTATCACACTGAATTTAAAGTTTGGGGCAAACAGCTTCATTATAATAGGTTTGCAAGAACTCTATATCTTGCAGTCTTTTCTGATAAACAAAGAAAGTTAGAACAGTACAGCAGATCAATTGATTTACCCTACTAAGAGAGCTCTACAGGTGTGCGTGTGCGTGCGTGCGCACGTGTGTGTGTGTGTGTGTGTGTGTGTGTGTGTGTGTGTGTGTGTGTGTGTGTGTGTGTGTGTGTGTGTGTGTGTGTGTGTGTGTGTGTGTGTGTGTGTGTGTGTGTGTGTGTGCTTGTGTGCGTAGCAGGATTTCAAATGCTGCTTGATAATCATATTGATTGTCCGTCTACTTATTTCACACACAGTCAAAAAATTCTATGTTTTCTCCCATATCAGAGAGGGTTTCTTGACAGATGCTTTATCACCTTTTATACGTTGCATTTAGACACACTACAAAGGTTTTCTTTCACAACCTACTTCACTGTCTTTTTTTTTTCTTTCCTTTTTTTAGCAAAGTCATGAGAAAGCTTTTTTCCATTGTTGTTATAAAACCAGACTGAACGCAGTGGAACAATAAGAACAGCTGTAGAAAATGCACAGTAGAACAGAGCGAGTGATTTCCTCTGTGCTGTCTATATTTTTATGTTGCATACAAAGACTACCTCCTTATAATTAAAGTATTATTTGAAATTGGTTCACATACATTGCTAGGGCCATTTATCAAGACAGTTGGAAAGGATGTAAGGGAATTTTTTTTTATCATTTATTTGTTTGTTCATTCTTTCAGTCTCAATGCCCCCTATTACCCCCTGCACCCCTTATTTTATTTTATTAAATTTTTTTAAGAAAGCACTCTTTATGGAACAAGTGTGCCATCTATTGAAAAACAGGCTGTTACAAGCCAGTACACATCTAGTCCACTCTGAACCACCGCCCCCCCATCCGTCCATCTCCCAACCACACACACACACACACACACACACACACACACACACACGAACAACCAACCCACCCACAGACATACACGCCTATCCACATAGAGATATGTGTTGATAATGAGGTGTCTGCAGAGGATGAGGACTCTGATCTCACAAGGTATACCAGCTACACCAACTTCAAATGCCAAGACAAAAGCAGGGACACATGGCAGACACACTTATTGTAAAAGTGAGCACCCTTGGTGGTATGAGACACTGAGAGGCAGGCTATAGTGTAGGTCACTTAATGCAAAAAACAAAACAAGCAAAAAAAAAAAACGAATTACTCAGTCCCAAAAAGGACTTTCTTCCGGCTATCATACCATTCACTTTACCAAAAGAATTGTGATAACCAGCGTGGTCTCTCCATCCTGGTCCTCTTCCACAGGCATATGTTAAGAGCTCGTCATTCCCCAGAGGCCATAACAGTGGGCAGAAAGTGGAGTCAGAGCCTGGAGAATGGGGGGAAAAAAGGGATGGAAATGGATTCTTTTAATAAGGATGGGGAAGTTAAAGGATCACCACATGTATTATTCATACACACTCACATCTGCTGAACTTGCAAAAAGTCCAATAGAAGTGCCTGTTGTTTGACAGGCCTAGCACTTTGACACATGGAACTGCTTGAATTTCTCTCACAGAGGAGAAAGGAGATGAAGGAAAAAAGGAAAAGTTCATGGCAGCAGAAAAGGAAGACACAAGAGCATGAGAGACAGGAAGAGAGGAAGTGGGAGTGAGACTGTGATACATGGGGTGCAGAAGGAATAATGAAGGAATAAAAAAAAAAAATAGACACTGTCTGTATCTATATTGTTCATTTTATGACTTACTTCCTTTTTTTTTTTCCCCTTGACTTTTTCTAGAACGTCAATTCTCATATCATGTCTCAATTCTTATATCTTTAACCATTTCTTTGACTATTACCATCATTAAAAAGGTTTTGGCACAAATCATGGTATGTATCTTGTACTGTGGTCATCATGTCATATCCCTCGGCTAAGATAATATGTCGGGTGTGAGTTCCTCTGAGTTTATACAGTTTATACACTAGTATGAAACATTTTTTTAGGTTGGAGTCAGGGGATAATGATTGATCTGGTTCATCTGATCTGTTAGTATTTAAATCCTTTTTGTCCTTTTCTTCCTGTAGTGAAGCTAGAATAAAGCATGCAGTTGTGAAAGGGTGCTACCAAGGGTGCTCACTTTTACAATAAGTGCATCTGTCACGTGCCCCTGCTTTTGTCCTGGCTTTTGAAGTTGGAGTAGCTGGTATACCTTGCGAGATCAGAGTTGGTTTTTGCGCCAGATTTTGTAAATCGTACAGTGTTATATATTTTACAGACTAGTGGTATGTGTACGTATAATAATTATTTTTACTCCATTAAATATGAAAGTTATTAATGCTGCACTACAGTAGGTGCCCATATGTAAAACAAAGTAACGAACACAGTTACACAATCTGGGCATGGTTTTAGGAATATTGTTTAACTGAATAGAGTGTACTTCATCAAGGTAATAATAACAATAATAATAATAATAATAACAATAATAATAATAATAATAATAATAATAATAATAATAATAATAATAATAATTATTATTATTATATAAAAATATAATTCCTAATGGTAATTAGGAGTCGGACAGTACACAGGTACACAGGAGGTTCGGTTTGATGTGCATTGTGATCCAAGTGAATACAGTTTAGCTTTAACTAGAGCTGAGGGATTTTCTTCATTTATTCGGTTAACACAGATTAATGGGACAGGCAGCATGTCTCTAAGGACTTGTCGAAAAAGATTTAAATATCACTTCAAAGATATGGAATTTGTACAGGCTTGAAAAGTCAAACGAACAAGTTTATTTAACATATAATTCAACATTCCATCTTTCTGATGACTGCGACATGTTCAACCGGTGACGTGAGAAAACGTTTGGTTGTTAGCAACATGCCATATATTTGTTATCAATATGTATATGATTTGTGCAGCCATGGTGACTTGAAGTCAATCTGTAAATGCAGTAACCTCGGATTTAGGGATAATACATAAGAACAGCATCACCAGAAGCAAGTGATGCAAATTAGGTTCAAACAGCATCCTTAAATCCCCTTTTTTATGCCATATTTGATATCAATTTCGCTGTTACTATAGCTAGAAGTCAGTATGTTTTGTTGTTGTTTATACTGTATGTATTTCTTATGAGTCCATAATAAATGAAAAAACATATCGGACCTTGACCTCAAAACCGAGGTATGTACCGAAACACCGTTACATCGCTAATGACAACTATTGCTAAAAATAGATATCACAGTTGGATTGGTAACAATCGTAGTTACCATGAGGCACCATAGTAAAACCAACTTCAGTTTGAAAGTACTACATGGTAATATAATGTTTCAGAATTGTATAATCATAGTTATCATAAAAAATCATAATTAAAGCATAGTGAACTAAAGTGAATTATAAAAGACTGTCATTTTAAAAGACTGATACATATTATGCCCCAATTGACAGAAACATATCTAAAATTCTCTTCCTGTCTCAGACACCCAAGACAGCCATTATCTCTGTATAGGGGTCACATAATACGTGCAGAGTGTAGATAAAAGGCATGTTTTATAAAGAGTCTAGGCAATGAACTAATAAGCAAAACAGGACTAAGACAATACAGAGAAAGGCTGAGACATGATCAGAAGTTTTTCTTTAAAGATAGAAGAGAAAAAAGGAAAAAAAGGAAGAGAAAACAAACACAGGAGAAACTAATGGCTCTGCAAGTTAAAATAATGGGTAGACAAGGGTTTAAATACAAACACGCTGAGACAGAGACTGGTCTACCCAGAAGACAGCATGCCAAATCACTATAGTGTATGCAGTAAAGTGTAGTGAAGAGTGTCCAGAGCTCTGCGTTGGAGAAACCAAACAGCCTTTACACAAGAGGATTGCTCAGCATTGGAGAACAACATTTCAGGACCGCAATCAACTGTGTACAGTACCTGCATTTAAAAGATAAAGGACACACATTTGACAACAACACTGTGCACATCTCTGTGGACAGAGAGGATAGACGGTTTGAGAGAGTGGGGAAAGAAGCCATCTACTGTATATGATGGTGAATATGAAAACCCCTCCCTTCGACAGAGATTGAGGCATCAGACGCGACCTGTCTCCAATTTCCCATGCTGCCTTTTCATCCATGCCCAGGAGAATTAAGAACACTTCACACGTCAAACAAGAAGGTCAAATCGAATGTGAGGTCATCACAGCTTTCTGGTCTTGGCTGAAGGAAGTGATGTCTTTTTCTGCTGTAGGCCTCCGTCTCAAAAAGTTCCACAGATGCTTTTCTGCTCAACACAGTTTCACAAAATAGTTAAGGCACTGTACGGTATCCTGTCTGTCAGTTCAAACCATCTGGCCATTCTCCATTGACCTGTCTCACCAACAAGGCCGCCGAACTGACACTCTAAAGACTATTGTGTGTGAAAATCCCAGGAAATCAGCACTTATAACAATCATTATGTGGCGAAAAATGACTGAAATCATACTTTTTTTTTTTCTTCATTTTTTTCATATGAACATTACTTGAGCTGCTGGCTCACATTTGCATGATTGCACTGCTGCCACATGATTTCGGATTAGAAAGCTGCATGAATGACTAGTTGTACAAGTGTCCCTAACAAAGTGTTCAGTGAATGTATGAAACTGTATTAACCTGCACTTTAATAAAATGACTAAAATGGCATTCTGTCATCTAAGGAATATAGCATGAACGAGAGACCATCTCTAAATGTATCCATGCTTTTGTTTTTTTTCTTGCCTGACTACTGTAATGCACTGTTGGCACGACTATAGCATAATGGAGAACGTTTTCTCATATTAGATCGGTTTTATTAGAATTCCACCGACTTCCACCGTGATTCTTATTAAATCACTGTAAATTTAAAAAAAAATATTTTAGCACCTTCAAATGCCTGATAGTCGATGTTCCGGAGATCATCTTGTGCTAGCCTTCTTGAAACCTAAAAAAAAATCCCATCCCGCATTTGTGAATATTCTTCATGCATGTGCTCATTCAATGCACGTTTTTTTGTCGCTCTCGAATGCTGAGCCAGTGGAAAGGGACTAAAGCTGTGCGACACTGAGAAAATAGAAACATTCACTTTATATCCGCTCACCTTTTCTGCCTCCAAAAGGTTCATCTAAACGGTTCATGCGCAAGCCGAGCTTTAGCACACCCCTTCCTGAGAGTGGATCGAAACGTGCGTATGAAATGCAGTGGTAAGAAGGAAAAAGGCTCTCATCAGCCGTGCAGCCTGCCAGGAGCTAGTCACCAGCTATTAACCTTAGCGCACGTCAGCAGAATCTCACTCCCTCGTACCGTTTCTATTATCCATATTTGCCTCTCAATTTCCTTTTCTCATTGCAACAGCATGTGCTCATCGTCACAGCTTCTGAATGTCACTCCTGTGGAACCACTGTATTTACTGCAACACCCCTGATTCAACTGAGAGAAGATTTCATCTCTCCCTTCAGATTAGCTGAATCAGTTACCACCCAGCAATTTCATCTGGGAAGTGTCCCTAATCCTAATCATCTGAAATCAATGGTAATCAATAAGTAACCTAGACACGCATCAAAATCGGTGTGTTATGGCAAACCCTACATTTTGTTACATGCAAAGTGTTCGGAATGTGTGTGAGCATGCATTAAGTGTTGCACTTCAGCAGAGCATCACTGCCATCTACTGCTGAAGGTGGCACTGTTTTTTGGGGGGTGTTTTTTTCCCCACACTTTCCAAAATGTACATTTTTAATATCTAGCCATTATAACGTCTGTTTTTTTTTTTTAAACATCCAGCTTTCTTTAGTGTGTGCATTTTTAGGATGAAATGTATGCCTTTTTTTTAAATATAAAAAGATCACACTGATTTTCTAATTATTAGTGGTTTTAAAGAGTGGCTTAAAGAGTGGTTTTACAAAATGTCTGCCTGGGTCCTGCCTCTAATACATAGGCTTTAACCAATAAAACTAAAGAATGGACAAAAGAAAAGAATCCCACAGTTAAAAAACAAAAGAGCAGTGAAAGGAAAATAGACTAACAGCTTAGCTCTTTATTGATGAGAGTTAAACCACATTTTTATTATGTCTGAACAGTATACAAATATTCACACAGCAAATGTGAGGGTGGGGCGATGACATTTATATCAATATGATTCATCCATGTATGTGGGCACTGAACCTGGGAGTTCAATCTGATATCAGTCAACCAAAAACATGTGGAACAGCAATATTAGAACCCAATTTAGCATTCAATGGTCAACCCTCCTTCATAATGCTTACAAACCCTATGCATAAAATTTTAATGTGAAAAAAAAAACACTCAGGATCTTCTGTAAACATGGGTTTATAATTTAATTTTGGTAATATTTGTGCTCCTCCTGAAAGAGGAAAATTAAAATCCATTACTTGTTCTGTTTATTTCAGTAAGAGCCATTATCCAATTAGCCTAAAGACTGCTACTGGGTGTATTTTGAAAACATCGCCCTTTCTACGCATATGTAGTCCTGTGCTCAATCCCAAATGGAGAACTGAGATAAGTGCATAATAAGTGCATGGTACGAAACAAAGGATTCTTGCGTGACACTTTTCAGGACTATGAAATCTCTGTGTATGGGAAGCAAGACAGGATTGCTTTTCTCTCCATTGTCTTATCAATAGGAGACTGTGATAAATAGCTGTTGTAAGTGTGTCCTAATTGCTGAAAGCCAGCCAAAATCTTAGTGGGGTTTGTATAACGGCTGCCAGACATCTACTAATGGCAACCCACTGATTTGCCACAGCCTAATGGTTAGTACGCTTTGAAGAAGAAAAAAACAACAACAACAACAACAACAACAAAAAAAAAAAACATCTGAAATCATTTAATTTAATGTTACTCCATTTAGGTGTTACTGAGTTTGACATGCAAATTTTCCTAAATTTTATGAAAAGCTGATTGGGCAAATTATTCCCTATTCAGTGTCAAACTGCATTGCAGGCTACGTATATTTACTCTAACCACCAACGCTGATTATGTTACAGTCGCCTGTAATTTCATTTAAAAAATTCCGCCGGGTCTGTCCTGTCCTGTTTTGTATGATGCAAGTTGAAATCATTTGGGAACATCTGAACTTTCCCAAGCTCGGAATTAGCTGTTGTACCGGAGGAGATGGACAATTTTTTTTTTTTTTTTTTTGAGATAGGAAATTGAATTATGCAAGTCCATAACCATATCCAGAAAATTCAGATGAATGACTGCCTTGATGGTGTACTGATGCAGAATAAATGATCTTCATTCCAATCTTTAGTTCCAAACTTAATATGAGAAACCTAATAGAACTACTCAATGTTTCAGAAGGCAATTATGCAGGAAGATCTCTATAAGGTTGCTGCTGCAATGGTGATGCAATGGAGCACCAATCTCGGTCCTGGAGTATCTCCGCAGTGCACAATTTTGTGTTTTCCCTGCTCTCAGCACACCTGATTCATCTTATAATCTAAAATTTAAAAGCCCTATAAAAGCCCTTCTGAAGTCTAAATGGGTGCATTAGTGCTCAGAAAACATTTAAATGTGAAGTGGCTGGGTACTGAAGGAACAAGATGGGGGAAACACTGCTCTAAAGCTTTGACCTATAACAGAGAGATGGATTGGACTTCGTCTCTAACCTGTGTAAATGTATACATGGTTTTGGACCTTTTAATGATAGCAGTGTGTGTGTATGCAGGGGATCAAGCATGAGACATTTCCATTCCGAATTTATATTTATGCAGACGTGTCAGAATTTTGTTAAATTTGACATGAATGATGTAAGAAAAGCCAACACCATAAATCCTGCCCTTCACTGTAACCCTATATATTAACATCTGTTCATACAAAGTGGCTTATATTCATCACGAGAAATGATCACTATGATCATACCTATTTAGCCCTGGTTTCCTCTCTTACATAAAACAGTTCAACTAATCTAAGGGCATACACACCATAAACATTTGCCATAGTGATGCCCATAATCAGATGCACTTTGATTGTTAAATAGGTGTATTATTTGTACACAAATTTAACAGGCGATTTCCCCCCCCACAGGATTATACAATGTCCTTCCTTTAGTGATGGCTTCGAGATGACTCAGCTTCTCATACGCGAGACAGTAAAAGTATAAATAACAGTAAAATATAAGCTCGTGACAAGGATTGTCAAAATAACATAGGTTTAGTGCCAGGCTATGTATTACAGTGCGTGAGGATGAGATTTGTGATCACAGTGATGGTTAGGCCCTTGAAACAGAGCATTCAGTCCAAGAAATATGCGTTATTGATGGGAGGTTAAAATTTGCATATGCATATATAAAACACAGAATCCTTCCACACATTAACAAATGCATGTTCGGCAGGTTTAACATTAAAAATCTATCCGAACATTGTTTTCATGGGAAAAAAATATTAAAGAATGCACTGAAGAATAAATAAGCTAAGAAGCATTCTAAATGCATCAAATCATTTTGGCTCCATCGGTTTATTACTTTTAAGCACGCCTCTTCTATGTATCTAAACTTACTGTTAATCTGCGGAAAAAAAGCAGCCCTTTCCAAATCAGGAAAGCAGTAGTGCAACAACCTTAAGCAGGAGTTTTGGTAGCACTTTATCTGCAGCAGTCATTATGCCCTTATAACGAAGTCAGACTTACAAACGGGTTAGTTTTGTTGTACGAGTCAGAAGATTCGGTGTAAACCACAGAGCTTCATTTGTACTTGGATATATATTATCTATATAACTTTGCGACTGTATTATTCAGGCATTATGACTGTCTGTCTGTTTGACACTAAGTGCTACCACTGTCTTACCTTTTTTTTTTCCTTACCTTAAAGGTAATTAGTCAAGTACAGGGGCTCTGAGGCATCAGTAAACAGGAAATGATATAGAGCTAAAAGCCCACATTCAACTCTACATCTTCACAATTACGGGCTCTTTTTGGTTTTACCTCCAAAACACTAGAGCCAAACTGATCACTTCTATGATCAAAAACAAACAAAGAAAAAAATCAGTAATGTATCATCGTGTTTATCATTATTAATCCACCAACTAAGGAAACAGTTGACATTGTTGAGGTGGATAGGCAAAAGGCACCAGGACTTATGACAGTGGTCTTAAATACATAGGCTTTTCCTATGTATTCTGCTCCTGAACTTTTCCATATGTGATAGTGCTAAAACCCAACACTCAAACAGGATTTTGAATCTACACAAAATAGCCCATAATATTCAAATGGAAATAAAAGGAGAAAAAAACGTTTCTGTGAAATTACTTTGGTGTAGCCAGTTACTTTTAGAAGTCAAACTGTTAGTTTGAAGGAGTTTAGCTGTGAGAAATTATATCATAAATATTAGAGAAGTTTAAATACATGTCCCTGAAAAGTCCCAGATTCGTAAAAAAAAAAACATCATCATCACAAGTCCAGAAAACATTCGAGAAAAGCATCAGTCAAGGGAAATGTAAATGATCTCAAAGTTTGTTCATCCTGCAATGCAGCATTTTACCAAATTATTTAATCTATTATTAAAATAAAATTACAGAATGGGGGCAATTGTGTCTCTGCCCACAGAAGGTCATCCACCAAATGTCAGTGACTGGTTAAGCAGGGCATTAGTCAGAGAATCAATCAAGAGGCCAAGTGTAAATCTGCTAGAGTTGGAGAGATCAACAGCTCAGACGGGTTAAGCTGACACAGGACAACTAACTCCCAGAAGTCTGCTAAAAATGGCTTTATGGAAGAGTGGTGAGCCATAGGAAATCCTCTTTAGAGTTTGCCAAGAGGCATGTGGAGAATAAAAGTTTCTCTTGGCTGATCAGACCAAAACTGAACAATTTGTTAAATTATATAAATTGAAAAACTGAGAAACTGAAGTTTAATATTTTTGCTGCCATGCCACAAACTGCTATTTAAAAAAATAACCCAGAACACCATCCACACAGTGAAGCATGGTGGTGGCAGCATTATGTTGAAAGTATATAAGATTAATTACCCAAACATCATTATGATGGGCCATTTTGATTGATAATTTATAATCCCAATTATGTCAATGTCAGTTCTAAGTTATGACACTACAATATGTGGAAAAGTTCAGCCGAGCAAATATTTATGCAAAATACAGCATTTTCAATTGCGTCATTAACATTTTGAAATTTGACTAAATTTGTAGGACTTTTATTGGTTTACCACTTACACAAACAAGCTTTTCAAATGAATAGTTGTCTGCTTACATGGCCTTTACTGTAAGTTATGGTAAAGGGAAAAATATGTTTGGTGCGTTATGATGATCCAACTCTCACAGTCAACCCTAAAACCACAACATAGAATGAAGTGCACAATGCTTCTTTAGTTATTTTTAAATGACAAAAAAAATTAAAAAAAATGACCCTTGATTTTTGACCATTTGTGATATTCGAATGACGGCATGCCAGTCCAAGTGGACTAAAAGGCTTCCAACCCAGGATAGCACCTAGACGGAGCTACATTCTGTTTTAATAAAAATAAAATATAAAAAAAGAAAGAAAAATAAAACTAAACATTTTGGCATCTGATTGACAGTCCATTACATTTTTTTTTATTTGTTTTAAGGCTTTTTTTTATGTCTTCATCTAACTTTCCTCTCCATTCCTTCATTGCTTTTTGCTCTTTTTGAATAAGCTCTTGATTTTTGAACGCTTTTTCTCAGGGTTGTCGCACGAGTCTGGGGGACTGGAGGATGACAGGAGCTGTTTGGGCTCTTTGCCTGTCTTTCCATCCATGTCTAGAGAGCTTAGGGAAATGTAACGTCCCTCTGGGGGCGTCCCGCCAGCAGGCAACTGGCCCAAGCTGTATGACTTCTCCAGCATGCCATTATAAGCTGCCACCTTCGTGGCAGAGTGAAAGGTCAAACTCTGGGATTCTGGGATGGCAGAAGAACGGGTGAGGTCAGGAGAGCCCTTGCGGATTGAGGTGTGGTCAATGGAAGATGAAACTGAGGGTGTTGATGAGAGGGTAGCTTCCAAGGCAGTGGCTTGTGCTTCCTGAGCCAACAAGAGGAACTCATCGCGCGAGATCTTCCGCTGTGGAGTATCTGCTCCTTGAGTGCAGGAGCTGGACAACTGCTTTCTTCCCACGGAAGAACTTAGAGAGTCTGAATCTGAACAGGTGTCCTGAGAGTCTCTGTAGGCCAGACAAAATAAATCACACTCAGACTTCCAGTTAGTAAATTTTACATATAGTCCCTAATCTAATCCTTGCACCTTACATTGGGAAGGGTACTTGTTTTGTTTTTGCTATAAACTGAAGATGTTTGTGTTGACATCAAAAGATGAATATGACAGATCAGAACATGGCACCCCATTGTTGCATGAACCACAGTACTGACAAAGACAATACTAAAGTTAATAACACTTAATATTTGGTAGCATGTATCTTACCTGCAATAACTGCACCGATCAGCAACCGATTGACATCACCAAACTGTTCAGTCTCCTCTGCAGAAGGTCAAATGTATGCTAAATTGGGTCTGGTGATTGACATGGCCAGTCTACATACTGTTTGCAGTGTGTTTTTATGGTCTTTGGGGCAGTGGTGGCTCAAACGGTTAACACTCTAGGTTGCTGATCAGATTGTTGGTGTTCAAGGCTCAGCGCCACCAGGATGCCACTGTTTGACCCTTAAGCAAGAGACTTAACCACCTGTGCTCCAGAGGTACTGCCACTGTTCTAATTTATATGTGACAAATAAAGGCTTATCTCTTTTCTCATATTCTAGATGATGAAGTCGACTTCTGAAATCTTTCTGCTGCTACTATACCGTCTTGAGTTATATCCTCAATAAAGATTAGTGAGCTCATTCCAGAGGCAGCCATGCAAGCCCAAGCTATGAAACTACCTCCACTGTGCTTGACCACGTTCATAAGCACATCCCTTCTTTCTCCACACTTTGGCCTTTCAATCATCTCCCATTAAGGAGATTAATGTCATGAAATTTGTGGCTCATCTCTGTAGTCTTTGTAAATTTAAATCTGCCCTTTTGATTCTCACTGCTGAGGGGTGATTTGCATCTTGTGATATGGTCTCTGTATTTCTGCTCTCTTGAATAATGGATTGTGATTTCTTCACCACTGTCCTGTGGAGATTGTTTATGATGTCACTGATTATTGTTTTAGGTTTTTTTTTTTTATTATTTTTTTTTTTATCAGAGCTCTCACAAGGTTCCTGTCATCAATTGGTATTTTCCTTGGACAGCCTGTTTGATGTCTGGTTGTTTTTGCTTTTCGTTTTGTCTTCCAGGACATTACACATTTTTGTATTGGCTACGCTCAGTGGTTGTTTAATTGTCTAGATCATTTTTCTCTCTTTTCTCAGGTTTGAAATGGCTTGCTTTCCCCCCACCGACAGCTCTCTAGTCTTTGCGGTAATTTATCCTTTTTAAAAACTAATGCAGACTTCACAGGCAGAACCCAGGGCTCAAACCAAGAGTAGAGTTTCAAAGCTATTAATTGTTTAAACAATCAATCTAACAGGGCAAACCTTAGCAACAAGAACTATGTGTGAATCACATGATCCAATATTTCAATCAATTAAAACATAAGGTGCCTTGATCTAAGGTGTTTAACACATCCCAAAAAATGAAAGCTGAAATTCTGATCCATCATCTCATATTCATCTTTTGATCTTAAACCCAAATGTGTGTAGTGTATAACAAAAACACCCATTCCATTCCAGCAGCCTATATCTACTGTATATTTACACATACAATATACATATACAATACCGCTCAAAAGTTTGGTATGACTTACAATTTTCTTTGGTTTTGTTTCATGATTAACTTCTAATGAAAAAAACTATGAAATAGCACAAATGGAATCAGGTAATTATTTAACAACAACAACAACAACAACAACAACAGTCAGTTGTTATTTTAAGATGCAGAGAGAGGTCAGCCTTTTTGGAATAGTTCTTGCAAGAACAGTATTGTCAAGTGCATTTGAAAAACCCTTCAAGCGCCATAATGAAACTGGCTCTCATAAAGACCTTTCCAGGAAAGCAAGACCAAAACTTAGCTCTGCTGCAGAGTCTCAATTCTAAATCACCAATTAACAGCACCTTAGATTAGAGTCGTTATAAAGGATTTACAGAGTAGCAGACACATCTCAATATCAACTGTTCAAAGGAGATTAATGCATATTTTGGACGACTTCAGCATTGGTTTACAACATAGAAAGAAATGAAAATCAGAAATGTGCATGGAGTGATCCCAAACGTTTGAGCGGTAATGCATTTTAATTCTAGTGTAAATTAAAATGCATTTTTTTTTTTGGAATTAAATTATAATAAACTGAAAAACAAATTTCACAATTTCAATTTTATGTGAGTATACCTTTTTGTGTCCGCGCTGAAGAAAATGTGTTCGTCGTCTGGCTCTGGTCTGTAGACTCCTGGTGCTGAGGCCATAGACAGCAGATCAGGATCGGCCGAAACAAGAGAAGACTGATGGGAAAGGAGACTCCGCCGAGAGCGACACAAACTGCTGTTACGTAGCAGAGGACGAGCAAGTGGAGCTACAGTGTAGGTAGAAAGGCAAAAGCATATTTATACATCCTGTCTAACACACACACACACACACAGATAAATAAAATGCATAACCAAAGGAAAATTATAAAATACATCTGTTATGTAGGTTCAAAAAATTAGGAAAGCGTTTAGTCTTTTTTCATTACTTGCTTCATTACTTGCACTTTTTAATGACTAAAAAGTCATTAAAAATAGTTGACCCTATTTCTCTTGTAATACTTCTTTCACAATTCCTATAGTCCAAATTTTCCAAAGACAATAAGGACTGTCAGAAAGTCTCACAGTTAAATTGTGGGACGATGGGGGGCGTGTCCTCATCCAAATCATCCACTCCTCCTGCAATGGGGTATGGGGGAAGTGAGACACGTGGCATCACCACCCAGCTGTGTTCCGAGTACAGTGATGCACTTAAGCTTGGCAGACCTGAGTTCTGCACCACGGGGAAGCCGCAGAGTCTCTCAATCTGCTGCCAGCGATGAAGACGCTCACGCAGACATGCTGTCACCTCAGACAGGGCCTTCCTATACCACACACAGAGCCAAACACAATAGGAATCAGAGACACACACAGCCCAACACACACACACACATGATAACACAGAGCCAAACACAATATGGATCAGAGACACACAGCCAAACACACACACACACACACGATAACACAGAGCCAAACACAATAGGGATCAGAGACACACACAGCAACACACACACACAGACACACACACACAGAGCTGAACACACCTCAGAGAGGTCAGACACACACACACTATCAGAGGGATTAAAGACTCACACAGCCAAGCACACGCACACATACACACACACAATGCCAATTAAAAATTTAAACCCTCAAGTTTTCCACATTTTATGTTTTACAGCCGTCTTAAAATTGATTCAAATTATTTTTCCCCCATTTACACATTATACTCTACAATAACAGTTAAATCGACAGTTAAATCAGTTAGGTTTTTTGATAATTTATTATAAAATAAAGACAGAAATATCCAGATACATAAGTATTCAGACTCTTTGTTATGACACAAATTCAGCTTTGGTGCGTCCTACTCCCATCAATGCTTCTCCAACTTGCCTGGAGTGCACATGTGCCTACAGTAAAACCCAGTGGTGGTAGCATAACATGCTGTGTGGATGGGACTGAGAGATTAGCCAGTGTAGAGAGAAAACTGATGGAGAGAAAATAAAGAGCTATCCGGAGTGAAAACCTTCTCCAGAGAGACTGGGATGACGGTTTATAGTTCAACAAGACCATGAGCCAAGAAAGCACAGGAGAAGCTTCCGAACAATTCTGTGAAAGTCCTGGAGCGGAGGACTTACTCTGACCCAGCCGCCAAAGACCGGACCTTAACCCATTAGAGCAACTTTGCAGAGGCCTGAAAGTGGCTGTGCCCTGACCCTGCCCAGATTCTGCCAAGAAGAATGAAAGAAAATTCTTGAAAAAAAAAAAAAAAGAAAAAGGTCTATCATGCTTGTGGCATTATTCACAAGCAGACGTTGTGAGGGTGTCAATGCTGCCAATGGTGCTTTATCTAAGTACTAAGCGACAGGTCTTAATTCTTATGTAAAAGGAGTATTTATGTCTTTATTTTATTTGAATAAATGAACAAAAAACTTTTTTGGAAAACTTTTTGTTGGAACTGTATATAAATATATACAGACATATACTTACACACACCCACACATGTGCACATACACATAGCCAAACATTATACAAAGAGATCAAAGACTTACACATTCACACGTAAATCAGGTTTAATGACAGGCACAGTGTGATTTGCACTTACTTGGCTTCAAGTATTTTGTGGTCAACCTCATCCAGTGATGAACTGTGCGCAACATGGAGCGTTCCAAACACAGAGCCTCTCTTCTTTTTAATCTTCTCTGCCTGAAACAAATAAGCACACACACACACTTGACTTTTGTGTCAGAACTAAATTCTCCAATTAATCAAACTCAAATTTCATACACTCAAAAAACATTATCAAATAAGAGTAATAAAAGTCAGGAACAGTAATTACAAAGCAAAAGAATATGAATATGCGGAAAATAGACAATAATGAATGAACAAAAAAGAAGGTTTTTAATACAGCAATTGCAAAAGTATTCTTTTTCAGAGTCTGCGGCTCACAGTAGTGTGTGCTAATTGCTTTGTCTAATTGCTTAGTGACTCATTCCAAATGTAAATGACAAAAGGCAAAAAAACAAAATATCTAATTAAAAAGTAATTTACCCACATCATTAAATAGCCAAATTAGTATGTGGAAAAAAAATCTGTTTCATTTGCTTGCCGTTTGTGTTGGATCCATATATTTCCAGATAAATAACGGAATAGGTTGAGAACAAATAAAAAAAGAAAGTGTTTGATGCATTAAATAACAGCATGATTTGGTTTGACCCGGTTCGGTACCTACTGTATGAGAGTTCTCTAAGAAATTTATAAATATTTTCTTTGTAAAATTTTTTAAACATAGAAGGAATCAATTATAGAAAAATAATTAAAGTGCATATTTGTGGTTTGCTTATTTATTCTTTTTTTAATTAAGAAATCTAGGATTTTAAGCGCAAAACCTAGACATCAGCTCTGTGTTTACATAAAACTCTACTATAGTACACATTCTAATTTATAATTACAAAGATTAAACTGTTTTATGAAACACTGTTTTTAAAGCTGTTTAAAAGAACATCAAAGCCTTTCGAGATTCTTTTGAAATCTCGTCCCACGCACCTCTTCCTTGGCAACGGTCAGCTGTAGCTCGGCATTCTGTTTTTTGATGTTGTAGTATTGGACCTCCACCTCATGTGTGAGCTGCAGCCACATCTGTAAGGCCTCGGGAACTGACCGCTCTGACTGCAACTCTTTCTCTGCTCGCTTCAAAGCCACACGTACCTACACACACACACACACACACACACACACACACACACACACACACACAAGCATGAACATAATTACAATCTCATATAAAACTACATCTGTGTCTTAGCTAATGTTTCACAAATACTCAATATTAAACTGTCTGAAGCTGATCAAATGACAGCATCTGTTTTAAATCTGAAAACATTCACCTTCTCTTTTATAAACAGAGAACACAAATACTCAAATTCAAGAGGTAAAAAAATAAATAAAAATATTGCTCAAATGATTCAGGTTTAGAACAATGGTATTTAAATAAAAAATAGAATAATTATTATGATAAATTATGATATTTTATGATATGATAAATAAAATATTTGTCACATAGAAAATCATACACAGTATGACATGCAGTGAAATGCTTCTACGGCTGTCAGCGACTTAAAATGTAAAGATGGGGTAGAATAGAAAGGTTTCTCTATAATAAATGGAAAAGTGCACTAGAAAAATACAATTAAATAGATAAAAAGATAGACTTTCCAATAAAAATGATATAAAATTTTTAATAAAAAAATCAAAAACTTGGGACGAAATCAACAAAATTATACATTTACAAAAGTTACAATAAAAAACATTTCTCTCTCGCCCTCTGTACACACATCCACACACATCCAATATACAGTTGTGCTTAAATATTGCATAGCCTGAAAGAAATTGTTAAACATTTCTATTTATTTGGAAAATATGAGTGATTATACAAAAGAAGGACAGTGGTCACGTAAAGTCTTTCATTATCACATAGTTGACTCCTTTTTAAAACCTAGTGATAACAAAAATTGCCCAAACAACCCTGATCAAAAGTTCACATATCCTTGAATGTTCGCCAACATTATAAACACACAGGTTGACACACAGGGTTAAATGTCTATTAAAGGTAAGTTTCCACACCTGTGTCTCAGTGTAATTGTAATTAATGTCTTTGCATAGATAGTCAGTGAGTTTCTCAGCTCATAAGGTGATGCACTGACTTGGCTGCATATTAAACCATGGGAAAGGCTAAAGAACTGCCAATGGACCTGCGTAATTGTCATGCACACTCGTAACACGACCGGCACTAGGACCCGGGAGTAATACGGTCGGGTTTTCAGGAAGCATAAAAGGAGACAAAATGGCGCTTCACATTGCTCAGTCATTGAGTTCGCCCATGCCTTGTCTGACGCTTCGCCGACTATTCTGTGAGTACTCACCAATTCTGGTTGCTTCTTTGATTGAGTGTGTGTTGCTAGAACGCGGGTTTATTTGTGTAGATCCTTGCTCTTTGTGTAAGAGAGTTCTGAAACTAATCGCGTGGTTATCCTGCCTACTCGCGCTGCTTCCGCGTTTGGGTTTACCATCCACGCTACACGGGCTAACTGCTAAGGCTTTTCTGTTCATCCCTCGGTTGCTCGTGACAGAATGACTGAGCCCCAAGCAGTAAACCCAGCGGAGTTTGCTCGCCTCTGTGATGTGGTTGACCAGCATGCCGAACTGATCAATAAGCTCCGTGGTGAAGTCGTGTCTCTCCAAAAGGACCTCCAAGACGTTGCGGCCTTGCGCCGCGAGGTGGCGGAGCTACGGCAGGAGAACGCGATCCTCCGTGGGGTGGCTGCTCAGTCGGCTGTTGCCACGCCCGTCGCAGCGGCTGCGGCGCCGTCCCCCCCCCCTTCTGATGTGTTTATAGCTCTACCGGATAAGTGGGATGGCACAGATGGGAAATGCAGTGTTTTTCTAACCGCGTTGGATCTTGTGTTTGAGTTCAATTCCACCAGATACTCCACAGACCGACTGCGCGTTGCGCTTCTCGTCTCGTTGCTATCCGGGCAGGCAGCTGAGTGGGCCACGGCGGTTCTCCGATCAGATTCAGATACTGCTTATTCATATGGAGAATTCACCCGTCAACTAAAGCTCACATTCGAACATCCTGCTGCTGAGGTGGAGACCGACATGAAATTGTATCATCTGCGGCAGGGAGGGTCGTCCGTGAGCCGATACACAGCGGATTTTCGCACTCTCGCCGTACAGACCACCTGGGGAGACGCCGCCCTCCGGACGGCCTACTACGAGGGACTGGCTTCACGTATTAAAGATGAACTCGCCGGACGGGAGCTTCCGACCACGCTGGAGGGACTAATCCAACTCGCCCTCCGGATTGACCAGCGCCTGCTCTCCCGTCCGAGGCCAGCCCCCCGGACCCTGCCACCCATCACGCCATATTTCTCTCACTCCACGCCCCGACCACCAGCTTTCAACACCACCGCCATGGCACCCGTCGGATCTCCACCTCCCGCCGTGGTTGACACAGGAGCCAGGGAACCCATGCAATTAGGACGCGCCTCCTTGAACGCTGCAGAGCGAGAACGACGCTTCAGGGAGGGACTCTGCGCCTATTGTGGGTCGGCGGCGCATCATAGAGCCATATGCCCTATTCGCCCGGGAAACGGCCAGGCCCGGTGAACCCTGGGAACAGTTCCCCGGGCTCCCTCCATCTCTCTGCCACCACACCCAGCGTCTCTCGCCTCATGGTTCAGGTACACCTCCAGTTTGGCCACACACGGGTCAGAAGTACCGCGTTCATCGATTCTGGTGCTGCAGGTAACTTCATTGACTCTTCTTACGCCAAGGAACTGGGGGTGGAAATCGAGGCGTTATCCCAGCCGGTTCGAATCACCTCTGTAGATGGTCGGCCCCTCTCCTCCAGTCCCATCACCTCCCAGACCCAACCGATCACCGTCACAATCAACAAACATCAGGAGCAGATCCGATTCTACCTCACCTCCATTTCCTCCCCTCCCATCATCCTTGGACATCCTTGGCTCCTTCAGCACGACCCGCTCATCTCCTGGACACAGAATCGGATCCTTCAATGGGGGCCGGCTTGTACCGAGCTTTGCCTACAGGCTCCGGCTGGGACGTGTTCTAGGGAGTCCGAGGCCCCCGATGTCGACACCAACGCCATCCCGGCCACCTATCGGGACCTGGCTGAAGTATTCTGTAAGCGACGCGCCACCCACCTGCCTCCTCATCGCCCTTACGACCTGGCGATCGACCTTCAGCCTGGTTCCATCCCTCCTCGCGGCCATCTCTACTCACTCTCCACCACCGAGATGCAGGCGATGGAGGAATATGTTTCCAATGCCCTCCGCCAAGGTACCATCCGGCCCTCCTCTTCGCCTGCCGCCGCGGGGTTCTTTTTTGTGAAGAAGGGGGATGGTGATTTACGCCCCTGTGTTGACTATCGGGGGCTTAACAACATCACAGTCAAGAATCGTCATCCTCTGCCTCTTACCAACTCTGCCCTGGACGCCCTCTCTGGTGCCACCATTTTCACAAAGTTGGACCTCCGGAGCGCCTACAACTTGGTGCGAATCAGAGAGGGTGATGAGTGGAAGACGGCCTTCATCACACCTACTGGACATTATGAGAGCCTGGTCATTCCATTTGGACTTTGCAATGCACCTGCAGTTTTTCAACAGTTCATTAACGACGTCCTGAGAGACATGCTAGGTAGATGGGTCTTCGTCTACCTGGACGATATTCTCATCTACTCCCGCTCCGTCAACGAACACATCCAGCATGTAAGAGCGGTACTTAAGAGATTGCTCGCCCATCAATTGTACTGTAAGTTGGAGAAGTGCGCTTTTCACAAGCGCTCCACCACGTTCCTGGGTTTTGTCATCTCGCCCCAGGGTGTGGCCATGGACCCGCAGAAGCTGGAAGTTGTGCGTCATTGGCCCCTACCCAAGACACTTAAGCAACTTCAAAGGTTTCTCGGGTTTGCGAATTTCTATCGTCGCTTTATCCGGGACTACAGTACAGTTGCAGCTCCCTTAACCGCCCTGACCCGACCATCTTCACATCACTTTCACCTTAACTCGGCTGCCATCTCTGCATTTCATGAACTCTGCCACCGATTCACCACTGCTCCAATTCTCCTTCACCCCGACGCCACCAAACCGTTCGTTGTGGAGGTGGACGCTTCGGACGTGGGCGCCGGGGCGGTTCTCTCCCAGCGAGGTCCAGATCAGAAGCTACACCCTTGTAGCTTCTTCTCCAAAAAATTTGATCCCACTCAGCAGCGATACGAAGTAGGGGACCGCGAGCTGCTGGCCATAAAGTGGGCTTTGGAGGAATGGCGACACTGGCTCCAGGGCGCCAGAGAACCATTCATCATCTGGACCGATCACCAAAATCTAATCACTATCCGGAGTTTGAAACAGCTCAATCCAAGACAGGCGCGGTGGGCACTGTTCTTTGAACAATATAATTTCCATCTGTCTTACCGTCACCAAGGCCGATGCCCTCTCCCGACAACATGAGGAAGACGGCCCCCGGGCGGACCCCGCGCCTGTTCTCCCACCATCCAAAATCATCGCACCACTCTGTTGGGATTTGGAGACGAGGGTCCGCCAGGCACAGGCCACGGAGACCGAACCGGCAGGTGTGCCACCTGGACGACTCTACGTCCCCCACGCCCTAAGAAGCGAGGTCCTCCAATGGGGCCACTCCACTCCGTTCTCCGGCCACCCGGGCGTGGGGCGCACCCAAACATTTATACAGCGTGCCTTTTGGTGGCCCACAATGACAAAGGACATCAAAGAGTTCGTCCAGGCGTGCCCAGTGTGCGCCAGGGCAAAGAACACCAACCAACCAACAGCCGGGGAGCTCCAACCACTCCCCGTCCCCCGTCGGCCCTGGACGCACATTGCCCTCGACTTCATCACGGGCCTGCCGGCCGCCGAGGGAAAAAACACCATTCTGACCATCGTAGATCGGTTCTCCAAAGCTGTGCATCTGGTAGCCCTCCCCGGACTCCCGTCAGCTAAAAGGACAGCCGAGCTGATTTTAGAACACGTAGTCCGTCTGCATGGGTTCCCCAAGGACATCGTCTCGGACAGGGGGCCTCAGTTCACGGCACGGTTCTGGAAGGCCTTCTGCCGTCTGATCAATTCCACCTGCAGTTTGTCATCTGGATACCATCCTCAAACCAATGGTCAGACGGAACGGACCAACCAACAACTGGAGCGCTACCTGAGGTGCTTCGTCGCCGATCGTCAGCGCTCCTGGGCCCGCTATCTCATTTGGGCGGAACTTTCACATAATCTCCACATCTCCTCTGCTACCAACCTAAGCCCTTTTGAGATATGCCACGGTTTCCAGCCTCCAATGTTCGAACACCAAGAACCGGAGGTTGATGTACCGTCGGCCCAACAGTTGGTCCGAAGGTGTCGACGGCTATGGAGTCAAGCCAACACTGCCATTCACCGTGCCAACCACCGCTACACCACGCAACATCGCCGTCGACACCCTCCGGGACGGTTGTACAATGTAGGTGACAAAGTATGGCTGTCTACGAAAAACCTGCACCTCCATACAGAATCCAAGAAGCTATCACCCAGGTTCATTGGTCCATACCGCATCACCCTCCGTATCAATCCTGTCACCTACCGGCTCCAGCTGCCTGCGGCGCTCCGGATCCATCCGGTATTCCACACCTCCCAGCTCAAACCCTTCATCACTTCACCAATGGTTCCACCCACCCACCCTGCTCCTCCTCCCCGTATCATTGAGGGTGGTCCCGCCTACACCGTTCGCCGGATCCTTGACTCACGTCCTCGGGGCAGAGGGCTCCAGTACCTGGTGGATTGGGAAGGTTACGGTCCCGAGGAGCGATCTTGGATTCCGGCTCGGTTCGTCCTAGACCCCGAACTCATCCGGGACTACCGTCGTCGGGTATCCTCCACCCCAGGACCGTCGAGGGGTACTGTCATGCACACTCGTAACACGACCGGCACTAGGACCCGGGAGTAATACGGTCGGGTTTTCAGGAAGCATAAAAGGAGACAAAATGGCGCTTCACATTGCTCAGTCATTGAGTTCGCCCATGCCTTGTCTGACGCTTCGCCGACTATTCTGTGAGTACTCACCAATTCTGGTTGCTTCTTTGATTGAGTGTGTGTTGCTAGAACGCGGGTTTATTTGTGTAGATCCTTGCTCTTTGTGTAAGAGAGTTCTGAAACTAATCGCGTGGTTATCCTGCCTACTCGCGCTGCTTCCGCGTTTGGGTTTACCATCCACGCTACACGGGCTAACTGCTAAGGCTTTTCTGTTCATCCCTCGGTTGCTCGTGACAGTAATAAGGTAGTTTTTAAATTTATGAAGCAGGAAAAGGATATAAAACGATATCTCGAAACTTGCCAGTCAGTACTGTTCAAGCTCTGACAAAGAGGTGGAATATACAGTAAGAGGTTCTGTTGATACTAACCCATGAACGATTTCCAAGACCAAGAAAGATTTCACCCACTACTCCCAGAAGAAATGACGGGAGTTCGGGATGCAAACAAACAACTTTACGAGAAATGCAGGCTGCTCTGGAAAAAATGGATGTGTTGTTTCAAAAAGCACAGTAAGCAGGTTGATGAACACCAATGACCTGCAAGGTCGAGTCACCAGGAGAAAGCCGATACTGCGCCCATGCCACTACTTGAAGTCCCGCTTGCAATACGCCACACAGCACCAAGACAGGCCTCACAGCTTCTTATGCATTAGGAGTGATGAGACCAAAATTGAACTTTATAGTCACAGAGGCGTCAACAAGGCCTACGGTGAAAAGTACACCATCCCCACTGTGAAGCATGGCGGTAGATCTCTTATGTTTCCGGGGCTGTGTGAGCTCCAGTGGCACAGGGAAGTTTGTCAAAATTGATGGCAAGATGAATGCAGCATGTTATCAGAAAATACTGCCAGACGATTTGCATTCTACAGCACGAAAGCTGCGCATGGGACGCTCTTGGATGTTCCAACTTAGATGTTATTCTTATTCTCCAAAGCAGTAAACTAGCTGGAGGTTATTTTCTTAGAGAAACTTTTTTTCAAACTTGCTCTTCCTAAGGACATCTGCTAAACATTTTAAAACATGATGATGATCCAAAGCACACGCCCAAGTTGACCCACCAACGGCTACAGCAGAAAAAGCCACTTTGGGTGATCAAATGTGCAGTTCATGCAAGAAAACCAAAAGAATTACACAAACTGGAGGCATTTTCCCAAGAAGAACGGCCAGCTATACCACCTGTAGGAAATAAAATAAATTTGCTTTGCCTTCTCATTCAGGTTTTCTTAACAAAATAGTTGACATTTTGCAATACTTGAGCAAACTTTTGAGCAAAACTGTATATGGATCAGTGGTCTGGATATATTTAGTCGTCTAACCTAATCACAGACATTACGGAAGACAGAAATCTGTTTTAAATTTCACCTGGATTCAAAGCCAAGAAAAAGAGAGCTGGCATCTCTGTGGTAGAAAAATTTAAATGGAAGTTCTATGCACAAGACAATTTTAGAATATAAGGCTGGTCATTATCTTAGATGTTATTGTTTTAAATGTTATTCCTATTCTCTGAAGTAGTGAGCTAGCTGGAGGTTATTTTTCTGAGAGAGACTAAGGACATGTGCTAAACGTTTTAAATGTAAAAGTAAATAATATGCTCAAGAGAATTCAAGGCTGTATCACAAACTGCATAATGCACACTTATTAGTATGCTTAAATGGTGTACTGCTAAATTATTTAACATGGTAGTGTGCAGTTTGTGATGCAGTTCAAGTGTTTTTAATGGTGAGGAGCTTATGATTTGCTTAACCCTGTTTACCTGAGGAAAATCTAAATTTGGGATTTCCGGTGGCTCATATACAAACAGAAACTTGGGGCTTTAAGGATTTGTAGTTTTTGATAAATATTTTACCTAGCCGACTACATTAAAATTTTATTGTGCTGCGTGTTTTATCTTATTACCACTGTTCTTGATTGGCCAGCAGAGAGCTCTAACTCCTCCCCTTTCCTGACCACCAGCTAGACATAAATCACTTTCATGCCAATATTTAGCTATAAAACCATTTAGAAAACCCACTGGACATGCCAACTTTGTTTACCTTCGGTAGTTCACACTGAACCCACCAATCCAGGTTAAGTCATCTCAGTGTGTGCTTTCTGGACTCCAAAGAGGAATGTGGCCTGATCAAGGACAACAATAAGACATCCCCACTGTGAAGCATGGCGGTACAGTAGATCTCTTATGTTTCCGGGGCTGTGTGAGCTCCAGTGGCACAGGGAAGTTTGTCAAAATTGATGGCAAGATGAATGCAGCCTGTTATCAGAAAATACTGCCAGACGATTTGCATTCTACAGCACGAAAGTTGCACATGGGACGCTCTTGGATGTTCCAACTTAGATGTTATTCTTATTCATTGACAACAATGAGAAGGCCTACCTGGAGGAGATTAAAGGAGCAAAGATAAAAGGAACAACCTCCTCCTGAATGTCCAGCCCTGAATCATCAATGGGACCCCAGTGGGGTGAGTGGACAGCTACCGGTACGTCGGTGTTCACCCATCACGCAAAACCTATCATGGTCCTGTCACATCAACATCCTGGTGAAAAAGGCCCGGCAGTGTATCTAACACCGTAGATGCCTGAAAGACTTTAGACTGCCTCCCAAGGTGCTTAGGATTGCATATCCTGATGGGAAACCTGGTTTGGGGAACAGCACCATTCAAGAGTGGCAAGCTCTACAGAGGGTGGTGCGATCAGCTTGAGCACATCATCTGCACCGAGCTCCATGACCTGAACTAAATCTACAACAAGTGCTGCTGGACTAAAGCCAGGGAAATCGTGAAGAAACGCAGCCAGGCCAAGAAATTGACTGTTCTCTTTGTTGAGGTCAGGGAAGAGTTTCTGCTGCCTGAGGAGACTGACTGAGGAGACAGAGGAGGAGCAGCGTCTGGCAGGATATTCGGGCCCTCAACCAGAACACTAATAAACACGCGCACGCGCGCGCACACGCGCACACACACGCGCACACACGCGCACACACGCGCACACACGCGCGCACACGCGCGCACACGCACGCACACGCACGCACACGCACGCACACGCACGCACACGCACGCACACACACGCACACACACGCACACACACGCACACACATACCCTACATTCTTGCTAACACATCGGAATTATGATGCAGCACGTTTTTTGCACGCTGTACATTTCTTGTGCTCATTTGCACACAAAATGAGCACTAACTTGCACTTTGCGATATGAACCACACTGCTGCTGACACATATATCATCTTATACTGCATGTTTCAATCATACTGCTGCTGTCATACCCACACACCATATTTTTGCATTGCTATACTTTTGTATTTTTATACTTCACAGTTTATACTTTCACTTTGTAAATTCTATTATTGTGCAATTTATATCCTTTATATACAGTATTCCTTTTTTAATAGTTTTATTTTGTAATTTGTTGTGTATTATTTAATAGTTTTATTTTGTAATTTAATGAAATGCTTATGTTTTTATTTCATTGCAAATTCTATTTTCAGTTTAATTGTATTCTTTAGCATAATATTTTCATTTCATTGTGGGGGAAATATTTCTATTCTTGGGTCACAGGCAGTAAAATAAGCATTTCACTGCATATCAGACAATGTATGGTTGTTCATGTGACAAAAAAAAAATTAAATTTGAGGTGTAACACAATATTGTTGTTGTCTAGTGTAACATACGGTATAACATGCGACTAAAATACCTTGCATGCCATTGCTTTCCAAACAATAATAGAGAGTGAACTGTGTCACACTTACTGCCATAAAGGAGTAAAATATCTCATAATAGTTGTTAGGCTACATGTTGAAAGACAAAACATAATTCAAATGTTGGACAGATGTTGAAAGCGAGTAATGCTATATGGTAACCTTTAGTATGTACTGCAAGTCCTCAGCTGTCGCTCCTACCTGCACCAGTTCTTCTTCGGCGTATTTGAGACGACTGAGTTCACACTCGGCTCCCTCGCGGAGCTCTCGCAGTCGGTAGGCTTCCCTCTTTGCACCATGGATCTCATCTCGCATCTTCTGCTCCAGGTTCTGCTTCTCGACCGCCACCGTGCGATTCTCCTCCTGTGCCTTCTCCAATCTGCAACAGAACAGAGCTAAAAGCGTCTACGGAGTGTTGTACTTATTCTACCAAAGTCTGTGCATTTTGTAAGATGTTCATTTTTTGCATTTTGAATTATACAATACCTAGATTTTGATGTTAATGTTCTGTCTAATAAATAAAAAACGAATTAAAATCTTAGTAAGAACAAATAACATCAACAAATAATGTCCTGAAAATGGAATAATGTTGTATTATAGAAAAAAGAGAGAGAAAAAAAAGAAGATTTTCTTAGCTGTCACATAGATGGATAGACAGTCAGACTGACAGACAGGTAGATAGACAGACAGCCTTTTAGTCCTGACTGTATAGGATTTGCCTGTATACCTGCTCTGCAGCTCCATCAAGCTTTGCTCGGCACTCTGCAGGCTCTCCAGGTCTTTCATCATGCGGGAGATGTGGATTTTTGAGGACTTGTTCTGCACATAGGCGAACCAGCAGCCTCCTACCCCGATGATGATGGACACCATGAGGACGAAGTCTTTCAACCAGTTATGCTGTGGCCCTGCAGGACGGATGAGTGCAAACAAGCAATGTTTGTCTATCTTGTCATTAGGGAGGGTTTATGATTTTACATGTTTACAGTATATGTGTACAAACAGGGCGGCACAGGACTCAATGGTCAGGTTCGATGCCTTTTTGTGCATGGTGTTTGCAGGTTCTCCCTGTGCTCGGTGGGTTTCCCCTGGGTACTACGGTTTCCTCCCACAGTTCAAAGACATGCAGGGTTTATTAGGTTTACTAACTGGCGTTCCCAAATTGTCCGTAATGTGTAAATGAGTGTGAGAGGTGTGTGTATGTGTGTGTGTGCCCTGCGATGGACTGCCACCCTGTCCAGGGTGTACCTTGCCTCGTGCCTTGTATACAGGATTAAGCAAGATAGATGATGAGATAAGAGACAATGGTGGGGAGAGTTTTGGGAATTCAAGGTCATTTGTTAGGTATTTTAAAAACAAGACAAGCAGAAACGCATTTTAATCAACACTTTGTTTTGAGTTAAACGCCCAATCATGCTTCATGGTTAACCCTATAAACACCCCTAAATTATCGTACAGGTTCAGTTAAGATGACACACACATGAATCGCCCCACTTACGTAATGGTGGACCAAACAGCACAGCATCCAGCGCCTTCAAATTTAACTTCTGTTTATGTCGTTGGTCTAATATTTTTAGTTGTGACGACATGAAGGAAGGTTCATTAGCCGCTATTCTGGAGATAAAAGAGAGAGAGAGATGACAGAGTCAAACAATACTCTTATACATACTGCTAATATACATCTGAACGGTGATTTATTTTTAATACATTTGATTGAAGATATAATACATATGGGAAGGAATTTATTAAGGCATCGAGTGTTGCGCATTGAAATATTTCAGGACCGGTTTAGGGGCATATCAATAAAGGAAGGAGAACATCTACTGTATGTGCCTATTTAAACAAAATGTATAAAATGGCTGAAGTGCACAGCCTATAGCACAGCGGAGAGAGAGAGGGGGGGTTGGAGTTGTGTCATCATTTCATGAGTCAGCAAGTGCTGGCAGAGGGATGAAACCCAATCTTTAAATCCTGCTTTACCTCCTGTGCTCTCAATCCCCCTCTTCCTGCACCTGCACATAGCAACCAGAAGAGGGCAGTGCCACACTAATCTCTCCACCATTCCTCCTATATCACAGTCTCATTTGATGGTTACGATTCGGGATGCTTAAAATATCTTTTTCCTAGTTCACTCGGAAGCTATGTTCAAGAGACATGTGACTCTGGGTCTCTATGTGTGTTTGGGGCTGTGTGAGTGTGTGTTTACCGAGGTAATGTATTGCCATTAACTTTGAACTCTCTGAAGTTTGTTTCGTATTGAGGAAGCTCAACCGATTCTTTCAGCCACTGGACTGCATCGTCCATCGTCCAGTTATGAACTGAGAAATAGAAAACAGGGAAATAAAGTTAATGTGAAACATTCAAATCTATTCTAATATGTACAGATTATTGTGCATGCGTTTGCACTAATACATATTAACACATCGGGGATATCATCATACATGGAAATATAATTGTAATTGTAACCCTTTGCTTAAAGTAATGATAGTGCTGAAAGTATATGATAAAAGTAACTACTCAATTTTGCATATAAAGTATACTTTATATACTATGAAGTAATGCAGTACGGCAATATAGTACATGAACTCAACTTTCTATCTTTCAAACTGTAATGCATATTATAATTACCTGGAAGAAAATAAATATAATACTAAATATTTTTTTATCCTAGTCTATATGTATAATTATACACTAATCAGACAAAAAAATATATAGCAATCAATGCATGGACTCCAAAAAGCCCCCTGAATGCGTGTAGCACATCCCTTAAGTTTTATAAGCTATAGTAGACCTCCATAGATCAGATGTGCTTGTGCGAAGAGTCGACACATTAAACCCCTCGTCATGTACCTTAAACCACCCCTGAGCAGTGTGGCAGGGTACATTATCCTGCTGAGGGAGTGTACTTGGTCTGCTATAATGTACAGGTAGGTGATACAAGTCAAATGTTTTCCACATGGATTCAAGGATCCAAAGTTTCCAAGCAGAACATCACACTGTCTATGGTGGTTTGCTTTTTTCCCCCCATAGTGCATCCTGGTGGCATGTCTTCCCCAGATGCGCCACACTGCTGATATAAACAAAAAGTCAGTTTCATCAGACCAGGCTGCCTTCTTCTATTGTCCAGTTCTGATGCTTATATGCCCGTTGTAGTCACTTTTTGGTGGAGGATACGGGTCAATCTATGCAGACAGCTATGCAGACCCACAAATCTATGATGCACTACGTGTTCTGACAGCTTTCTGTCTGTGTGATTCTGTGGAACCTTAGCACTTCAGTGAGCACTGGATGCTCATATCTCTGGTTCCCTCTTTAACTACAATTTTGGGATGGACTAACCAGTGCAAACTGGGACCTTTAGTTTTGGACACGTTCTGACCCAGTCACTTAGGCACCACAATTCAGCCAAAGTCTTCAGTCTATCAGATCTTGATATGATTTATACACAAATCAGAGGCCCCGAGTTTGAGCGTCTGTGTCAATTTATACTTTTTTAATAAATTTTTTTTTTACATGGAATAAGACTTTTGGGCTGTCCAGTATATCCAGTTCCTCGACAGCTGACATTGTAATGAGATACTCAATGGATTGCATCACCTCCCAATGGTTTTAATGGTATGGCTATTGGCGTACATCATACTGTCCGCGTTGGTTACAGTCACAAATATGGTCATGTCTGAAGTCGGACTTCACTGTGACCACAGCCAAGCAGGGAGGAGAGAGAACATGAAATTGCATGAGCTTGTAAACATATTGGACACAAATACTTGCGACACAAAACAGCAAATTTTGGCAAAATTTCATAATCTTACATCCGGAAGCTTTAATGTTGTCCTGCATTTAAGATCATGGGACATATTTCACTTTATTATAGAATGGGCATATTCTACACCAAAATAATGTAATACTAAAGGCATAACAATTCTTTATCTCTGCCTCTATACCATCATATTATAGTATATACGATATACTATCATCCCACATACGAGCGAGCACTCGAGAAAAGAAAATCTTTGTTTCTTCTCTTACTCACACACAGAGGAATGACCCAGTATCTACAAGGTTAAATTAAATAATGTGGGCCACGATTCAGGAAAATGCCACATGTCATGTGATTCACACTTGTGTAGGTTCCACACGCGTCAGCTGGTTATGATGGACTGAGGTTTTGTTCATACCGTGGTCTTGTTTTAAATATCGGTCGCAACATTGAAGCGTGAAATGTTTTCCATTTGGCGTATGCCCTTGCATCAATCTCTTCTTTTTGAAAAGAATCCACATAAGTCGTTCTGTCTCACCTTCAGACGTCTTCCATCCTTTCCACAGCTCCTCTACAGTAATGTGCTGGTCCTCCCTATGCAGGTTGCTGTGCTTGTTTGTTTGCTGCTGTTTCATGTCCTCAATGATGAACTGAAAGATAATGCATGACACACTTTCATCACACAAATGTTCCTCATAATAATAAAATCATCATAATAATATATCATAATATCTTTTCAAACTGACTGAAATCATTCCAATTAGAGAGTCCCTCTACTTAAATGGATGCTGATTCCATAAGGGCTGCATGTGCATGCTCAAACAGTTTAAACAGAACATAACGCTTTTTTTGTAATGTGTATGTGTAATGTGGTTCTGCCCACTGTGGAGCGATTAATCTCACAGAAATTTAACACATGCCAAAGTATTTTTCTCCTTTTTTTTTAGGTTAGGCTTCCTGTCTTTTTAAAAAAAAATTTTTTGATAAATTCCACCTTCTGCGTTTTGATTGGTCACAAGAATACAGTCAACTACTCAGTTTACTAAATATGAAATATGAGCAAATCAGTGTCCCTTGCTCAGGCAGAGACTTAGCTGATCAAAGTCAGGAATTTCCATCCTGGGAAACTCATCACATCACCTAATGTTGGGGCAAATATGCGCAGAAATAATACTGTATATTTATTCCAACAAGCGTTTACATGGGTTAATATTTACCTATAAAGGTTTACCTTTTCAACCCCTTACCTTATTACTGAGGTGGATACATTATGTAGTTTTATTTTGAACAGGCTATTATTTCTCTTATTAGTGGGATACTAGGGCCCACGTCAACGCATATACCTCAGGAAGCTCGCGTATAAATCCAGAGAACAGGATCTAGTCTTCACGCAATTCAATAAGCACTAGCTTTACTAGAAAGTGACAAAAATGACCACTTAACATTTGATTCCTAATAGCAGGATTTTCCATCGATTGAAATGTACACCACAGAGTGGCCGCATTAGCGGGAGCCTAATCATTAGCTAGCTTCACATTACACAATCGCATCTTGGTGTGTTTGGTTTGGTTCGATTAAAAGCGAACTCTAATACGGATGCGATCGCTGCCATCCGAATCTCGGTGTGCATCGAGCAAGAGAACCGGCGACCCCTTGAAAAGGTGAGTCTCGATCCGCTTCCAGCTGAACTCTGGTGTGGTTCGATTGAAATGTGAATGCACTACGGACCAAAGCGAGCGTCTGATTTGCTATCAAATTTCGAGTTTTGAAAGCTGCTCAGATTACAAAAAAGAAAGAAATGAAATATTGTCATTAACAAATTAAACACAGCCAAATTAAATGTTAAATTTAATGAGTATCCAATGACATTTAGAGCAGGACCGCGTTTTTTGTACTGTATGTATGACCACACACATTACAGGCAGGCAGATGTACAGTAGTAGCGGGGAGAGGCTGTGAAAGGACTAAAGATCGCTGCTCACTTTTTATTTCCATTCAATTTTATAAATTGTTTTTGTCTGAAGAGAAGTTAGTCACAACATAAAAACATCAGGCACATTGGTGACCATTTTATTCGCCGACGGTACCTGTGCTTGTGTTGTTTTCAGTGTATATAGATACCACTATATATAATCCTCATGCCATGTCAGCGTGAATGCTAAATGAACCAGGACTTTATGCTAGTGAACCGACACTAATGTTTCGATTTATTCTATGGTCTGAATCAAGAGAACCGAACTACATGTGTCCAACTCTTATGTTCTTAAACCCTGTTGATATTATGCTAGTTTATCATGGGGAGTTTGTGGATGCAAGAAATAATCCTCTAATATACAGCGTAAGTCTGGTCCCACAGGATTAATCTTGATATTGTTCTTTTTATTATAGATCCAAGTTGGCGTCGAAATTAACAATAGAAACCTAAACAGAACCAGAAATGAACTTTTTTTCTTTTGTGACATTTGAAGTATTTTTAAGATTATCAAAGTCAGCCAAGAACGATCATCACTGAGTTCTGATGCATTAAGAAATGTTTCGAAGGTCTTGTATTTACTGTATTGACAACTCTAAACTTGACCATTTGCTGTAATTTATACTTAATATAAATGCATTTGTATTAAGTAAGTATGGATCCAGACAGGCCACAGTGTACATCTCTTCCTAATTGACTTGACAGTAAATATTCTGTTCTAGCATTTATGGAGGGAATTTTCTTAAATATAAAGACACTCCCAGGAGCATCCTTTTGTTGTCCTCTGCTGAAACCAAACCGAAACCAGGTACTGGTTGACTTTTAAATGGCAATCCACAAAGCAGACTTGTTTCTGGAGGCTTTTATGGAACGTATTGTCGTCCGAGCATCCTAGCGAGATCAGTGTGGGCTGACGCTCTTTATAAGAAACAGTGAAAGAAATGATCGTGCAAAGGCTTAACCAGGTACTTTGCCACAAATAAAAGACAAGACATTGTATTATAACATTTACGTTATAATAGTAACCCTGGCTAGAGAATGGTGTTTAATGTTGCCTGCTTTTTGGTGTGTTAACAACGCATACCACTGAAGAAGTGAAGACACTTCTATCTAATTTATATGGAGATTGCTTATCCTGGGCAAATCAGACAAAATCATTACATACATTGTTTAGTGCGCTAACAGGTGCACTTCTGGAAATCTTATCCCACCCAAACAGTACTTAATCTAATCAATATTAAAATGTTGAGTATCAGATTTGCTGTTCACCAACACTATGATAAGTTACACAGCATTATTCGCACTCATACTCTGTGTTACAGGTTTCACTGCTTAATGCAGGTTTTCTAGTAGTTCACAAGTGGATAAAGACTTTCTTAGAGGCACAGAACAGATCTTCTTTATTCACATCAGATCCAGGACTCAGCATCTCACCAGCACAAACATCGTTTCAGCACAAGCCCAATATAAAACCATGACTTCTCATAGGTATCAATAATCAATAATCATAACCTGTCAGAAGCTATCAGAAACACATAGTGCGTAGATCGATTACGACTTGTGGATTTTCTGAGGCTCCTTCTTTCTGTCACGTTAATGGACCTATACTGGGAACAGCTCCTCTTTGTGTTTGTGTAAATGAGCTACTCATTGTGTAATGTGTGAGCTACCAGTTAATCAGTTATGCGTCTGTATCAACTCACGTCTGTCTCGCTCTGTCTCTGCTTCTTATATTTAACATTATTTTCTCTTTAGCATTCTGTTTGTCATGTTGCGTTTAAGTGATAAGATACGGCATTTATTATCATTTCAAACGTTAATGGATTGAAGACAAAAGTTTGTTTTAGTAGCACAACACCACTATCTGCATCTGTATTTGTTAAGCGCTTCAAATATTGATTTCTTTATTTGGATTTAGATTAAACACAAATTTGCCATGGTCTATTTTCAATATTGTAGATTCTGGCTCTAATGTGATCCGAATAATGAAGATAATCAGAGGTGAAAGTAAGTTTAAAATCTTGCAAATGCTATAGAATAGGTACCAGGGTTGAAACCCAAATAGTGTACAATGGAAAGGTGGTGTGCTAAGTACAGTGTAGAATCCCTTGTTCCCACCTAGTGGTGCCCTTGATCATTGGTTAGAAAGGGATTTGGGATTCAGCCTTGTGTAGATAGCTTTGTAGCTAGTGATGGGAAGTTTGAATCATTTTAGTGACTCGGTTCTTTGAATCTCGTTCACCAAAATGAATGAATCTTTTCGTTTGTTCATTTTGTTCTTTTGATCAGAAATCAAATAAAATGTAACATTTTCAATAAACAGACCCCCAACATGTCTACATACACAGATGTTGGCTATAGTGCCAGTAATGAAAATATTACAGTGCAGCTAAGGACGTAGCATGATAAACGGGGTCAGGGGTAGCTCACTGGTTAAGTCAATGGCCTATGATTCGGAAGGTCCAGGTTCAAATCTTGAGCAAGGCCCTTAACCCACAGCTGCTCAAATGTATAATGAGATAAAAAGTCACTTTGCATAAGAGCTGCCAAATGCCTAAATGAAAACAGAATGAGCAGCTCACCTATCATATCTTCTGGTCCGCATCATTTGTTCTTTTGTCACGTGACTCTTATAGACTAAGAGTGCAATAGATTCAAAAGAACAGATTTTTCTTTTTTCATGAAAAGAACCACTCAATTCTGTCTCCAGAATACAGCACTGCACAGCGTCTATAAGAATCACGTGACAAAAGAAGGAACGATTCGGACCAAAAGACTTGAGAGGTAAGTACTCATTGCAAAGCTTTGCGCATGCGCGTCCAGTAGAAAATGAACTTGTTCTTCTGAGTAACTTAAAGACTCGTTCAAAATGAACGAATGGTTCGTCACTATTTGTAGCTAGCATTAGCCCTGAACAAAACAACACAGGCGATTCAGAATGCCATAGAAGAAGTTGTTAAGGAGAAAAAGTGTTGTTTAAGATGGCATAACGTTATCAGATGTGTTTTCTTGCTCAAAGTGACTGGCCTTGACTGTGGGTTTTGGCAAGCAGCTGCTCTCCCCTCTTTCTAGCACTACATATCGCACTATATATAATTTTACTGATACAAAGTACCGGATCATAATGGCTTACCCTGACCCATGAAAATAACAACAAAATCTTTCCCAAATCAGAAGACTGTTATGTACAGTATGACAACAATAACCAGCTAATAATTTCTTATGATATTGATGATATTCCTTAGTTTTTAGGTTGGTTATAATTCCACAAAGATTATAGAAGTCAATATAACAGTTTATTATCAATCCATCACTGTAGCACCAGGGACAGCTGAAACACTTCCTTTAATTGCCACTTGATTATATAATTTTTTTATTATAAAAAATTATAATGCTATTAAAAATTATTAATTCTTTTAATAACAATTTAGAACAATCATTTAAGCATGGTGAGAAAACATACTGCTACAATGAGTGTACTAATATAATACTACAGTGATTACAGTTAATTAATAGTTATTATGTAAATTAAATCATTACACAACGCCTGGACAAAAACAAGTTGCTCTTTGAAAAGGGTCAAATTAGTGGCCTGATTCAAGCAAGGAAAACATTCAAAATATTGGAACTGGATTAAGAAATGATGGAACTTTACAGAAGAAAGGTGATCGTAAAACAATCATGAATGAAGGTTATTGAAGATCACATTAGAAACACATATGTTTAATAGTCAGAGCAAGATCATTTCCACACACACATTGTGATAAGAACTAGGACTAAACAGCTGTGTGGCCATAAGAATTCCACTCTCTTAATCAGAAAAAGGCTTCAATACGCTAGGCAGTAGAAAGATTGGACTTTGCAGCAAAGGTCATGTGATCTAATGAGTCCAGACTGGCCCTATACTAGAGTGTTGTGTGTGTCAGGATAAAAAGGGAAGCACGTGAAGTGATGCAGCCATCATGCATAGTGGCCACTGTACAAGCCTGTGGAGACAGTGTTCTGATCTGGGGTTGCTTCAGTTCACCAGGTCTAGACTCTGCATTGTTAGTGGCAATAAAATTACGTCAGCTGAAGACCTTAATGTCCAGGTTATTATTAATATTTTTTTCCTTCACTGATGGCACAGGCATATTCCAGAGCATACATGTATGAGACATTTAGACACATGGAGGACACCACCACCACATTGCACATCATAACCAAAACTCAAGGCAGTCAAACAAATGCCTTTCTTTCTTTTCTTTTTTTTGCTAGAAAATATGCACTTATACAGTACAGACCAAAAGTGTGGACACACCTTCTCATTCAAAGAGTTTTCTTTATTGTGTTCTTTATTGTGTTCTTTAGCCCAAACAAGTCTCTTCTGCTTGTTGCCTGTCCTTAGCAGTGGTTTCCTAGCAGATATTCTACCATGAAGGCCTGATTCACACAGTCTCCTCTTAACAGTTGTTCTAGAGATGTGTCTGCTGCTAGAACTCTGTGTGCCATTGACCTGCTCTCTGATCTGAGCTGCTGTTAACCTGCAATTTCTGAGGCTGGTGACTCGGATGAACTTATCCCCCGCAGCAGAGGTGACTCTTGGTCTTCCTTTCCTGGGGCGATCCGCATGTGAGCCAGTTTCTTTGTAGCACTTGATGGTTTTTGTGACTGCACTCGGGAACACTTTCAAAGTTTTCCCAATTTTTCGGACTGACTGACCTTCATTTCTTAAAGTAATGATGGCCACTCGTTTTTCTTTACTTAGCTGCTTTTTTCTTGCCATAATACAAATTCAAACTCTTTGAATGAGAAGGTGTGTCCAAACCTTTGGTCTGTACTGTAATTGTCTCTACAAGTACGTCAGAAATGCAGGCACACCACCACAGCATCTTCTCTGTGCAGTGGCTGAACTCACTAGGCTAGTTTAGAGCCTTTGGTGAAGTTTTGTTGAGATGAAATTGGGATGGGAATTTTGCTGAAATTTGGCAACCTGGTTAAACGTTCAAGTTTTTGCATACAAGTCAAAACCTAATGCTCGTGCGGTTTCACCCAGTAGGGCCCCATTCCTGACTCGCACACTAATTTTACCATGAAGTCATCTGCTAAGCTTATGAAAAACACATTCATTCTCCTATTCATATCTTTACTTGTATTTATTTAGAAAACATTATATGTCTAGTGAAGGTATCTGATTAGTTTGTGTCCACGAAAAACAAAATATTAAGGTGATTATGACAATCAGTTGCTGATATTTTTCTATATTAATAACCTGATCTTCATTAGCTCAGTCAAATGTGGTACATTCTCTGGTGTTTTCTTTTAGTAATAAAATATATACAGTATGGATTTTACTTTTCCCACTCAGACTAACTAGCTGTTGTTAGTGTTTATGTGTGATTTTCTAATAAAAGGAGAGGGCTTTTAAAGGTATTCATGTTTCCTCGGAGCGCTGACACACACATACACATGCACACGCTGGAATTTGCTGTGGTATGAAAGATGACACCGTGTCCCACTGGCTGCAGGAGAAGGAAATGCTTCAATCTCCCATGAGGGCGCTTCTTAAAACTCCGTTCCAGTACAGACGATCACCGCTAGAACCTTCTATATATGTGGAATGCGCACACACACACACACACACACACACACACACACACACACAAAACACTACACAGGCTTGTAGCTTAGTATTTCTAACGCATATCAACAAAAGGAATTTTCACCATGCTCTCGCTCTCCGTAACACAAACACACGGGTATAGGTGACCAAAAGTCTAGCACCTGCTATGCCCAGCTGATGAAAAACTCATCTCAAAAATCCACAAGCACACACATACACACACACAATATTGCATGACGCGCACAGTCAAACTAATACTGAGTCGGGTGGGGCAGCGATTAAGACCTTGTCAAAGAGAAAAACCCAACAACACGAAACCACAGATCTTTTGTTGAGCGTTCGTCATTCCTACTTGGCCTGATGACATCACGCAACCTGTAGAGCAGCATGAAAAACTCAAGAACCCCACCTGTTGAACCAGACTACGGTACATGGGCTATAAGTGTGAAGATTTGCATTGTCAAGCCCTAAAACTGACTCCCTTGTTAGTGCTTAGTTCTGAAGCTTAACATGTTTGTCTGTAGCATTCCTGAGTAATTACACTCACGCAAAGCCTTGAGTTTAGGTCGGAATGAGCCTGTACTCTACTGATATCCCTACACATAGCAGCTTGCACTTGCGTCTGGTGGAACCTTAGTTCTGTAACATCTTGTTTAATGGCTCTAAGCTTCAAAAAGATCATTAATAAATAATTACATGAATGAATGAATGAATGAATGAATGTGTTTTGCAGATTAGTGCTTTAAGCAATTATGTGAAGCCTGCGCTGAGCCCAGAAGTAAAACCTGGAGGATATGACCTTTCCCCTTTAACCCTTAACTGCATAACTTTGGTTGACCTCTGACCCTCCTCATGTACGTTGTTCAATAAGAGAGGCACCCAAGTCAAACTGGGACATTTGATCTTTATTTCTCTGCTACACTAAAACATAAGTCACTAGTGCTTGAATACCATCAAGGAAGAAAGTTTTCCCAGTAAAACAGAGCCATTCTCCTCAGGCTGCCTGCTTCCCGCCTGAAATGCTGGTCTTCCAGGAACTCCTGGCGGGACTATAAAGGAAATGTGGAAATAACTCCCAGCCAAGTTCCTGTAATGTGCATGTGGTGTTTGTGAATAATTGTGTGTATAGTTCCCACAGGACAGATGCGTCTCTTTCGCGAGTTGGTGAAAGTTATCCGTCGATTTTATGATAAGGATCGAGTGTTCAAATTGCCGAATGCTTACAAGGAACCACTGAAGTGGGCGCTGAGTCAGCTCGGCCGAGATCATCATTCACGGACGTATGGTCTTCTTTAAAAACGTTTGCACCATTGAGATGTTTTTACTACGGCTAAGAATCTAATCACTGTAATGTGCTCGAAGTCTTCAGTAAATGAAGATCCATCGGTTTTGTGCCTTTGCTCAAGAGAAAGTCTCGCTTTGACTTGAACACCCCTAGACAATGTTCACAAGGCAATTGATATATTGCTATTATTGTTTCTTAACTTCTTAGCCTAGTGAGGGATGATTGGATGAGCTCTCCCCAGGGGAGGAACGAGTGGCATTCCAGAACTCCAACACCAATCATGGACATGCTAACCGATAAATTAGGGCAGAAAAATCTTAAAAATAGGAAAGACATGATATAAAAAAAAAATAGGAGGCAGTGTCCTTCACCTACTACAGCTGTGTCCCAAATTATATATCTACACATAATTAGTAGTACATAGTTTTTAACTATTAATAATAACTTATTAACCTATCACTGTTGTGTTTGAATTGTACATGTAGCCTGAAGACTAAAGGTCGAAAAAGGGTCATTTTTGATCCTCTGACGTGTGTAAGTGAAGCATGCTGCCGTGTCCGTACACGCATGCGTAGTCAAGAGTCAAAAGTAAACCAGGAGCCAAACTGTTACTTGTGTGATAAACACAAACTCATGCATAACAGGGCCAGCTAACCTCCACACTCTCGTTGACTTCGATGCCGCCATCGTTGTCATCGTCCAGCTGCTTGTGGATGTGCCGCAGTGCCTCGAGGCTGAAGCGATCTGCCTCGTTCATGCAGGGTGGGATCACAGTCAGGCAAGGGTCTGCAAGACACAAAAAATAAAAAAGACAGGAAGCGTCACAACCTCAGAATACTATAGGTTTATTGCTAATTGTTTTACTGCCTTTTTTTAAACACATGTGATGACTTAGCATTAGAGCAATATCCATCCCAGGGCACGAGACAGGATGCGCACTGCGGTGCAACAATCACTTACACAATCACGGGTAATTTGGAAACACCAATTAGCATACTCTCGAACTGTACGAGGAACCCCCCAAGCCTGGAATGAGTTAAAGTAAGAATTTAAAGAATGTCCATAGCAGGTTAAAACAAAAAAGACTAAGGTTTTTTTTTTTATATATTTTATATTTTGTTCTTAACTATATTTTCTATAGCTAAAGTTTTACTGTATTTTATTTTTTAATTTTATTTATTATTGATAATCTTTTTTTTATCAATAATAGGTCACGGGTGGTCGTATAAGCATTTCACTGCATATCGTACTGTGTATGTGAAAAAAAATGTAATTTGAATTTAAATCCATATTTAAATAGTTCGATAAGTATTTATGAGTTTCAAATATGTTGAATCCCTTTAAGTTGTAGAATAAAATTTCAAGAACCCAATTCACACATTTGTTCAAGTTCAGATTAAAAACTCATTATTTATAATCTGTTTTTTTTTTTTTTCTTACTACCTGGCTTTACTCCTGACTGAAAGTTTCTCACTGAAAAAACACACAAGGTGCAAATTGACTTTTATATCCCTACTTGTTTCTTTCAATCTTAGTAACCAGTGAAACAGACTAATAACTTTAATCCAATGGAATAAAAAATAAAAAAAACTCAATATTAGTATGACATTTTTTAATAATTGTAGGTTTTCATTTTGACCACAGTAACAAAAACCATACAAAGCAAAAAAAAAAAAAAATCACATCCCACATGACTTTACTCTCACTAGGTGAGTTCTAAGTAATGTTTAGTGCCTGATTTCAAATCATGAAATGTAACAGTTATCGGAGCATGAATTTTTCAAAGCATGCCGCACGTACTGCATGCATGCACGAATGCAAGCTTGATGTTGGATCTCTTTACAGCAATGCTCTTACACAGGTCCTGACACACTTCTTGTGTTACATGCTCTTGTTCTTGCGAGTGCTGCTGTGATTTAAATGGATGAACCCCGGTCTTAACTAGATTACCAAACATAATAAGTGCTCATTAAAAAAAAAAAATTAAAAAGCAAATGCAACACCCATAAGCAAAAGAATATGTGGAAATAAAATCCTTTGTCAGTTGCCGTTAAAGACCCAATCACGCTTCAAGTCGTTACACGGGAGATGCCTGGTGAGGCCTGTGAAAAGAGCAGGTGAATTTCGTCTGCATAAACAACTCGTGTGTTTTGCATGTTGCCTTGCATGTGTTTCCCTCTGCTTACATAATAACACCATTTGCACAGCAGAAGTCCCACACCGAACGCATTTGCATAGGATATTATTTACATAACAATCACTCAGCTGGACTGAAGGATGTTCTAACACAATGTAACGTCGTGAAATTTAAAGTTATAGTATGTGTGTATACATAACTATTCATTCGATAACTGTTATGTCTCCCACACATGGAGTATATTTACAGTAGACGGGGCATCCAAGTACAGTGACGGCTGTCCGAGTATATTTTCCCACGCTTTTTAAATATCTGTCAGGGAGAGCGATCATTAACTAGTTGAGTAACTACTGTAGTTCCCTCTTGTACTACCGCGAGAGAAGTGTACTGAGAGGCAGTAAATGCAGCAAATGCCAGCTATGGTAAAAAAAATATATATTTTTATAGAGTGTACAGATAGTTGTACATGCTCTGCAGAGAAAGACGGTTTTGCACGGTGAATAGCTCTTCTTTAAACAACCCAGGAAGATTGACCGAGATCCGTGCTGGCGTTTTTGCCAATCCATGCTACCTATCATTTTTTCCTACTTAAGGGTACATGCAAAGGTCAAAGGCCAACAAGCCTAGGAACCATGTTGATTCATTCATGTTGTTGATTAGGTACTAGGATCATTATTGGATGAGGATATTTGTCCATCAGAACATGCTACCCCTAAATTTTCCAATAAATATATGATATAAGTACTAAAAGTATCAAAACATGCTCCACTTACTATGATAGTACATTTACCCGTTTAGCGAGACATGCGGTAGCGATTCATGTTATAGTAGCATTTCTTGACAAGGCAGCGTAATTTGGCAGAACACCGGCATCAAAACATTGGTCAATAACTCATTTAAAAAAATTATTAAAATGTTTAGGAGGTTCTGCTGGTGTGTGTCGAAAGGCGAGGCTTCCGACATTATATCATAAAATATAACATCATAAAAATCTCACAAAACTCACAAAATGTTCTTATTTTTTGGTCACAGAAATTACCAATCATATGAATCTGTGCTATTTATTTGCTTAGGTGGCCCATGTTTGTATAGTTGGTTAAAATAAAATAACTTTCATTTTATGGTATTGCCTAAGAAGGTTGTGCTGAAAAAATTACATGTCACTCTGTATGACACAATTCTGGCCCCTATTTATTTATTTATTTATTTATTTAAACATAGGAATGCTAAAAATGGCAAAAATGTTCAGTTTTTTAAGGGCTCTGTTCTATAACAAATAGTGACGTGTGAATACCAAAGAGTATTTAGTTCGTAATTCCTTATACTTGGTCTCACTCTTCACACATGGATAGATGGAGGGGAGGATTTGAAGATTGAGTTTCTGAAACGTGAAATTAATAGAAATATCAAATAAATCAAAATATTGTGTTGAATTCCATATGTATTTGTTGTGCATTTTGTGCTGGCAGGTGACGCCAACCTGTTCTGCTCTCTACCACTGCAAGTACAGTATATCTCAGACCTGTAGGAAACCCAGCGTGTCTGAACTGTATGCAGTCATTTGTAATTGTACATCATTAATCAGAAATGCACTTTGAGCAGACTAGTTTGAGCTAACAGGAAGGCTGCTGTACCGTAAATAATCACTCTTTGCAACACAGAAGATTCAACACAATGAGCATTGAAGCAACTGAGCTATAACAGCGGAAGGCTATACAGGGTTCTACTCGTGTCAGGCAAAACAGGATTCTAACAATGCCACAGGCCGAGAAGAGAACCTGGACAGCTGGCGAGTGCAGAAATGTTGTCTATGTTGGGTGAGACAACATTAATGTCTTGTGTCAAGAGTTCCGGGTGGTGGAGGTAGTGTAATGGCGTGGGGAATGGTTTCTTGGTGGACCCTCAATGCCAATCAAGGCATCATTGCTTGAAGGCCACAGCCTTGTCACATCTCAAACATGACAACAAGAATTGATTTCCATGAAGAGCTGAGGCAAAAAGAGGATGATACGCAGCCTGAAAAACAAATAAAGTGGCCAGTGAATCTACATCTACACAGTATCCGACCCAAGCTGGGTGGAAACCTGGCTATCACACTCATACGCAACCTTCTCCAAACCACTGCATTGCGTGTTATGGCCAGGTGTCCACAAACTTTTGACCATACGGTGTATATGAACACTTATGAATTAATTCAATTCAATTTTATTTATATAGTGCTTTAACAATGGTCATTGTCGCAGAATCAAAATCAAACGTATTGTTGTAGCGCTATTTAAACAAACACTTATTTAAAGTCTTCACTCTAGAACCGACGCCTTACATGTAAAGAAGAAACCACACCCTATTCATTATTACTTTTTTTAAATATATAAACCCAGTGCTTTAGGTCTGATCCTGAGTCTCTACAGCAGTGTGTGTGTGTGTGTGTGTGTGTGTGTGTGTGTGTGTGTGTGTGTGTGTGTGTGTGTGTGTGTTCGCATATATCTCGAACTGGCATTGTAACTTATAAACTGTTTACACACACCCATTAAGTGATTTATATACACAGTCTTAATGCGTATTAATCAGAAATTGTTATACAGTGTTTATACAGCCCATCAAAGGATTTACAAGCATGGTACTTAGTATTGCACAGTCTTAATGAACCGTCTTAACAGATCCGTTCACTGACAGATGCTTTCCATTAACCGAATACTGACAGTGAATCTATTTTCAGTCACGCAGACCGAAAGAGGTTTCTGCCTTGTCCATTGGGGTTCTATCTATATAAGAGACCCACGCAACAGGAAATGACACGCATGGGAAGACTTGTGAAGCAACACCATGTACCAAAACCAGAGAAGAGGAAAAAGAAGCGTGCTAAAAATAGAACGTAGTGTACTAAGAATAGAAATGGAAAAATATGACAATATCTGGCAGTCAGGATGCGGTTTGCATAAATGCTGAGCAAGCAGGCAAAACCAGTGCAGTAGTTCTCACAGCCAGGGGGGAAAAAAAACAAAGCATTTAACATAATCTAAAGAATAATGAATATATACAGAAGGTTAATAAAATGGTTTTATCCACATATTTATGAGAAATCTAATTTCTAACAATTGATTCGTATCCACAAATGAAAGTATTTTTTCGAGATTAAATGCTTTATGTTTATGATGGCAGATACGTTTAACCAAAGGCCATAACAAGTAAGGCAAACCTACAGGACACACCGGTCAAAGTCGAGTCACGTCTGCGCATTTGAATTGGCGGGAAAAAAGACGATAAAATCAGATCAAACTATAAAACGCATATAGAATGATGTAGAGATCAAGAAACGTTTTTTCTCAACATTCATTTTAGGTAGGAATTTTTTTAAATTCTTCCCAAATAGGCTGAACCCTTTTTGCTGCTGCTGTTAAATAAAATAAAAAAAATTCAGAAATCAATGCGCTTGCCTAATCCAACCAAATCTATCATGTCCGATCCAAACGTCTGACTGGCGGAGTAACCGTGCTGTTGAGGCTTCAGAGATTTGTTCAATGGCCAAAAATTCCTGATCTCATAATCATGTGTGTTTAACCACTGAGCCCCTACTACTCACCTCATCCTGAAATAACTCTAATCTTTTAAACATTCAATTACCTCCACTCCAAACATTCACCCCAGAATGACCAGAGAATGCCAGGAGTCACACTGAGAAGAAAGGAGTCATGTCGGCTTTATTAGTGGCTCAGACTGATACTCAGGATGATAATTACTGCCTAGGAACAGATATTTACCTTCTAATTACACTCCTTTTTTTTTTTACGGAAAACATGCTTTGTGCCAGAGAGGCATTGGTTTCAAATGATACCTTTTCCCACAAAGAGAGAGAGAGAGAGAGAGAGAGAGAGAGAACATGTATGTGATAAGCAGATAAAAATACACTGTCACTCTAATATAACTATTGTCCGCACAATGTGATGACGTGACAAGATCTCATAGGATTTGCACTAAACAGCTGTGTGGTCATAAAAAAAACAGTTGTTACTCAGACTAATCAGATTCGATTTGCTTGGCACAAAGATAAGGCACAAAGATAGGCACTTATCTTGGCACAAAGATAAGACAATGGCGCGATTAAAACAGGTCTGATGAGTCCAGATCAATGGGTGCATCAGGGTAAGAGGGGAGCACATGAAGCGATGCACCCATCATGTATAGAGGTCACTGTACAAGCCTCTGGAGAGTTATGATCGGGGGTTGCTTCAACTGGTCAGGTCTAGACTCAGGAACATTATGTGGCAATAATATGAAGTCAGCTGACAAGCTGAATGTACTGAATGACCGGGTTATCACATCAATAGAGTTTTCTTTCCTGACGTCATGACCGTATTCCTGGACTCAAACTATAACAGAGTGATTTTCTGTAATCAAAAGTAAAAGAGGTCGAACGAATATGTGACTTTTTTTGTTTGTTTTTTTGGTCCATGCAGTTTATGTATCTCTACTCAGATTTCCTAAAGGTAAGAGGCCAGATTATCTGTAATAAATTAGTTTAGGGTGACTGCACTAGCGACTGCAATCATTTCCCTCACTCTCATTCTGAGAATAAATAACTAAAAACAGGATAAACCTCTAAGGAGAAAGGTCTTTGCATATGACAGGCTGTCTCTTATGGAAACATACAATAAGAAATCATTCTGGTTATGCTAATCTTGAGGTTTTGTGGTGTCGATGTAAAACTACTTCTCCCATGTCCACTCTGATCCATGAGGATTATTATTATGATGATTAAACTATAATGTCTTGCTTGTGAAAAACGATGACTATTTCTAAAAAGACGACATAAAAAGCTTTATGCTTAAACACTTCATTTAAAGCTTAACTCCTTAAACCTTTTACAACTGTTTCTCAACATTCAGAGAACAAATAGAGAACCGTTCTCATACACCTGATATATATATATACATATATCATATTAGTCACAATTTACTCAACTTACTGAGAAACACAAGAGTTCAACTCAATTGAATTGTATCTATATAATACATTTACCAATGGAGTGTCACAAAGCAGAAATTAAAATTCCAGGTATAGATAATAAAAAAAAAAAGTACACATTTCGGGCACTCAGAGTTTTGGCTGCCGTGTAGAAAGCCTGTTTGATTCCCATCCAGTGGCACAACCCAGCCATCCTTAGCACTGATCCCAACCCAGGATAAAATGGAAGGTTGCATCAGGATGGGCATCCGTAGTAAAACCTGTTCCAAACTCAATGTGCAGACCTGGTCTGATGTGGTGACCTCTTAATGGGGACGACATGAAGAAACCAGAGAGTAACCAGACTCAAAAGGAAACCCATCCTCGTTTAGATGATACAGGATAGTGCAAACCATAAATAAATCCCTTTGGCACCTATGGAGCGCACGAAAACACGCAAACCTTGTAATCTAGGTCTAGTGTTTTATAATGGATTTTGTTTGGAACGCCATTCATTTTAACAAGAAGAATAAAGTAGATTAAGTTTCATGTGTAAAGCGATTGAGACAGGGCCAAAACTTATTCTTGCTTGCGCAGGCCCAGGTGAAAAGTGTCTTGGTACCACTGAACAGCAACTACTAATGCTAACGTACTAACATTCCTGACTTGCACTGCAAGGACAGCATCAGCATATATCAACTGAACTTCAATCCAGGGTCAAGCCTTTAAAAACGAGACACTGGACTCTCTTCACTCAGCATGTTATAAGGTCAGAGGGAGACTGTTATTTACAAAACGTTCACTGTAATGATTACTAATGGTTATTTGAGACAGTTTTCGCTTGTAAAAAAAAAAAAAAAGTTTCACGGCAGCACTCAAGGTGAGCAACAATTAATGCGAAACCCACATCAATTACACTCAGTGAGCGACTCACACTGTGACATGCATTGCGACATGTCCAAGAAGCACGGTGCACATGTAGAACGCCAACATTACAGTGCAAACGGAGCTCAGGTTTCATCATCTTCGCCCCCTCATCAAGTTCTGCCGCAGTTCTCCGGAGATGCTTCGCCATCAGCTTATTTCATCTAAATTAAGCGCGATGTACGGACTGCCCTGGCATTTACTTTTCAATTCAGTGTCTGGCAAAAAGCATGCTTGTAAGATGACACACTCAGATACACTGCGCTATTACATAAAGTGGATTTATCACGAAAATGTTGTAATAGACCGCTGATTCAGTGTAGGATTTCTGAATGCAAAACAATTACACATTGTGAATATGTTTCGTGCTTTCACAGGGCAGGTTTCATATTGCAAAGCTCAGAGCTAAGCAAAGAAAGTAAAAAAAAAATAAAAAAAAACAAGAAATACTCCTTACATAATAACTGTCCTGTTCACCTTTTTTCTTTCCACCTCCAAAAAAGGTGCACTGCTGGGCATCATCAGCAGAACGTCTCTAATCCTGTGCATGAGATACTGCGGAACCAAACGCAAGAAATGACCAAAAACTGACTTTAAACCCTGACAGCTTCCATGAGCCAGGAGCCCAGACTTCCAGAAAAGGAGATACAGCTAAACTTTGTGGAGCAGGAATGTGCAGATCAGAGATGAACATGAGCTGATCACCGCTGAATGCCAAAAAAAGCAAAAAACAGAGACGAAATAATGAAAGAAAGGAAAACAGAGGCTTAATTAGTGTTAATTGTGCCTCCATAGCGAAATGCGGTCTTGCTAAATATAGCCTACTACACAAGAAACCAGTGGATGTGGACACACACACACACACACACACACACACACACACACACACACACACGTACCTCGAATATTACCCAAAGGCCACACTTTCTACATTTAGCAATGCTTTAATTTAGACATGCTCTTTCACAGAATGAATTAGTGAGGGAAATCAGTGAATAAACTGAACCATGCAATGTTCAACACTGACTAGCGTTTCCCTCATGTTCCTCTTCCGTATGCACTGAAAGTGTTCTGCAGTACAGGAAAAACATGACTCAGACGATAGAGCAAAACGACAAGTATTATAATAATAATAATAATAATAATAATAATAATGATGATGATGACACTGATACTCTTGAATCATACATTGAATTGACTTCCGTCAAAAGTTTGGACTCGCCTTCCAACTCCGCGGTCGTTCCTCATTTTTATTTCTTTCTACATTGTAAAGCAATGCTGAAGCCGTCCAAAATATCCCTGGCATGTATGCAATGTAATGACGGTATTAAATATTAACAGCTATTAATACTTTATTAATACCTTGTTACAGCATGTTGGCACAGGTGTTAGCACTGTGGCCTCGCACCTCCAGGCTCGAGGGTTCGAGTCTCGCCTCAGGTCTGTATGAGTTTGCATGTTCTCCCTGTACTTGGGAGTTTCCTTCCACAGTCTAAAGACTTTTTAGGCACATTTGCCTTATTGGTGTCTCCAAATTCCCCATTGTGTATGAGTGACTGTCTGAGCGTGTGTGTGTGTGTGTGTGTGCACTTGCATGCCCTGCGATGGACTGGCACCCCATCCAGCGTGTAGCCCGCCTCGTGCTCTGGGATAGGCTCCAGGCCTTCCGTGACCCTGTACAGGATACGCAGTATTGAGAATAAATGAGTAATACTTTTCTTGTTTGACTTTCGATTAACGGCTTTAAGAGCAATAACTTGTCCAGCTTGTTCTGAAGAGATCTTCTATGAGCACAAACAGGTTGTGGGTGTTTTTCTGTTCAACAGTAGAAAGGGGGTATTTGAAAATTCCTACGTATTTGTCCCTGGAACAGTCCACACTAAAGTACAACAATCCAGTCTTATAAAATTATTACAATTCTTTGGAACTTCCTGGAGTGTTTATTCCAGTCTGATTATAGTAACAAATTATGGTGCATACATTTTACTATGCACTGTGGATGTGTGTGAAATACAGTATATACTGTACTTTTAACACTACATTGTAAATCAGAGTGTTTGATTCAGACAGAAATTTGGACATCGAATTCTGTATCCCTTTTTCCATTCGCACTATTCTGAGTAAAATCTAGAGACCATGTGAAAATCCTAGGAGATATACTCAAACTCAAACCGGCCCACCTGGCACAGTCACAGAGATCATGCGTCTTCTTGATTTGGATGTTTGATTTGAACATTAATTGAAGCTGGTGATCTGAGACCGCATGATTTTTTTCTGCACATAGTGCTTGTTCTTTTGTTTAGTAGTGTATATCTGTCAGTATTTCTAAATGAATAAGCCCTGCCATCGTGAGCTGTGGCTTGCGGCAAGAAGATAAGCGATTTGGGAGGTCCGTTTCATCTTCTCATAACACTAGTTGGTATAAACAGATAACGTTCCTTTAACAACATGCCCACTGAAATTACAGATCATGGCCTGTCATAATTAAGTCACTTGAATTATTATTGTTATTTTAACGAATAAGTAACTAATATTATATATATTATGAATATTAATAAGATCTATGGCTAATACATTGTAACTAAGACCACTTAACATTTAGCACAGAAAAATGCTTTTTTTATGATGTTATTGTCCAGGCCTCAAGTTTCCTCAAGTGGCTCCAGTATGACAGGAAATAGGATGTGTCTCCGCTTGGGCTAAGTAAACAAAGCCACTCTGGTTATGACACAAATCACTGTGGAAGGATGTCAAGCGAGCAAACAAAGCAACATCTCTGCGTTAGGAACATCATGTACGTTTTTTTTTTCACTTCTCAGACAGTTTCTGATGCTTCTGTAGGAAATCATCACAAGAATCATGATTCTTTGTGTTTAAGTTTATGCCATGACTCCATAGACACAGCGAATCCAAACGGACAAATTGCTTTATTATGTCGATTAATTGCGAAATTGTGATATGGATATGGGCGATTATTTAATTGCAGAACACTGAAATTTATTACAGGTAATATAGATAGATAATCAAGAAATTACATAGAGTTTGTCAATAATTTAAGCATTTGTTTTTTTTTTTTTTTTTTTTTAGAATTTTGAGGTTGGCAAACGTTCTTAATCAGATAAGTTTTCTAATTATTTGCTTTTAGTCTAGATTCATATGTTAGAATAGAAATATTAGTTATCACAATCACAATACCTGTCAAAATAATTGCAATGTGATTTTTTTATGCAACCCTAAAAAAGATAATGTCCATCCATAAAAATTTCAAACATGGTTCTGAGATATTTAGACAGGAAATAAGACTGTCTAAACAGTACCATATAGTTCAGTTCACACCACCATGGGGACTTGCTTAAATATCAGATGTTAGATATTGCAAATACAAATGTTTAAATTCTAGAAAAAATTTTCCCCGTTAAAAAAAAAAAAACCTTGATCCAAGAAAAAAAATCACCAAATGTAAATTCAAGCACCTATGCTGGGTTACAGAATGATGAAGGATGTTTGCTGCTCTGTTGTTGTGTTCTGGTGTTGAGGAAAAGGACGGTCTAAAAAAAACAAAAAACAAAAACCCGACAGACAGTGTAGAAGAGCTCCTGACAGCTGAAGCATTACACACATGCCTCACACCGGCAGGTCCCATGAAGCAGTCCTCATTAGCACACACACATTTAGAACCGTGAGAAAATGTGTCTACAGGACAAGCGCACTTTCAGACCACTGTTTCAGTGCTACATGGCATGTACTGTGATTTTGAAAACTGCTGAACGTTTAACCAGTGCCAGACGGGCTCTTAGAAATGTTCAAACAACATCTACTGCTGTGTCTTAAATAAGTGCCCCCACACCTCTGCCGGAACTGAACTTCCTGTGTACAAGCTCTCACTTCCTTGCAGTCAGGAAACACTTCCTGTGAGGTGTCACACACGGCCATCTATAATAAAATTTTTATTTCCAGATAAAAATTGGAAGACTTAAAAAAAAAAAAATCAAACAGGAAACAGATACACACAAGAGTACATCTTTGTATTAAGCACAGCTACTTTCTCTGAATCTTCACTGATTCAGACTCATTGCTCTTCCCCAATCTATAATATAATGAATTAGACAGTATGAGCTGAAGAGAACACAATGAGGTCATCTTTTCATACAGTACGTACTGTACACATACTGTAAGTGAAACTTGCACAAAGGCTTCTGTTACGTCCTTTCAGAACACACCCATCTCTCTGCAGTAACGTCAGCGGCGTAGCAGTGATTTATTGTGTAGAACTAGGACAAATGACGTTTGTGTGTCTCTGTCAGTGAAAGCAAAGGTATGTTCCCAAAGTTCATTTAATTCATTAAAGGTATGGATTTCTAGCCATTAACAAAAATTATGAAGGTCTATAAAACACTGGATTTTATTTAAGTATATTGGTATCGATTTTTTTATATGAAAAACTATAATTAATACTACTAAGCTTATGGTCTTATACTTCACAAAGCTCTCTGCTATTTAAAAACACATCGGTCACATAAACCACAGGTAAATATTTAGTTTAGACATACATCACGTTGTAATCACATTTTATAGGGTCACAAAGTTAGTTAATGAATATTATGATGATTATGATCATGAATAAATTAATATTTTATATGAGATATAGAAGATATTGGCCAATTTATTCAACCGGCAATATTGAATATTGAATTTTTTTCAGCTTTTTTTCAAACACTATATGAAAAAAAAAAAAAAAAAAAACGTGTTACTAATTGAATTCAGGTGTTTCAATCAGGCCCCTTATCCCCATTGAATGGCAAACTTAAGTCTTCAGCATACCAAGACATCTGGGACAATGTCATACGTCCAACTCTGTGGTAACAGTTTGGGGAAGGCCCTTTTCAATTCCAACATGACTGTGTCCCAGTGCACACAGCAACGACATGGTTTGGAGAAAGTATTTCTGTGTTGAAGAACTTGATTGGCCCTGAACTCAACCCCATCGAGCACCTTTGGAATGAACTGGAAAGGAGATTACTGTACATCATCAGTGCCTGAGCTCATAAATGCTCTACAGAATGAATGGACACGACTTCCCACAGTTACACTACAAAATCCTGTGGACAGCCTTCTGAGAAGAGTGGAAAGTGTTGTAGCTGCAAAACGGGGACCAACCCCGTATTGAAGTACATGTATTTGGGTACAATGTCACTGCAGGTGTGGACAAACACATTTGTCCATATAGTGTATCTTAGTACCTGATACAACCGAGAGCGATTACATCTCCTACTTTTACTCATTCTCTATACCGTTCATCCTGTACAGGGTCGCAAGAATCTTGACCATGGATTGGGGTGCCATTTGGAAATGCCAATTAGCCTACTTTGTCTTTGGACTGTGGGAGGAAACTGTGAGAACACGCAAACTCCGCACATTCGGTCCCCAGGACAGAACTCGAACCCACGGTTAGCACTGTGCAAGGCGACTACACTACCGTACAGACAGTATAATGTCACTGCTTTTCTACTGTTGTAGCTAATATCACCTAAACAGAAAAAAACATCTTTATCTCTAGCTAGCCTCTAGAGACATCTAGCTATCTATCTACATCTTTATCTCTAGCGCTGCTATTTGATATTTTCTGTCACTGTGGTAGCTTTAACAAGCTTTAACTACATGTTCAATTTAAACAGGATGAGTTGTGTAACTTCTCAGCTAAATACGCTGAGTCATAGAGTCTGCCTTTTAAAAAAAAGCACTCCAATTTGCTTATTTATTTTATTCCTTGTATTAGTATGTCTCAGATAGCAGTCTTAAACACTGACACACCCATGAGACATCTGTATCTGTCTACCTCACACACACACCTTCGTACCTTCCTGCCTGACAACAACCGAATCTCAGCCTGGTCATCTGGGTGAAGGAAAAATAACACTGATATTGCGCGGAACATACGGACAAAAATAAAATTACCGAACAGCACGTGCAAAATGTGCAATCACTTGACCTGCCTGTGAAACGAATCCCGTGTAAACAGGCCTACATTCTCCATGAACTGCGGTTTATGTAACTTCTGGGAACGAGTCCATGTTCAAGCTCTTTTCTTTCTAAAACAGGTTGGACGCTGGTACTGTACCTGCCCCAACCCTGAACGTGAGCTTGTTTATGCAAAAGTGCTGTACCCTCTGCATTTTGCATTCATTGCTGTGTGTGTGTATACTGCTTTCCCCAGCTGAAAGAGGCACTAGAGGAAAAGCGAAAAGGATGAGTCACACAGTTTCAGCAGGCATGTGCTGCAGAGGGAAATATACAGTGTGCTGTAAAAAAAAAAAAAAGCATTATCTCGGCATAACGCGCCTTATATTCCCCTCTGACGCAGTGATTATCCAGACTCGGTCTTTAGTTATGCGCGACCTCTGAGAGCACTGCGCAGTGCCTTGCAATGTGAGAAGCGCTGGGCAAGAAGGAGAAATCCAAACCGGTCAGCTCTCCCTTTCTCTCTCTCTCTCTCTCTCTCTCTCTCTGTCTGTCTGTCTGTCTGGGACTTTCCCCTCATTGAGAAATAAAAAAACGGTACAGCTATTCCTTACATCCAAACTAGTCGTCCGTCCGTCTCTCACGTGAGAAAGCCACTTCAGGGTTTATTTTAGCAGACACGGAGACAAGATCTCTCTCTCTCTCCCCAGACATAGTGTCCTCGCATTAACTGCTGTACTTACCTCATCTTACCTCGGTTTATAAGATTGGGTTTCATGACCTGCCTGAGAGCGTTACCCTCTTAAAAAACATTTGTTTCGAGTGTTCCTTGGATAGACGTTCTGTTCCGGCGGCCTAAACAGGGATGTTTAAGTGCTCCTTTTAAAATAACTCTCGAGGGTGCTAGATCAGACAAAGCAGAAGATGACTTTATCGCTGGATTTGAACGCGTCTCAGAAGAGCACCGGCTCAAATTAGTGCAGTTCCACTGACAAAAAAAGACTGTTCAGAATTCTGAGAAACACAGACGCAGAAGTAAACAGGAAGAGGCAACAAGTGAAACGTCTTTCTCATGCCTGAAGCATCAACTGTCCTCGCTTTCATAACCACGCACATATTAGACGCACTTCACAGCAGCTACTGAATAATATACAGTGCGCTGCCATGTGTTATCAGTGATTGACCTGGTAATTAAGATGATCCACCCTGTGTTGCACACCACGTGCAACAACCGCATAGATTTATCACAAATCCAGTGGTATACCGGTGTGTCCTATGTGCCCACTATGTGTGTGTCCCCTACCGAAGGGTATGAAAGCTGTGGTCCACAGCCGAGTATATACGCAGTGTGCTTTCCTCTTTAGTGGCTCTTAACACGTTACACGTCCTTCCGCTTTCAGCACTGTCCTAGCCGCCGCCGGAAGTCAACCACAGAAAGAAAAAAAAGAAAAGAAGAAAAAAAAATCACTCTACACTTCATCCAATCCTCAAACCACAGCATTAGGCAACAGATACAGTACGCAAGTGGACAATATAAGATCCACCTACAGTGCTGAGGCAATCTAGCACCAGCAGTTCCTTCTGTTTTCCTACAAACTGACTGACGCTTTAAAAAGCTTTACAAGATCAACACCTAATGTCTATCAAAACACAAACAAGCGTTTTCGTTCCATTAATAGGCGACACACACGACAGGAAGCCGGCCTGCATCATTAACACAGCGAGTGATTTCCACTGTGACTACAGTAACCATTCGGACGATGTGAGGTCATAGCCAGGACGCAGAGATTACACTCCAGTTCCCTTTTAATGGTGCCCTCATTAAAGAAATTAGAGAGAGTCAGAATCAAAATTCTGGTATTCATAATAGTGCATACCCATACAAGATGAAGCAAAAGTCTGGCTCCATAGGCAAACAATGAAAATGCAATGAACATGAAGCAGCAACTCAAGTTCTGAGTGAAGGATTCTGTTTTGCGCACATGAGATCGGCTTCTGTTAGATTCTTCTAATGTTTGATTCGAAGCCTTCTTGGACATTATCAAATTTCATGTAAGGAACAAATGCTGATGGAGCTGCTGTCACAGCTTGCTCCTGTAATTGGTGTGCGCCTAACCTTCTGTCACTCCCTGCTCCCTCGGTAGGCTCACTAAGTAGGTGGCCTCCCCTTCTGCAGTTGTGTGAAGTTAATTTGGCTGGTTAATTATCATCATTAATGGACCTCAGGGTTTCCCTGCACTATAAAGTTTAGCTCGAGGTCCGGAGGTAAAGAGCAGAGTCGTGGGGCGGACTTTACAAAAAATGCAAAGAGTGGCATGTGAGCGGTGTGATGTCATGCGCCCCAGGGACTTCAAAGGCTAGAACTGAATGCAGCCGTTTGATCTCTGCTTTAAGCCGCAAGAGGACTGCACGAGTGGCACTTTCTCTTTCGCCTTTATAAACCTGCCACCGAAGAGGAAAGAAAAGGCCGCTGTGTGCTTCACGTTAAGGCCGCCGTTCCCAGCCGGGAAAGCCGCCCAGCCGCCGGACTCCCGAGAACAGGGAGGGGCCAGCCAAGCCGGCAAGAGGAGCCGTTCTAGGGAGCATGCAGCAGCCGCTGCCCATGTTGGCCTATTGTGCCACTCTGCCCGCCGCAACCCATGCAAAAAATCTTACGTATCTAGATTTTTTGGCCAAGCTGTGTAATTGTTGGTGCATTTAGCAATAAGATTCAAATAGATAGCATTATACTATATCTGAAAAAGATACGCTGTGATCATTCTCACGCTCTCATTCTCGACAGCGCTTATCCTCTACACGATCACGCCTATCCCAGACGGGGTACACCCTGGACAGGGTGTCAATTCACACAAGCACGTACACACTCACTCACTCACTCCTGCACACTACGAGGGGAAAGCCAATTAGCCTCCTGTGTGTCAGTGCTATCCACTACACCACCTATACCGTGACAATTTTGACCTGAAAAATAGATTATCATCATCATCAACCGCTTATACTCCAAGTATGTTAAATTAAACATCAATATTAAACATCAATATGAAAGTGGGTAATACTGTATACAGAAAGTATCAGAACACACTGATTTCTACATTCTAGAAAAATATTAGAGAAACTATGACATACCACAGGTACACGCTAGATAATTAGAGTACAGCAACAACCACAAGGATCAGATGTTCTGGAATAGTTCTTGCTCAAGATTTTGCAAGAGACCACGGAATTCGAAGGTGCACCTAACACAACTGACTAGTGTGTGTGTATTTGTGTATGTATGATTTTTAAAAGTATTTCTGCACTACATGGTATGAACTGTATGACAATAGTGTCGCACTACAAAAAGTGGTGAATAATAAATGAATAATAAATGTTAATAAGAATGAATAATAAGTGTATTATGATTAAATTGATTATAACATTAATATTACATGTTTAAAGCATAAGCAAATGCGTTCAATTCGTAAAGCTCAAGGCAGCCTCGCTCATGAAAAAGCAACCCAAATAAATCTAATTATCAGATCAGAATGATATTACTGTCTCTTTTCAAACTGGCACTCCTCTTAAGATTCCATCCATAACTAGCCTGTCTGGCTCACTACAGCTCAAAGCGTGTGTATGTGTGTTTGTGTGTTTGTGTGTGTATGGCTGTTTTGGCTCTCCGGGGCGATCCTAACTGCCCCTAAGGCCAAGCTGCCGTCTAGACTGACAGAAGTGCTTAGCTATGAAGAACATTCAGGAGCCGGTCACCATGTCACCTCCGTCATCCGCTGTCCCTGGTCCTAATACGTGCGGCACACGCGCGTACACACACACACACACACACACACACACACACACACACACACACGCGCGCGCACGCACATACGCACATACGCACACACTGGTCTACCAGGTCACATCTTACTGGAAAACATGACTACGGTCTGTAAAAATACTCGCATGTTTAGATCCCACACTGCTTCCAAATGACCATAACTGCGGAGGGGAAAGTCATCACTTTACTGGCAATAAAGTCCGAATGAAATGAGGTGGTGATGTCATCCAGGGATGTGATAGAACGCTTTATACAATTATAAGATGAATCGCTTTTCAGTATTAGGGACTTACACAAAGGACCGAGCGGAAAATCTACAAGATAATCAAAGAATAAAGTGAATCAAATCAAATAAATGAGTGTTTCAAACTATGGTAAGATTTCCATATTTGGTTGGAAGAAAGAATGGACGATAAAACAATGCGCTCGCATCATTACAAGATATTTAAAACAAAAAATTTAAACAACTGGTGGGTGGGGTCGGGTAGTATGGTCATAACTATGTGTATTGATTCGTTTAAAAAAATAATAATAATCAAGCACTTGTAATAACATCCTAAACTAGGTGTAATCAGGTTACTTTTATGGCTTACTTGAGAACAGTGTGAGATCAATGATTAACAGTCTATTAATAGGTCATTTTCTGAATGTGCTTATAAGCTGCATAACAGCTGTCACTGTGCGTCAGCTGGGTGGAGTTTCCCGTAGGCCATCTAATCATCCCGACTAACTGTCAATAGCACAGGCTGATAGAACTGTTAACGACACAGGCACGCCGTAGATACATATACAATTACACACCGTTGCCTTGTCTCTATATGCAGCTAATCTTCCATCATGAAAAGAGACCACTGCTGACCAGATGTTGGACCATACTCTCAGCAGAGATCCAAAAGTATGTGGACACCTGATCATATGTGCACGAAGAAAATCCCATTCCAGATCCAGTTCTGTTTTTACTGTTATAATAAGGTTGACTTCCAAGACTTTGTGCTTTTTTTTTTCAGTTTCAGAGCATTATAAGGTCAGGACCTGATGTTTCGTGTGTAAGTAGACCTTGGGTGTAGTAGGCATTACGGTTCCTACTAAAGTTCTGTGCAGGACGCTCGAGTTCATGGCATGCGATCTGAGCTAAGTCTCCATAAAGCTCACGTTGTGCACATGGGCAATGAACAGAAAAATTGCAGTGCTACACACTACAGGATGTAAAAATGTTTGTGACCTTCAAACCTTGTGTCTGGGGAAAACCCAGTGTACAGGTGTGAAGCTCGGGAGGCACATCTTTTTAGCCATGTAGTGTACGCTCTGGTTATGCAGTGCTGCTTAGAATGTCTAATGATCACAGTTATCCAGCTAAGAGCGATCCTGTGATCAGAAACCGAGCTGAACCAAACAAGCTTAAAAAAAAAAAATAATAGACCAACAACTAAAATATGTAGAATAAAGTGCCCTGGATTTTGAGGATTTTTTTATTAAACACTTAATTAGAATTATAACAGCCAGGCCTTTGAATAAGACATTACCGTTAAGCTTGTGTGTCATTATGTAGCTAGACGTCCTTAAAGAAATCAAACATCATCACACACACACACACACACATACACACACACACACACACACAATAATCGTTGATAGACAATGTGTCTGCATTATCTGTAACAAGAAGCAGGTAGTTGTATTTGTAAAGATACAATTACAGATGAAAATCAGAAAAATAGGAAATGTGCAAAAAAAAACTGCACTTGTTAGTACATAATAATAATAATAATAATTGGAAAATTTGTGTTTACAGTATGTATTTGTAAAAACTAATTCAGATTTTAGAGATGGTGCTCTTAGGACACAACCTGAAGGTTTTGTACAGAATTCAAATGCCGTCTTTGCCTTGAAGCCTGTTTATGAATAGTACATTTTAGCCAGAAAATTAAAAATCTAGATTAAAATCTATCTTTTTCAAGATTGTCCTGACTACCATGAAAATTATAAATCAGATAAGATCATGAGACCACCCTTTTCATAAAAATGAACTAATCACTCGAACATTTTATTTAATATACATTCGCCTTAAGGTTGCCTTAGGACCTCACTCACTCGTCATCTACTGTATACCGCTTTATCCTGTATTCAGGGTCACAGGGCGCTGGAGCCTATCCCAAGAGACTTAGAACACAACGCAGGGTACACCCTGGACAGGGTGCCAATCCATCGCAGGGCAGACACACATACACACACTCATTCACACACTACGGGCAATTTGGGAATGCCAATTAACCTAATCTGCGTGTCTATTGACTGTTGGAGGAAACCGGTGTACCTGGAGGAAACCCACCAAGCACGAGGAGAACATGCAAACTCCATGCACATAGAAACCGGAATCGAACCCAGACCCTGGAGATGCAAGGCAAGATGCAAGGACCTTCCTACAGTCAATCTTCCAAAAAAAAAATTCTTAAGGTGTTCATATGGCACACAAATGTGCTACTTACAGCACTCTCAAGTAGTTGGTAGGAACATGTCCTCTCTGTCAGCACATGCGTATAGCTGATACACTGGTTTTCCTGAAATAACGCTTTGAAACAGAGGAACCAGTGACTGTAGTTCCAGCTCATTGTGCAGACAGTTCCATGTATCAGGAGCCACATACATCTAATCACTTATGAACCTTTTGTTTCTACATATTACAAACAAAAAGAGAATAAAAAAGAAGATCCTTTTGGGAATTTTATATGTCATTGTTGTACAACTAGATAAGCTATCTAAGTAAATATTTGTAAATAGTCTGTTCTGACTTTCAGTATCTCAGATATGGCTTGTACGTTTCTCAAAAAAGCAAAAGCTACCAAAAGCAAAGTGTACCGTTAAAGAAATGCTAAACAAGCTGAATTTAAGCGCACTGGGGTGTAACATATTGCCCGGTTTTATGAAACCGTTTCGTGTCATCGCGTTTGTTAAACACTACACCAGTGTCAAGCATATGATAGTGTCTCCAGGTCGAAGGGACACTCGCCGGTCCTCTCCTTGCACTTTAGAGAAGAGTCAACACACAATGTGCCTGCACCAAATGTTGACTTTCCTGGTCAAATAGCCTCGGTGCTTACTTTAAAGGCTCCTCTGACACGTAAACACACATCTTGTGTTTGCACGTCTCTAAATAATAAAGATCACATACTGCAAGAAGAGCGTTCAAGTCGAACCGGGACTTGTGATGAAATTTCTCGTGAATGAAAGTGTAAAACCGCTTGACGTTTACAGAAGACTTCGCAACTCGTTACAGTGAAGAGACTCTTGACTGCAGTTAATTATTTGAATGGCACGAATGTTTAAAGAAGGCCGTATGTCCGTGAATGAGCCGAGGTGGCTCGAAGCCCACTGCAGACTTTCTGTGAACGTGTAGTCTGAGCCTTGAAAACCGACGGATACCTTGTTGCCAACTTGCAAGGGAGAGACGAATTCTCGCGCAATCATTCGCAAACACCATTTCCACATGTTTGGGCCATCAAAGGAGTTCCTGGGAGGCTGGTGTTTCAGACATGAAGCAGGCATGAGAAAACTTTCTACTGTACCTTGATGGTGTCCAAGCGCTAGTGAAATGCCAGGATACGTGCACTAGTGTAGCAGGAGATTATATAGAGAAATGAAGGCTGTTTTTACTCTCATGCAAGTTCACATCACTGTGTTCTACTATTCTACACAATCAAAAGTCCTGGTTTGACTTGGAACTTATTTCACCATACAGCGTCCTGTGGCGTCTTTTATTCTTACGATTAAAGGAAGATCCTTAATAACAAAAAAAAAAAGGTACCTTGTAGTGCTAATCAGTATGTCTGTGTCTAATTATGCCTCAGTTCTGGATAAAAGAAATGATGTTCTACCTCCTGGCCTGTGAAGTAGGTGGTTACACTGCACGCTTCTAGCTCTACATTGCCTTAGGATCTATCTCCCTATCTCAGTAATGGAATGATTATTTTTTTAACTTAACACTGTAAAATGAATGTGAGATCATTTATGGAGGAACTCTGCCTGAACGTAGAGAGAAAAAAAATCCTTTATTAATGATGAACCTGTTCACCTAAAACGACTCGTTAATTATTAAACAATTGCACCATGAATCTGAAATGTGCATGGGCTCACATGAAGACCATTTCATTGGGAGAAAGAGAGGGGGGAAAAGGACATGTTATTTTAGTGATAGTTTGCTCAAACAAGCAAACAAGAGTATCAATGATGTGATGTCCAAACCAAAGTTAAAAATGGATGAAAAAAACAGACTCAACAGCGAATGCAGGAACTGATTTTTTTTTAGATTACAGGTCATGCACGTACTCTATTAAACACTGATTTAAAAAAGAAATGAATTCCTAATAGATGTCTATATTATTATTATTTTGTAGGACATCCTGTTTTAATAGTTGCATGACTATAGAATGACAAATTGCTTATAATAAACCTGATTCTGATAGTCATTCATTCATTCATTCATTATCTATCCCAGGGCAACACAAGGTAGGGTAAACCTTGGATGAGCTGTCACGGCACACACTACCTGCAGTTTTGAAATGCTGATCGACCTGTTCTGCATGCCTTTAGATCATAGGAGGAAACCCAAGGGAAACCAACCAAGCACCAAGGCACACAGGAGAGATTCAAACCCTCAACCCTGGCTGCCACAGTGTCACCTCTGATTTTCTCTCTCAACTAGGACAAATGAGCTTCAGACCTCGGACCAGTCAGACAAGCCAGTGAAACTTAAAAAATAGATCTTGAATGAGTCTGACATAACAATAAGACAATAATCTGGCTCTGACTGCACCTACACTCCAGCAAGAGAAAGTGGAGCGCCTCTAAAAGGGATGACGCTGCTCGAATGCCAGAAAGGTTAAATAGACTAAATAAGTAAAGCGGTCACAATGTGTGTAACAGGTTATGAGATAATATGGTGAGAATGAATGACACTGATGAGAAGGAAATCATGGAAGTTTAAATGTCAATGTCAACTCTCAATACACAATACAGCCAGCACCAGTTTAAACGCTTACCGATGGCATGTTTCAAAGACAAAATGAGAAAGTGTAAAAGACTAACAGCTAAACGTGATCAGGCCTGAGGCGACGCTTCGCTTTGATGCGCTACACTGATGCTGATGTCTCTCTGTCTGTGACGCGAACACGACAGGCTGGTTAATATTCTGAAGCTATGATGCAAAAAATCCCACCTGATTATAACGAAAAGGATACCTCAATGAGAAGTAGCTCATTCATCCGAACTCTATAGTAAATATGATATACAGTAACACTTGAGTATGGGTAGACTGCCAATTTGATTTGGGATTTTAATTCAATTTTAAGAAGTTTACTGATTGATTGTATCTCTTAAAGATATTGCAGTATAAAAATCTACCAAAAGAACTTTAGTTACTTAACTAGTTACTTCAGTTAAGGATTTAATTAGCACTGAAATTTTGTGTAACTTGAGTGTTTAATGTCATGTCTCAATGTGATAATCTTTTTTCCTGACAATCTTCTGCTCCACTCTGTCCAGCAGCTGACCGTATTGCACCAACCAAAAAGCCATACTCTGGCAAAATGCGAGTATTTGCAGAAGAAGATGTAAGCAATTCCCATTTCAAGATAAAGATTTTTTTTTTCAGCCAAGAAACAGCGCCGCTAGGGCCAATGCGGCTAGGGGCACAACTTGGTGGTGCTGGGCCTCGAAACCCCAACTAATCGTTTGAGCCGCTGCACTTTCTGTACCAAGTTGTGGTGTTTTTTTTTATTATTTCTTCGATTTTAAACCATTTAATGTTTGTAAGGTTACCTAAATTATTTTAAAAGTGTGAATCGATTCTGAACCGAAAAGAAGCGAAAAATGGATTAAATTGCAAAATCGTCTCAATCTCACAACTCTACATACTACTACTGAAAAGTCTGATAATTTTTTTTTTAGACCAAATCTTAAACATTCTTATATTTTACTTATAAGCCTATGAATGTTTTATCTCTAGACTTATATAGAGATATATAGAGATGCACTGATTTTTCGGCCGATACCTACTTCTTAGTCTAACATCCTGATTCCAACTATAATTAACTATAATTTACAGAGTAGAAACATTTTTTCGTAACTTCAATGAAAAATATAACTTTAATATATATATATTAAAACATTAATTAGTGAATAATACTCCAATATATAGCTATATATATATATATATATAAAATCCAACTGAAAATGAGAGGGTGAAAGCTACTGTAGATCACTTGCTTCATCCAAAACATGTACTCTTTGAACTGCTGCACACGTAACATTAGGGGGCGGAAATAAAGCAGAGATATAATATAATATATAATATAAGCACTGGTTATATTCGAAGCCGAGTCCAGCCATGGGACAGTCCGTGTGTGCTCTCATTCTCTAGATTTTACCCTCCATGTGCATCTGCTCTATATAACACTGAGAAGTGAAGAGTTAATAAATTAATAATAGAATTAATATTCTGAATCCATTGTGGAGTTTTTTGTACGAGGCAAAAACTGGCAGTGTATAGAATAGTCTTTGATCCAGAATCCTTTTTCCTGTTCGTCACATCTTTAGAAGACAAATACAGAATCTCATCTGTATTCCAATATAAAGGCCACACACACACACACACACACACACTTCACTCAAAGCATTCACGATGATGGCTATTGAGAGCAGCACAGGAAATTCCATTAGACATCAGTTTGCAACCAGGAGCCCTTTACTGACTAAGGTCCCTTATTTACATATATACAAACAGTCACTCTCACTCTCATATTCTCTCTGTCAGCACACACACTCACCCACACACACATTCTTTTGCTTTGTCCAGTCCTCATACACTGTAAACATTTATTTATTTATTTTATGTAACCATTAGCGAGCACTGTCATTTGTTTGCATAATTGTTTTTCTCTCAAACTGCAATTCCCATGCAGGGAAACACACACACACACACACACACACACACACACACACACACACACACACGCACACGCACACGCACACACACGCACACACACACACACACACCATAGCTCTCTGCATATGGGCAGATGACCCTTGCAAAGTGCCGGATGGGAAATGGGTCATTTGGTGAGTCCCAGTAGGCCTGGGAAAAAATAGGATGGACACACACACACACACGCACACACGCACACACACATGCCCACAGGGAACTGTGAGTCTCTGACACAAACAAAACACACACATTGCTCTGCATTAGTGCTAAATTTGACCTAAAATACCCTGGCTGATGCACTGAGCTCATGAGGGAGCTGTAAACACACACCGAGTATAAAATGACTGAGTAAATACATCAAGTAATGAAGCCTGATAAAAGTGTGGGAATAGAACCACAGGATTATGCAACACGACTCCCCGTCATTTACATTCTGACATAAACATCACAGGCAGCTTTGCTCGCAAACATAATGCTGTGTGCGGCCTCTGGGATTCCCTCTGATCTTTCAAAGGAGATGCTAATCTTTTCTTTTGACAAAATGTGGCTTAAGGTTACCTCAGGCGTAACAATGAGGCCGGTCTGAAATGCCTCCGACCAGGCACCGTGTCGTCTTCCTGCATGCGTGAGCAGAACTTCAACACACCTTTTTCCATGCCAACACGGCAGAAAATACAATGTGAAAACCATCATGGACTAGCACATATAGGGTCGTGTGTGAGCAGCCAGAGCAAATATTAAACTAGCAGATAAAAGATAAAAGAAGCCAACTTGTTTACTTAAAGTTTCCACATGGTACTTTCTCTTTAACAACTTAGTATAGGTCTCAAATCCACCCCCACAAAGTGTTTAGGTTAATGCTCCAGCTTAAATACCCCTCAGATGAATGCATTCGTATGCCTGAAACTTCCTGTATTTAACTCCTCTTTCAAACATGCAGTTTCAGTGTTTATGTAAATGAGCTACAGCTGAGCCACAACCTCCAGGGAACATCAGAGCTGAGAACAAGCTGGGGAGGGGGATGTTCTCACATGAGGTCATGATACGGGAAAGTGAGATGGCACATGCAAGACAAATACAGAAAAATAATGTTTTTTGTTTGTATACACACTGGAGACCCATCTGAAGGTCTGAAAATAAGTAACAACTTAACTTTGCATGATTTGCTTTGATTACAGCATGTATTCACTGGTCACAGAGTTTCATTAAGCTTATGCAACGTCGTGACATTTATTTCCATGCATGAATTTCTCTCGAAGATCTTGTACTGATGATGAGGAGTCGAAATGCTGTTAAGGGTTGAAGTCTGGACTCTGTGGTGGCCAATCCATGTGTGAAAATGATGACGCATGCTCTCTGAACCACTCTTTCAAATTTGAACCCGATGGATCCTGGCAAGGTGACCTTGAAGTATACCCGTGCCATCACGGAAAAACTAAATCCACTGATGGGAAAAAGCTGGTCATTCAGTATATTCAACACATTACGTCACAACAGGCATGGGGACACTGCGCTACAGGCTTGTACGGTAGACACTAAGCATGAAGGGTGCATCCCTTCACATCAGCTCTGTTGTTTTTCTCTGTTGCGCCCGTGACTCTGGAACTGGGACAGGTTAAATCTGCACTCATCAGACAACATGACCTTTTTCCAATTCAGATTCTTCATGCTCCAAAGCAAATTGAAACCTTTTCTCAGATTAGTCTCACGGATAAGTGGTTTCCCTATGGCCACACAGCTATTTAGTCTCAATCCCTTGAGTTCTCTTGCTCTTACTTTCAGTATTAAACATAGCCATGAGATATACTATTGGGTTTTACGATTTGATTTCACTAAGCATTTAAATAATCTCCCATCATGCTCATTCAGGATGTTCCCCCAAACACATTTCTTCCTCGAAGATGATTGTTTCAATAATGTGTAGTAGTTTGAGCGATCTCCTTAGTTGTTTTCTTTGCTTGAGGCAGGACAATCATTTGACCCTTCTGAAAAAAATATATAAGTGTAAACATATATATATATATGTTTAAACCAAATGATGTGAATATTCCTTATACTCACTTTAAGATTAAAAGTGGCAGAGTGTTGTTCCGGTGCATTTGGTAGCACTACATAAATACTTAATAATCGTAATAGCTCGAGTGAAAACCTTAACTGAAGAAGACAAATAGAACGATGTAAACGTACTTAATGGAGTGTGGCATCTTTAAAAAGGTAAAAGAAGGTTGACCAGAAAGTACAAACAATACACTTGCTTCTTCATTGGCACTAAACATTTACAACACAACACATGGATCGTGGTTAGTCACACAACTGCTAAGCTAAAACTAAAGAGGAACCAGCAGTCCAACGTCTAAAGCACGGTAGGTATAATCAAACAATAAAACACACACTAAGGTTAAACTGTAAACAACAAAAGAATGAACTTTTACATTATGGGTAGCCATGGGGCTCAGGGGAACTCAAAGACGCTCCTGCTTTGCGAAAGTTCAGCAGCGATACAATGTCAAAGTAAAAGTCTGAGTCAGCCACAAATCACACAATGACCGAGGGTAATTTAGTGTCTTTTTTTTTTTTTTTTTACCAGGAACCAATAAATGTGGAAACATTTTAGTGAGCACACACATTACTAATCTCTTAAAGCAAAGTAACATCTACATGAACGTCAGAACTCGATGTTGAGATTTCTCAGCTCAACATCGCCCAGAGCATAGCGCTGCCTCCATTGTTTTGCCTTTTTCGTCATAGTTCGTGATTTTTCAGAGCAGGTCACTTTCTTCCATTACTCCATGGTACAGTTTGGTGGTGGACGTAGGTCGGCATTGGGCGCCCCGACTGGTCTACGGCTACGCAGCCCCATACGCAGTTACAGTGCACTACAGTAGCTCTTCTGTCCAATCAGACCAGATGCATATCAACAACCCTTGATGAATGAATGACTGGTTTTTGCTCTTTGGACCACTTTTGGTAGGTAATACCAGGTACACAGCATACCAGGAACACCTCACAAGACCTGCAGCTATGGAGATGCTCTGAGCCGGTGATTTAGCTATTGCAATTTGTTAAAGTCACTCAGATTCTAACACTTGCCCATTTTTCCTGCATTCACTTAGTGAATTATATGACTCACCCCTTTAACACATGCCAATGTTACAAGATAATCAATAACAGGTGTGTGGATATATACATATGCAGATAATTTTGGCATGAACTAAAAGTTGAAAATAGTATACGAACGAAAATGCAACTGAAGTACGGATAGATACTAAAAAAACAGACTTAAAATAATTAGCAATAAGACTTAGCATTCCGTTATTTATCTGAAAAGTGAAAACGTCTTAGTAACTACAGTGACACTAACAGGAAAGGTATGCTGTTTATACATCGTTATCATGGTGGCTTAGGAAAACTGGACATTTTCTACACATTTGAAGACAACAGCTTTTTCTACAGTTGTTTGCAATATAAAGTCTCATTACTCCCAAAAGTGAGAACTGAGAGAATTACCAGTAGCACAAATATTAGCACAGACGTTATACAATAGATTTCAGACACAGCAACATCCAACTGGTGTAACCAAACCACCTCAACTATACCAGAACTAGATTTATGACATCATGACAGCTGTAGAACGACTTGTTCAAACGTTTCTTGCCCAACCCATGTATGCCATGTGATTTCAGTTTTTTTTTTTTCGATTTGTTTAAGTTTCTGTTGAATTTGGGTATCCTTAATTTAAAAGGAGAAACTAGACAACGCACAAGCCAGGTGCCTTAACCTGACTTAGGTTCTGACTTGTTCACAATAATAACACTACATCCGGCATACTAAATCCTTTAATCATAGGCACAAGACCTTAAACAGGGATCACACGAACATTCATTTTGTCCTGTATAAAAAGTACACAAGCCACTATTCCTCATTTTAGTGTTTTCAGAGCAGTCTGGGTTATAGGGACAGACTGTGCTAGTCATATAGACAATGTGCCCAGAGATCCATTACCATGCAAATCTAACAGTTTTGATAGTCAGGATTTAGATATAACCACCTATCTAAAGTGTGCACTTGGCAGGCTGGAGGGGGTTCCAGCTGGAGAGACAGCAATCTGTCAGGTCAGCCTGATCCGGGCCAGACGGCTGAAACGATACACTGTCATTAAACCCTGGCCCGGGATTGAGAAAACAGCTGTGAGTGACAGATCTAGCCAAGACTGCCCAGCTGAACCTGTGCCACATATGTTCAGCCATGTTAGCCATGAACCTCACTATCCTATGGCCCATTCACTCACTTCCAGCATGGCAAACCCTCAACACACAGAGAGTTTCGAACGAAAAATATCATTTTGTAGTTGCCGTCCCTATGTAATGCCGTCCCTAATGTAAAAAGCAGTGAAGGTCGTATCATTTCTGCAATTAAAATGATCTGGCTTCATCTGATTTCTTTTCGTTTTTATTTCGGGAATGTGTACCGAGTTCCTATTCTCACTTACAAGCTCCTGGAACTCAGTGACAGCAGTGTCATGTTGCAGCACCTCAAGACAGACTTGGGCTTAAGTGTGTAGGTGCTGTATGTTATAGCGGAGATTGGGGCAGGAACATCAGGCATTTTACGCCAAGATCTACATCACTGACCTTAACAAGTTTCAAACCTGGAACCCTCTCTAACCCTTGTTTCATCTGATCCGGTTCCACAAGCGCACAGTCATTTTGCACCATATTTTAAGAACCACATCGAGAAAATTAAACCCTCAGCGATGTGTCCAAAGCTGCATGTTGAAGTGAATTTACTGAATGTTATGAGATCAGTCTGTTTGACCTGGGGGTTTTCTGGATTTCCTGCTATTACTGTATAACTCTTGAAGTCTTGTGAAGCCCACAGTGATAGACACCACTGGTATGTTTGCATGAGCACAATTATTCCAGCTTTGATGACGTGTTTAATTAATATGATAACATTCGAGACTTAATAAACTTTACTTAATAAAATGTGATGTGATGTGTCAGTTGTTTACTGAATTACTTAGTGGTTTGTTTGTTTTTTTAATGGAGTACCTTTACCGCTTTGAATGAATATGTATACGAGACTGCTATGAGATCAAATTCAGGCCTGATTAATCTAATATGTGACACTACAGTTTCAAATTCAGATAACGGTATTATTATTATGATCTTTATCATCATCTATACCGCTTATCCCGTAAGCAGGGTTGCAAGGGCCTGAAGCGAGGTACACCGTGGACAGGGTGCCGAGTACTTTTATTATTATTATTATATTTTTACTATTATTATTAATGATAATTACTAGTGTAGATGTAAACACAGACAACATAATATGTCACAGGGCTAACCTCCAACATGATGTCCTCTACTACAGTATTTAACACATTTGCATCACACCCCTAAGGTTGAAGGTTCGAATCTTGCCTCTGGTCTCTGTCCGTGGAGTTTGAATGTTCTCCTTCGACTGTCCATAGACATGCTGTGAGCTGCCCAACCTCCAAATTGCCCCTAGTGTATAACTAGGTATGTGGATGTTTATGTGTTTGTGCACCTTTTGCCCTATGATGCACTGGTACCCCATTCAGGATGTTCTCTGCTTTGTCCTCCCCCTGACTCTACCCACGATATGGAAAATAAACGTATGTATATGAACCACAGGTTTCGAGCCTGTCCGATCTCAATAGTACGACCCCTGGGTCTGAAAGAGTATGTAAATATCATGTGAACGATGCATCCAGAATGCGTTGCCAGATCGTTCCTAAGAAAGAATCCGGATCCACCAGGACTGAGTGAGGATGGCAGAACGGCTCAGGATCAGATGTTGGAAGAATGGAGGGATGGTTTGCAGCATAACAATATATCAGGCAGAGAGCAGGCTGTGTGTGTGTGTGTGTGTGTGTGTGTGTGTGTGTGTGTGTGTGTGTGATGAACAGAGAGAGAGAGAGAGAAAGGAATCCCCTGCACTGTGATGGGAGTCCTGAGGGAAGGCTGGGGTTTACCTTCTCCCTCTGCCTGAAAGTGTTAGCCCCCTTCGCACAGCAATGAATCAGTGATTAAACACTGCACTGAAATGATGGAGTACTGCAAAGGGTGACAGAAAGGGGATCTCCTTTTCTCATTTGCTGCACCGTGTCTGGCATTATGATTAGCAAGGATGTGTCTAAAAATAATAAATAAATAAATAATAATAATAAAATAGAGCATGTTCGTGGTTTATAACTTACCTGGAGTTGGTACAATGGTGGTGTCTGGAGTAGCCAGGGCTCCTGAGGAGCTCAGCTCTAATCCCACAAGCGCACAGATGAAGAGTCCACGTAGCAAAGCGAGCGCTAAGCCAGACAACTGAGACATGATGGACGAAAAGATTTCAGTTCCTCCCACGGAAGGAAAGGACACACATATATCTTTATATATACACACACGAGGCTTAGTGAATATTTAAGTGTCTGGTTTAAAAAAAAAAAAAAAAAGTCTAGCCTTAAATCACATGAAAGCAAGGCCAGACACAGGAGTGATCAGAATCCCATCGCATAGAGACAGAGAGAGGCTACGGCGCAGTGTACGAGCTGGAAAAACAGCTAAACCGCTTGTCATGTCGTATCTGTGTTTCTTACAAGTCTGGATCTAACGTCGAAAAAACCAAACTCAGTCCAAAATGACTCATACTGCGCCAGGCTGACTCTTCATCACATTAACACGACTAGCCTGTTGAGAGGAAGAGAGCGCGAGAGAGGGGTCTATCTGGTAGTGTGTGTGTGTGTGTGTGTGTGTGTACGTGTGTGTATGTGTGTATGTGTGAAGAGCCGGCTCTCTTCTCCAACACCTCGGTTACTTCCTAAGTCCCAAAGACAAAATAAAGGTGTATACACAGATGAGGAAGAATTTCCAGTTTGGGAACAATCAGGTGCACTGGCTTACAATCCGTGATCAAAAGAGAAAAAAAAAAAGAACAGGCAGGTTACAATGTATCCAGGCGACTGGGATCAAAGCGAATAATAATCTTTATAGTTCCACAGAGAGGAGGCGATCATCATCATCATCATGTGTAGTCCCTTCAGCATACACACACACACACATACAAACACACCGCGCGCGGTGTCAATAAGATCCGCCTCCACCAGTTGTTCCAGAAATTTAAGTTATCCAAATAATCGGCGACATCCTGCGCGCGGATCAGGAAAGCTTTATGTGCCGGGATGTGTGGTGTCAGCGTGTGGCATCGTTTCAGCAGCCTCGCAGTCGATGCAGAAGTACAAGGCAGGGGCGGAAGTCCTTATGCAAATCGCTTCACAACACGAGCAGCTGTGACGCCGCGATCAGGAGGGGGATCGACTTTAGTACCTCAGCTCGTATTCACGGCTGCCTAATGATTCCCCCTCAACAACACCCTCCTTCTCCTCCTCCCCCCCCGCCGCTCTACATACTAGCGCATATGCAATAGAATGGGGAGAAGCATGACAGTGTGGGAATGTGAAAGAGAGGACGCGCCAGAACAGAAGTTGTGCTTGTGTGGGGAAACCTGCTCCTCCTCCTTCTCTCCTCCTCCTCCTCCCCCTGCACACTGACTGACGCGGAAACGCGCCTCGCTGCTCTATTGTCCCACACTTCCTGCTTTTCACTGCTCTCGCCGGCAAAACATGCCGCGTGTTACATGCTCGCTATATTCACGTTTGAGTTGAAGTTCGGCGTCTGGTTGCGAAAAAAAGAACGCCAACTTCGCCCCCGCATCAACACAATGCCGCGCCGCCTGGCAAACCAGACAAGTTTTTGCCTCCGTTAGGCGAGATATGATTGGGCGGACTGTCCCAACATGGCAAGATCTGATTGGCTGCTGCTGCGAGACTCGCGAGCCGCGTTCGAAATGCAGAAACCCGCCAATATTGCCGTGCTATCCGTGTTAGCACGTATATTTATTTCCTTGCTTTATTTAATGTCGACGTATATAATTTATCTTATCTCCTGGACAGCTGTTTTAAATTAAATTATGCTTCATTATATTCAGGGGGGACGTCGAGACAGGGACGTGGTCTGAACTCTTTAGGGGAACTGTACCAGGCTCTAGAAGTTACCATACTGTGTGACGTCATACAGTGATTGTTTATTCATTAGATGATCAATATATCCATACGTATTGGAAAGTCGTACAAGATGAGAGAAAAAATATATAGATTTATGGAAAAATAGAATTGAATAACATGGAGCTATTTCAGAATAGTTGTTGTTAATCTTTTGGCTGCTCTCACTGAGGTGAGTGGGTCGCCACAGCAGACCATCTGACCCGCTTGTCACAGGGTTTTATGTCGAATACCTTTCCTGACGCAACCCTCCCATTTTATCAATGTTTGGGACCTGTACTGTACCTGGCGGCTAGGGTGTGGGCATGGAGTGGGAAACAAACCCAATCCACTGCAGGGTACACACATATACACACTCACATGCTCATTTGCACACTGCTGGCAATTTGGGAACACCAATTAGCCTAATCTGCATGTCTTTGGAATCATAGTACCCTGGGGAAACCCACCAAGCACATGCAGCCTCGTTGCACACAGACCCGTGGTGGGAATCAAACTAACAGTGCTAACCACTAAGCCACCATATTATTATTATCAGAATAGTAATAAATTAATAATAACTTAGTAACATTCTTAGTTAGAAGTCTTCATAGCAACACAAGCTAACTGTTGGTATATTTACAAAATTGAGTCAAACAAACTGTTTACTTATTTATTTATTCTCAATCTCTCTCTCTCTCTCTCTCTCTCTCAAGCTACACATGGCACTCTTGTGCCTCTGGTGATCCAGACCCTCTGTACCTTCCGGACCTGTCTGATTGCGCCGCTTCTGGTTGAAGATCTTGTTGTACAGAGGCTCAGTGTTTTTGCCTCCGTTAGGCGAGATATGATTGAGCATGTGAGTGTGCGCCGCTTCTGGTTGAAGATCTTGTTGTACAGAGGCTCAGCGTGGTCTGGTTGGGATGCGTGTTGTGACTGGGGACAGTTCCACTTGACCATGAAGATGGTCTGATGCATACTGCTGCTCTCTGATGACTTGTAACTGCAGTCGCTTAATAGCTCAGGACGAGAATTACAACAAACAGTTCAACCCGAGCCTTAAAAAATGAAAGTGGACTTCATATTTACTTAACACCTCTCCTGTTATACTGAACGGCCAGCCTCCTAACACACAGCATTGTATGAGTGCAGATCAGGTAGTTTTTTTTTTCACCATTAAAAGCATCTACAATGGGCACCTGAACACTAGAATTCGATCATGCAGCAATACAAGAAGGTGGCTGGTCATGTGAATGGCAAAGTGCATGTGTAACACTTACCTGGAGTAAGATGAGATGACTCCAGGATGTACTATGGGAAGAAAGTAACACAGCAGTGTGATGTTTTGGACATCCTTGAGTCCTGACATTTATGTGAATGTTACTTTGTTCTCTTTCAGCAGGAAAATCCACCCTGCCACGCTGTTCAGGAATGGTATGAGGAACATGATAAAGAGAATAAGGTGTTGACTTGGCCTTCAAATTCCCCAGATCTCAATATGATCAGTCATCTGTGGGATGTGCTGGACTAACAAGTGTGATCCATGGATGCCACACCTCACAACTTACAGAACTTGAAGGATCTGTTGGTAAGAGCATGGTGCCAGATACTATAGCACACCTTCTGAGGGCTTGTGAGGTCAGAGCTGTTTTGGTTACGCAATCAGGAACTACACAATATTCCCCAGGTGGTTTTGATGTTATGGCTGATTTTGTGCATGCTAATTTATGTCTGAAGTGCATGTTACGTGTAAGTAAAAGGTAAAAGTACCATAAGGCGAAGCAAGTAAATATGATAGTGGCAGCTGTACAAGATCCTTCACCTACAAATCCAAGTGACTGATGGCACAACATCTTGCTACACAGCACTGTTCTCACCACTAGAGGCATTCTGGTTTACTGAGTGAATCATGTTGCTTGGCTGTTTTCCTAATTTTTTCTCTACTCAATTGGTGCTAGAAAATAAGGTATGAACTCGGTATATAAGGCTGGACATTATAAACAGGTGTTACAAATTAGGGCACAATGTCTCTTAGGCACTGTTTTAACTTTCTTCCCCACCCATTCCTATGTCAGAGAAAAAAGAAAAGCATAACTTTTGGAAAAGTTGTGTTAAGTTTTTAACTGAAATACAAATCAAATAATCTATTCTGGGGGAAATATGTGTTGGTTAATGATGACATCCACAGTGTTTAGCGATCCACTAACCTAGCTTTATGCACTCACTCACTCATCATTTATATCACTTAATACTGTACATCCCATCCCAGGAGACACAGGGCATGAGGCGGGGTACATCCTGGCCAGGGCGCCAACCCATTGCAAGTCACACACATACACACACAATCTCTATGAATCTACATGTCTGCCAATTAGCCTAATCTGCATGTACTGGAGTACCTGGAGGAAACCCACCAAGCATGGAGAACATGCAAACTCCATGCACACAGAGGCGGGAATTGAACCAGGCCGGGAATGAAACCCAGACCCTGGAAGTACAAGGTGACAGTGCTAACCACTAAGCCACCGTGCAGCCCGCTTTACGTATTGTAACTGTTAAAACTGCTGCTTATAACTGTACTGAGCTGAGCACTGAGCTGTCTTGTTATAAGCGGTCACAATATGGGTGGAAATCTGATTTGTTGTTTAAGCCCAGCCAATATAGAATTGTGCAGACTAGAAATCCATCTCAATGTCTAAAAACTGCCCAAAAAGAAATTTGCATTATAGATCCCATTTAAACATACATATTTAAGTTGTGTTGAGTGTGAATATTGATGGCAGTCACTGATCAGCCATAGCATTAAAAACATTAACTTTAAAACCATTTATGTTTTGAGTTCCCCTTGATCCACTGGCTGTATCGGGAGATATGTTCCAGCCTAGGAACATACTGTATAGGGTGCGCTGTGATGTCTAGCACCAGTCTCTGTGGGTCTGACAAGTTTGTCCGTTGCATCCTATGGTTGATTAATCAGTTAATCAGTGTCATCTGGGAAGTTTGACGGCGGGGTCGGTGTTCTTGTGCTCTTTGCCTGCTGGGGCTCATGCACAGTGGACTGTGATGCTCTGGATATTCTGGCACCTTTCTCTCATGGTCAGTATTCACTTTCTTTGGTCATTTGTGCTGCTTTGGGTTTTCTGTGGAATTGGACCAGACGTACTGGCCTTTGGTCCCCATGAGCACAGATGAGCATTGGGTGCCCATGATCCTGTCACCAGTTCACTGGTGTATTGTTGATAATCACTACTGATCAGTTCACCCATCAGTGGTCGTAGTGTTACGGCTATTTTTGGATATTAAGTCTGTACTTGACACTTTGAGGTAGCATTTGATGTACCATCATAAGTAGCACTTCAAGTAGTCAAAAGTTTGGACACACCTTCTGCACCTCTACAGACCCCACTGTCAAGGTCCTGAAATTTGCAGATGACACTACAATCATCGGCCTCATCCAGGACGGTGATGAGTCTGCATACAGAAGGGAGGTCGAGCAGCTGGCTGTCTGGTGTAGTCACAACAACCTGGAGCTGAACACGCTCAAGACAGTGGAGATGATCATGGACTTCAGGAGAAACCCATCTGCACTTCCCCCACTCAACATCATGAACAGCACTGTGACAGCAGTGGAGTCATTCCGGTTCCTGGGCACGACCATCTCTCAGGACCTGAAGTGGGTCATTCACATTGACTCCACTGTTAAAAAGGCCCATCAGAGGTTGCATTTCCTTCGCTAGCTGAAGAAGTTCAACCTCCCACAGGAGCTGCTCACACAGTTCTACTCAGCTGTCATTGAATCCGTCCTGTGCACTTCAATAACTGTCTGGTTTGGCTCAGCTACAAAAGCAGACATCAGAAGACTACAGAGGACGGTTCGGACTGCTGAAAGGATTATCGGCACTCCCCTACCCACACTACAAGAACTGTATACATCCAGAGTGAAGAAAAGGGCTCAGAATATCACTTTGGACCCCTCACACCCAAGCCACCTTCTCTTTGAACTTTTGCCGTCTGGCGGACGATACAGAGCATCGAACACCAGGACAGTCAGGCACAAGTTTTTTTTTCCCCCCAGGCAATTTACCTCATGAACAGCTAAAACATTCTTCTCACTGTGCATTAAATATATGAGCAATATTATGTGCAACACCACTGTGCAATATACTGTGCAATAAAACAGATATTTATTTAACTTATTGTAAGTATCTCACACCCTACTCCATTTGATGTTAACCCAAAAAAATCCATCCTACTCAATTTGTTGTAATTTTCTTTTTTTTTTTTCTCCTCCTGTTTCGTGTCATGCTGTTTTGTCTTGTTATTTGTTTTTGTCCTGGAGCTCTGTCACTAAAACAAATTCTTTGTACGTGCAAGCGTACTTGGCAATAAAACTCTTCTGATTCTGATTCCAATTCATTGTTTTTTTTCTACACTCTAAGACAGCAAGTCTGTAAGATTTCATAACTATCAAATAACACATGAAATTATGTACAGTAATTAAGGAACAACAACAATTACAACAGTTTTATTTTAGCCGTTCTGAAACAGTACTTCCAAGAACAGTATTGTCAAGTGCATTTGCAAAATCCACCAATCACCATGATGAAACTTATGAAGACCATCTCTGAAAAGCAAGACCAAAACTTAGATCCGCTGCAGAAGAGAAGTTCATGTAGTTACCAGACTCAAAAATCACCTATTAACAAACAGAACCTCAGATTAGAGCCGTTATGAAGGCTTTACAGATCATAAGTAGCAGACACATCAACTGTTCTAAGAGGATTATTGCATATTTTGGACGACTTCAGCATTGTTTTCCAATGTAGAAAGAAATAACATTCAGGAAAGACAACAGAATTAGAAGGTGTGTCCAACTTTGGACTGGTAGTATATGTAACACACTGATATTTCTACCAAGATACTGTGTGCATTCAGACAAGATGGTGATGCTTAATTTGATCAAACCAGGCTTTAAAACTGCACCCTGAGAATATGGAGCTGTGGAATAAATTGCCACCAACTTTGACTAAAGTTTATTTGATTTACTCATAATCCAGTGCATTTAAAAGTATCGCTGTATTGCACCGTACAGTTTAATAACACTGTACTGTATAGCTTAACTGTTAAGCTGACATCTTTCTGTACCTAATAAGCCCATTAGAGCAATAAGTATGTTGAACATATTAACATTCTGCAGCCAAACAACATACTACAAAGTATTCATGTAACGACCCATGACAAGACAAATCTGCATCATATGCTTCATTGACATTTTATTCACTTCAGATGAAAGAGCTATCACACTCACCAGACTTGTTTTTCAACAATTCTGCTTGTTAGTTCTTAGAAAAGAAACGGAAATAAAAAAAAATATTTTAGAGATTGTTATTTTAGTTAACTGTTATAGTTAACGTCTGAATTTTAATTGCTAGAAATAATGTGTGCGTCAAAGTTGCTGTCTTTGGGGGGATTTTGTTTAGTGGTCTAAGAAATACCCAACCCTCTAGACAACGCTAAGTGATGTTAGATACAAGAATAACAGAGCTTTGGAGGGAAAGAGAAAGCAAGCAGAGATTCTTTAGTGATAAGCAGGTCATGGCGTGGGAAGCTACGCAAACAGGTGGCAGATGGGCCCAGAAAGGCCACCTTGCAGTGCCAGTGTGTATCTATGTGTGTGTGTGTGTGTATTTGTGAGGCACAGGGAGAGAGAAGCAGCTCAGAAAAATTGAAGAGAGGCATAATTTGATATGAGCACACAGGCGGGAGAGGAGGAGGCAGACAGCCAAGCAACTAGCAGGGGGATATGGACAGGCTAAGCACATGGCAAAGGAGTTAAGGGAGTGCTTTACTGTAAGCCAGGGTGTCTTTCTGCTAAGTTAATGATGCGAACACATTATGTCGAGACCCACAAATGGACAAATTAAATAGTTAGTCAAAGACCATGATCATAGTATGATCACATTTTTGGTCAAAGTTTTTTTTTTTTTTTTTTTAGATGACTAAGAATATGATTATTAATTTTGCACCCTGCCATAAGGTGGGTGAATAAGCAAATTATTTTGAAATCATAATTTGGATCAACATTGATAAATATGTGATGTAATAAATAATAAATTATGATGGGTCTAAACAAACATCCCACACTTTAAATTATTTATTTGTTTGTTTATATATTTATTTATTTGTTCGTTTTTTCAGGGACAAATTCTCAATTGGTAAGAAGATGTGATTCATTTTTCATAACTCTGACCATAGCTCCAGCTAAATCACACGCGTACATGAATGTTACAATATATTAAATCCATTATCATTTCAAAATGAACAGCCAATTCACGGGTATTTATTTAGTAGACGCATAAACAAATAAATAAAAAGATTGTAAAATCGTGAAGAAATTTTGGCGTTTTCTGTATGAAGATCTTTATTTGGCATCTTTTAAATTAATTTCTTTATTTGTTTGCTTTTTTTTTTTTTTCAACGAGTATTCAGATTCAGCTTTATTAAAAAACAAAATGTTATGATGTAAGGCTTTAAAGAGAGTGAAAAGGAAACAGGGTTTTATAGCTGCTATGGTGACGTGAAATCAGGAACTAACTTGTTTAGCAGATGTTCCACAACATAATAAACTATAAACAGAAAATATATACGCATACAAATGTGCCATTCCTAAATACTTTATTTTTAACTCATTTTGGAAAATCATTGTGGCATAAGTGTAGTGACACTGGGCATGATTTTACTGAAAAGAATAGACTTCGGGGTGGTAACAGTAACAAATTTAATTACTGTATTTCCTCTAACAACACACCCCATCATGCTTTACAGTATGTATAATTATATATATATATATATATATTAAGTCATGAAAAGCAGTCTTCATATGTTGGAGCTTGCTAAACAAATACCGCAACATGAAAAAAGAGTAGTGTTACATCTGAAATGTTATTACTGGCATGTTGAACATATTGACATCCTGCAGCCATGCAACAAAATATTTATGTAATGACCCATGACAAGACAAATCGGCATTATATGCTTCAGGCGAATTCATCTGTCACATAATAACCTGCTCGTGATTCTTATAATAATGCAACTGCTTTTCAAGCATGACATTTCTGCTTACATAATGTGCAGCACAAATCTTAGGTCAAAATAAGCCAGGATACATAATAAGACAATGAACACAATAAAAATGAAATTATTGCACATAAAACAGTAACTATGTAGGTACTGACATTTAGTAGAAGGCTTGTTTCATTTGATTCGTTTGAGGCACATATTTCATCAGTCTATTCCTTTAAAATGTGTAGCACAACATATCATAGTTGTGTTTATGGCTATAATTAATAATTGCAGCTTCACTCACTTCAGTGAGTGTGTCTTTGTCATTCTATATATATATATATATTTTTTTTTTTTTTATCATATTTTAAATATTCCTTTCCAAGGCAAAGCATGTTATAATATCATTATGTACAAACATTATGTGTATATTATACTTTACATAGCTTGAAAATTCTCATAATTTTGCCAAATTTACCATTTTTGCCATGTCCGGTTTTCTCATTTAAATAATGGCATTATTAGTGGCATAGTGGTTAGCATGGCGGCCTTGCACCTCTGGTTCCCTCCGAGTACTCCAGTTTCCTCCAGTTTACTCCCACAGTCCAAAGACATACAGATTGGGCTAATTGGCGTGATATGATTTTAAAGTAATCATGAAAAAATCGTGAAATTATGGGTCAAAATAAGGAAAATGCCAAATATGTTACCATCACATTGTTAATGTTCATGGTTTGGAGCTAGCAGATATGTTATGCTGAAAGAACGTACTAACCTGAACCACTATTTGTTATGTTGAGAAAGGACATTGTTATTGTACTTTTTCTTAACTAATGTGAAATGTACCTCAAATTCTAGAATGACTCATTTGCTAATTTTCTCTAGAATTTTTTCCTTCCACTTTTAGAAGACAAAAAAAAGATTGTGGCAACAATTTAATATTTATGCTGATTATTATTAATAGGTCTGTTATAAGATTGTTATTGTTAATAAAGAAGCCTTTAAAGAAATAAAGAAAAAGAATGAGGAATCTAATGTAGAGAGAGAAACACAAAAAAATGGCCGCAAAAAAAAAAAAAAAGGAATATTTTTCCCTCATAAACACTTTTTTTATTATTCTTATTGAGTACCTGTATTGGATGCAGGAACACTGGGCCTGATGTGGAGATACGCCCTGGATGGGATGTCTTTCAGCTCTCAGGAACCATAGATTAGTCTAATGGCTGTAATACTCTCTAAATCAAATGTAAGTGTTTCCCTGCTATTATCATACCTACTGTAGTTTGGAAAAGGCTGTTAAATAGCTGATTAGTTAAATCAGGTGCAGGCAAAGAGTCCAAAACCAAAGAACGGCATTTAGGAACATGGTTATTCTCTTTCCATATATTAATTAAGCTTGTTTTTTTTTTAAAGAAATTATTAGTAACGTAGTGCTGTGAAAAGTCTCATATTTTCCTATTTTGCTTCCAAATAGCCAGACTTTCTTATAGTTCATTTTGTAATGTATTCTTGAGGAATAGTTCTACACGCCTCCTGAAGGACTTTTTGGCTCTCATTTTTGGCAAGTTTTTGGCTCTTATTTTCTGTCCTGTCCTTGTACTTGACCAGTTTCAGAGTTTTTTATTTGTTAAGCCACACAGTGACCTAGAAATAATTTAAGCATTAAAAAAAACTCAAGGATAAAAAAAAGCATCTAACTTAAGACAGAAACCAGTGAGAAACAGGTGCAGATGTTGATCAGACTGGAGATATATAAAGTATACTGCTGATCCTGATTGCTGCGTGATTGGAACAGACGAGAGGGGAAACGAGGTTGCTGCTGAGATTTTTACATAAACATCCAATTTTTTAATCGTACTGTATCTTTAGGTATTGTGTAGCCTGTTCCAGTTATATCTTTAATTCTATCTATATAATTTCATTCAATTCAGTAAGAAGAAATGAGGGGTGGCTCAAGACCTTTGCACAGTACTGTACATTTTCCACACGGTCAATTTATGCTTGTTTTAGGTCAGACACAATGAAGCATCTGAAGAATGTCAGTAAATGTTTTAAAGCAGTATATTCCATTACAGACCTGCTGAAACATGCAGGCAAACTTTCGCAGGAATTTCCTCTCCTTGTTATTTTTTACTTGTTATCTACACCATCGGTTTCGACAACTGACGTGGTTAAGATGGATGCAGCTGACCGCTTCTAGACGACACGCATCCTCATAACACGTTCCTCAGATGGCTGTGGCAAAGAGGAAGATCTGCAGGAGGGGCATGACCTTCAGTGTTGATAGGTCAGCAAGGACAGCCTGTTACAAGAAGGGATGCAATGAATAATGAAAGGAGATGCTTAACACCACTTTCAATTCAACATTTGAATAAAAGGTTGCTGTGGGTCACTATGGAGTCACATCATTCTAAGCTGTATCAGGGAAAGAAAGAAAGAAAATCTATTTTATTCCTTATCATTCGAATTTGACAAAAACATCATAATGGAATTGAATCACCATGTTTAATTCAAACTATTATTACTACGACATGTTGATGGGTGTGATACAAACCACAAAACCTTTTACGCCTGTTATATACTGTTATACCACTGTACTGTGCTGAGTCGTTCTTTATAACAGCACAGCTTTGCCAACATGTAACTGCTTCTAATAGTAACAGATCATAGGAAGGGACATTTATGACAAATGCTTCACACACACTGACTATTGTTATTATTATTATTATTATTATTATTATTATTATTAAATATGACTGCATACCAAATAAAAGCTTCAGACTAATGAGGTTCAGAGTAATTAGGAAACATTTATGGAAGGAGTCTCCAGTATCAGTGCTTTGCAATAATTAGAATGTAGATTGTTTAGTATCAGTAAATTAACTTGCATAGCTTGTAATGTAATATTTTCAGCTACAAACAAACAAATCAACAAAATTCATACAATCATTTACATCTGTAAAAAAAAAAAATCGAGCATTTTATCAGTGTTATGGATGCGACATTACACAGACTAACTTTTCAAAGAGCGTGCCAACGCATGGGACAAGCATCACACTTGTCCCATGGAAAGAATGAGGTTTTAATTTTGGAATAAATTATTCCGTATAAACTGACGTGACAGAACATCTGAATCAGCCCTTTACTATTCATGATTCCGTAGTGTATTTTAACATGTAATATTTGAAATAGTAATTGTGAAACAGACCAACTATAAAATGATTAAAATGACTTGTTCACTGGTGCTTTTCTCTCTTCCTTTTCCTCTCTTTTTCTTTGTAGATTTTATCGCTTTTGGACCTCTTTGTGCTTTTTGACTATATTTAGTGTATCAGTACGCTTTGTGAACATTACCGAGTTGTGAACCTTACAGAGTTATGCTTCCTTTTCCCCCATGGTAAGGTTAACCTTGGCATAAATAAAAACAGGCAGATTTATTTGGTGTAAGATGAATAAACCACCTTGGTACATGGTGTTATTGGAAGCTAATAAATCCGCCAGGGGTGACAGTGTTGCCCCATCCCATCCTTGATTGTTGTCCGAACTTAGCACGCCTCCTCATGTTTAATTTCTTACTTGATCACTTAAAACCCTTGCCGTTGTTTATGCATCAAAAAACGGTGTCCAGCAGCCACCCTAAGAGGGCAAAAGTAAGTAGTCACTACAACTAGAGTAGGCCATGATGCTGAGCAAGTGGGGGATTTGTAGGAAAAGAATCAACTAATTTACTTGCCCTAAAGCCTAAAAGGCCAGAACTTGAGAATGGGTTGTGCATTCTACATTAGCATTCCCAAGCTCTGGCCTTTTAGGCTTGATGGCAAGTAAATTTAGAGGCTCCTATCATGTTTGCGGGTGTCTACAATTTCATACCCCGGGCCCTGGGTGCTAAAAATATTGTATGTTATGATACGTTCTTTAGTAGGGCTAGGTGCTACATGAGCAAGCAGATAGAGTGCAGCAGCATCTTCCCTTCCTCGCCTCGGGTCCGTGCGTCATTGTGTTACAGCCAGGGGCCGCCGCCAACGACTCGGATGAAATTTTACTACAGCTGTCAATCCAACTGTCGCCTGAGACAGCATCAAATGATGCTGCTCTTAAAATGCTAGCTATTCATGTGACCGTCCACTATATTAAAGTGTTCCTAATTAAAAGACATGGCAGGAATCCGTTTAACACTCAGGGAGAACAAACACATAATCACATTAAGCGCATAAAGCACATTAAGTGTAACACGGGAAAATTTCAAAGCCTTAGGGGTAATGCGTTAACGGTGCTTATTTTCTGTATAGAAAAACACACAAAACTGCTTGTTCGCAGCCCATAATGCATTTGGGTCTGGACATTTACGGGCCTGGAGGGAGGGCGCATGGTCTGAATTTAAAAATGTCCAGGCCAGCGATTCTAAGACGTGCCTCAGGGAGGCTGGGTTACTGGTGCTGGCTCGAAGTCAACACGCTATTTCAGTACCTTTTGCCGTCTCTCATGCACACACGCTCACCTCAGCCGAGGCCAATGATGTCACCTCCATCAGATTTTCAGCCCGGAACGTGAAGACGGCAGCCGCCAGGACTACGGAGGAAATGAGACGGGCGGCCGATTAAATGTTAGCGTCCAAGTGATGGGTTTAAATATTTGCTTCATTTATAAAAAGTGTATGAGATTTCACAAAACAAGCAACAACAACAAAAAAAATGGTATGACAAAAATGTCATCTATTAAATATTAATCTATTTATTTGTTCAGAGTCTAGCAAGACTGACCCACCTGCTACTATCTCCAAGGACTCATAGCCAAGGATACGGTCCCATAGCAACAAGAGCTGGTCAGTGGACAGGTATCCTGAAAAAGCCCGAACCATCCATTTAAAGGCGATACGCAATCTGAGGGGGGAAATGTCATTTATTACCAAAATGACAACTTAGATAGTGTCTCTTTAAAGACTTTTTTTTTATTTTTTTATGTCTAATCCCAACTAGCTTGATGGTAAAAGTTTGTACTCTTGACCAAAGATAGTGGGCTCTTCATTTGTAGTATCTTCTGTAGGATACTGATAAGTAAAGTAAATAAAGAATCTAACAAACAAACAAATGCCATTTTAAAATTTGTTATCAGTATTTTATATGGACAGATTTGTATGTGCATATTATAAGCACTAGATGGCGCCATTTAAATATATTTTTGAAAAAAAGATATTCTTAAAGGTCTTTTTCTTCTGGTCTACTGATTGTTTCTTACTAGTTTGAGTATGATGGAACATTAAATATCAATCTTTCAATATCACATAATAATAAAATGAAACATGTATATAAACATGCATCGATCTGTCATAACATTCTGACTACTGACCGGTGGAGTGAATAACATTCATTATCTCATTACAGTGGCACCTGGAAGTGGGCGGGATATATTACAGAGCAAGTGAACATTTTGTCGGAGAAATTTATATGTTGGAAGCATGCGATGCAGTAGGGAGCAAATTGTGACGATTTAATCAGAGCAACTCTGCAAACTGCAGCTTGGTGGCCAAGGCTAATGGATGCACATGGGGAGCAAAGACAGCCCTGTGTAGTCCAATCTGATTGAAGAACCACTGTAGCTCAAATTGCTGAAAAGATTCATGCTGGTTCAGAGAGAAAGGTGTCAGGATTCACAGGATCATGGTTTTACGCGTAGCTACAGATCAGGATGCCCATGCCGACCCGAGCTGTTCTGCTGGGAAATCCTTGGGTCCTGCCATAGATGTGGATATTACTCGGACATGTACCACATACCTAACAAAAGTACATCCCTTCATGGGATTGGTCTTCCCTAATAGCAGTGGCGTATTTGAGCCGGATAATGAGCCGTGCCATCCTGCAAAAATGGTTCAAGAATGGTTTATGGACAATGAGTTTGAGGTGTTGAGGAGTTTGAGTTGTTGAGGAGTTTGGGGTGTTGACTCGACTTCAAAATTCCACAGATCTCAATCCAATTAAGGAAGTGGGATGTGAAAACAGTCTGATCAATGGAGGCCGCAGCGAGCAACTTGCAGGACTTAAAGGATCTGCTTGGTGCCAGATACCATAGCATACCATCAGTGGCTTAGTAACATACCTCGAAATGTCAGGGCCGTTTTAGCGGCAAAAGTAGGGGAACCTACTCAATATTAGGCAGATGGTCATAATGTTATGGCTGATTAGTGTTTATAGACATTAGACAGTACTATTATTGTCTACAATAAGGTGTCTACTGTACTGTGCTGAGTCGTTCTTTATAACAGCACAGCTCTGCCAACAGTTCTGGATGTAACTGCTTCTAATAGTAACAGATCATAGGAAGGGACATTTATGACAAATGCTTCACACACACTGACTATTATTATTATTATTATTATTATTATTATTATTAAATATGACTGTATACCAAATAAATGCTTCAGACTAATGAGGTTCAGAGTAACAAGGTGTCTACAAAATGGTGTCTAAAGCAAATTGAAATCTACGTCAACTATCAATGCGACTTGTCATGATGCTTATAAATGTAATGCTACACGTGACATAAGGGGGATGCGATGTGCTTCAGACTTACGGCTGGGCCCCAATCTCTTGTAAATGATAGAAGAGCTGGGGGAGATGAGTTTGAAGTAACCGCTCAAACTGCAGACAAAGAGAAACTATGCCCTGTGTAAAACACACACACACACACACGCACACGCACACGCACACGCACACGCACACGCACACACACACGCACACGCGCACACACACGCACACGCGCACACACACACAGAGAGAGAGAGAGATAGAACATTTACAGACCTTGAAACATGCACCTACCAGACGCATGGTGAGACATTCTGTAATAAGTGCTTACAGAGGGGGAGGAGGAGATGGAGTGCAGTCTGAAGAAGTAGCGCACATACATCTCTCTGAATACGTTATACAGCTTGGACGGCTCGTTGTAGAGGAAACATAGGGGAGCCACTGCATCACATTCACACACACACACATAGTACAGGTAACTTCATCATTGGTGACTTTAACACCTGGTTAACACCTGTCCCTTTGCTCATTATGCAGTTGGCCAATTAGGCAATCATGTTGCAGCAGGATGATCAATAAAAACATGCAGATAAAAGAGCACCAGTCCTCGTCAAACATCAAATGTTAAATAACTTGGCCATATTTAATAACTAGACTGTACTGTACAGCTATAGATAGAGATATGCCAACGCCTGACTATCTGACCTTTTCATATAACTGAAAATGGTCAGTACAGTAGCTATCTTGTGTGACACTGTGTCAGACAAATGGCATTCACAGTTTTAAGAGTAGAGACAGGAGCCTACATGAGCATACAAAACATCTCTGTACTCCATTGTGGACAATATAGGGGACTGTCTAATAGCTCTTCGTTTGTCAAAAGAGAAACAAACTCTGTTTCAGTAAAAGAAAAAAAAATCATATATATATATATATATATATATATATATATATATATATATATATATATATAAAAAACTAGATGTGTCCATGGCTTCATTTGCATGGAGTTTACTTGCACACTCACTCACAAACTGTGGAAGGAAACCCACCAATTACAGGGACAACATACAAACTCCATGCACACAGAGATGGGAATCGAACCTGGCCGGGAATCGAACCCAGACCCTGGAGGTGCAAGGCGACAGTGCTGCCCACTACACCCTCGTGCCGCCTTAATGGCATACTCATAAGCGCATATCAAAAAACTTACAGCGCCGTCTGATGAATTTTAAGAAGAACTAACGATTTTTCCAAGGCGGATTTTTGTTATGACATAAGGGTGTTTTCTATCTAAATTTCAGTGCATCTTTTTTTGTTCCTGTCAGCCGATTGCAATGAAACAAAGCCTATATTTTACCTCAAGCTTGGCCAAATACTCCTGTGAAAACCCCATTAAAGTTCAATCAATACTTTTTAAGTGAGACATGCACAAACAAACACCAAACCAAAATATTACATGTAGTCAATGTACAGGCATGCCAACATACATTTTATTATATGTATAAATTTACGCCTTTTTAAATAACATCTCTATTTAGAGCATAGAAAGGATTGAGCGCATGATTGTCCAAATGCTTAAGTGCACATATGAGCACCGGTACCATGTTTCCCATTAAAATGATAAAACCTTAAACCACAACTAAATGACCTCACACTCACCATACATTGAAAAGCCATGGAAAGGGATAACACCTAAAAAAATAAAAGAAAAACATGTCATCCAGTGAGAGAGTTGTGCCTGTTTGATAGCAGGGGTACCATCCTTAAAACAGCAATGAGTAGCATTATGAACAGTATTACGATTATGGAGAGTCTCATTACAGGTGAAAGAAATATTTAAAAGCGGGGAATAGGTACCATTTGGAGGGTACACCACAGCAAACTCCTCTGCACCAGTCTTGCCTGAAAAAAGTGACATGTTTTATTGATCCGAACAATAAATGGTACAAAAACAAAGAAACACAACACCAGCTAAATCACAATGCTGTTAAATTCTCATTGGTCAGAGGGAAGTGATGAGTTCATTAATTTAAGAGCTACAGTACAATAGACTCATGCTCCAAGAACCACTCTTTCATAAATTGAGTTCTGGAATATGAATGTCTATCAGGGGAAAATCTATTGATGAGAAAGGCTGGTCATTCAGATCATCAGCTGACTTGAGTTTATTGCTACATAATGTTGCTGAGTCTAGACCTGACCAAGTCAAGCAACCCCAGATCATAAGACTGTCTCCTGAGGCTTGTACAGCGGCCACTATGCATGATGGCTGCATCGCTTCATGTGGTTCCCTTCTTACCCTGACACATCCATTACTCTGGATCAGGGTCAATCTGAACTCATCAGACGTCATGACTCTTTTCCATTGAGCTGAAGTCCAAACTTTAAGCTCTGTAGCATTTTAAAAACTTTCTGATTAGCCTCACTAAAACGTTTTCTTATGGCTACACAGCCGTTTAGCCCCAATCCTTTGAGTTTTCATTGCTTTGTGGAAATTCTCTCAGTTGAAAAGGCATGTTCATTAATTAGTTTATTTTTAAAAAATCACATCCTAATGAGATGGCGTAGTGCAGGTGGATCAATAACAAGACCTAGATGCAGATTAGGTTAACCAGCATTCAAAATTGCCCGTGGTGTGTGTGTGTGTGTGTGTGTGTGTGTGTGTGTGTGTGTGTGTGTGTGTGTGTGTGTGTGTGTGTGTGTGTGTGTGTGTGTGTGTGTGTGTGTGTGTGTATGTGTGTGCATGTGTGTGCATGTGTGTGTGTGTGCATGTGTGTGCATGTGTGTGCATGTGTGTGCATGTGTGTGCATGTGTGTGCGTGTATGTGCGTGTATGTGCGTGTATGTGTGTGTGTGTGGTGTACCCGGTCACATGCCCCAAGTCTCTTGAGATTGGCTACAGGACCCGTGCAATCTCTTAAATATTGACACCAGTTGTGGTAAAAAATAAATCAAAGTGTGCTGATATAATCAAAAATGAAAATCAAACAAACACTTTGGATTGGTAAGAGTAACTCGAAATTTAAGTCCTCTGCATCACATCACTCCGTCGAAAATTCTTGTTCTTTAAAAGTATATTTAGGGTCAGGGGTAGCTCAGTGGTTCAAAACCCCACGACCACCAAGTGGCAACTGCTCAGATGCATAATGAGGTAAAAATGTAAGTCACTCTGCATAAGGGGCGTCTGCCAAATGCCTAAAACATGTTTAGTTATGTTTTATTCCCCATTCATTGGTGTTAGAATTAACTAACCTGATAGTCTAATATAATACTGTATAACTGAGTAACACACTGTGCAGCAGACAACAAAACAGTAATGCACTTTCTAATGCACATTCAAACATGCACTAAAATTGAGAGACATGCACTTATAAGGACATTACCCTGGATGTAGGATTTGGGAGGAGTGGCACTATTATAGTTAAAGTGCTCTAGAACAGCAGTGTCTCGAGAAAAACACAAGAGAACCTGTTAAACACACACACACACACACACACACACACACACACACACACACACACACACACACACACACACACACACACACACACACACACACACACACACAAACACACACAAATTATCATGAATTACTATCATTATGGGTACACTGTGTCCTCAAAGAGAGAGAGAGAGAGATGGATATCATGTCAATCATCACATTCCAAAAATTTTAAGAAAAGGAACAAAAGGAACAGAAATATTTTTCTAGTTGGTGCATTTCTGGCCATTTTATAGGTTTTATTACTAATCAAATGCTTAAATGAACAGAAAACCTCACATTATTGAAAATGCTTGCATTTTTGCATTGAATTATATTGCAGAGACAAGTGTGCATTTCTAATTTCAATCCTTTCTATAACTAAACTGTAGGAGTCTGCAAACAGTCTTGCTATTACAAACCATATCAAAAGACAACACATTTTTATCTGCTCAGAAACTTCGAGGAAAAACCAATATTTATGTTCGGCCATGCTGCTGTTAATCATTTCACACCTGTGGCCTGGGACAGAGAGTTTGCTCTTGCAACATTTCACTTGCGCAATAAATGCTATCAGGACGTTAACTACAGCTGCCATCGTTGCTGAAAGAAGTAATTACATCGAGCTGAATGTGGGTCAGACGTACTGTGTTTAAGGAACCTAAAAAGAAAATTGAGTTTAACTGTAAGTGTAACAATCCACGCAAAGTGTAATACGCGAGTCGTTATCTATGACTCATAAGGTTCTGGGATATTTTTGGCAGTGTGCAAGCTAGAATATTCTGGGTATCATCATGACGGAAGAAATGTGGGCTTGAATAGATGACGTACTTTAAAAGTTTAGTTGATAATGCTGTGCGCGTACACGTTTCTGATAATTCAACATTATCTCTCTATGTGAAAAGAAGGGCTTTGGAAAGAAAATGTGAAAAATGGCTTTACAGAATACATGCAGGAATTTCAAAAACAGGTTTAATAAGATCATGTAAAAGTATTATACAGAATAAAATATGAAGTGAAATACAGTAATCAGGTTGTGTTTAAAATTTGGGTCGTGTATAATGTGTGTTTGGCGGGAGGCGGGATAGAAATGTCTGACAGCTTTGACCTTGTAGGGACATTTGGCTGGTCCCCAGACACGTTTTTTGTATTAAAAAAGAAACAAAAGGCTTCCATTAGGTTACTGGGGTTAAAGTTAGGTATAAAACTATAAATCACATAGCTGCTATGCGAGGACCTTTCACTGACAAAGAATTATGTTGAATGGAAGGTCCTCACAATGCTGGTGAGATTAACATGTGCCACGAGTAAGAAATGTAACAGTATGTACAAAAAAGGTGTTGGGAAAAGACATATGGTGTGAGGTGGGCTAGAACACTCACCTGATACAGAAAGTCTTCAAACACAAAGTAATAGTCGTCATTACTTGCAGTCAGCTTTACATCCTAAAGTTAATGGGAAAGAAGCAGAATTGAATTGCGTATTCACTCAATATCAGGCTAATTGTTAGTCAGTATGTGATTATTGCCAAACTAATCTAATCGATATCAAATATGACTAACAACCAATTTGAAGCAGGCCAATATTCAAGTCATGAAAGTGGGTTTTAATTCTAACAAAGTGATTTCACCAATACAAACCCCACTGATACAAAAAAGGTGGGAATATATTAAGGCAATAAAAAAAAAAAAAACAAGCACATGTGATTTGTTAACAAAGAAAATGAAAGATGCTTTCAACGTTTAACTTCAAAGCATTTTGTAAATAATAAGAATAAGATATGATATAATAAGATATGATTCCTTGCGACACATTAACAATTTATTTTAATTACACTTTTCAATTGGGAACTGAGAATACTAATTCTATAATATACTTATATATATATATTACTTTATATATAATAAAAATATAAGATAATATAATATAATATATATATATATATATATATATATATATATATATATATATATATATATATATATATAATAAAATATATAATATAATATAATATATAATAAAATACACACACACAGTATACACAGTACACAGAAATACATCAGCCAATCAGTCTTCAAAAGCTAGTTCTTTGCACTTTTGTCAGTTACATAAAGATTTAAATTGTGGATTTCTGCTTTTATTGCATTTTAGAAATTATGCCATCTTTTACAAAAATGGGTTTATAGTTTCTATCATATTTCTTTTGTCCATTTCAAGAAAACATGACCTTGGAACAACACATGAATCCAGAGATTGGTTTGAACCTAATCAAGAAAATGTAAAAAGGGTATTTTAAAGAAGGACAGAAAATGTAGAATTCGCCTAAAATGTCATATAAATCAAGCAGCCACAAAATCTATCTTTATTGAATAAACTGCACCTTCTAAACCTTCGCAAACGTGTATGGGTGTACCTTATATATTAGATTATCCACCAGTAGGTCATGGTGGATGACTGCAGCCTTCAGTTGCTCATAATGCATGATGTTCTAGCAAAAAGAAAGAAAAAGGCAGGTAATTGAATCAAACTGAATGATGGAATACCATAAAACTGCACCTGAACATGATGAATCCAAAATGGCTGACAGCATGAGCTGCACTTCTCTGAAAAACATTATCACCTTTTCTTCTTAAAAGCAATTAAAAATGTAATGAACAACCAGGGGACAATTTTGAATTCATAGTTGTACAAGTTGAACATAGTTTGTCAACCTTCCCATTATATACAGTATATCCAGAATGCACAAGACTCTGTCATAGATATGGGTCCAATGTTATGATCATCATGAATTTTCTAAAGTGGCAATAATATTATTACAGATATTAGCACACTAATTCTCTTGAAGTCTAAATCATTTTTACTGATTATCCATTATCTTGACCAAGCCAGGGACAGGAAGTAACAAGGAACATTTCCTGTTCTTCTTTGGCAGCAAATGAAGGATGAACATGAAAAAGCAGAGATGTGGAAAACTATCAGAACAATTCACTCATATCCAGAACTATAAATTACAGCCATCAGGTGTCTGCTTTATTTCAGTATGTCATAACCGCAATTCACCTAAGAAAAGAAATCCTGACTTGAAAGTAGTTAATGCTTTTACAAGTTTTCTCAAATACAGGTCTTGTCATCTGATAGGAAACAGTGTAAGAGGAAACCAGCCAGAGCATGTCAAACATGGCTAAGCGTTCCTATAATTAAAAAGGAAATGTGTCAGGTCACTAAACACTTGAATATAAGGATAGATAGGTCTGGGTTTAAAGAGTAAAACTCTTAAATATCATAAGATACTAGAAAATGTTTTTCTTGGAGCTTAAAGTTAATTCATTTTGTACATTAATGTACATTTAAAGGTAACTTGGACATACTCTATACATGAAGCCTTAAAGCATTTATAACTGAAGTCACTGTTTCCACTTTTGAAAGATCCAGACAGTAAATGATCATTAAAAAAAAAAGCAGACATATTTTTGCTTGCATAAGTATTCACCCCCTGGGTTAATACTTGATAGAACTACGTATGCCTACAATTACTGTACAACAGAGAGATGGGATATGTCTCTATAAGGCTTTAAAATAGAAAAGGAAAAAAAAAAAAGAAAAAAAATCTTTTAAAAAGCATCCACAAAACATGTTGCTTCCTCCAGCATGCTTTATTGTGGGCGTGGTGTTCTCCTGGTCATACGCAGTGATGAGTTTCCACCAGAGATAAAATCAAATAGAGTAAAATCTGATGCCCACAGTATCAGTACTTGGTCAATACAAGCAAAAATCAGAGAACGCAGAGAAAAGACTGGATATCAGACTATGTAACCAATGGCATTTGTTTTTTATCTAAAACCTATAATTAAATTTGGACAACACAATTTATTTTGGGGAGATGAAATATTTTCCTAAATCAGTATTCTCCTTTGTTATGACTTATTTTATGTTTATACTGCAGACTTTATTATTTATTACGTTCACAAGGTTGCACAAGTGCACCTTAGTGCCGGTCCAAAGCACAGATAAATGGGACAGGGTCAGGAAGGGCATCAAGCATAAAACAAGTTCCAAATCAAATATGTAGACCCGGTGATCCGCTGTGCTGACCCTGACAGGGAGCAGCCAAAAGAGGGGATTTATATGTCATTACACTTGGCAATGCTTGTTAGTGATTTGTGTGTGAAAAGTTTCACCATGATGTTTCTTCAGCGGACAGAAAAATCATAGCAGTTTTTAATCATATCATCATCCACAGTCGATGGGGAATCAAAGTATGAGTATGGGTATCTCATCTCCACCAAGCATTGTTCTGAGAACTTTTTGCTGAATCCCAAATTTCTTTTTATTACAGTCTTAAACACGATTATTGCCACAGAATAAATCAAATGATACGGAATAGCAATTAAATGAAACTTAAATCTTTGGGGAATTAACTGCTCCTTCTCAGATAGAGTCCTAATGGGACTCTAAATTAGTGCTTTGTGAAACGCAGGCACACTTGTTAAGCCCAAGTGAATCTACAGATAAAAACTCATAGACAGCATTTTTATTCAAATTTAAACATGAATAAAAAGTGATATGGAGTTTTGCTCTTATCTACAGTCTAGACAGTTGCAATAAAACAAAGTATAAATTATAAACTTTCTCTTCACTAAACACTTAAAAAAACATTTCTTGATTGCCTTATAACTGTCCCTGGGTAGATTTATTTTTGGATTGTTTAAAATGAGGTTATTTAAACTACAATAATACAATATAGTATAGATGGTGGGGGAAATCGATTTATCGAGTTAATCGAGTTATTCTGTGATTCTGTTGTGTTGATTCTTTTCATGTATTGCCACACTGACTGAATTGATTTTTTACATTTATAATAGAGATGCGACAGTTGAACAGGCAGCGAATGGATCTGGCTGTTTAGCAGTTTGATCAGCCGTGGTCGATCATGCAGGATATATCCGATTCTGTGCCGAGTAGCTGAGCTTCTGAGTGCTCGGACAAAAATGCATTTTTATGGCGTTACATTTTCAAAAGCTGTGTGCTTTAAAATGCCTCCGATTAGTCTCGAAACACTTGTTAGATAACACACTCTTCCACCAGTCTCAAAACACCTGTTACAAGGTGCACCCTCTTGAAACCTTTGGAGACATTTCAGGCGGTAAAACATTACAGTTTCGCGAGTTCGATTCCCAGGTGATGCTGTAACCTCCCGCAGTCAGAGATCTAGAGAGAGCTGATTGGCCGAGCTCTCTCAGAGGGGATGGATGAGAGGTACATAGTGCTCCCACATTAATCACGGCTCTACAGCCAATCAGGGGCGTCTATGAGCTCACGCAAGCGGAAGGAGCGGATAGCGCTGTCCTCCGAGTGTGTTATGCTGCCCCAAACGGTGTGTGAGCGAGTAGTTCAAAAAAGAGGCGATCGGCTGGCTTCGCGTGGTTCGGAGAGAAACATGTGATGGTCAAGAGCTTTGAAATGGCAGAGTATGTACCTCTATATTTCCATAATACTTACATCACTACCTAGATCACCTTACTATAAAGACACTCTGCATTTTTTGTCAACTGTTATATTTCCTTAGATTATTAACCATATGTTTACTCAGAGAGGGAAACATGTAGAAACCTGTAGCAAAATGTATGCATTACCTCTGGATCATTAGTGGCATTGAGAATCAGAGCCCATAACTGAGCTCTGAGACCATTGGGACATCCCTGTCTGCTATACTGCTGAGCAGCTGCACTGTCCTGCTCACTCAACACTAACACACAGACACAGACACAGACACACACACAGACACAGACACACACACACACACACACACACACACACACACACACACACACACACACACACACACACACACACATTGTACACATTTAAAAGGTATAAGAGCTATAAAGTGAATATATACACTTCACTTTCATTGACTGTATGAACAACAGGATGAACCAGCATTAAATGTGAAGAGAGAGAGAGAGAGAGAGAGAGAGAGAGAGGTGTACATGTGTATGTCTAAAGAGAACTGTAAAGAAGCAACTCTATTTGCTCTCTTTTCCAAATAGCAGGTGAGTCATGTACAGTTAAAACTGAAGTAACAGACATTACACAAATACTCTGCAAAATACTGACATCCAACAACTATTAAACAAAAAGAACCTTTGAAATTACATTAAATCACTTATGTAACCATCATGCTTTGTTTGTTTTTTTTACCTTTCTTTCCAATTCGAAGGTGTTCACTTTCAAACAAATCTGTGAAAGGATGAGTAAAAGAGAGAACAGTAAGCAATGACTGATTAGAAAGACTGGAGTCATTTTCATCTGGCTACACTTCACTCACTGCGCCGTCAATTCTCAGATAAACCTGCACATGGGTTTCACTGCGAAATGAGTTTTTGCAAAAGATGCAAAATTCTTACAAGCTAATAAACTATCATTTGTGCATGGTTTCTTTGAATGACAAGGGTATCAAAGAACACAAATGCCAAAATTTTATGCCAAATTTCTTTTGGTTATACCAGTATGGTTTTTGTATCATTTCGCTAAACATTATCCACAATGTGTCACAATGAATAAATCATCCTAAAATTATGTTAGGTGGCCATGCAAATATGTAATTTAGTTTAAAAAATATGTTGGTTAATTTTTATTTTAAATATATACAAGAAGTATTCAAGTAAAACCTGAATTTTAATTGAGCAGCATAACAGAACAGTTATTAGAGTAAAACTATATATATATATATATATATATATATATATATATATATATATATATATATATATATATATATATATATAGAGAGAGAGAGAGAAAGAGAGAGAGAGAGATAATAGATAGATAGATTTTTTAAAGCAGTTTTATTACATACAATTGGTTGTGCATGAGAGAAATTATTTGGCATATTGAAAATTGGCAACTGTGTTTTTCAGTGAAGCCCAACATACAGTATGGTCTTTTCTGGTCAGCCAGCATTTCATAAAGTTTCTATCCTGTGTCCTGTACTGGTTACTTCATATAATTAATTCGGTATAATATTATATAACAAATAGAGACCATACAAAATTAATGAGCAATCACTAGAATTGTATTTTTTGTTAGCCTGCTTTACAAACTCTATTGATTTACTCAATAATTTAGCAAATGACTAGATCTGAGTTTATTAAGTTTGTGAAACAGACTAAAACAGACTAATGCAGGCTGCATTTACATCAAGCAAAGGTGCTGCGCTTTTGTTTTCGTGCTTTCTTGCTTTAAATGACTTGCGCTATATGAAACTAAGAATTAGATGGATTTGTGTGAGAGGAAGTGAGATAACATTCCACTCACAGATGGATGGACGACATAATGGTATACCTGGGGGGATGTGCGCGTGATCGTCTATTCCAAGTTGGCCGTGATTCAGGCCGAGTTCTGGATAAGCTTCTCTCTAAAAACAGATGCAGGACATGAGTCTGCTGTTTTGTACTTGTACAACACTAGCAAGTGCAGTTAAAGATTTACCCTGATCACTTTGTGTAAAATATATAATACATTTTTAAAAAAAAGAAATGGATGTGATTAGAAACGTCACCATCTGTGGGACATCCCGGACGTTGAGGGAGATCTGAATGAGTCCCCAGTGGCTCCTGGCGGTGAGTCCCTCACTACATTCATGGTTGGGGTTCTTCAGACTAATCAGCACCTTCGGATGAAGCAGAAATGGCCATATATTATATCAAGTAATATGTTTCACAAGATGCTCCACATATTACCATTAGCATGTGCATTTTGGTTTACAGTCACACACTTTAAAGAGTTTCCTCATTCCCACCTACACAACATTATACTTTGACCATATAAACAGTGAGTATGTACATCTATTACAGATCAGCATGAGAAAAACTGGGTGTGCTCAAAGAAAACATCCTGTTATCAGAAAGCATGTACTGTATTTGTGCCTGTCAGTCGCAGACGGCATCTCTTAAACCATTTCGGAGTTATTTATAGAAACATTTCCCCCTGAAATCCAATCAGCTGTTTCAATCCCAGGTACCTGAATCTCTTTACCAGTAGCGGATGTTCTCAGTCAAAAGAAACTCACCTCAAGGAAATCTTTGGGTGCATACACAGGTCGGAACTTGCTTAAATCTACAAATAAAAACGTGTAATGATTAGACAGAAATAGCTTTCGCATTCTTGAAGCAGGTTTTTATAGGACCATGATGTTTAAGCAACAGATTTTGCATGTTACATTACATTTAATACAATACGGATTAAATAACTGATATGGTATCTGCATGTTCTACATTATATAGTCAAGACAAGATGAAAGAAAGAGAGAGACAGAGAGAGAGAGAGAGAGAGAGAGAGAGAGAGAGCGGTTTTGGGAGGCGAGCTCTGCTTATCGGGACTCATTCCAACAGTCTGGACATGCTCCGGTTTCACAAGCTAAGCTGTTTATGCCAGTGTCCAGCGGACAGCTGCAAATGTTATCGTATACGCTGTGGAGCGATAACACTGTTATGGAACTGTTATATTCCACAAGCGAACTGTAAACATGCTAAAGGTGAAAAATAAACAAAAAGGGTTCCACTCATACAAACACGGGGAGGTAGCGAAGCTAATGTGTGAAAGGATTGTGAAGGCGTCGGTCATGGCGCTACTACTGCACGCTTAGCACAGTGCCAGAGCAACAAAAAAAAAATTTTTAAATAAAAAAACACACAGTGGCTCTGGGGTAGAAATGTTTAGTATGTACAGTATAAAATAAAGAATCATACTGGATTTACTGGTTTGTGCGAGACATAAAGCATCCGTTGTTCTAAACATGAAATCGGAAAGGGTTTTCCCTTCCTCTATTACTGTACACACTGTGGACTCACGGAAAGTGAACATAAAAAGCCTAAATCATTCATATCTCTGATAGACTTATTGCAAATATTTGAGCTTGTGTTATTCCAGTGGCACAAGAATGTGTTCTGCATTGTGGATTGACGGTCACAGCGACAAGACAATTGGACAATTTGGTTTCTTAATATTTAAAAGAAAAAATAATATAGCTTATGAAAGACTTGAACCAAATCATGTTTATCTTGAACATTTAATATTGTCAGAAAATTAACTGGCTATAATTAACTAAGCCTGTTTTTTTGTTTTTGCTTTTTTAAAGAGTTAGATGTGTCCAAATTTTTGACTAGTAGTGTATGTTTAAATCTGAGGTGAACTGTAACAAAATTGGAAAAATGAAAAATGACATCAAATTGCGATATTTACAATATCTCAGAATAAAACACCTCCAGTAGGTATTGTGATAATAGCTTATCGAGTATTCCTTGGTGATTCTCTTCCCTCACAAACAATACTGGGACTAAACAAGAAGAAGAAGAAGAAATTCAAGCACAGTATTTTCTTTACGAGGGAAGAGAGATGAAGCATGTCTCTTATGCTTTTTTTTTTTAATCAGGCATTGCCTCTCTAAAGGTTCCCAACTCTTCTACAACCAAAGCCTGGAAAAATTCACTTTACTCTCCTCACATCACCAACAAATCGAAAAGAAATCTCAATGTTATAAAGCACAGTGGTAGAATACACTACAGAATACTGTAAGGAAAAATCAAAGGTTCTGCATGACATGAGGTAGATATCCCAGAAATGTCTGGACCAGTGGATCACTTTGAACTTTGTTATGTGCCTTTTATAAAGCTTTTATAGACTTTGGAACCCTAGAGCGGTTCACAAGAAACAGACGAGGCATATTAGTCATTCATGGGAAGATGCTCAAAGTTGACTGTGTTTGGTGTCCATATGTTTCATCACATACTTTACATTTGGTGTCACTTCTGAATAGCAGAGCAAGAAAATATAAATAAAAATTAAAATAAAAAATCTTTTTAAAGCTTGTTCTGCATTGATAACGGCTAATTAAAATGAGATGATATGCACGTGTTACCTGGTTCATCTGTGCCCATCTCATTCCATTTGTTTGTTAACTGTCTCTGTTCTGCGACAGGTCGCTGTGGAATAAATGTTATCAAGAAAAAATATTATGGACACTTTGTATCTTCGGTTCTATCAGGAGTTCAAATTAATGTTCTACACACGGTGAAGATGTCAAATGTTGCCATTAAGCATTTTCTTATTTTTTCACAGCACTATGTAGAAACTTGCCATTTTGAGCAATTACATTTTACATAGTAAATTGTAAAATCCAATAAGAAATTAAAAGATTTGTTTATATAAGCAGTTAATTCTTAGGTTTTATCAAAGGATAAATCAAAGGATTATTTGTTTGTTTGTTTTTTGAAAAATTAAACATATTGTTTTATGTCAAGTTATACGTACTTATACATCTGATTTTGTGAGAAAATAAAACTTTGGTTTATGACATGAGAATTAAACATGCAGATTTATGTGCGAGCTACAGGGCTACGAAGTTAAAGATTTGGTTCTATAAGAAAGTTGCCTTTAAATCCCAGAGCATTTTAGGAAAGGCAAGGCAAGTTTATTTGCATAGCACATTTCATACGAAAAAGGTAATTCAAAGTGCTTTACATAAAAGAGAAGAAAGTAATCAAGTAAAATGAAATAGAAAATAATGGCAATAAAACTTAAATAAAATGAATAGTAATATTTGATTCAAAATAAAAATAAAAACAGTTAACAATATTAAATAAACATAAAATAGTGAATCAGTTTGGGCGTAGCACAGTGCTCATTCAATAAATGTACACCTAAACAGATGAGTTTTAAGTCTAGATTTAAATGTGACTAATATTTTAGCACATCTGATCTCAGATGAGCTGGACCCAGTTTTAGTCACTTTTGCATTGCTATGTTTTAATACATATACATAGGGCTTAGGATCGTGCAACATAGAGTGACATATACTTTTTAATTCAGCACTATGATGAAATTTAATTTTATTAATTATACAAACATTACTGAGCAAAAAAAGATAATTTAGGCAATGAAATAGCACAGATACATATAACCACATGTTCTTATGGCTGTTTCAGGTTTCTATAACCAAAAACTATAAAATGTCATATTTGGTAAATCCGACATTTCTGCTACATCATTCCCATATATTCTGGAAGCAGCTAATTTTATGCATTTTAAAAGTAATGATAAGTTTGGTTCTATCGGTCATATCTGAAAACATACAGTATAAGCAGTTGTTGTTTTTTTTTAATTGGTGTGCTGCTGGCATGGATCTGTGCTGCTTAAGGTTTAAGGGTTAAACATGGTTCTGTGGGAAGTTAGTGGTTCTGTTTTATAAATCAGCTTGAGTTCAGTAGGAAATAAACCAGAGATTTAGCATTCAATTAGCACACGGTCTGAGTATTTCCTTGAGTACCTTTCGAGCAAGTGGAACTCCCAACTCAGTACACATGCTGTTCAAACTCTTCAGGATCCTCTTCTCCCAGCATGCCTGTGAAAAACACAGCCATACACACACAGTGGTGCAGATGTGTGGTGAGCACAGAAGGTTTTGGACAAGTGTGAATGTGGAGACTGAGGGAGAAGGATTGTACCTGGGCTTTGCGCATGTATTCCAGCGGCTCTTTCGTGTGCTCGGGGGTAGCTGCAGGGTGAGCAGGTGGAGGCAAACTGCACAACACAAACACACACTCCTCAAACAAAGTGTTGTGTACACAGCCAAAACATGGAATTGGAGATAAAAAGTAGGTGAAAAGGTGAATTTTCAGGTAGGATCATGTAACATCAAGACCCATGCCTCGTTTTTTTGTAAATATGCATTCACATTTATATATTTTTAAATGAAGAAACTCGTGTTCAAAATACAGTTTCATCCCCTTTTAGGTAGTGTCCCTGACATTTCTGAATTTAAGTCTATTAATGATTTTAATTCAACTTGGCCAATTTAAATTCACGTGAAAAGACATAAATCTGAAAAAAATTATTATTCTAAAAAGCCGAATTGTTAAGAAATTGCAATATTGAATTTGACATGGTTACGGACACTACAGATTTTTTTTTTTTTTGCTTATTAAGCTTTTACCAAAAACAAATTGAAGCAGAAATTTTTACAGTTCATATGCTTCCAGAGGCTTACAACAATTTTCATTTCAAAACTCATCAAGAAATATAAATAATTTGTATTTTAAATTATAACTGTTAAATGAGAGACAGTATAACGCTGAACAAAAATGGCCATTTTTGGGGCTCACATAAAAATCATCTCTCCAAAATGGCTGAAATTAGCAACTTGAAATTTTTAGGGATGCAAGATTGATCACTTCCAAGTTGCATAAACTTCAGAACTAGCTTCTTTGGCACACACATTTTCTGCATTATATATTCAACATAAAAAAATTATAAAATCAGCAACAATATTGTGTTTTGGCCGAGTGTATATGGATTGTGCATGTCTCATATATACTAATTAATAAGAAAAACGGTTGAATATTGAATAATTTGTACATGGGCTGCTTTTTATGGAGAGAATATGCATACCTTCATACAGTAGATTGAACAATTCTACACACCCTTTATTATTGCAGGTTTTTATGGTAAAAAAAAAAAAAATTTAATTACCAATAAAACCACAGTAAACCATGCCCCATCTTTTTCTTTTCTCCACAGTTTTAATGTTAAAAACAAACTGAAGTTTGATAGAGGAAAAAAAAAAAATATAGTAACCCCTGATGCATAACTGTGATAAGCTTTTATAAGGGAAAATTCAACTGTACTTATCATGCATTTAGATCATTATATGTACCATGAAAAACTGTGACGTCAATCATCAGCAAGTGAAGAAAATGGGGCACAGCAGTGGACATCCCTCCAAAAAAATACTACGTTCTTACGAATTTTATCGAAAAACAAAAACATGCGGGCCTCTGTTAGACAGCTCAAGATGAAGAAATGACAATAACAACCCAAAGCACAAATCCAAGTCAACAAAGGAACAGCTTCAGAGGAAGAGGTCTATTTTTTATTCAAAGTGCAGTATTACGAGCAAACGTTGCTTTAGTAAGGGGATGTCCTGTACAACCAGGTTATTTCCCCTCCAAAATCTCTCCATTTGTTTTTTGCTTGCATTTTGTTCGTTGTTTCTGTAAATCATCCTTTATGTGATCCTAATGTGAAGGCATTTGTAGACTTTTATATTCGTTGTACATGGGCCACATCTATATAAATAAAAGAAAGGTTTTGTCTGTATATTGGTCGCAACTCGCCCTTTCAATGACCTCTATACAGTACATGTCCTGTATGTTTGTCTGTATGTCTACATGTCTGTCTGCATACTGTATGTCCGTGCAGCCAGATGTTGTCACAGCAGCATGGAAAATATAAATTAAGTTCAGTCAAACTTCACAGTGCAAATTCATTTGTCTTTTGAACAGTCTTGACCTGGCATTTATGCTATTCTACTCTATTCAGTAATTAAATTCAGGTAATTCCTATCAGATCAGGAGAAACCTGATGTGTGCAGTACAATGAGGTTCCTTCACACATGGTAGAACCACGCTTAAACAGTTAGAACCCATCCATTTTCTCCTGTTAGCTACACTTGAAACCTGTAAGCCTGGTTGTTTATTTCCAAATGAGTAATCGGAAAACAGGATAAGTAAATCAGTGATTTGGGGAACTTTAGTGTGGTCACCCTATTAGATTTATGTAGCCTAATTTACTACCACCTGTCAGGAAATAAACAAAGCGGCTGCCAAGATTCCCTGCTCGTCATGCTTCACTGGAGTAAATAGTGAAGCCGCACATTGCAGAGCCAGAGGGAAATGGACACACGCATGTCAACTGGGAAAAGATATCCTAGAGAACAAGTACAGTTAACAAAAGAATACACACGCTACCTTTCTGACTATACCCAGGTACACACATACCCATACACATCTAAATATAGATGAAGTTTAGTAAGGGTTTTAAAACATTATATATAATATAAGTCAGGTTTTGTCTGTACATTGGTCAGAAATCGCTCTTTCAATTATATTTTTTCAGGGACTCCAAACCAGTCAGTTTATGAAACTTTTGCAGTATTTCGATATCTGTCTGAAGTTTAACCTGCATCATAAGTGAATTCAAAATGGTGAGTAAAAGTGATGTTATGGACAGTTATGTATCGTATTTTATGATGTACTTTAAAATAAGCTATGCATAAGCTAATTGCTCAATGTAACAAATAAATATTAATTCGAAAATTTGTACTGGAATGACTTAATATCTTCAAATAACGCTGAAAGAACAGCGCTCAAGTGGTATAAGTGAACCATGAAAGACCATAAATGGCTGTGATGCTCAAGTACTCTGGCCTTATAGTATATTAGAATTAATACATTAATAATAAGCTAGTTTTGTCAACACAATTATTCACCATGAAATTGACGTCACAATATGAACCCATGTAATTACCTAAACACAAAAAGGTGCAATGTATTACAGGTAATGTACGCATAGGCAGATGAATCAGATGAATTGCGTAGTCCTTCTTTGCCATGAAAATTAACTTAATCCTCTGAAAAAAACTTTCCACTGCATTTCATTGCTGTCATTAAAGGACCTGCTGAGATCATTTCAGTAATCGTCTTTTTAACTCAGGTGAGAATGTTGACGAGCACAAGGCTGGAGATCATTATGTCAGGCTGATTGGGTTAGAATGGCAGACTTGACATGTTAAAAGGAGGGTGATGCTTGAAATCATTGTTCTTTCATTGTTAACCATGGTGACCCGCAAAGTTGCATAAAAATGGCTTCACAGGAAAGGATATTGTGGCTACTAAGATTGCACCTACATGTAAATAAACAATTTATAGGATCATCAAGAACGTCAAGAAAAGAGGTTCAGTTCTTGTTAAGAAGGCTTCAGGACGTCCATGAAAGTCCAGCAAGCGCCAGGATCATCTCCTAAAAAGGATTCAGCTGCGGGATCAGAGTGCCACCAGTGCAGAGCTGCTCAGGAATGGCAGCAGGCAGGTAATAGGTAAGCCACTTCTCTCCAAATAAAACATCAGGGACAGATTGATCTTCTGCAAAAAGTATGGGGAATGGACTGCTGAGGACTGGGGCAAAGTCATATTCTCGGATGAAGCCTCTTTCCGATTGTTTGGGGCATCTGGAAAAAGGCTTGTCCGGAGAAGAAAAGATGAGCGCTACCATCAGTCCTGTGTCATGCCAACAGTAAAGCATCCTGAGACCATTCATGTGTGGGGTTGCTTCTCATCCAAGGGAGTGTGCTCACTCAAAATTTTGCCCAAAAACACAACCATGAATAAAGAATGGTAGCAAAACACCCTCCAACAGCAACTTCTTCCAACAATCCAACAACAGTTTGGTGAAGAACAATGCATTTTCCAGCACGATGGAGCACCGTGCCATAAGGCAAAAGTGATAACTAAGTGGCTCGGGGACCAAAACGTTGAAATTTTAGGTCCATGGCCTGGAAACTCCCCAGATCTTAATCCCATTGAGAACTTGTGGTCAATCCTCAAGAAGCGGGTGGACAAATAAAAACCCACTAATTCTGACAAACTCCAAGAAGTGATTATGAAAGAATGGGTTGCTATCAGTCAGGATTTGGCCCAGAAGTTGATTGAGAGCAGCCCAGTCGAATTGCAGAGGTTCTGAAAAAGAAGGGCCAACACTGCAAATACTGACTCTTTGCATAAATGTCATGTAATTGTCGATAAAAGCCTTTGAAATGTATGAAGTGCTTGTAATTATATTTCAGTACATTACAGAAACAACTGAAACAAAGATCTAAAAGCAGTTTAGCAGCATACTTTGTGAAAACTAATATTTGTGTCATTCTCAAAACTTTTGGCCACGACTGTAAACCAGTCGCCTTCTCGCTATCTATCAATCCATCACTTTCATTGACTGAATAGCAGCAGCTCGCAGGAGATTTTCGCTTCCCCGGTAAGCTCCACTATCAGACAGGATTTGGCATAATACGTCATCTTCAATACAAAAATGTCTCTTTTGCAGGATATCACCTCTTCTTTAATATCTCAGGCCATGTGATTCAGAGCGACCCTCAAACAACATACATACATAATACTGCAAAATGTACAGAAATGTGCTTTTCTTACTCACCACTTAGTGACAAGCTGATCACTGACACACTGAAGATTCAACCTCATACCATCAAACTGGTATTCAATATTTTAATCTGGTGTGTATCAGGCTGTGTGTCAACTGCCTAGAGCATGTGTCATAATGAATAGTGAGAAATCACTCTATAATGGGGTAGGCAATGTTACTCAATGTGCCTCCAGGTTTTAATCGACAGCAACGAAACCTTTAGATTCTATGAGACGATGTTTAGTTTGAAATAAATAGCATACAGAACTGGCATGTCACATTACTACACATCTATACATGCTTGTTGAAAACCCCATTCCAGGTTTAGTTCCCTTTGCTGCTTTTTGTTATAATAAACCTCTCATCTAATCTCTCATTTTTTAGATCCTGGAAAAATAGTTGTGAAGAATTTCTCATTCAGCCAGCATGTTTGTGCAAAGACACAATCTCATGCTGGAAAAGGTTCAGACCCTTAGTTCCAGAAAAGGGAAATTGCAATGCTACAGTATACAAACACTACTGTGTGCTTGAAACTTTGTGGCAGCAGTTTGGAAAACACTGCTCAGTCATAACATTAACACCACCGACAAGTCAACTAAATAACACTGATTATCAATTAGATACCAGTAAACTGGTGACAGAATCATGGGAACCCAAGGAACAAGGGCTAGTCCACCCGGTCCGATCCCATAGAAAAGCCAATGCGGCACAAACTGCTTAGAAAATTCATCGGTAGCCATGATAGAAAGGTATGAAAGCACTTAGTGCACCACAGCACACTACACTTGAGGCCCGCAACCCACAGCACCAAAAGGATCCGCGTCTAATAGCCCGATCTCAAGACACCGCCGCACACTCCCAGAGGCCCTGTGAACCCACGTGCCGAGGGGCGATAGCCACAGAAGCAGCACAAGGGGAACCCAAAGACTAGGTGGTTTTAATGTTATGGCTAACTGGTTTACATGGGGGTGACGACCCGGTGTCCATAAACTTTTGGTCATATAGTGTAAATGATCTTTATGCAAAACAGGATTGGCACTAAATGCTCAAAGCAAAAACCTGTGAAGATTACGTTCATAGATATTTTGTTAGTTAGAAGATCGGGATCTACATGTACAATATAATGTAATTAAATAAAATCAAATTACATTTAGTTTAATAATAATACTTTTGTTTTTAGGTATTTAAAAAATGTTTTAGTTTTTTTTTTATCTTTGATCTTGTCCTCCATGGTCATTATTTAATACTCAGACAGTGCAGACGTTTAAACAGTCATAAATTAGCTACACAAGAGAACACAATTTTTTACACTGTGTGGGTATAAGCCAACCTTTCCAAGAACTGTCCTCTCTTCTAAAAGTCATGAACACTACACACTTTGGCTAGATGGTTCTGGCTGTTAATAACAGCGGGAAATAAACCATTGCATTTTATATATGATGGGTTCTTAGCTCCAGTTCCAGAAGGCCACTACCGTGTACAAGTATCACATTTTTATTACTTTTTATTACTCCTGATTCTGCTCATGGAAAGATAATAAGGTTATTTGATCAAGCAGAGACGGAGAAAAAATTATGCAGGAGTTTAGCTAGAAACACCTGCAAAGTCAAGTGCAAAAGTTTGTACCCCCTAGCAGAGCAATGTTGCTGTGCACGTTTAATGTCTACGTCTGTTTTTTTTATTGCTGTACATGAAAATTGGGGGTTGGTACCAATTTTCTGCTGTGAGTTGTTGATTTTCCAGCCCAGGGGTTGGCAATTTAATTTAGCAAAAGCCCAGTTATCAGTTAATATGAATGCATGTCACCTTTCTACGTTTAACCAAAAGTGAATAGATTATCACTATGAATATCGGTTCAGTGGTTATGATTTGTTTTCAAGTTACCAACTCTTACCACAGAGAACATCTGATTAGACAACATCATCCCTTTTTTGAAATTAAGCAGAGAATCGATACATATGTTTCCATCCATTTCTTGTTAAACTTACTGTTTTAAAAAAAAGGGAAAAATCTAAAGTCTGTAATGTCTCCGCAGCACAGTGATGTAGTGGTTCGAGCCCAGCTGTCAGGTCTGTGTGCGTAGAGTTTGCATGTTCTCCCCGTGCTTGGTTAGGCTAATTGGTGTTACCAAATTGCCCATAATGTGCAGGTGTGTGCTTTTGCCCTGCGATGGATTGGCACTCCATCCTTGGGTACCCCACCTAATGCCCCAAGTCCGCTGGGATAGGCTCCTGGCCTTTAGGCTAATAGTTACTTGTAGTCTCTGTTCTAATGAGCTCTGTCTCTGATGTTACATGATTTACATAAATGCATGAGATATTTAGAACCTGAACTGCTACTTGTTTAGAAAAATTATAGTCACTAAATTTTTTTTATACTTTTGTTGAGTCAGCCAAATCCCTGCTCTTTCCCTTCTGCAATGACAATTTTTGTTATCTGTTATTTTTATATGGATATTTTTGATTGGATGACTGTTTCCAATAGATGCATGAAAAATCAATTATATTACTTATTGTGATTTTTTTTTGGTAGCAATGCATGTATCACCACTTTGACTACAAAATATTTATATAATATAATGTTTGCATTTGAGATATTAAATTTTTGCAAAACCTGTAACACTACACTTTAAACTGCGCTTTAAACTGTTCATACATTGGTAAGCAGCACAGTGTCCTGTGTGATAGGAGCAAATTATCTGTGAAGCTTGTTTAGACAAAATATGGGGAAAAAATATATCAGGATGTATATAAAATCTAATACCAATCTAGGAATCTCAATACTAATCAAATCAGCACCTAGGTAGTGTGATAATATAGTATCAGGTGGTCTGTAATTTGATGGGCTGACTGTGTAAATGACACAACCCTGGACCCGGAGTACTCCCTGTTCAGCACACTCTATTGTTTTCAGGTATTGCCACCTCTTTATGATAGAATGACTTACAGAATGACTTACAGAAACATTTGAAACAAAATCCATTATCAGATTTTAAATCATTTCTAAGAGAGTTGTTTCAGCTTGAATACCTTTCGCAATTGTTTTGAAATGATGTTTTTAGTTTTACCTTTTATGACATGTGTTTGTCGTTAGTGGTAACTACAGTCATGCTCTCTTGGCTGGGGTTTAAGGGTTTGGTTAAAAAAATAATAATATTCAGTCTGACTATACTGGTTAGACAAGAATCGAGCATAGAAGAAAAGAAGAAGTTTCCCTGCTTGCAACATATATTTTATGGACAAAAGTTTGTGCACATTTGACCATCATACACCATGTGGGCTTAGTGGGTTATAAATCCCATTTCAGATTTAGTCTCTCTTTGCTTTTTTTAAATAACTTTGACTCTCCTGCAAAGGCATTCCCATAGATGCTGTAGTCAGAAACTGATGTTATTAAACAAGGAGGTCTGGGGGCATTGAAAGTCTTGCTTTAAACACTACACCACATGCATATTTTACAGGTACAAGACACATCACACATATGATCAGCGATGCACCCTGAACAGTTCCACTCTTGCAAGAAGTTTAGGATCTTTATTTTTCTTGCTATCTGGTATCACCAAATGAGAATGAGTTCTCTGTCAAGTGTGGTTCCTCTCAAAGGTTTCTTCCTATTGCCATCTCATAGAGATTTTCCATTGTCACCCTCTGCATCAGCGACAAACTGATCATTTGATTTATTCATATTTTCTCACACATTTCATACTCATACACATTTTTTTAGATTCTGTAAAAATGTTTTTAAGTTAAGTTATGCCTTTATTTGTTATACAGCATATACATTACTGCACAGTGAAATTCTTTCTCCGGATGTCCCAGTGTAACTGGAGCCATATATGATACAGCAGATAGGGTTAAGGGCCTTGCTCAAAAGCCAACATCGTGGCAACCTGGTGAGCTAGGACTCGAACTGCTGACCTTCCAATCAGTAACTCAGTGCCTTAGCCCTCTGAGCTACCACTGCCTCACTGCGGCAATGACCATTGATAAAAGTGTTATATAAATAAAATTTTATTTAAATCTAGGAGGTTACATTACTGCCAATGGTAGGCCTCACTCTCCCTCAACTTTCTAGTCTCTTAAAGCCAAGCCTTCCCAAAAAAACAGTTCCTTTGCTGATCTTGTCCTGATATGTAACTCTTCTGTTTTTCTTCAGCACTTCCATAGACTTTACATGTTCCTTCTTATTATTGTTCTCCTCCTTATGTTGAATTTCTGTAAATTGCATCACTGCCACCTATACTGTAGATCTCACTGTCCCTCAGCTTCCCTGTCCTTTAAAGCGGATGTTCCGGTGCAGTATTCCTATTAAAATAAATAAAAATAAAAATAATCATACATTCATATTACATACATATTTCCAACCTGATCAGTGAGTCCTCATGCTAAAACATTTTCAACATTGCTTTTTACTCTCCCTAATTCTGTGAGCTTTATTTCTGACAGCTTAACTAATAAAGATGAACAGACGCAAGAAGGGAAAATTTGAACTTACATGTGCAATTCTCTGTACACTGCATTTTGCAGCTTCCTCTCCCAACCTAAAACAGACATGGAGAAATGTATGATCAGCTTCCTACAGTACTGTGAGTCTCTGCAGTACCCGGATGATGAGACACACACTTTGTATACCTGAGGCTCTTAGGAAATTCCGCACGTCCTCTTTCAAAGATTCTAGCCTTATCTCCGGCCTTTGTAAACATTCCTGTAGTAAAATAAATGAGTATTTGTATCTACATCATGGCTTCTGATAACTGACTGACAATAAGAAGTGATGTTAGTGTGAGCTTGGCAGGATACACACTGTCAGGCTAATGCAGGTTACTCACTTTGGCTTGTTTCTCCAGCTGGGAGTGTAAATGTGTTCCCCTGAGCCGCTGCACAACCTGAGCGATGGTGACCGATATCTCTGTTCCGTCGTCCATCTTAATAAATATGAATGTTCAGAAACCGGAGTGACTGTTTTAGCTTCATTTGCTAGCGCAGCACTGAAGGCTGTAGAAGCGCCGTCTCTTAGCAACTGACGTGCGCACGTGAGGGGAAACAAGGACACCGAAACACAGTTCCTACCCTCGGCGTGGTGTTCGCTAATCACTGTCGTGCTGTTTTATTCCGAAATACCACGTTTATTTACCATGTTTTATTCATAATTCACACATTTCCTTCATATAAGGTACAAACTCGAACTAATATCTATCAGCGTGTTAAAAAATATTACCAATATTACTTGGCATTATTACCCATCTCATTATTCTCAAACCAATTCATTACATTTAATTTAACTATAAATAATAATTTGAATTTAATAATAAATATTTAAGTGTTCCCAAATTAGCTCTAATGTGTGAGTGTATCTTTGTGTGCCCTGTAAGGGATTGGAATCCTGTCCATGTACCCAGCCTCGTGCCCCAAGTCTCCTGAGATGGGCTCTAGGCCCCATGCGACAGGATAAGTGTGGATGTGTAGAAGATGAGTGAGTGAATATAATAGGCAGCACGGTGGTACTGTTGCCTTGCATGTCCAGGGTCGGGGTTCGGTTCCTGCCTCGGGTCTGTGTGTGTGGAGTTCTCCCTGTGCTTGGTGGGTTTCCTTCCACGGTCCAAAGATATGCAGATTAGACTAATTGGTGCTTCCAAATTGCCTGTAATGTGTGAATGAGTGTGTATACGTGTGTGCCCTGCGATGGACTGGCCCATAACACTATGTAACAAATTTTCACTTTTGTTCTGTTCCTGGGTTGAAAGTGTGTTTTCCTAACCCGTTAGGTCTAAAACAGAAAGGAAATCTCTGTTATTCCAGAAAAACTTTGCTTCTGTGACCGGGACAGTGAAATTTTGAAAATCGTGTGTTTTGGAGAAAATTCTCGATTCGCTGCCGAACTTCCTTCTAGAATATTCCTGAACTGCTAGAGTTGTCCAGATGTTTCTACAATTCTCCTGAACACTCTAGAATGTTCAAGAAACTTCCAGAACTAGTAAACCCAAAAAATCGTCGCATCGGCAAAAATTCCCCTCAGATCGTTTATCGGGACATACCTTCTTCCATCAGCATGATGGGCTGTGCTTCTGCAACGATGTTGCCGCACTATTCCAGGCTATAGGTATCGCATGTAATCCTATTGAATGACGCCTATTCATAGACAGTTCATCCCGGAGCCTCAAAGCCGTGTTGCTTCACAATGAAAACAACTACCCGTCTCTCCCGATGGCCCACTCTGTGCATCTCAAAGAGGACTACACCAGCGTCAAAATGATGCTGGGTGCATTAAAGTATGACAACTACGGATGGGAGGTCATCGGTGACTTCAAAATGGTATCATTCCTCATGGGTCTTCAAGGAGGTTTCACGAAATTTTCTTGTTCCCTCTGTCTCTGGGACAGCCGTGACACTAAGGCGCATTATCGCAAAAAGTACTGGCCACAACGGACCAAGTTTTCTTTTGGGAAGAGCAATGTGAAGTGGGAGCCGCTGATAGAATCCCATAAAGTGCTTATGCCACTGCTGCACATCAAGTTAGGCCTCATTAAGCAATTTGTCACTGCTCTTTACAAGGAGTCAGCAGCATTTAAATACCTCCAAGATCTTTTTCCAAAGCTGTCCGAGGCTAAGGTCAGGGCTGGTATCTTCATCGGACCACAGATCAAGAAGATCATAGAATGTGAGGATTTCGCAAAGCTGTTGAACAGGACGGAGAGAGCGGCTTGGAGCAGTTTCGTTGCAGTTGTTCATGGCTTCCTAGGTAATCACAAAGCTGAAAACTATGTGGAGTTGGTGCAGACTCTCATAAAGAATTACGCCAAAATGGGATGCAGAATGTCTCTGAAAGTCCATATCCTTGATTCACATCTTGACAAATTCAAGGAGAACATGGGCGCTTACTCTGTGGAGCAAGGCGAGCGCTTTCATCAAGATATATTGGACTTTGAACGTCGTTACCAAGGACAGTATAACGAAAACATGATGGGGGACTATGTTTGGGGGCTACTTCGAGAAAGTGATTCACAGTACAATCGTAAATCTAGAAAATCTATGCATTTCTGAACCTTGTTGAGTGGTTTTCGACTGTGTTTGTCTATTCCTTGTGCAATTTTTGTTTTTACCTGATCATAATGATGAAAATTTTAAAAAATCGTTTATTTTCACAAAAAAAACGAGTTTTCTTCGTGCTGTTGTCATGAAAGCAAAGTTTGTGCTTAATGAAGTCATTTTTTCACATACTTTAGACATAAGCAATTGCAATATAACACTTAGAAGCCAGGGAAAAAAATTGTGTTACATAGTGTAATCTGTTAACTACTAATACCCCTATCTCACCTACGCGGTTTCGTGCGGTGGCCGTAAGTACGGTTCATCATGATTCACCGTGGACCTTGCAGTCCATGGTAATTTGCAGAAAGTCGGGCGGTCACTCGCGGTGCCTAACACCGCTTCTCACCGCGAGTCAAACTGCATAGGTGAGATAGGGGTATAACAGAGGGGGCGGGGCTTGTAGGACGGCTTTCACACACACACAAGCACACACACACTCACTAACTGAATCACTGCTGTCTGGCCCATGGATTATATAAATTGTCTGAATAACGGATTACATTTTTGAAAATATAACTAAATAACTGAGTACTTAAATGGCGGACCTAACACGTTAGATTACTTGTTACATCAAAAAGTTATCCTTTGTAACGCATTACACCCAACATTGCTAAGGTTTAGATTAAATCCATTTGATTCGAGTGACCATTAAAACAAGTAACATAACTCTGTAATAATAAATATTTTGCAATCATGACTTGTGATTTCCATGAAAGGACTACTGTAAGAAGGTGTGTCCAAACGTTTGACTTCACATACCTCACCACTTTCATTTTTGCAAGTCTGCTGTAACAGTTTTAACAATAAGAAATATGCTGTAGTGCCATTGATTGTAAGTGATATTTGACAAATGACAATGAAATGGTTTTGTTATGAAGCAGCTTTACAGAAATCTTGAAGTACACTACTCTGCAAAAGACTTGAGTTACCATTCATTTCTTCATATTCTTCTTCCAAAGAGCCAGACTTTCTTGCATTTTTAAAGGAGCCTTAAGGAATAATTCTCCAGCCTTCCTGAAGCCCTTTTCTGGCTCTCTTTTTGGCAAGTTTTTGGCTCTCATTTTCAGTTCAGTCCCTGTACCTGACCAGTTTCAGAAGAATGTTTATTGCGTCTTAAGACACACCTCGGGACCATTCAAGCATACAAAAACATCTGAGAAACAGTTGCAGATGATTTTAACAATTAGTATACTACTGATGCTGAGTTGGAACAGACAAGAGGGGAAATGAGGTTGCTGCTGAGGTTGTTACACAAACAACTTATTTTTAAATTGTATCTTTAGGCACTTTGCAGCCTGTCACAGTAAATGTTTTCTTCTTATTTCTTTAATGTAATCTACATTGTTAAATGTAATCAGATTCCATTGAATTTAAACAAATTACCAGTGCCTTAAAGGTTTTGTACGGTGCTATAGCTTTTGACCCCTAATGAGCAAGAAAGAGGTGACAATAAAAAGGAAAATCTCCCTGATGAAGAAACCTTGTGAGAAACCAGACACCAGAGTGAATCCTGGTCATCTTCTTCTTCTGCATGTCCCCTCTGTGGACACTTAATAATTAGCTTTATCCTCCTTGTAGCTGCACACATTAGCTCTTTTTTTTTTTTAATATAAAACTACTGTATAGAAACTCTTTGTAAATGACTGGCTGTAGCCCATCTATTCTCAAACCCTTCTGTGTTTATAACCACAATCTGATTACTGCTGATATTATTTGAATATACAGTATATCATTCTTAGCACTAGGGCTGACAAACTAGTGATATTGTGGTGGCACTGACGTGATTGGAAGTGCCATTTGTGTTTCACTGATATTAGATATATAAATATGTAGATCATATGAAGTAAAAGTAAAAGACAATGACCTACAGTATATAAATCTTGCACATAAACACCTTTTTAGAAAACATACTGTATGTACATGAATTAGGAAGCATAATTTTGGCTACATTTTCACATTACCTTGAAATACTATATTGATTCAAAAACCTTTGTGTGGACCCATTTAACATGCCATGAGTAAAAATTATTTTGCATAAAATAAAAATATCCCATAACTTTTACTCAATCCTCTTACTAGAATGCTTTCACCCCAGGAGTATTTAGAACCATAAATTCTACAGGTAGTTTCATCAGAAAGTTGAATAATCCCAAATTCCTGAATATGATGGGAAGAATAAAACTGATTTTTCATTATTGTATTTTTATTTTTAAGTATATTGTTAAAGCAACTTTAAAGGTCACTTTTAAAGTACAATCATATTAACCAAAATATATTACATTTAATTATTAATTTAAAAATAATTAAGTTAATCATTAGAGTATCTTTAATGTTTTCAAACCATTAGCATGAGTTTTAAGTATCTAACCACATTTTGAGTGTTTGGTTAATTTAATGCTAAAATAAAATCCAGAAAAGAAAGCTCATAAAATATAATTGTTGTTTGACACATTTTTACATTTTCTAAAAAAAATTTTTTTTTAAGTTTAATTTCTAAGCATAACAACTGGAAGCACAAATTATAACAGTAAATGTTATGACAGAGATATACAAAATCGACTTCAATATTCAGAGAAATGTTCAGAAATATCTAATAAACAACTAGAGGATAAATGTGCAAAAGATATCAGCTGTCAATACAATATATTGAGAAGCCTATAGCATTTACAAGACTAACAAGAAAGAAATGGTTCTGTCTCAGAAAGGTCAAATTATCAGCCCAAATCAATCAAGAAAAACCTTTAAATTACTGGAATTCGTTTTTTTTTTTAATCCAATGAATTATTAAAACCTTGAAGGATAGTGCTAAACCATAAACCTTTTGAAAGAAATGTGGTTGGGGAAAAAATCATTAACAACCAAGCCAAAGGTCACTAAAATGCTTGGTGAAAAAAATATATATATGAGTAGGAATCACAGCTACTGTACTGTATGTTTAATAGTAAAAGTAATACAAAATAGGTTCAATACACGCAATGTCAGGAGAACTTGCAGAATTTGGACTAAACAGCTATGCGGCCATTGGAAAACCACTTTTTTAAAGAAACTAATCAAATTTAAAAAATGCTTCAACTTGCTAGGGAGCATAAAGATCATAAAGAGAGAAGGTCATGCGGTCTGATGAGCTCAGACTGACCCTATTCCAGGGTGACGAGTGCATAAGAGTAAGAGGGGAAGTGCATGAAGCGATGCACACATCATAAATAGTGGCCGCTGTGCAAGCCTCTAAGGAACATTATGTAGCAATAAAATGAAGTCAGCTGACAACCTGAATGTGCTGAATGACCTGGTTATGACATCAATGGAGTTTTCTTCCTTGATGGTACAGGTATATTGCAGGACTTAAACTGTAAAAGAATGTTTCTGAGAGCCAGGCAGTGTAGTTACTACCTGTGATTTTGGAGGTGGGTACAGTGGAGCTAAGGAGTTAAATCACAGAAAAACAAACATTGACACATATTAGCTGGAATCAGATATTATCGATCGTAGTGAGATGAATTCATGATTCAGATATCAGAATCATTGTCTGAACTAACTGCCACTGCCTAAAAATTTCATTCATTTAGTCTAGAAATCAGGTTATTTTAGTGGTTTAAAAAAAGCTTTATTATGTAAGTATTTAAGATAAGTGCCACTATGAAAATGATGATAATGTCATATTAATACATGTTATTGCATTAAAATTATCAGGCTCTACGAGCAGTAATTATTAATGTTCCTGGAACCATAATGGGTGAAAATAAATAAGATAAATAAATACTGCATGTGCTTTTTGCTATAACTATTTAATTTTTATGATTTATGGATTATAACAGTTTTGACCCATTTGCCATAAATTTAACAAATATGTTGAATAAATGAATAAAGTCTTTCAGGTAGTTACAAAATCGTGTGGGGGGGGGGGGTTTGATATGATCATATGATCATATGATCTATTTATTAAATGCATTGTCTTGAAATTTAATAAATGTATCATATGAATATTGTAATATTGTACGTTAGATACATTCCATAACCACTAAAATAATTAAGGTATTCTGTAATTGGCTCAAAAATCAAACAAATCTGTACGTTTATTTGTCATTCATTGGCTTTCTTAGATGCAAACTTGTGTCTTTTCCTTTAAGAGTACTCTTCCTGGAATAATTTATGTAATCTACTGTATGCTTGGCACTTACAAGCTGGAAGCATTTTTGTTCCATTTCCCACCTGTCAATTATCTGCTTCTAGTTTTCCCGCTTTGTTGCCTTGGCTCTCATAACAGAGCTGCATACTAACATTACTGCAAGCTTAAAGGGTGTATACAGTTTTTTTTTTTTTTTTGATTAAGTGTTTTGCAACACAGGATGAAATTTAATTTTCAACCCGTTCTCATGCATTAAAAAATTGCCTCGGCTGTTTTCACAAATCATTAGCACCGCCTAGGAAATGGATAGAGGAAACTTTTAGAGAGGCAGGCTTTTAGAGAGATACATTTGGATGATGTACTCTGCAAAAGTTTGTCAAGCTACACAAAACTGTATCATCCACAATCATATTTGATGCATTCTTAGAAAACTGTCTTTATCACCTGGGAGAACCCTTAAAGCTTAAAACACAGCACCTACGTATACCAACATGGTTTCCCATTCAGTTCTATATAGGATGCCTTTAGAAAGGTAAAAACCATCTAAGCAACCCTTTTCTGTATGTGGTTTATATTAAGTTTTATCATTTACAGACCATACAATTATGTATACAGTAGGTGCTCATTTGCTATACATAATTGTAAGAGTTTCCAGCCATATATGTTTTTATGCACAGTTAGTGGGTTTCGATACAACCCCATCTCTCAGTGGAAAAGAACCACAGTAGTAGCACCACTAATGGTAACACAGGACTATTCCTAAGACAATGTCAGTGCTTAAAATCCATCAAGCAGTCATACCAGCATAACAGGCTGTGCTGAGAATCCACACATGCCCTGACTGATTGGATTGATTGATTGCTTTGTTTCCTTCACACCAGTGTTGGAGCACACTACACTACCAACCTCGCTACACATTTGCACATTTGCACTCAACACATATGTTGCACATTGCTGGTTCTTATTTAAACATAAATGAGAACTAACTAGGCACAAAATGACTAACATGAACAATACCACTGCTATCACACACCCTTTACCTCATTTCATAATCTATGGCCACCCATACTGCTGCTGTCATACCAACATGTAATATCTTTCCCTTTGCACATTCCATATGTTATACTTTCACATTCATGTTTTATGTCACTATTTTATATTGCATATTGTACATTTGTATATTTTATATTTTACAAAATGCAATTTGCCTTTTCTTATCTTCTTATTCCATTTCATTTGTCCTTTTTAAGGTCACCTCATGTAAGCATTTCACCCCCGCTTATCATACTGTGTATGGTTGTGTTCATGTCAAATAAAAAATAGGAATTTGAATTTGCATGTATGGTGTGGTGCTTAATGGCAGAAGTCATGTATTCAACCTTTTTTTACATTACAAATGTAAAAGGTGAAAAAGTGGTTATAAGGGTGTTTTGAAATGCTGATAAACAAGCTAAAAAATGGCAGTAAAACTAAAAACACAAACTGGTTAAGGTGATAAACCATTAGTAATTCTGATCAGTTCTTTCAGGTTGTCAGCACTGTGGCTTAGTGGAGGCCTCTATCGCCCTGTACCCCCAGGTTCTGGGTTCGAGTCCTGCCTTGGGATCTGTGTCCATGCTCTCCCTGTGCTTGATGGGTTTTCTCCAGGTACTCCGGTTTCCTCCCACATACCAAAGATGTCCAGATTAGATTTTATATTTTATACTTTTATACTTTTTTTTCCCTAGTGCAATTTTCCGTTTTATTATTTCATTTCATCTTTCCTTTTTAAGGTCACGGACACTCGTGTAGGCACTCCACTTACATTTACAAATGTAAAAGGTGATAAAATGACTAGGAAGGTGTTTTGAAATGCCGGTGAACAAGCCAAAAAAAAAACTGCAGTAAAAAGTTTTACATTTAAACCTTTTTTTGTGTGTATTTACAGTATGATCCCTGCTGTGCTCCAGTCCGTCTTAGTCTGATTTACTAAAAGCTGCTAAAAACCATAAATTGGTTATGGTGATACACCTTTAATAATTCTGAATTTTTTCAAGTTTTTCAAGGTGGCTTAGTGGTTAGCACCTCAGGAATCTGGATTCGAGTTCTGCCTCTGGGGCTGCGTCCATGTTCTCCCTGCGCCTGGTGGGTTTTCTCCTGGTATTTCAGTTTCCTCCCACAGTCCAGGAGGAAGACCTGCAGATTAGGCTAACTGACATTCCCATAATTTGGAAATGAGTGTGTGTGTGTGTGTGTGTGTGTGTGTGTGTGTGTGTGTATCCTGAGATGGATTGTCCAGGGTGTACCCAGCCTCATGCACTAAGTCTCCTGGGATAGGCTCCGGACCCCCTGTGGCTGTGACCCTGAATACAGGATAAAGCGGTATAGTCGATGAGTGAGGGATTTCTTATAAGGATCCCTTATTAATAAATAAAAGGTACAGTCTAATTGACTAAATGTCCTACTGGTAGTGTAGAACTATTTAATTGCCACCAGCTTTCACCATTTGGTGTAGCAGTATGTTAAGTCAGGACTGCTTCGGATGCTGTCTCGCATTCCCTGCAGTGTGTACCTGAGGCAGTGGAAGTTGAGGTACAGTCCAGTAGATGAGCCGCACAGACGCTCGCGAGGATCTCTCTTCAGTAATAAGGCGGGGTTTGTGTGTGTGCGCGCGCTGCTGAAGAGAGGCGACGCCGCTTTCACTTCACTCCACATTTCAGCTCACACACTCACACACCTTCCTCTTCTCTGGAGATATCACTACTTCTTTCTTGTTTTTGTTTGTTTGTTTGTTTGTTTTTTAAAGAAATAAACCATGACGTGTGACAGGACAGAGGGAGAAATGACGGAGCGTCACAACGTCTGTTTTCAGTTTTCCAGTCAATGAAGAGAGAAACTTTTGTTTGTTTGTTTGTTTTTCATTGATATTTTGAGAGAAACTACTGAAGCATGGAGACATACACTCTTCATGACATGCTCATTAACAACACGGACATTTACAGACTACTGTGTGAGTTCGCCTTCAGGAACATGTCCGAGTGCGAGAACGCCAGCGAGCCCGGTGTAGCGGCCGAGCCGAAAGGTAACACCGCGTCTGTTTAAACTCTCCGCGCTGCACGAGACACTGTACAGGCTGGTGTAACGGTATAGAATATAGCAATTTGCCAAACCCAAATGATAGAATAGTATAGAATGATAGAATCCTAGCAATTCCCAGCTGTGGAAAAGAATTACGCACAAACCTCCAACGCAGTAAAACTTTGAAACTCATTTGTTTCAAAGAAAATGGAAATATGAATGTGTTCAAATATTCAGAACAAGGCAGAATGGGGAAAACTATAAGAGAAAATAAATGAACCCATTCATGAAATGGATAACTGAATGGGGAACAAAATAAAAAATCATTTAAAAAAAATCTTAACTTCTTCCAAATGTTGTGTAAATCTAAACCTGAGTTACTGTATGTGTGTGTTTAGAGTACAAAAGGATTTGTTTAGTGTTTATTTAATATCTATTTATCATTCTGAAAAATAAACAAATAAATAAATAAAAAGCTAGAACCTTCAAGCATTCTCTGGTTTCCTTGCTGGAAGTCTCATAATTCTGTAAAGGTTTCTGAGAGAGAAAGAGAGAGAGAGAGAGAGTTGTACCAAGGTAATATATGGAAGAAATCATCTGAAAATGTGTTTATTATTATTATTATTATTATATTATTATATTATTATTATATATATTATTATTATCAATAATAACAATCACATTTGTTGAGTAATGTGTCATAAGTACAATAAATGTTGAGGGAATCAAGCCAGACACACAGAAAGATGAAAGAAAGAATGACCCTTTGAAGATTTTTTTTTCTTATTGCTCACATAGAATAATAATTCGTCATGAGCAATTAAATCTTTAGCATATGGCCACCTGATGGTCCCTTTAGTATGAGTCTTTTTTTCATTTATCAATTTTTTAAAATAATAATGTATTTAATAATATATCAGATTTATTACGTTTATACATCGTCTACATTATAATAAACACACAAGGTAGAAGCTTGAAAATGCATATTTCATCAACGTTCATATTTGTCCCCCCCATCTGGAATGGCAGATATAAACCAGACGGTACGGATCGTCCTCTACTGCGTGATCTTTTTGCTGAGTGTTGTGGGGAACAGCCTGATCATCGCTGTGCTGGTGAGGAACCGGCGTATGCGAACCGTCACCAACCTCTTCCTGCTCTCCCTGGCTGTCAGCGACCTAATGCTGTGCGTGTTCTGCATGCCTTTCACCCTCATTCCCAACCTGATGAAGAACTTCGTCTTCGGCAGCGGCATCTGTAAAGTGGCCACCTACTTCATGGGTGCGTAGCGCTCGTGGACGTATTGGAAACAGGTGTAATAAAATATTCTGCATCCTGGGAGTAATTGCAGTATAGAGTTACAGCTGTAGCTCAGGGAATACCGCAGTTTGACAGGATGCATAACTCAAAGGAGCATCTGCAGTAAGTGAAGGTGTTTGCAGAAGAAGAGAAATCTGCTGTATGCAAAGTTTTTGACAAAGATCTTTACACAGTTGATGTAATGTCTCATTATGTTTGCTGGCCCAGCAAGCTAAATTTGAGATGATACTCAGGGGTCATGTATTGAAGTTTTAACAAAGTTGTCTTCTTTGTCAGCACTTGTAAAATCTGTGTGGTCGTTTGCATTTGAGAATGTACGTAGGCGTATTGACGATCTGTGAACTCAATGCACTTCTAGTTTTGCAGGTGGAACCTGTGTGGAGTTGTACAGTACTTCGGGCCTATACATACAGTGGGGGCCAAAAGTATTAAGACAACATATGCCATGTATTATAGTTCTGCCTATGCAACAAATAGATGATTTCACTAATTGGGACAAATATGTGACAAAGTTTTACTTTCTGAACCTGCTGTCACACAAAAAAATGTCTGAGACAAATTACTGTACATGATCTTCAGTAACCAGTAATCAAGTAGGATTGAGAAAGTGACACCAGAGTACTGCAGACGTCTTTTTGGACTTTATTCTTTAAAACCTGCTGGATCTGGCTGGGTATAAAGGATTTCATACTAAATATTAAAATGTTATTCTTTCATTATTATCATTATTTTCATTATCATTATTTAAAAAAAAAAAAAAACAAGAGAATGTCACTACATTATTGAATTTCACTTTAGTCTCAATACTTTTGGCCACCACTGTATACTGTATGTACCAGCTGACATCAGGTCATGATACAGCAGCCTGGATTTACCAGGACTATTGTTCTAACCTTAGGGGTCTGTCATGGGTGAGAGTTAACAGATCATTTTGTTGATCATTTATAAGAACAGCACGTAAGATCAGAGTCTGGCCAGTGCTGAAATAAGTAATGTCAAAGCAGCTCTTAACATACCGAGTACGGCATACTTTTAACATCAGCTCATACGGTTAATATAACTTAGCAGTAAAATGCTCTGTACTATACATGTTCGGTGTAAAGTCAGATCAAGCTTGTGTATTTAAGTAGATTTTAGAGTAAATGACTTTCCCAATATGGCAGCTCCCTAAACCGTATTCTTGCCCTTCCTCTCTGAGAGAAAGTTCACAGAGTGCAGCAGCAGCAACATATCAGCAATTCCACAATCATTTTTCTCTTTGTGTTGATTTATTTAGCAGCGTGATAACTATGCTGGTTAATATGCCTCATTATTCCCATGCTCACTCAGCGAATGTGAAATGCAGCAGGCTCAAATGACGGTACCATTTCTCTCAGGTATCTCAGTGAGCGTGTCCACCTTCAACCTGGTGGCTATCTCCCTGGAGCGCTACAGCGCCATCTGCAATCCACTGACATCACGCACATGGCAGACCAAATCCCATGCTGTCAAGGTGATCAGCGCCACATGGCTGATCTCATTCCTGCTCATGGTGCCGTACCCGATCTCCAGCACGCTCGTGCCCTACCGCCGCACCAACAACAGTACGGGCAACATGTGCCGCCACATCTGGCCCAGCGACATCATCCAGCAGTCATGGTAAAATTAACATGACGCCCTCAGCCATGATATGCACGTTTCAGGAGTTTCAGAAGTCACAGCCTTTAAGCAGAGCTTGCATATAATCTTTGTGTTTCAGACATACTGTAACATTAGGAACGATATCCTGTAGAAACTGAAAGCGTACTGGAAAGTATTGATTCACCGTGCTGTGCAACTTTCCTTTTTCTCAGGTACGTGTTCCTGTTATTGATCCTCATCCTGGTGCCAGGAATTGTGATGATGACAGCATATGGATTAATCTCTGTCGAGCTGTACAGAGGAATTAAATTCGAAATGGCTAACAGAAAGGCAAGCCGAGGTAGACATCTTATTAATACACTCGAATACTTTTTATATACAACCCTTTTTTCTACATTTTATTTTTAACATTTGACCTAGCAGATTAAAAATTAACCTATAAACAAATATATATTATATATGTAATGATAGTAATTAAATGAAATGCTGTAATGGTTAATGCTTTTATTAACCATTGTTGAACCCAACTCTCAAATTCTCTTTGAAAGTCCGCTTTGTCGCAGTTGGTGGTCTCCCAATGCGCTACAATGACACCACTGATTAAAGTGTGGAAACCAGCATTAAAGACACCATCAACTGCATCAAATGGTATTTCAAATAGGATTTGACAGTTGGGTTCAACGATGGCGCACATGTATCTGTTGTGATGGAGACTACTTTATGTTGAGTTGTACCTTTGTATAGAGGAAGAATTCCTCTAACAACCTAAAGCAATTTCTTTGACCTGTATCAATTAATTTAAAAAGATATGGCACCTTTGCTATTACTTTTGATACAACCCTTGAACAATTGTGGCCAGAAGTTTACATCCATTAATCATGTCATGACAATATTGAGCTTGCGATCCAGTCATACAGATTTATATGATAATTCTGTGGCTTGTTTAAATTTTTACAATTTATCATTTGAAAAGTAAACAGATACATTTACAAAAAAGCAAACCATTTATTATATAGTAAACCTTACATCAACAGAGGTGGTATGATTCAGCCCATGGGCGTGGCACACACTGAACTGTTTGATGCCTTCATACTCAAAAACAGAATCACATTGTTTTGTTAGGAAGATGTCGTAAAGTAAGTGCTTCCTGTGCCAATCGTCTTCAAATAACATTAGGTCTGTGGGATGGAATACTGTTGAGCGGGAGAGCTAACTGGCAGCATGGATTTGAGATCTCATAATCCGAGGCTGAAAAGTGCACAAACCTGTGTCTGTTATTGCTGCTTGTGTGTGAGCCCTGGCTGTAGCGTACACATTTGAAATTTTCTATTTAGTGGTTTGTTAAGGCCTTGTGAATCCGAGTTGAAAATCTCCATGTGTGTCTGTGTGTGTAAATGTGTGTCTGCTTTAGAATTAAACTGTGGTGATCGACACATGAATGGTAATATCTACATTTCAGAGAGCCCTCTGTAAGAAGTCAAGCAACCCCATAGTACCAGTAATAGAAAAATGCTGTTACTGCATAAAAAGTAACTTTTTACCAATTTTTTTTTTGTTCTTAGATTTTCTCCTTGATCTTGAACCTGTAATTGTGCAGAAATCACCTCAAGAGACATTCCTTACTTATGTAAATTTACCATTCTCTGCTCTGTACTGAGCTGCCAGTGTACTGTGTGTTGGTCATTGCAGTGCTGTGTGTTGGAGTGCTGTCAAACAATCCCCTTTCATGTTGCACAGGGAACCTACCAGCTGTGGTCTATCATCACTAACAGGAAGTTAAGCGACCTTGCTTGGTCACTTTCTTGCTTGGGTTTGGCAAAGTAAAAGACATTTTGGGACTTTCAGCACCACTGAATTAATTATCAAAATGGGTGTTTGTATATTTTTGACTCTGCATGTATGTATAATCTTGATCCTGTGTTGATATCAGTTATCCCAAAATAAACTAAACATTGTGCTCCAAATTATTCTTATAAAAAAATGCACGTACAGTATATGTTATATAATCAATCTGTCCCAGAAAAACACCAGTTTAAAAAAAAAAAAAAAAAAATTTAAAGCACATTATCGCCATGACATTTATGTTCATGTGAACACTGAATAAGGAAGAAAGAGCTTGAAAATGAAAGATTACGGCAAAAGTTAAAGTCATAAAAGGGCAGTGGTGAAAAGCTCTTAGAACAACAATTTATACATTTCAACTTTATTTAGAGGTGCTGACAAAACCTTAGTAGATTTATAACAGTAACAGAGGGTATGCTTAATGAAAGAAGCTTAAAATATTGCCTTTTTGTTTTTTTAAAGGATTTAGATATTCGAATTTTCAGCCTCCTAATAGTGTCATATATACACACAAATACTGTATATCAGTATTCTATAGAGTTTCCCCCAAATTTTTATATTTAGGGGGATTAACACTTTGCGGCAAAATGTACCTTTTTAATTAGTTTAATTTAGACTATGTCTAAAGACCTTTATATAATCCTATAGATTTTCATAAACCTAACTCTTTTTAACCTAAATTAAATTTCGATTAAAATTTCCAGATGTTTGAAATACTCCATGCGATTCACATGGCTTTAACATTAACCATGACATTTTCATACATTAACAAACACATTTTAGTGTAACCATCAGTGTTAATTTGAGGGTTTTCATTTCATAGTCAATATTACACTTGACTAAATTATTATCATTATCATGTATTATCACTTCTATATTCCAACAATGTGGGACACTGTGCAAACATTGTGCTAATAACGACACAGTAAACACAGATAAAGGGCACTAAAGAATGTTCAAGGTGAAGCTTATAGTTTTAATAAAAAAGCAGGAAGTTTTGAAATCCATTGAAATTTAGAATGAAAGCACATTTTGGCTTGCTCATCAGGGACAATCTCATTATCTAGTCACATTTTTCTTACACATATATACAAGTCTTCTTTTCATTTTGTGAAGCTGCTTTGAGACAATGACCATTGTTAAAAGCGCTATACAAATAAAATTGAATTTAATTTAATTTAATTGAATATTTAACAAAAATTTTACTCATTTTAAATTCTACAGACATGCACCCAACCTGTCCATGGCTCTCTAACTGATTAAACTTGTTTTAAAGGTTTCTCATTATATATGTCTACAAATAATAGTAAAGAATAAAATCTTAAAAAAACATTTTTTTAACAGAATTTAAACATGATTTAATTTGACCTTTAAAAATTTCTCTAGTTCTTTTTTTTTTGGGGGGGATTGTGTATGACTTAAACATTTTTCGTACATCTTCTTAGAGAGACAGAGCAGCACAGGAAGCCTGAAGCCCAGCGAATGCGACGGCTGCTATCTTCAGCCCTCCAAGAAGAAGCGCTCAGATGCGTCCATCAATCAGCAGTCAGCACTTCTCACTTCCAACAGCAAGTCCAAGCTGAGCCGCGTGTGCAGCAGCAGCCCTACGGCCAACCTGATGGCCAAGAAGCGCGTGATCCGCATGCTGTTGGTCATCGTGGTGCTCTTCTTCCTCTGCTGGACGCCCGTGTTTGCGGCAAACGCTTGGAAGGCGTTCGACAAGCGCTCGGCCGACCGGCTCCTCTCCGGAGCGCCGATCTCCTTCATCCATCTGCTCTCGTACACGTCGGCATGCGTCAACCCCATCATCTACTGCTTCATGAACAAGCGGTTCCGTCAAGGCATGCTAGCCACCTTCTCCTGCCACACAAGGCACGCAGACAGAGAGGGGCGAGGCAGCGGGCGCCTCAGTGCCGGAGGAGGAGGAGGAGGAGGGGGTACTCTTGGAACTCTGGGATGTGCTGGAGGGGGAGGGAAGGAGAACACACAGTCCAGCGGGACGCTCACCAGGCTGACGTACAGCAGCGTCCGTGGCTCAGCACAAGCATAACACAGAGGGAAGGACCGAGGTTTAGGCTCAAGATTTTCAATCCGAGAACTTTCAGACAGCTGAAATCTTTTGATGATCGTCTGCTCTGTGATGTTCTTGTACAAAGATTGGTATGGAAGAAAGAAACGGTCTACATAGAGTATCTGTAAGCTGTTTCTAAAGACGAGCCTCTTTCGCTGTATTACTTTCAATCCGGGCAGCTCGATGGCAGTGTTCTGATAAATTCGGACTTTTTCTATACCATGGAAAAAGCAGAGCATCAACTGGGAACTAAAGCACTCACTGATATATGAGACATTAAGTCTACATGCACTGGTGGGTGACAACACTGTTAGAGATCGAGTGTTTAAATTTGAATTCATGTCACTGGTAAGTAAACAGACACATCAAATGGAGCATGACTGTGCATGGCTTGAGAGTCGCTCTAGTCTACATTAGGGCACTGACTCGTGCACGAGCCTTTTATGAAACACACAGGAGTTAATGGATTGATCCTGGCCCTTCTTCAATTACGTGCAGAGAGAGAAGAAAGGAAGCTCATTAAAGAGCTGAAAACATATCTGTTTATCAATACGGTTTTATGCTCTGTGCACCCAAACACGCAAGAAGTGAAAAGACACCCGCAGTTTTATGATAAATTGTATGCAACTAATTTTGTTGCATTTTTCACCAAGTAAGGTTTAGTTACAAATACATTATTAATACTTTCTTTAGTGACACTCACCTACGTATAGAATGTGAGCTTAATGTTTTGACCTACAGTACTCTCTCTCTGAGAATGGCTTAAAGACATCTTTCAGAAGGTCCAGGTAGATTAGGCAAAGACATGTTGTCATTTTAACATTTTTCTTTTAAATAGAAGTACACTACCTGTACAAATAAAGCACACTCAAAGATTTCATTCAATCACCTTTAGCATTGATTATACGACACAATGTGTTGGCTGATACTGTGTGTGAGATTGCTTCCTCATGCTCCCAGAACACAATTCTTTCACAATTTAAGTCCTGAAATATGGCTGTGCCATTATGGAAGGAAAAAACCTGGTCTTTCAGTACAGTCAGGTCATCAGCTGACTTCATTTTATTGCCACATAATGTTGCTGAGCCTAGACCTGCCTTCAGAGGCTTACAGGGTACATCGCTTCATGCACTTCCTTTCTCACCCTGATGATGACCATCACGGTGGAACAGGGTCAATGTGAACTCACATATAAAGACCACGTGACCTTTTCCATTGCTTCAAATGCAACTTGTTATCTGATTATTCTCACGAACAAGTTGTCTTCTTATCCCTAAACAGCTGTTTAGTCCCAGTCCTATAAGTTCTCATCACGTTGTGCGTGTATGAAAATGGACTTACTTTTTACTTTTATTAAACATAGCTATGGTTATTACTGTTTACTTTTTTTTTTCACAAACTTTTTATGCCACTTAATCGAGTTTGTTTTAGTGCTCTTTTTTTTCTGACCACATTTCTTTCACAAAGTCATTCTGGAAATGTGTTGTAGGGTTACTTAACCCAGTTCTAGTCATTTCAAATCTACTTAGTTGTTTTCTTTGCTTGGTGCGTCCCAATAATTTGAAGCTTCTGAAAAGACCCCTTTTGTGTCTTTAAAAAAATATTTGAAATTGTCACTTTCAGGCTTAAAGATGGGATATTTCAATGTGAAAAGACAATAGTATTGGTACATGAGTGGTGCAGACAATCTCTTTTAAATAAAACTATTTTTGTCCGAGTACTTCATGCATGTTTGTGCATTACGATATGTAGAACTACTCATCTAGCAAAAATTAAAAGATACAGCTTCATACACTGCCTAGTCAACAAGGTCAACATTTGGATTTAAATGAGCAAATATTTAAGTGCCTTTGGATAATGTTTTAGCTAGCAACAATTACTGTATGTTAACCCAACTCGAGGCTTTACATTACTTAAATAGCCATGTAAGAAAATGTACTTATTTGAAAGTGCATGAAATTACTGGAATTAAGAACTGCAAAGTGTTTTGAAGGAAATAAGAGCAGCTGATCAGTATCCCATACAACATTCCCTGATTATATCAATTCCAACCCAACTTTTTATAATGATGGAATTCTTCGACAGATTTCAGATTGTTTTTTGAGTTGCACCATTAAAAAATTACACCAGAAAAGCATATAACTTGTGCTTTTATGCCATGCAAAAAGGTCATGTGGTCTGATGAGTCAGTGTTATAATCTGGGGTTGCTTCAGTTGATCAGGTTTAGACTCAGCAATGTTATGTGGCAATAAAATTGCTCATTCACTGTAATGACTAATAATTGAGTTTTTTTTCCCCCCGCTGATGGCGCAGGTATATTCCAGGACTCAAACTGTAAGCAGTGGTTTTGGGATGATAAGGAACCATCTTCACACATGACGTGGCCAGCACAGTGTCCTGACCTTAAGCCTTTGAGAAAGTCTTTATGATGAGAAGACTTTACGGAGTGATTCAGTTCTCTCTATATCAAAACAAGATCTAGGCCAAAAGATAATGCAACTCCGCGTTTAAATAAATGTTGCATAAGGTTGTCAAAACAACGCCGTGCCGAATGTGCTCTGTAATCAAAGCTAATGGCAGTACAGCAAAATATTAAGTGCGTGACTTTTTTTTGTGGCCAGTCAGTGTACTATACTAGCTTTCTTTCTCTTGGATAATTTTTCAAACTGTACAGACCAAAAAGATACTGATTATTTGACCAGATTTGGGATTTTTAGAATAAGTATCGCAAGACTAAACTTTCCTCCACTAGATACGTTTTTACAGCTTGTGGCACACAGTGGCTACATGGGACTGAGAATGTCCAGATGCTCGGAGAAAACACACAGCTAAGGCTTTCAGAGACTGTACAGACCTCCAGCGTAGCCAAATCTGCGTGTAGTCCTTCAGAATGATGCCAAACGCACATAACCAGAAGTCAGTTTGAAGTTCTGTGTATGTAATATTAGCCACATATTATTATTATTATTATTATTATTATTACTATTATAATACCTCTTTGGTCATTTTTCAGATTGTAAAAAAAACAACATTAAAACAAACACATCTTGGTGTCTGCATCTGTTTACTTATATGTAAATACACTGAATCGCACCGACAAGCCTGCATACCTCTGTAGTTACAATCTACTGTCATTGCCACACAGATATGCAGAAATGTGTAAATACAGCTTTGGTCGGTTTCCTCGCTGAGGCTCTTAGTACCGCTTCTGTGTTCATGAGGTACTGTATGTCAGCTCAACACAGCACTGCATCAAGCTTTTTTTCCCTCCCAAAGGTACACAGTAGATTCTTTATCTAAATACTGAGTGTTCTTTGAACCTGTACAGATTGTACCTTTTATTTGATCTGCCGCTTTTTTTCTTATCTTCCCATGAGACTTTTCTCACCTGTGAGCAACATGCAGAGCATCAAGCCAAGGCCTGTTACTCGCACCTGGACCTTTTTCCTCCCGAAGGAAAGTGTTAGCATTTTTGTACGACTTGTATTTCTCAGTGAAACACTTTATATTCCCGTTTTTGTTTTGTTTTTTCATTGTTCTCTAAATTGTATGTAAACTGTTTGAAATGTACTCCAATATCCTCATGCACTTATATCAGTATAATTGCTCGTATATGCTTTGTGGTGGTGTCTAAACACTGAATATAATAAAAGCTTGATTACACCTAAAACCTCTGATGTCTCTAATATGTTACTCGATCCCAAATATTTTAACACGCAAGTACACCACACTTTTTAAATATTTGCACATCTTTATTTTAACCTAAATGACAGCAGAAGGACAGACTGGCTCACTCACCCGGACCCTGGTGGTGCACAGTGCCAGTGCTTACCACTAAACCACCAGAAGGACAGACTGTGAGAGGAAATTCAGTCCCCATAGAAAGTACTAGAACAGCACATGGCTTTGAGACCAAAATATAAATAAGGCAAAAGATTACAATTCATTTCCTGTGACCTTTTATTTCCCGTTATTTACATCCAGATGTGTTAAAAAACTAAAAAACATGGCGCCTTATATACACTCCTCAAAAAAAAGGGGGGGGGGAACACTAAAATAACACATCCTAGATATGAATGAATTAAATATTCTTATTAATACTTTGTTGTTTTCATAGTTGAAAATCACAAAAAATGATCATTGGTCAAATCAAATTTATTAACCCATGGAGGTCAGGATTTGGAGTCACACTCAAAAGTGAAGTGGAAAAACACACCACAGGCTGATCCAACTTTGATGTAATGTCCTTAAAACAAGTCAAAATGTGTGTGGTGTGTGTGGTGTGTGTGGTCTCCACGTGCCTACATGACCCTCCCTACAACGTCTGGGCATGCTCCTGATGAGATCCCTCAGCTCCTGAGGGATCTCCTCCCAGACTTGGACTAAAGTATCCGCCAATTCCTGGACAGTGTGTGATGCAACATGGCATTGGTGGATGAAGCGAAACATGATGTCCCAGATGTGCTCAATTGGATTCAGGTCTGGGGAAAGGGCGGGCCAGTCCATAGCACCAATGCCATTTTGCATCACACACTGTCCAGGAATTGGACATCAGGAGCATGCCCAGACGTTGTAGGGAGGGTCATGTAGGCACGTGGAGACCACACACACTACTGCCACATGAGGTCTAGCATTGTCTTGCATTAGGAGGAACCCAAGGCCAACTGCACCGGCATATGGTCTCACAAGGGTCTGAGGATCTCATCTCGGTACCTAATGGCAGTCAGGCTACCTCTGGCGAGCACATGGGGGGCTGTGCAACCCTCCAAAGAAATACCACTCCACACCATTACTAACCCACTGCCAAACTGGTCATGCTGGAGGACGTTGCAGGCAGCAGAACGTTCTCCAGGGCATCTCCAGACTTCATCTGTGAAGAGTACAGGGCGCCAGTGGCGAATTTGTCAATCTTGGTGTTCTCTGGGAAATGCCTAACGTCCTGCACAGTGTTGGGCTGTAAGCACAACCCCCACCTGTGGACATCTGGCCCTCATAGAATTCGTTTCTGACCGTGTGAGCAGACACATGCACATTTGTGGTCGCTGGAGGTCATTTTGCAGGGTTCTGGCAGTACTCCTCCTTACACAAATGCAGAGGTAGCAGTCCTGCTGCCGGGTTGTTGCCCTCCTACGGCCTCCTCCACGTCTCCTGGTAGCGCCTCCAGAGCATGAGCAAACAGACCTGCAAGAAGGTTAGCTGACAGACACAGCAAACCTCCTTGCCACAGCTCACATTGATGTGTGATCCTGGAAGAGCTGCACTACCTGAGCCACTTGTGTGGATTGTAGACTCCGTCTCATGCTAGAACTGTGAAAGCACCGCCAGCATTCAAAAGTGACCAAAACATCAGGCAGAAAGCATAGGAACTGAGAAGTGCTCTGTGGTCACCACCTGCAGGACCACTCCTTTATTGGGGGTGTCTTGCTAATTGCCTAGAATTTCCACTTGTTGTTTATTCCATTTGCACAACAGCATGTGAAATTGATTGTCAATCAGTGTTGCTTCCTAAGTGGGCAGTTTGATTTCACAGAAGTGTGACTGACTCGGAGTTACATTGTGTTGTTTAAGTGTTCCCCTTTTTTTTTTTTTTTTCAGCAGTGTATTTGAACCCATCTTTCAAGTGGTCAAAAAATATTGGTACACGTTACTGACAGGTGTCACTGAATATAGATTTTTTTTGAACAATACATAGCTTTATATATAATTTGAGTCATGGGTTTTTCCTGCAGAGGCTGCTTTTCTATTTTATAGAAGGATAAACCATCATAAAGACCAGCGAGCTGCCTATAGGAGGAAATCTAAGGACAGTGAGAATATTTATCAGAGCCATTACAAAAAAAATGAAGCGTCGTTCAAGTCAAACCGGGACCGGAGATGAATCTTCATTTCTTGTGAATAAATACATAAAACTGCACTGTAGTCATCACTGTACTGTGCTTCTATAAAATGTCACTGACTTGAACCTACTGCAGTCATATTCCCGAGAACGTTGAGCGAGGGGAACACACACACACACCACTGGCACATTACAGGAACTCCAATTTTACAGACCTGGGAATCATTTCCATGTCCCATGTACAGTCCTGACCTCATTCACAAGTGATTTCCATGTTTGAGCGATTAATAAAGGAGTTCCTGGGCTGTTCCAGACATGAAGCCATTGAAGTCCGATCACGGCTCCATTGTACTGAGAAACCTTTCTACCTTGTTGGTTCTTAGCACTATGAAAAACCCTGGGATAAGTGCATTAGTGTAGCAGGGGTGTGTGTAGACTGGACTTGACACACCCCTGACATGTAGGGGGAAAAAAAACTAAAACTAAAAAAAAAAAACAGACATCAGTCAGTGGAAGTGGAATGTTACAGACCGGTCAAATTAATCACCAGACGTTGGCGCAATTAAGCATGCAGAGCAGACTGAAATGAGAAACCTGTGAAGAAAATCAGGGCGCAACAGTTCAGTGATGCAGCTATTGCAACGTATTACCTAATTAATAATTTTTCAATTTTTAAAGTAAAAATTTAGGCTGGAATTCTGATTTCATATAACTTGTAAATTGTCAGTCAGATTCTTTTCCTCTTCTGTCTATTAACAGGACATGTTGGAAAGGGAAACATCTGCCTTCTGAAGGGCAAAGGATTAAATAAAGCTTTTAAGCGCTCTTGTGTATACACACATGCACATGTGCGCTCAGACACACACACACACACACACACACACACACACACAGAACCCAATAAAATGTTTGGGCAGCTAAATGGAAACGTCTATGGGTGTCTGCGGAACGCTTAGCGCCGCTCATGTGCTTGTGTGAAATACTTTCCTTCGCACTGCAGTAATCAAAAGGAGCAAAACATGGCTTTTAACAGCATTAGCGGAGAGGACGTAAAGAGTAACGGATTAGGATGGCACTCTGACAAGGCACCAGGGACATTACCCATGAGTCAGTGCACCGCGGCTGGTACACTGAGTGACTAGCAAACCAAAAAAAAGCCTCTAAACAGATGTGGATTGAACCAGAACTATAAATACACATCTCTTAAGTGTTAAAGTGTGTAAAAAATTAAAAAAAAATTTCCACGAAGCAAAGAAAATACAATATTTCTGTTTTTTATTTCTTGATTTTTATGCCAATATTGCAAGTTGTTTTATTCCGTTAATGACATATGAAACTGAGCAGGTGCAATATGCACAAAAAACAAAAACAGACAACTGAAACTAATGTTCTACATACAAAATTAAAATAATAAAATAATAATAATTAAAAAAAAAAAAAAAAAAAAAAAAACATAAACCTGCCCCCATGATTCATGTTATTGCTAAAATATCACAGACGGCACAGGATCCTACTGGCAGGACTGATACCACTACCATACCGACACCTCGTCTCCTCATCACTAGAACAATACACTGGGGGAGACGGGGCTTGAACTCATGTAAGACGCAAGCTATGCTTTCACACACACACACAAACGCACGCACGCACACACACAACTGTAGAGTTTGGACACAGCACGGTCAGTAAGAAGGAACGAGAGAAAGGAGATTCTTTGTAGGTACGAGGAAATAAGTGCAAAAGTATCACGGAGCAAACCCACAAAGAGATGAAGGAAACCGAAATGTGCAGTCTTGTCTAGTCCGACTGGGAATAGCTCGAGAAAGACAGAGGATAAGACAGAGAGAGACCTTGCATGTCGTTTATCGGTTTTGAAATGCTAACGCGGCTGGTTAATCTATTACAACTCATCTTCTGACATGATGAAATGGTTTGTTTATTTATTTATTGTGTCTTTTTTTCCCCCCAAAGCTGCCTCTGGTGCTATTTTCTTGGGCAGTGCATGAAAGTCGAAGTAAAAAAAAAAAACAAAAAAAAAAAACAATTCATTTGGCATATTAAAGGACGTCCACGTACTGTACACACATGCACGTACAGTATGCACATACGTCAGAGCTCATAAAAAAAATTTTTAAAAAAACAGCTGCATTTGGAAGAGCCAGGTAAAACACAGAAAAAACGAAGTGAAGTGACGTGTGAAATACGTCACCGACAGACTACACCGAGATGTCGCGGAGACACGAATGATCTGTTATTTTGGTTACAGCTCTGAAAGTATCTGGGGTAATGAAATGGGCTGAACCATTTCATTGCAGTGATGAGGATGATGATGATGATGATGCACAACATCGTCACTGTACGTCTGACAAAACGTTACTTAAGGAAATCTAGGTAAAGGATGCTGTGTCAGATTCTTCCTTCTTTATGATTCGGTAAGTGATGGGAAGCGCACATGGTTCAGTTGAAATCTTTAGAAAATTCCTTCATTCTAAAGTTCCGCAGCAAAACTGAACACGGGGAAAACGAAGGCAATGTAAACAGCAAAAACAAACAAACAAACAAAAACAGCTAGGATTGTCATATATGCCTGTTTGGAGAGCGAGGAAACTTGCTGCCGCCGTGAATCAAGACATTGGAGAAGACGTGACACAGGATGGATCGTTTCGAACGGCCTCGATCGGGATCCACATCCGTTTCTCATTTCTTAGTTAAAGTCAAATACTAATGGGATTAATATTTCTTTTCTTTTTTTCCCCACTTGAAAGCAAGCTGGCCTTAAAGCACTTCGATGGCGACGCCACACTACATAAGGAGGCGATTTCATCAATAACTTATATAAAATTAAAAAAAATACAATATTAGACTTTAAAGCTAATTTTCATATTAGTAAAAAAAAGAAAGAAAAAAAAAGGAAAAAATGCTAAAGAATGCTTTCGTAAATCTTGTTTAACTTAAAGTTCCAGTCAGGAAAGGACAAACAGCACGACTGACTAGCATTTCTAAACGCGGGTCTAAACACAAATCTTTGAGAACGTTTCTATTGGTTTAGGCTCAGGACCGCCCTTCAGCTTTTCTCTAATCTTGATCCATCAGCGAACGTGTGTGTGTGTGTGTGTGTGTGTGTGTGTGGGAGAGATTGTGTTTCATGAAGCGATGTCTGAAGTGAAGATGTCGGTCAGAACCGCCGTGAGAGGATCAGGCTGGTGAACATCAGCGGTTATCACGTGCGGACCGAGACGCACGACCTATACAATATTGCTCTATGCGTAATATCTTTGAACAGCAAACACACACCTAAAGGGCATTCAGCTTCTATCGGACGAACTTCTCTAGTCTCTTGTCAGCACACACCGGATACCGCAGTCGCTAGGCTATTAGGCGCAAACGCAGAAATACAAACTTTTTTTTTTTTAAGGTTTTTTTTTTTTTTTTTCCCTAGCAAAAGGAAGCATAGCGACGCTCCTCATAAGTTAATCTACTGTACAAAAACTACTACAGCAGGCTGATTTGTTAGTTTCTCCTAGCTGGCATATTAATAATCTTCATATACATTAGTGTGTTAGCAAGGCCACGAGGAACGAATCGGTAAGTGATGTACAGTAAGTAAAGCTCTACTTTTGGTGTACGAGAGGCCACGGCTGCCAACACACTCTCTAGGAATTCCACGACATCTTTGGGTACGTTAACATCAGAGAATCGAAAGGTTTTGACTTCATGCAGGGTGTCAAGTCTGCTCTTTGAAAACAGCCACGGTTATGACTATCAAGAAGAAAAGAAATGATAATAATAAATCAACAACACAAGGCTGAGCTCAAGAGGTTACAGTCACAGGCCACGGTCTTAAGGTGTGAACTGCACTTGAACTAAACGTGTTGCTACAGTAAGGCCACGTCTAATGGAAGAATATTGTTCGAATAATCCTGTCGTTCTGTGACAAAAAATAAAACGAGCAAAATGGAAATTGAGGAAGACGAAAGGAATTTCAAACGCGTTTTGATTTCTGAGCACAAATGAAAAGGACGTCCGTCCAGTCCAGACTTGTGACACTACGAGAGTAACAGCATCCCAAAACAGCAGTGCTGCTTCAGATTGTCATGACCTTCAACGTGCGCTAGAAACGATCGGTATTGAACGGCTACGGTTTAGCGCGCACACTCGTCTCGCGGCCTCTGTTTCGCACCCGGTGCTTTCTGGCGTCACTGTTTGAAACAGGAGGAAGAGAGAGAGCGAGACGGAGAGACGGAGAAGTCGCTGCTGCTCCTCCTGCAATACCTAAACACGCACTGTTATAAAATCCTTAAAGGAAGCATACACACGTCATATTGCAGACAAGGCAGAGGCGATGCTTAAAGCTTTTTTGTTCTTTTCAGAGAATTTTGTAAAAGTCAATAATAAAAATAGACCCTCTGAGTTTCTTCCCAAAGCAAAACAACTTCAACTTAAAAAAAAAAAAAAAAAGAAGAAGAAGAATTAAGAGTTCCATATAAAAAAATCGAGAAGTATCAAAAACGAAGTCTGAGTGAATGTGAAAAGGATATACGTACACATATCTATACGTATAGAGATGGAGGGAAAAAAAAAACTATACATAAAAAAGTCACGAGAAGGACACAGCACCCTGCTTTGTCCATATCTCTAATGAAAAAATAACAAAAACAAAAGAAAATAACCAAAACTGTGTAAAAACTCAGAGTAGAAACTGAATCTATTTGGTAACAAAAGCATACTATATGTTTAGATACAAAAAAAAAAATAATAATAAATGTACGGAGGAAAATGTACCTTTACTAAAGCTTACACAATAACCTTGGTCCATAAAAACTACGTTTCATTTACAAATTTAACGTGACCCTCGTCTCGTAAGTCCAGACCGAGCCACAGGTGATGAGCCTTTTTACTCCTTCATGCAAACACAAATCAGGAGTGTGTGTGGGGGAAGAGGGGCATCGAATAAAAGCTGGAGAGAAGATTTCAGGATTCGGCGATCAGATGTTCAGGTCACGTGCAGGCGCTCTCGGGCGTCTCGGACGTCTCGTCGTCTCCACGCCGCTTTGCGTTTCCCCTCTGTTCATTTTCACTCTCCGTGTTACTCGACTTTGAGTTTATGTTGCCCAAATAAATCGTTCAGTTTTGAAATCTGTATGCAGCACTTTGTTGAAATGTACCTGTAGATCCCCGGCCCCTCCCCCCCCCCCCGCGTCTTAGTTCTCGAGTGCCACCACGTGGGTTACGAGACCAGGGCGGCTGTGGCGTTGGAGGAATTCGCCGTGACTGAATTTGGCGTGTCAGTGTTGGGGGTGTTGTTGGCTGAGCGCAGGATGGCTCCGGCTGCGCTGCAGTGAGGCCGCGGGCCCGGCTCCGGCGTGTACGTGAACGTCAGGGTGGTGGAGTAGATGATGCCGTCGTTCCGCACCAGCGTTACGGGAACTTGTACCGGCTGTCTCACCCAGCGCCAGCCCTCGCGGAACGCCGAAATGTCCGGTACGACGCACAGCATGCTTTCTCCACACCTTTAACAAAACAGGATGCGTTACACACTGCACACACAATTCATAATACAGTAAGTCCTTGATTTCCGTTGATTTCCGTTCCAGAAGCACGTTCGTGAGTCCGATTTGTTCTCAAGTCTGAGAAAAGTCAGTCCTATACGCCTTTGACACTGATATACCATGTAAAGCATAACGATCCACTTAAATCGGTTTAAAATCTGACTAAACCTTTCCACACACTGCCATCATGTGGCCAAAACCCATTATTGCAACCAAAGGAAATTAATCACATGTCAGATGCTGTCTCTGCGCCTTTAAATCGCGAGGGGAATCCCGGACGCCATTTTGTCTCGAGCTGTTTTCCACTGTTCACCATTGGACTGTGAACTTGAGGATTTTCCCGAAATTAGAATTATTCGCCATCAGTACAGCCATTTTCTATCATCGTGCTTCCGGACTGATTCACTGAAACCGGTGAGGCCAACTCATTTTTCCTGCACCCCTCCCAACATACACACACGTACAATATACCAGACTTTATACATTTTATACATTCATTTACACACTGAAAATATTGTATATAATTGTAAAATGTTGGTATCTGGTGCACTGAAATTAGTGTCTATTTTTTGTACAATACACGTGAGCTACATCCGTGATTGAACCGGATTGAACAGAATCCTGGTCCGCTCATATCTGTTGAAATTCGTAACTCGGCTGTTCGTAAGTCAGGGACTACCTGTATCTGAGTGGAACAGTGTTCGCCTTTGTGTCCTAGTGTAATAAAAGTTTACGTTTGAATAAAATGAGGCGCCACAACGGACTAGTGTTGATGTCACTAACAGTGTGTGTGTCATCGCTCCAGATTTCCTCTGGTGACTCCAGGCTGTATTCAAGGGCCCTTTCATTCCCTTTTTCTCTTTATCAAGGGTGCCAATAATTCTGGAGCTGAACGTAGACACACGTATGTAAAAGACTTTATGATAAAAATGAAGCACCACAGCGGATTTATCAGCATTTGTTACGCTGAAACACTTTAAAGCACAAAACAGTTTAACAGCACCATCATCTCTTTAAAGTCCACTTGAAATCATAGCATGCGTGTGTGTGCGCGTGTGAAAAAATCCTACCTGTACATAGTCTCGGCCTCCACGTCCCCGAACCACACGCGCAGGTTTGGAGCGAAGTTCTGCCCTGTTAGCTCCAGCATCGCTACGTCTCCTCCTCCGTTTAGCTGCGCGCACACACACACACACACACACACACACACACACAACCACACACACAGGCAGCCCATTAGTCTGGGTAAAGGGATGAGGGTGCAGTGATGCACGGCTGCTTGAGATTTCTCCTGGCTGCAGCCTCTCCGTTTCAGCAGAGAGCTCCGAGTGACCGGCACAGTTAATGACGAGTACAGAAAGATACAATCTGGAACACTGTGTGGCGAAATAAATTCTCCTAAATTGGAATATAATACGATTTATTGCATCTGTCTTTACGGAACTTTTTAAAACTTTTTTTTTAAAACACTTTACTCAGAACAACCGTACTAAAACTGACTAGAGCTTCCACTTGCTCTCAAGACATTACCACCAGTTGTTTCTTTAAGGCTCCATGTTGATTTTCGCATCACACCGTTCCGTCAGATTTTTTTTTGCTGCACTTTTATACTGTGAGTATCCCAGTTCTAGAACATGACGAAGGTCTTCTACTGGATTCAGAAATGGCGAGAAGAGACCAGATGAACAGCCTCAAAGTCCGCCTTGAAATCTCTCCTCACATCACACGAGGCAGGTCTCGTCCGTGGAGTCATGTGGTTGAGATTTATTTTGTTTGAAACAAGTTCTGCGTTTGTCTTGAGTCAGCCTCGAGGTTTGTGCGTACTGAGATGCTTTTCTGCTCACCACAACTGTACAGAGTAATTATTCACGTTACTGTGGGCTTTCTGTGTACATCAACCACTTCGGGGATTATCTGCTGATCTCTCTCATCAACAGGGCAGGTCTGTCCACAACAATTCTGTCCACAACAATTCTATCCACAACAATTCTGTCCACAACTTTTGCTTGTTTTAGGAAGTTTTTATGATCAACATTTCTACTGAATTAATGATGCCATGTGTGTGTGTGTGTGTGTGTGTGTGTGTACCTGTAAGCTTTCGACCACAGGCACAGGGGTGACAGAAGAGTGGACTGGACCCATTCCCTCATAGAAAGTGTATTCTGCTTTATCTGTGCTGATGATTGTCCAAGAGGCACCGTCATTGATCATCTCTTTATTTGGTTCTTTTGGGCATGGAGTGGCCTGAGAGAGAAACACACACACAAAGATAATGCAGCAAATGGGCGCATACATTATTAAAGGAACAATTATGTCTATCAGATAGTCTAGTGCTAAAAGACAAGACAGCCCAGGACAGTCGATTTACAAAATAATTTATGATCTAAAAACACTGCATTACTATTACTGAAACTAAGCAAACTGCATTCTCTGGGTGCCTGCAAGTTCGTGTACAGTATGCCGATTGACTTTTTAAAAATTCTTCTTTAGCTAAACTTTTATGAGTGATTTACTGGAGCTATTGGATGTATAGTATAGTGCACTACACATGAAGCCTATTAGGATACACACACCCGATTAACGATGTGTATAAACACTAGAGACGGTACAGTCGACCCCTGAAAGTCACCAGAGTTAAGTTTTTTAGAGCACAGTAAATTGTAAAATAAATAAATAAAAATTTCTATTGTTTACACTCCCAGAACACTTTCATTTCATTTTAAACTCCGCTTAATACATGAATGTAAAGGTTAACCCGGATACTGTACTGCTGTGTGTCTATCGCAGTGCTAGAATGTAAAATACAGATGTTACCTCTATATGTGCTGTAATTCATACAAGCACACTGTCTTTGGTACTGTAGAGTAAATATGGTAATAATTCACCATCACAGGCCACATGCTCCTTGCTTAGTGTTCTCTCTACAGTACTAAAAACGTATACAGTATTATATTTCATATGGCAGTTTAAGTTCTGAACTTGCGTTAATATTTTTGTTTAAAAATCAGGAAATTATATTGTTCTCAACAGTTTGGCGTTAAAAGCAATTAGAAAGAAAAAATCCGAAAACAACTGAGACCGCGACTTTGAAGACTAAGTCTTCGACTGTATTATTCTTTCCTGATACAGATGCTGAAAGCTTTCATATGTAAACTAGCCCTAAATTACTCTACACAAATTAATAAACTCAATCCTATCAAATAGACTACAAACCGGAGACAACGAAACCGGGTTTCACATCAGTGCATTCTCTAATGAAAAAACACATTATATCTCAGGCACTGGTCTTCAACATGGACTAATCATAACTTTGATTATATTTGACTGTGTTTACTATGTGACTCGTGGTCGTACTTGAAACTGGATGATCCTCTCTTGGGAAAGGCACAGGTACATCCTCTCTGTATCCTTTAGATAGAAGGCACACTTATGCAGCTGAGACACGGGGTCGTCTGCGTCCAACAAGGCCGTCTGCTTATCCACCTTACGGATGATCTGTACGTCAGTGAGAGAACCGTAAAATGATATTAATAATAATGAAGAATAATGCAGGTTGTTATTACTTAATCTCTGCACAAACAAGTGTACTATGAATGGACGTATACTCAGGGAGAGAGTGATGCATGTAACAGGAGATCCAGTCGGGTCGTACTGAAGCCAAACTCTGCGAAACGTTCGAAGAAATTGAGCTTCGATCTTAACGAAGACTGATAACATGATGTACACAGTTGAAGATGCAGTTAATGTATTTTAGCATGATGATCGATATTTAACTGTGATTTCCATAGCATCCTGTTTACTCTGAGCAGAGTTAACTCTGTTGGTTAAAGCCCCACCACACGTACACACACACACACACAGACACACACACAGACACACACACAGACACACACACACAGACACACACACACAGACACACACACACAGACACACACACACAGACACACACACACACAGACACACAGACACACAGACACACAGACCAGCCCAATGCCTAAAGGCAGCCTAATGCACAAATATCCTTGGGCTGAACAATTCATGAAAGCACTTTACAGCTGTGCTTAAACGCCCATTAATGAGACAGCTTTAAGTAAACAGGCTTTTATGTTCTTTTGCTCCTACACAGAAACACCTCAAAATAATCGTCTGCGCTGGGACTGATGCATTACAAAGAGAGCAGCTGAGAAACGTTGGAGGATTCATTAAGACACAGAGATTTAATGGATTATTAGAAAGGCAGACAAGCGGAGAATGCTTTAACTTCTGAAATCTGGAATAGTTTTTTTTATTATAATTATTATTATTATTACAGGATGTCTATTATACATAAGTACCAACCGTGCCATTAAGAAAATCCTAGCAAGCAGAGACGGGGACAGAAGAGAAAGTACCACAAAAAGCCGGATTTATCTTGGTGGACTGGACGGTTATTTTTTCTCCAGATGTGCACACACCTAGCGACAGTCAGAAAACAGCAAGGGAAAATGTCTGCTGTGTCGCAACTCAATAGAAAAACACCTCGTACAGGCTCGTGTGGCCGAGGTCTCCACTGTCCTTTCGTCGTTGGGCAACGGACAGTTCAGTTTTCTTAATCTTGGTCGAGTTTTCTCATCAAAATAAATACATGGTCACATTTTATAAGGGAAATGCTGTAGTTAGAGAGTAAGTGTGTGACTGTGTCATCAGCGGAGAGAGAACAACTCTAGTCTCAACAATTATTACAGATAATGCAGAGACAGACCGACATAGGGACAGAGGGACGGAGACAGTCAAAGAGACAGAGACACAGAGAAACAGTACGGTACTGAGACCGAGATACAGACAGATAAACCGAGATAGACAAGACAGAGAGAAAGATTGAGAGAGAGACACCAAAAGACAGACGGAGTAGGACAGACAGAGACACATAACCTGAGACAGACAGACATAACCTGAGACAGACAGACAGACAGACAGGGATGGAAAGATAAACACTGAAAGATAGAGAAAAAACAGAGAGAGAGAGAGAGAGAGAGAGAGAGAGAGAGAGAGACCGAAAGACAGACGGAGACAAACAGACAGAGAAAGACAGACACCGAAAGACAGATAGAGACAAACAGAGAGAACGAGAGAGACACAGGTGGACAGACAGACAGAGAGTGGGACAGAGAGAGAGAGAGAGAGAGAGAGAGAGACAGAGACATTACCAGTCTCGGCAGGGCCATCCCTGTGACTGAGCAGACAAGTTTGACAGTTTGGCCGTAGTGAATGTAACCATCGCGCACGGTGAATTCCTCTCCCTCGGATTCCTCATCATCCACTGCGTGTATATATATATATATACACACACACACACACACACACACACACACACACACACACACACACACACATAGGGAGAGAAAGGGAGAGAGAGACAGAGCAGGGAATCAGTTTGTGCATTCCTTAACAGTATCTTTCTTGTTTCTCTGACCATGCTATCTGTATGATGAAGATGTTTATGGTTTTGTGTGCGTGCGTGTGTGCGCGTGTGTGTGTGCGCGCGTGTTTCTGAGTCTGTCTGTATGATTAAGGATTGTTTATGCGGTGGAAAAAGTGAGCTCAGGTTTTTGCTTGACCTTTTCTATACGTGTTTTGCTCGTGGCAGTTAAAGATATAAAAGATATAAAAGCTGCTCAGTGGACCAGAGCGACGCCGAGCCGAGTGCTGGAGCGCGTCACCTCACCAGGGACACCTGATTAATTACGTGCACCTGAAGTGAGAACTGAAAATAAAGAAATGCCGTTTGTCCTGCTGCCGGCATAACGGGCGTCGATCACCGTGTGAACGCATCGCAGGAGCAGATCCCGCAACTACATCAGCTCTCTGCAGAAGCTCTAGTCGCCTCAGCCGCATGCTAAACAACAGAGATCATGATAACAGTCATGCTCAACTTCAACACAATAATCTGGATGTACAGTACAAACACTGATCTCAAATGACACACGCATGACTGCACGATCCTGAGAGCACGTGAGGACAAGCAGCTTAAATAAACTAATAGTCTATTAGTGTCTCTTCTCAGTGATTATTTGAGTTCATTTCACTGTAACACTCAATACAGTGCCAAAATATTAAAATGCACAAAAAATAATTACTTATTGTTTGCTTTTCAGAGCTGGCAACATTTAATCCTTTGTTTTTGTTGTTTAAAAAAAAAAAAAAAAAAAAACACTGTAAGAGGATCCTACACAGAAAATGAAGCTCGAACCACCAGTCAGAAGTAGAAAAGTACTCTGATCATATTTCTTTCTGTGTGTGTGTGTGTGTGTGTGTGTGTGTGTGTGTGTGTGTGTGTGTGTGTGTGCACGCGCGCGTGTGTGTGTGTGCGACTTACAGAGATGAATATAGAAGGCTCCCCACTGTTGTGAGCTGGCATGAAAGTTCCCGCCCTCCACATGGAGGTAGCGTGTACTGACGGTCTGAGAACGCAGTCTGTTAAACAGTGCCACTTTTGTTCCAGATGCTATACACACTATACACACCCAAACACACACAGAGAGAGAGAGAGAGAGAGAGAGAGAGAGAGAGAGAGAGAAGCAAGGAAGTCATAAATGGTTAGAGCAACATTTTCAGACTTCATCAAATATTTAAAGAGTTTAAAGAGCCGACTATAAAACCGAGTTTATCCAGTGTTTGGGAGGGAGAGGAAGGAGCACCGCGGCAGACACCACACACTGATGTCAGCATCGAGTTAATGTATAAAGCAGTAGGGTGAGAAATCTTGGATCTGGCTCCCCACAGTGGAAACATCTCAACAAAGCCGCTCTACAGCTCTCTGATAAACTATGAGTTGAACAAAATAGATTTTCTCTTTCTGTCTTAAAGACACTTTATCTCGCGCTGGGTCGTGGGAACGCTGCAGACTGGTGAGAGAGGTGGATAGATAGGACGTCTCAGGGGCAACCGTGTCCACACATCCTCTTCTAAAACCACCTTAAGATTAGGGACATGTCCACACATAGCCAGGTTTTAAAAAATTTATATATATATATCTTGTGTGTCGATGATGTCATTGTCTGTGTGCTCGTCTCCTTGATTTGACGTCAGCTTTGTTTATGAGGATATTTTGTGCAATGGTGGATGTACGTACAGTAAACTAGTGAGTGTTAACGTTGCTTACTGGAACTTTTTACATGCATGCAGGTAGACATGCAGATACATGTGTATTACGTTAACGCACAGAGGTGACTGAATGTGCTACTAAGCTTACTGCTGCTACATACAGAAGTCCGACGACACGGACCACGCAGCCAGCAACGGCGGTTTTGGACGAGACCCGTCGGACTTCTATGGAGCGCAATGGGTGATGACGTTTGGTCTAGGCTTCTGATTGGCTCCCTGTTGATCATGGGCGCTCCTTACAGCACTTAACAGGATGTGTTGCGTTTTCATGTGGACGAAGATATTTTTAAAACGTAGGTCGTGCGGACACGGAAGTTTTTAAAAAATACCTGGCCACGTGTGGAGATTCAGTTTTTTGTCACATTTTTATTTTTTTTTTGCATATCCCAGTTAGTAGGCTGGAGTCCCTGGAGCGCCCCCTGGAGCTGAAATGGTTAAAAGCTCAACAGAGGCTCAACAGCATGGCGGTGCTGGGGCTTGAACCCCCAACCTTCTGATCAGTGATTCATAGCCTTTTGGACCGTGTGAGTCACCACTGCCCTTACAATCCACCCTATGCATGTTTTTAAATGGGAAACGCAGACAGAATACCGGGAGAACATTGACATTAAACCCGGGACACCCTGGGACTTGCGGCGTGGCGATGCTTCTCGAAGCTGTGTGCATGCTGCTGTTTTTCATTTTTTGACACTCACAGTCAGCGTTCTTGAGCGACTGCTTCTTTTTGGAAGGCTTGGAGATGACCTTGATGCGCTTGCTGAGGAAGACACCGATGTTGGCGCTGTTGCCGTACAGCATGCGCACCGACAACATGAAGTGCTTGCGCTTGTCCGAGTCCGAGATGTATAACGTTTTGGCTGTGCAGTAATTCTGCAGAGGAGAGGAAGGAAAAAAAAATAAGTTAGAAATGTGTTAAATATATATTAAAGAAATAAATATAGCACATTAAGGATGTGTGATAAAATGTCATATTACAACTGCACTGAAGCTGCATTACGTCTTCTGTGACAAGTGAAGCCCTGGAGCTGTAATGTCGGCTATAAAATCTGCTTAGTGACAGCACTTACGCTTTACAGTTTTTCATTTAAACAACCAAAAAAAAAAAAGACGAAAAAAAAATTAATTGTAATAATAAATCCTTGCGTGCCCAGGCCATTAGACATGTTTTGGCTGAGAGACTCATCATACATTTCGAACTCAGCATTATCCACTGCATCTGTAGAACATGTACAGTACGAGGGTGAGTCAAAAATTATCCGCACAAACAATAAAGTGTGACCTTCTTTTGTCTTATCGGCGCTTTCTGTTCAAGGCTACTTGTCTCCGCAGTCACCACTGTGCAGGAGTCAACGTGTTACATCGGTTCATTTGTAACTGCGGTGCGAGCAAAAACTGACACGCCGCTTCTGATCTGGATAAAAGAAGAGCAGCGTGCACTGATTCCTGATTTGTGTGCGAGTGTGATTGCAAGAGAGCGACTGGATATCTGCGAAGTACATTTGGGCCGGTAAAGTGAAAAGTTTACCAAAGGTGAAAGTTTATCAAAGAAAATCATTACTGGTGATGAGACATGGATTCATCACTATGAGCAACAACCCATCAATCATCAGAGAAATAATTAATGCTCACAGTTTTCTGATATTCTCAAGGATTCAATTATAATGGATCATTTCTGCGATTCTAATGGAACTCTATGAGCAAAACTGTGTAACTACCAACAGCGCTTGTTACAGCGAGATGCTTACTAAACAGCTGAAGCCGAAACTTCAGAGTAAACACAAAGGGCCGCTATCTAAGGACGTTGTGATCTTGCGACACTCTTCTAAAACCTTTGTGTTTTGAAATGTTAAAGCATCCTTTCTGTAGTCCTGATCTCACTCCAACAGACTTTCGCTTGTTGAATGAAGATAAAAGGATGAAGATTCATTTCTGATGATGAAGCGAGGGAAGACGATGGAGCAGTTATGGCTCACAGCTCAGTCTAAAACATTTTTTTTAAAAGAGGGATTACGAAAGCCTGTTGACAGATGGACAAAATGTATTGAAAAGCAAAAATTATGTATTTGTCCTTCCCAAACGGTCATTAAATTCGACAGCCAGAGTGCGGATCATTTTTGACTCACCGTCGTGCGATTACCACTGTGACACTGTTATCTGTGTTAAGCAAATGATGGAAATCCCTGTAACTCGAACGACCAAATGACTAAATATCTTCTTTTCAGGAATTGCCAAAACTTTGTAAAGCTTTCAGTATTTCTGGATTTATTTCATGCTGCGTGTTCTTTCATCATTTCATCATTATACGTGCGGACATGCATGCAGACTTCCTGGTTAACACTCTGCTGGTTGATTTCTATCTGAATAGTACCTTCCCCTCCAGGTTGAGCTGCTGCATCTCCTGGTCGCTGTTCCCGATGCCGATGAAGGCGCATGGCTGAGACTCCTGCTCCGAGCAGCCGTCTCTCTCCATCTGTTCCCTCTTCTTCTTCCAGCCGCAGCCCATCAGATACACACATGGAGGAGGGCAGAAGAACCTGCACAGAAGAATCATTGCAGAATATTATCAACCGAATCTCCAGTAGATGGCGGCACACAACCTGATATTCTAACATTCATCAGATCACACGGGCCGAACGCACAAGGGTTTGTCCACAATTCACCAAGGGGGCGAAATAAATAAATAAATAAATAAATAAAGAATAAATAAATAAATAAATAAATAAACAAAGAGTCCCAGCAGAACAGGAGGTCTCACACTTTCAGAAAATAATATGAGGCAATAAATAATAATAATAATAATGCTTGCAGATTATAGCTGCCATTATCACATAATAATAATAATAATAATAATAATAATAATAATAATAATAATAATAATGAATGTAAATTTTTTAACAAAAAGCATACCTTTATAATCACACTATTCTGTAGGGATTTTACAGAAGATCCCCGGACTAAGTACAACTGATGTAGAGTCCGTCAGCCATGAGCAAATTCTCCTGAACGCACTGTATACAGTATGAGGAACCCCTGTACACTTACTCATATGCAGCAGTGCATAAAAGCAGGGTAAAAATAAATCATCCGTATACAAGACAGCGGGAGGCTTCAGGGAATTTTGTCGTCAAGCGGAAACAAAACAGTCTCTTGAACTTACTTGGAAAGGTAGAGTTAATTAAAAGCATCCTAGCGCGCGGCAGTTCCGTGAATGGAAACGCCTTGTTGATGAGAGACAAGCCAGACTGGTTCGAGCTGACAGAACGGCCATGGTGTACGACGGCGATGAGCGGAACGGCAACTCGGAATGCGCAAGAAGGCCGTACCTCGAGGCGGAGAAGCTCAGAACGGCAGAAAACCACGTCAGTTTTTGCACCTGAAACATCTGCAGTGAATAACTGAAGCTTTTCTTTTCAGAGCGAATGTAATCGGTATTAATATAAAGTTCATAATAAGTGCTTTAATGAGTGTAAAGTGATAGAACAGGATGAGCAGAAAGTGCTATTTTGTACATGGCGCGGCGGCGTAGTGGTTAGTGCTGTGGTCGAGGGTTTGCTCCCCGCCTCGGGTCTGTTGACTGTGAGTGTTCCCCGGTGTGGCTCGGTGGGGTTCCCCCCCTGGCTGCTCTGGTTTCCTCCCACAGTTCAAAGACGTGCTGAGTAAGCTAACTCATGTTTCCAAATTGTGTGTAGTTTTGTCCGTGTGCAACTGTGTGTGTGGACGCGAATATTGGCACCCCGTCCAGGGTGAATCCCGCGCATCATGCCCCAAGTCTTAGGGGACAGGCTCCAGGCATACGAGCGGGACAGAGAATGACTAAGTGAGTCACATGACTGGAAGCTGATTGAACTGGAAGCATGAACCCTTTTTTACACTCAGCACAGAGTTACTAAAAAAAATAATCACTTACTGACCCAAAAAAATGGGGAAACACTGGTGTAAATCTAAATAAACCCCCATAGAGTTTTAGTCAATACGAAACCGTGCTTATACAAGAAATAAAGAAGAGACAAACAAATCATCGGTGAGTCATAGACGTCTGGGTCAAAAAGAGATTCTCGTCTTCATATCGATCAGACTTTTTTTGGCCAAAGAGACATTTGCCTGTCTAGCACACTTGCGCGTGTTCCTCCTAAAGGGTACTAGTGTCTGCTTTCACATCCTGCTAGTGTGTCACACTCCAAAAAACTCATGACGCCGAGGGTGAGCGAGAGTGTGATCAAAACCTGACTGCGAACTGAGTTTCACATGTTTCGAAAAATACACTGAGAGAAAGGTCACGTGATCACACACACACACACACACACACACATTCTCTCTCTCTCGCGCGCTTCCCTCGTCTATTTCCATGGGTTTTCTGTAAGCCATCCTTTCCTGTCAAACAAAAAGGGTCAAAAGTTTAAATGAAACTAGAAGTACCATAACTAAAGTCGGGCCAATGCATACACACTTTCAATTAACATCCAGCAAGCTCTCCAGTCACGCTCGGTCCCTCGGTGTGTAACTAATTTACTGGATAATGTTTCAGGAGTTTGCTCTGACTACTTTTCTGTTCTCTCTTTCGCTCAGCTGTTTCTTGGTCTGGCTGCGAATTTTGGATTAACAGTCAGGCACTTCTGGTGTGATCACAAGGGAAACGCTTTCCCGGCCAAGTGAAGCGAGCCAAGATCTAACCACGACAGGAGCTCCCAAGACACCGACTCTTCTCCGCTATGATCAATCTGTCCGCACCTTTCTGCCTCCCCGCGTTTCCTCCTCTTATTTTCTCCGCTATGTTTCCTTGCTCGGCTCTCTTCTCTTCCTTTTCTATAAAACTCGCAGCAGACAAAGGAAAACCTCATTTCCTTCACGGCTTCGTGTTCGAGACGGGGCTGGGGGGGTCAAAAGGCATGATGACAAAACATCCTCGCTGAAATGCAGTTTACCTTTTTTCATTGCCGTAGGATTTCTGTGCAACTTTAGCATGGAGGATCAGGACAGTTTGGTCTCCTCGCTCCTTTAGATAGTTTCTCATCGCTTCTCTGTAGAGAGAGAGAGAGAGAGTGTGAGAGAAAACACAGGGGATTCCACTGAATATAAGAACAACAGAAATAAAACACTGTTTATTTTTCCAAAGAAATTATACATTAAAAGGTCATCTACTGTATCAACCTAACCTGACTTTTTGATATTTTGTGGACGGCTGCATGGCTTTCAAGTGTGTCTACATACATAGACTATAAGAAAAGAGCGTTCCTTCGCTTTTTCCCTCCCCACCTGAATAGAAACCTGTGCTTGTCATAAAAAAGGTCGTAAAAGGGAAAAAGGAGTCATTTGCAAACACCTTCCTACTGTTAGAGTTCTAGGTGAGAAGCTGGATAAACCACCCAAGTTGCCAGGATCATTAGAACAGCGCAACGCAGAGACATAGGGGCGGTATCTCGATCCCACTTTACGGTTTACTAAAACTGTAAGCATGTTAGTATGAACCAAAACTTTTCAACGTCAGACTGGAAGTCGAGTTTCTCCTGCGTGTCAGAAATCAGGCTAGGCGGTCTGTGGACACTCTGCAATTCACGACTCGAACTCCAACAGAAGTTGAGCAGATGCGCCATGTTGGAAGATACAGCTAGAAATACGGTGGTGTGGTGGCTTGAGTCTCATTTGTACAAAAAGTAAAGCATGTTCAACATGTACAGTGCTGTAAAGTTCCATGTTTTCACCACTCGACTTTGCCGCTAGCTAGCTTGTTTGTCTATTGTTTTAGCGTGTGACGTATTAGGTCACTGGAGAATACAATCCTAACAAGCTGAAACAGACATCTATTGTCAGACATACTTTAAGGAAATTAATCGATTCCCCTGCCATGCTTGTGTAATGAGACAAGGACGACAGACTTAAATGGCCTAGTGGATGGCCAACCATTGCTCAGTTTATCCGTGCATGTGAACGTCCTGAGTGAAGTGGCTCGTTGACATTAGTCAAAGTGAAACCGAGGAAATCTTCAGGCACTAAAGAAGTCAACGGACACATCTTGAGGAGCTGTGAGACTCGCGCGTTAAGTAGTTAAAAAGGAGCATGATACGCGTCCTTTAAGACCTGCGGCCCTGGGCAGAGTGTGTTAACTTATAAGCACAAACGCTTTGTAACTTATTAAATGAAAAACGCCAGCCTGTAACAACCGACACAAAACACACTAAATAAAATCTCTAACATCACTGAAGATTATGTTCACGTTAAAACGCAAGTCATTCAAGGTGTTTTTTTTTTCCTTGAAAGTACAAAACAAGGATCAGTTGATGTTTCTGGACTTTCCCACCTTTCACTAAGAACGCCACTAAGATTCAGGCTCCTATTACAGCGAGGGCTTTTTTTTTTTTTTTTTATCAAGGCGACTTTCAATAACAGAAATTCAGTATTTGCTGTTAAGCACATCCCTGACTAACCCTGTTATCATTTCCTCGTTCCGTAAAGGAACATTTCCCGTTAAAAAAAAAAAAACTTGCATCAAATTCACGTTAATTACCAGTATTCATCTGCATGACCTCGTATAATATGTGTCATGTTTCTTCTGTTGTTCTGGAACTGTGTGTGTGTGTGTGTGTGTGTGTGTGTGTATTTAAGGAGAAAGTCTGCAGAAAGGTCGCATGTGCTTTATGAGCCCAAACCTCAAGAGCTTGACTGGAAACACAAGCTCAACTTTGATTAGCCAATTCTCTGGTGAGCACAAATATGTGTTGCTTGCTGAGAGCATACGAGCTGCATGGCCAAAAACCTCAACCTTCATAGCCGGGGGGTCTTTATGAAAGAGGGGGGAAAAAAAAAGATGTGTGTGCATGTTTGAGGGGGGGTAATGAAGAGTGCAAAAGGACAAACGAAAGTGTGAGAGAGAGTGTGTGTGTGTGTGTGTGTGTGTGTGTGTGGAAAGAATAAAGGGGCGGGGGGGCATGAAGAAGGGAAGACTGGAAAGAAAATAAGAATATCAAACCTCATGACTGAAGAATTCAGATTTCCAATTACTTCAGCTAACCGAGCAAAAACAGTCCCACACAAGCACGCTAATAATCTCTCGTAACACACAGCCTCTGGACATGCACGTTTAAAGCATTTTACACCACAACATGTCCCCGCTTTATCCAATCACGGGGAAATATTTCCGCTGCTTTAAAGACACACGTGTGATGTTAAAATGTACTGGACTGTGAAACGCCTACAACGTGCGATTTGCACAGATGTTGGTGACACCTGACACGCCAGAGAGCCAGAGGACACACAGGGGCAAAGCTGCAATAGTGTGTGTGTGGGGGGGGATTCAGTCTTTATCCCTCTCTCTCACACATGCGTACACACACATTAGTCTTAGTAAAAATTTTGATAAATTTCCCTGATAAAAACTATCATATTTAGTCAATCGTATCCTATTTTTGTTTAGTCTAGTTTTAGTCAGAGGAAGCCTTAAGTATTTTAGTCTACGTTTAATTGATGCAAATGTAACATTCTAGCAATAAGATTATTAATTAACCCTACAGTCAATCTAGTCTAGCCAAGACCATTTTTTCACAAAATAATTATCTTAACTCTTATAGTATCTTTTCATCTGATGTTTTCAGCTAATTATATTTATTTTTGAACATCACAACAAATGTCCATTTTTCTTTTTAACTACAAAACAATCGGAGTAGTAACAAACAATAGTGTTTTTTAAACTTTTTTTTAAATATGAATTTACACACTTGGACTGTTGTAGGGTTACTGTAGCTCCTATGGGTCACAATCATTTGCTAACCTTTTAGTTTAATGTGTTTTGCAACAATTTAACTATAAAATAAAATAGCTCGCAGCATAATTATGTTAACATGTGGTAACATCGCTATCATCTCATCTTAGTCGCAGGAAAAAAAGATTTTCATTGCCGAAATTAACACTACACACACACACACAATCCTTTTCTCTGCTCCGCCATGGAAACCTTCTCTGCAGGTTCAACTTTGACCAGTCCTTTGTTATGGAAAGTGCAGGCGCCCCAATACATGTATGTGTATACACACACATACATGTGTGTGTGTGCGCGCGTGTGGAGGGACAGAGGTAGCGCGAGAGAGAGAGAGAGAGAGAAATGAAGAGGACATGATGGAGAGGTACAGGATCAGATCACTACAGTAACCCCTGCGTGGGGCAACAACAAGCACAAAAATAAAATAAAACAATTTAATTAAAACACCCTACTGCACGCTAACGAGCTCATCTCCAAGCCATCTCTCGTCTAACAAAACATTCTTCTATTTCAAGCGGTCTTGCCGTTCGAAGTGAAAAACCCCACAGCTCTGAAATATTAACTGCGTTATTTATATAACATGATTTTCTCACTCCCTTAAATGAGACATAACTTGTAGTGTAATGGAGCGGATCCTGAGCCCTGAGGATCGCCGCCCTACCTCGCGCAAGAAGGAGAAGGGCTCGAACTGATTCCCGAAGTAAAGCAGTTTTGTCGTCCCGCAGCAGCACGTGTCATCCGATAGCTCTGATACAGTGTCTGACCTGTGTGTGACCCGCGCATATAAAAGGTGCGTGGGTGAGGGAGCAAAAAAAAAAGTGCTGCTAATAGGTTTCACATGAAAAAAAAAAAAACTTTCAATACTCTGAATTCTTTATTGTGCATCTCTGGCAGCCTCGTACAGAGAGCAGACGTAATGGGACTGGTAACCTGAAGGAAAGATCAAACCAGACTGCACATTTTGCTGGAAGGGTTTGAGACGCGGCTCGGTACAGGTGCATTGTGGGTAATTCTAATTCTCATGGCTCTGAAGTTGATTCCCTGGAAGTTTTACTGTGTTCGAAATGCAAACGAGCTTCTCAAAATCTAGCACGATTCCTCACAATCAGTTCTCGCAAGGCAGGGCGGGTAAACCGGCGACGATGAGCCATGCTGTCATAAACCCTCGCAGACACTAAAGCCAGTTTAAGACCGGTTGATTGCAACACTGTACGAGATGATCCTGACAAAATCTCATACAAATTCCTCATTATATAATGAAGATCCTCTAACAATAGATCTGCGATTCAGGAAAATGATTCGCCAAATCAGCACGATCTGTTATGTTGCGCCTGGAGAAACATTTTAAAAGCACAAAGAAGTGGAATTTAAAGCTGGGTAAAAGCGGACGACGGGAATAGGCGGCCTTAATCATTCTGCTTTAGATAAAAAGAATATTATGCATGAGTGGGAGCTGGTATGACTGCTGAGCATCTCAGTGTGTAACGTTCTTCTGCTCAAATCGGAGCGGCTCGGTACATTAACATTCACTTCTTGTTTTTGTTTTTTCTTTATCATCTTCATTTGGATAAGCAATGTAGCAGTAGTAACACAAAGTGTAAAATGCAAACACTCTATGGGAAAAAGTTTGTGTGTGCCTGATCATAAAGTTCACACAAACATGGTCTGCTTTCTTTCATGGTTTGATGTGGAGGAATATCCAAGCGAACCAAAACGCACCACTAATGAGCCATGTGATGGCGTCCTCTCCACCATTTGTTTCAGGGAGTTTTCAATTTTGCCAAGATTGATCTATACCATGCACAGGAACGACTGCTCGCCATCCGCTACAGCGGGTGGTAGTAAAAAAACAGAATAAGGACGTTAACCTTCATTATTGATATCTCAGGAGCGACGCACTTCCTACTTTACCAGCTACAGCTGTAGAGATCAGAGGGTGAAATTAGGTGAAATTTTAGGTGAAATGCGAGGGTGAAACATCGCAGTCGACTTCAGTTCTCAGGTACGATTACCTTCCATACCGGAGGCGATCTGTGCCCGAGTACTCTCTATCGTTCTCAAACCACCACTAGCCTTCTAGGCTACGTTCACGTTAAAGCGAGTGTAGGCAGCTAAGGATCTAGGTTGTTGATGTGAGGATCAGGGTCGAGCTTCTTCGTCAATGGTTGCCACACCCCATACCACCCAGTACACACTGCATGCAGTACTGGTCTTAATAAAATGGAAGGGTTGAGTTTGGAATGGCATCCGACGTAAAACCTGTTTCATGTTGTGTGCGGATCGGATTGTCTGCGTTGGCAACCCCTTGAGGAGAGCAGCCTGGAGTGACACAAATCTGATTTTTTTAAATAAATATGACAGATTGTCACTCGCATGACTTGTGCAGATCAGAATTCCTTTTCCTTTTGTTGTTTTTTCTGCATAAACATGGGGCGCTCGCTAATATTGTGCAGAACCAGCAGCGCTGGGATTTCATAGCAGCGTTGGCAATAACTGGTGCAGCGAGACTTCTGGCTTTCTTCTGGATTTAAACAAATACTAGGGACTAACTGCATGCCGTCCTCTAGAGCAAAAACGTTTTGCTAAATAAAATCGCATATGATATTTGAAATAAATGAGCGCTCGCATGATGCGTTTTGATGGCTTTAGCAAAGACGCATCCATGTGTGCACACGTGTTGTTTCAATGGACCACCACGTCCCACATTAGAGACAGATAAAAATTCATTTATTTTGAGTTATGAACGTGAACCGTCGTGACATTCAAATCCATTCTGACCAAAAGAAGTGAACACTGAGACTTGTGATATGAACATTAAAAGCCTCAATTAAAATAAATATTTTATGCTACAGCAAACAGAAGCATCTTGTGTAACTGTGTGCTTCCAAATTTGTGGTGAGGGCTTAAGGAAGCCACACATGGGTGCGATATTCGGGTGTCTGCATACTTTTGGCCACAAATTTTCAGTTTGATTGCCCCAGACCTCAGCTCATTGTTAAAGAATTATTGGAAAATGTTTGATTTTTGTCTGTAACATTAAAAATAGTGCTGCATAAAAACTCAGGTTTATTCTTCAGGTCAGCAGAGAAGACCAAAGTCAAAGCTATTTCACACACACACACACACACACACACAAGCAAGTGCAAGTGTATTCAGATTGCCCTCTATATAATAATGTGTATACTGTGTGTACAGGTGAAATTCATCAGAAAACACCATCATTTTGGTTTAGTTTGCCTGTCTGTAACCCGAGGCTTTGTTTCTTCACACATTGCTATACATTTGACTCATAAAAAACGGCCTACTAGTGAAATGTGAGCTACACGAGCCAAAGCTTGGATTAAATTAATCACTGGATCAGTCACTTACGTTGCTGTTTATAGAGCACTCGTATTGCCCAGCTGCATAATTGTTACTCCATATGGTCGGAGATCATGCCAAACCAGACTGCCACACGCAGGACTCAGAAAGAAGCCCCGGAGCAGTCGGATGGACGCAGCAGATCACCAAAGACCGCGCGGCTGCAGGAGCTGATGTGGTCATTACCCATGCTGTATCCTCTCATTAATCTCGCCATTAATTAAAACTTGAGCGCAATGCCACGTGGACTATTAAAAATGGTGTGTCACGACTTCGGCTCGGTTCTTGTGGCTTTTGCCCCATACATACGCGCGCTGCTTGCACGCAAAGGGAAAGCCGCGGCGGCGGAGGCGGCACGTGACTCCAGACGAAAACCACACGCACCGGGCTCGGCTAAGGAATAAGGATGAGGGCCAACCTGCACCCCTCGTCTGTTTTGATTTCTCCAAATACGGAGATAAAAAGAACAACCACAAGTAAAAGCAACAAATGAATAAATTTTTTTTAAAAGCAGAGAAGACAGAAGTGCATATGCACACCAAAAAAAAAAGAAAAAAGAAAAAAAGAAGAAAAAAAAAGAAAGAAAAAAAGTTGTCCTTAGTGAGTCATAGGTTTTCAGAAAGGATATGACAGACACGGGCAGTTCCACAGGAAGACTGTGTAACATACATATACTAAACATGCAACAACACATGCGTGCATTTAACCAGGGGAAAACCGTACGTACAGAGTCTAATCCCCAACAAATGACACATGGCTGCTGACTCATAACTAAAATGTCAGGCTGCATGGAAACACTCAGCACTCGTACACAACTCGAGCACATCTTTCTATATTTATCAATGAAAAGCACAGATCTGTTTCAGTTATACGTTGCTTCACATCTTCATGTTTGTTTGCTTTTAACCTTTATTATTGTTTATGATGTAGGAGTCCTGTGATATCCGATCGCAGGTCGCACTTGCCAGGTTTCCTTTCTGTCACACAGCAGGGTTTATTGTGTCAGATTTACATTTTGTATTTATTCGAAACAGCATCACATGACACGTTTCATCCATCTATAGTTCAATAAAGCTTAATATGAAAATGTTACCGCGGCATCGTTTATGCACACTCGTGCATAGGTCTGAGGTCCGAGTACCGAGCGATCTGATTGGACGAGAGGCGTTCCACGAGTGCTGATAATAGACGGTAACAGCATTGGGATGTTACACTACATGAAGACATCACTCGGCATCCCAGATGTTTTAACTAAACTAACTGTAGGTCGCAGCGTGACTGAAAGTAGGTCTGTACTGAGGAGAGAGCAGCTGCCTGACAAAACCCACAATCAAAACCAGTCATGGAATCACTTTCAGCAAGAAAATAATCTTACTTCTGACAATCTTATGTCAGCTTAAACAACACTTCATCTCCTTAATAACTGCTTCGTCTCAACTATGCGCGAACTCCTACAGCTACAGAGAAAAGTAGCTTCTATAAACACAAGCTTGAAAAGTAGCTTCTATAAACACAAGCTTGAATCTAGCTGTGTGGGACGAGACATCCTACAGCTGACTGTACATTGTAAAGCGCACTAGCTTTCCTTTTAACACTGTTTGAGATTTAACCTCTGAGCGAGCTGATATTCTCAAGTCCAAAACGCTGGATTAATAACAGATACGGGTGCAGTGAGAAGGTTTCGTCCTCTAAACAAACAATGACGCGACTGTGGAAATGAAATGGAAAATAATTTTACACTGCCGTAAACCGAGATCCTTCTTCCAGAACATCAAAGAGATGATGATATGTACATTAAAAAGATTAACCGTTATTCTTGCGTTATTAAAACAAACATTCTCTATGGCTTGTGTTCTATATACTGTAGATGGACGATAGAAGATCTGATTTATTATTTCGGTCAGTTTATTATGTCTGATGTCGGAAATAATAACACGCTGGTACGATAGGCATATCGATGTTGACCTGTGATCCGGACAGAGGCGCAGCTTTCGATAACGCATCGACCCTTTCTGTCCCGTCAGAATTGAGCAATCAATGCGGCTGTGCTACGAGATAACACAAGTTCCCTATTCACAACATACAGACTCCTCGCTAGATCATTACTAATACACGTTTCCCTTTTTTGCTTCAAGTATGACTAATATTTGAAATGCTGACCGAAATAAAGCAAAAGCATCTAAAAGCAACACTGGCTGAAATTCAAGGGAAGCGGCCACAAAGTGAAATCAGAGGGAAAATCGGTGTCGTACTGGACTAAGGTGTACAGTACTGAGGGTGACGTCGTCATCCTGTTTCTTGTTCTATGTAATACATGTATAAGCGATTCACATTACAACACGTATGTACAAGCATTATAAAATTATTTTATAAGTGCCGTCTGCACATAAAAGGTTTTGGGTTTTATTTCAGCCAATTGATAGAAATTATTCATGCCACGCATTCTTATCTTAAACAACACTCAAACTTATTACTAAATCGCCAATAACTAATTAAATTCATTAATTAAAGTAATAATTATAAATGATTACGGTCCAGGTGTTCCCCATACACTGTGAATAGCCCCGCCCCTTCTTCCACACACATCATCTGTGCAGGTGAAGTGCTCGTGAAGTGCCAGTTAGAGTTCGACAGTTCGTGCTGCTGTTCATGGTCTGTTTACTGGAAGTGTTTCGCAACAGCAGCAGCGATCAGTTTTGCGATCGAGTTCTCGGTATAAAAGATGGCGGAGGAGGAGGTGGATCGTAAAGCAGACGAAGGGGATCACGTAAAACCAACTCTTCTAATACGTCAGGTTAGTTATTAGGGATGGGAATCTCCAGGGACCATCAGATACGATATCACGACACCTGGGTGACGATTCAACTCGGATCGCGATTCCGCAAATCATCACTGACGATCTTATTCAAACAAAATCCTGATCCGATATTTTCAGATTTTGTTACAATTCTAAACAAACGTAGCTAATAACTTGCCTCGGAGAGGACGCCCCCTGCAGCATTATGGAAGAAGAACGTTTTGTCACTGGACAAAACCTGGAGGAAACTCACCAAGTACGGGGAGGACATGCTAATTTCATGTACACAGATCTGCGGTGGAAATCGAACCCTCAACCCTCCGGCAACTAAACTAATGTTGGAGTACATCTGGGTTTTAAAGGTTACCGTTACATGTAAAACAAACGTCTTCGGTTAAAACCTTTCTAGTCGAATAACGTTTTAACGCCGATTAACTGACTAATGATTAATCTTCAATATATCTAGTTCAGTCACCAACTTCAACAGATATTTTAAACACTACTTTTCATTCCAGGAGAAATCCAAAGATCACAAATGTAATTAAACAGAACGCTCCAGGGTTTCCACTCCTCATGGATTCCACCTTCAGGTGATCATTCCCGTTCGGGCAAACTACACCAATTATCTCGGAGTACAGTAACTAGTGCGCGTATTTATAGAAATACTGAAATGAATCAACACACACGAGACAACTTATTCTCGCATCATCAGATCTGAACAGTGATTTCAGTTCCACAGAATGTGCTGATCAAATCTGCGCCGATCAAAGTCCTGCATGGTTGCTGTTGCTCTTCCGCGCAAAAAAGCTGAAAGTTCTGAATAATCAAATCACCCACGGAGCCTGTATGACGCACGTAGGATCCGAGAATTAGGGCACATAAGCGCCAACCTGCTACATCTGCCAACACCTCTTAATTTTAACGTACAGCTTTTCACTTCTCACTGGTAGTCATGTTGCTGACACCCGTCACCTTCAGTCCCGAGCTGCATGATGACGTGAAGATGACGTGAATGACGTGAATTAAAGTTTCATCTGTCTGGCAAAATACAGTAAAGCATCTGTTCTGCGCATCTTGTTGTGCAAACTCAACAGTTATTTCGAGTAAAAAAATAAACACCGGGGGGGGGGGGGGGGGAAGCGACTCGACTTCTGTCTGCAACAGCGCTTGAGTCACACAGAATCCCTACAGGACGGTAATTAGGACGGAGCGCGCGCGCTCTGTGGCTGGTGGCCTTCAGGCACAAAGTGAGCTCCTTGAGAAGTAATTAAACAGGAGGAAACGGAATGTGTGCTCTGCTTCTGCCTTTTCAGCAGTGTGTTCGGAGCTTTGAATCAGCTGCTAAGTCTTCAGCCTTCTCTTCATTCCTTTTTTCTTCTTTTAAATACAAAACACCATCGTTGTACATCTCAGGGTGGCACAGCGATGCAGCGGGTACAGCTGTTCTATTACAGCTACAGAGTTTCTGATCTGATCGTAAACTCCACTTACTGTCTGTGTGGAGCATGTTCTCTCTCTCTCTCTCTCTCTCTATGCGGGATCGCTGGTTTCCTCATTTCTCCCAAAAACTTATCGGTAGCTGGATAGTTGTGTGATCCTGATATGCACAGAGATCCGATCCGCGGTGTGTTCCCGCCTCATTCCCCGTGTTCCCATGTAAAGCAGAATTAGCGTTCCAGATTTGATCATTTATAATGATGTGTCTGAAAACTGATTCTTACTGAGCGTTTCATTTCCTCTCATAAGAGAGAAAGAATCGCACGTAAAAGACAGCGCCGCACCGGCTAAATTGCGAGCGCATTTATTTCCCGACTAGCCTGAACTGCAGAGACGTGACTGTGAAACGTGCTCGCCGCTGGTCCTTGAAGGAATCGCGCACAATTTCCGTCGAAGCTTCACGTCTCACGCAGACCTGTGACCTTTCAGGGGTCATTAGTCCCATCTAAGCGTGAGCACGCTTACTGTGCAACCCGAGTGCATGTGTCAGACAGCCTGCGTTCTCTGTGTGTGGGTGTGTGTGTTATCAGGTGGTGCTGGTTTGCTTTACCTCGTCAGGCGCTGTGGTTGAGGGCGCTCCCCGAACTTCCTGTAACGAGAGGACAAGAGATAGAAAGCGTGAGAGACACCCAAAAGTGATACCTAAACCGCAAAATAAACAAACACAAACAGCGATATTCAGTTGTGAGGAAAACACCTGAGAAACCACTCGAGTCCTGGAGCACATCTGCGTACAGAACAAACAAACGTAACCGACGAACGTAATCTTAAACAATCCTGATCGTGACTGGCGTATACACACACACACACACACACACACACACGCGTGCAAGCTACACATGGGCTACAGCTGTTATAGTGACCTTGGGACCATCTGGTCACGTGACTGTGTATAAACACTAACAGGTGGCTCTGACTGCTCAATCCTCTCATCGCTGTTGCACAGACGGCGGCGCTGCCAAGCGCTCATCCGCTCGCCAAGCGGCCCGTGCCAGATCTCGCATCTCAATATGGCTGCTGCCTCGCTTTGGGCTTCTTCTCGCATCAGGAAGTGACATCATAAAACATGAAGTGGGATTCGGACATGCCGAGAGATTTATGCCTTGTGACGATAAGCAGCTCAGACATGGAGAATCTCAAACGCTGGAGGAGGATCCAAGTTTGGACGTGTCTGACCTGGAAACAGGAAACATTTTCTCCTGATTGAAGCACAAATCGGACTTTTTCTTCCCAGTTAAATCATAAAGTTGTCTTTTCCTTCCCCCCAATCGCATTGCTCATTTCTGACCTCTGAACTAATCTGGCCAATTTGAAAAAAGTAAAAGACACACGCAGGCCAGGAACACCTGTACCCTAGTATTTAAAATCAGCCAATCAGGTGGCAGCAGCACAGAGCGTGCAATCATACAGATGCAGCTCATGCGCTTCTGTTCACATCAAACATCAAAAAGGGACGCGGGTGGGAAACGGGATCTCCGTGACTTTGAGTGCTTCCCAAATCCTGGGATCATCTCACACGCACACACGCACACAGTGTGTAAAGTTTACACAGTACGTTGCGAAAAACCTCCAGCGAGCAGCTGATCTATGGGCTGAAACGCCTTACTGATGAGAGATAAGAGGAGAGTGGTTCAAACCGAGAGGAAGGGTGTGGTAATAGTAATACCTGTCTTTACAACTACTGTATGCTCAGAAGGAAAGTTTCGCCGAACGCAATGAGGCGTGTCTCCAAGCAGAAGCACTGAAATGGCTCGAAACCGCGTCAACAGGAATCTGAGGTTACGGTCAGCGCCGAAACTCACTGAATCTGGACAGTTGGGGCTAAAAAAAAATTTATAATAAAAGAGGTAATGAAAATCTGACAATTTTTTTTTAAATGGTTGCATTGAGTGAACAAAGCATTTATTCCTTTAACCAGCAAGATCTACACTAATAATACTAAAGTAGTAATAATCAGTAGTACTAATTTGGTCCAGCTTTAACGAGTCCTGGGCGATTCTCTCCATTAATCCAGTTTATTCAAATTGCTCGTCCTATCATACGATTCCCAGGTGATGCTGTAACCTCTCGCAGCCGGAGGTCTAGAGAGAGCTGATTGGCCGAGCTCTACACGGCTCTACAACCAATCAGTGGCAAGCGGAAGGAGCAAATAGCACTGTCCTCCGATATCTGAAGAAATATTCAAAACACTTTGATGATTTGAAATTTGTACAGGTTTGCAAGAAGTACATTTTATTTCAAATACAATTTCGTGTTCCATCATAATGAATGTCACTCCTGACTTCAACATTTCTGATGGGGGATCAGACGCCCCTGTGTTTAGCCAATTGATTATGTGATGTAGATTTTCTTCCCCAACCAGCAAACTGTATATAGTCAGTGTTTTTAGATTGAATTTACTGTTGATTAACCTAAAGCTAATAAACATATCGAATATGTAATCACTAAAAAAAAAGGGGGAGGGGGTTACTTTGTTTATTTCTGATGTGTACTGATCTGACATTGGAGCAAAAACTTTTTTTTTCATTAATTCATTAAATAAAAACATCAGTAACAGCGCCATCACCACAATATAAAGCCCCTTTAATTCCCCTCAGTTAACCAAAAACAAAACAACAAAACAACAAAAAAACCAGGTTTGCCCTTGTATCACTTCACTGTGCTGAAAGCGTCCCGGACGATGAGTTTTGCATACGGTTACAGAACTACAATTAGAGCTGCACAGTCTAACCGCGCTACACACTACAACAGTCCAACATGTGGATGTGTGAAAAGCAGCAGCGGAAAAAAAAAAAAAAAAAGTAGGTTTGTCTCGTAACCATGTTTATAAAACCTCTTAGGACATACAATGTGTGTTCATCATTCGGTGCGACAAATGTCATCCAGGGGACTGCGTTACCGCTCGCGTATACCTTTTTACAAAAACTGTGCGATCAGTCACACTTACGCCTGCACAAGCAGATTTATTTTTTTTTTTTTTGTAAGACTAGTGTACTAAAGAGTTATTACTATTGCCCCGTGTAATCATTATATTGTCCCGTACTCGTCACGCTATTCGTACTTTATTTATGGTATAAATACTGAACATCTGTATGATGGTATCCGGTGGTTGACGCTGTAATCTGGGCCTGTGAGGCCGTACTGAGAGCAACCTTGACTAGTGAGACGTGGTGTGTGTCTGTAAGACAGAAGGAGACTCTGGGGGATTTAAAATAGAAAAGAAATCAATGACTGAATCTTCCCGGGCTGCAGGGACTCAGACAGACAGTCTGAGGGTCATGATGAGAAGCTGTAGAAGAGAGGGACAAAGGCACTGGAGTAGGAGGGAGGATCGGGCATGCATGGAGGAGAATAAGAGCGAGATAAGAGAGGAGGGGGGAAAAAAAGAAGAGGCAATTAAAGTGAAAAAAAAACAGAAGAGACCGAAGCCAGACTGAGAGCACAGAGGATTGTGAGAGAGGGTAGGACGAGGGAGTGAGAGAGAGACGGAAGAAGGACAATGTGTGTTAGATGGTGTGTAAGTAGAATAATTATAGAGCCAGAGATCAATACGGTTCCCACAGTGAAACACTGATGTTTGAGTGGATAATGGATTCCAGCCTGTTCCAGACAAACGCTGATGCCCGCATTCAGCCCTCGGAATTGTAACACGGAGACGAGACAAAACCAACGAGGGCCCAAAGTGAGACGTGCACAACACGCAAGTGTGTCCAAAATCGGAAAAGGAAAACACCATGCACATGTATAGAAATCATAACATTTATTCTCTGAGCTCCATTGTGTTTGGATTGAGTTACTGCAGATAGAGAAGAGGAGCACAATTTTTTCTTTTTGCACAAATATTTTAAGAAAAAGATTCCTGTTCTCGAACATTGAACCAAACATCAATAAAATCAGATATCACAGGGAAGCTAATCTGAGCAACAAATATCATGGAAAAATATTGATCCCAGTGTGTGTGTATATATATATATTAAGAAAAGGGGAAAAAAAGAAGAAGAAAAAAAAAAAGAGTTGAGCACTCACACTCTTCTTGATAATGAATTAAATTAAGTTCAATTAAATGATGGAGAATAAATTAATGAAATGGGAACAGGTGTTTTGATGTGACAGACTACAAAGTGCCTAAAGATACAACCTAAAAGTTGGTTGTTTATGTAACAACCTCAGCAGCAACCTCATTTCCCCTCTCGTCTGTTCAATCCTCTCAGCATTCAGCATCAGCAATATATTAATCTTCATCCTGGTGGTCTGCACACGTTTCTCACTGGTTTATGCCTTAAATTAGATGTATTTTTAATGCCTGAATGATTCATAGATCACTGTGTGGTTTTACAAACAAAAAAACATTCCTTTCAAACTGATCAGGTACAGGGACTGGACTGAAAACATTAGAGCAAAAAAAAAAAAAGTCGTTCTGGAGAACTATTCCTCTAAGGTCTTGATCTTTAGAAGCAGAATATAAAGAAATGAGGAGGGGGGGGGCACGCAATAATTCTCAAAAATGCAGCTACAGTGGAACCTTGGATTATGAGCATAATTCGTTCCGGAAGTGGGCTCGTGTTCCAAAACACTTGTAAACCAAATCATCATTTCCCATAAGAAATAATGAAAACCCAAATTATTCGTTCCACAGCCCCAAAAAATTAAAACAAAAATATTTAATATGATCTATAAAATGAAAATAAAACAAATTAATCTGCACTTTACCTTTAAAAAAAAAGTACAAATAAATCCTGACAGATAAGTGTTTCCGTTAGTGTGCCGTGTGTGTGCGTGTGCGTGCCTGGAATTAGCCCCTTCCCTCGCCTTGTTTTACATAGTAACACTCCTCCTTCCTCTCCCCACTTCGCTTTTTAAGATTCACCACACACATACACACACACACACACACACACACACACACACACACACATACACACACACATACACACACACACACATACACACACACATACATACACACACACATACATACACACACACATACACACACACATACACACACACACATACACACACACATACACACACACATACACACACACATACACACACACTGGAAACACCGGTTTAACAGGAAAAAAAGAAATCTCTCTGAGACTGGCATGAGCGCATACTAACAGAATCACTTTAGTTTCACAACAAACGGACACACAAACACGTAAACACCGTTTTAACAGGGAAAAAGAAATCTCTCTGACCTGGCATGAGCGCATATTAAAGGAATCACTGCTGTAAAGAAAAACAAAAAAAACAAATGAACCAGCACCTTACCTAAGAAAAGAATCGAGACAGAGCAGAGTTTGTGTGTTTGTGAAGCCGGGGAGGGGGTGAAAATGAGAGTGGCGCTCAGTGTCAAAAGAAGAGTCTCATGCATGATACATGATACTCGGCGCTCGTAAACTAATACTTGCTCGGTTTCCGATTAAATCTTTTTTTAAATCGTTGCTCGGTTTGCGGAACACTCGTAAACCACGTTACTCGCAATCCGAGGTTCCACTGTACAATGATCTGCTACAGTAATGAGGGACTTTAGTAAATGTCTTAACAGAATAGTAAAAAAAAAAAAGAAGAAAAAAAAAAAAGTTTTTACATTAGGCGCTGTGCTTAAACCAAAAAGAAACACACGCCTGAAAAGCAGAGCGGCTGAGCTGAGCCGAGGTAAACTGTAATTACTGCTGCAGGACTACTGCATGTTCGGATCTTATTAAAGTGTGACAGAAAAAAAGGCGTGCACTCTGTTACCACATGGAGCACCATGAAAGATCTTAAAAACAGGAAAATGTCGGGGGGGGGGGAGAAAAATATGTTTCCTTTTCTTCTTCTAGTGAGATTTTCACTCGTATTTAGAGAAATTGTTTGCTGGCACATTTGCACTCACGGTGCCAAACAGTCTTTTCCTCTCCTGTCCACACAGAGACACACATACAGATTAGAAAGTGTCACCCAAAAAAAAAAAAAAAAGGAGTGAAACGATGGCAGTCGGGGCCATTTCCTGTTAGCTGAGCGAGATCATATGGTGGAGCAGTCCTGTCTGTCTCCTCCTCACACGCATTTGTCCAAAGGAAAGAAAAAAAAAAAAGTCCTCACAATTATCCTGCAGGAAATTTAATTCTTAGCGCAGATATCAGGGAGAAGGCAGCCAGCACATGTTCCTAAAGATCTCACATCTCAGGAGGGAACACCAGGGAGAATTCAGTCACACTCTCTCGGCACAAAGGCCACGGCGGTAATGAATGTAACTGCAAGGAAAGTTGAGAGGGAAAGGGGGAGAAAAGGGAAAACAAAACATAAGGCAAGATGAATGGCAGCTGGCGACATTTCCCCCGGTGAACACTTATGAGACGAGCTCAATAGAGGAAAAGGAAGTTCTGTCGGAATTGTGTTTTAATCTGTTTTTCTGCGCATTATCAATTTTTTTGCTTCCTTCCCTCCGGTCCCACTTCATCCCACAGCACTGAGAGGTAAAAATCCCAGTCACACCGTCGGCCTGCTACATCCCAGACAACTTAATAAGGATTTAGTAGCTTGTTTTTACCCTGCGTGACTGGTTAAATGCTCCTTTTTTTTTTCTTTTTTTTTTAGGTTAAAGCTGCTATATTTATTATTGATTTCGTGTAGATATGAACAGGCTTGACTGGTCACTAAAATTAAATGGGTTTAATCAAATCCAAACCTCAGAAACTTATCCAAGTCAGCCAATAACACATTTTAACTGAGGACAAATTAAATGAATTACAAAGCAATAAATGATAATTAGTGAATGCTCCGACAGCAGAAAGTTCAGGAAAACCATAAGAAATAAAAACATTAGAGTTAAACTGATTCAGTGTGAATTTTGCACTTCATGCCTCAGCTCACTGACTTAAATATTGTTTAGTTTTTTTTTTTTCCTGTTAATTTTTAATTCCGTTATGTTTGCACATGAGGTGGTAAAATGTTCCTCTATAATCCTAAGAGTGGCATGCTCTAAAGTATTCACACAGCACGGCATCCTGTGTGGTCGGAGCAAATTATTTTCACCAACTTTGTTTAGGATCGTAACCAAATCTAAAAACGTAATAAACAAGTCCCTGACTTGGGAACATTCGAATTACGAACTTCCACAAATACAAACGGACCGCGGATCTACGAACATTCGCATATATAGATATATTCGTAGATGCAAACAAATGTTTATATTTTTTACTAAAAATATATATAGACACTGCAGTGCACCAGATACCAATATTTGCAATTATATACAATATTTTCAGCATGTAAATGTATACAAATGTCCAAATTCTGGTACAGTATATTGTACGTGTGTCTCATCGGTTTCAACAGACCACTCCGGAAGCACGATGATAGAAAACGGCTGTCCTGTAAAGCTGTCCCGATGGTGTATAATCCTAATTTCTGAAAATCCTCAATGTTCACAGTCCAAAACTGCGCAGAGATAAAATGGCGTCCGTTCACCATGTAGCATTATCCTCCCGCAGACGTCTTCGCTGACCTCGTTTAAAGGGAACCCAGGGTGTCACCGGGATTCCCCTCGCAATGTGTAAGAGTATAAATGACTCGTAAGAGTATAATGCAGAATCAAAAGACCAAACCTTTTTTTTTTTTATTTATGCTTTACGTTGTTCACTTATGAACAAATCCAACATACAAATGTGCTCCCAGTACAGAACTCAGTCTTAAATCGGAGACTTACTGTACTTACAAAATCCTAACACGAATCAAATCGGCACGTGGGTATAATCATGACAGTCTCGGGTGGTCCATGGTGATGATTCCTATCCATACAACAATTCTACATTCATGAAATAAACCTCTACTGAGATTTTCTAAGATCCATTAAAAGCTCCTTTGGACGTTGTTCAAGAAAAATACGATGAAAAAAAAAAAAGTGATGTCCCTGCTTAGGTTTTGGACATGGACAGGTTTTGCGATGTTTCCATGTGCGATAATCACATCCGCGACAGGAGAATAACCACGTCCGAGTCGTTTTGATGTAACCCGCATCCACTCCCGCTGGAGGCAAGAGGATATACAGTACAAGCCGAGGTCATTACACCAACATGAACTTTAGAGTCGTTATGGGTGTTGACGAACTCAGAGGCTATATTAAGTGTTAATAGGGGTTTCCCTCCATCTTTTCCAAAAGGAAGCCAGAGTGATGTAATGCCATCACAAGCCAAAACTCAGGCAGGATGAGCATTTCCTATATCGGCACCGAGAGCACATGACATCGGAAATCGATCCTCGGCAGAATCTCATGACTGGAAAATTACAGAGCTGAATAATTACATCAATCTCCAAGAGGGTCCTCTAGAAGATTTTTTTTTTTTATTGGAATTCACGTATGATGTGATCACAACACTTCACAGTGAGTGTCCCGTTAGCTCCATGCTGTAATCTTTTGGACGCATTTTCGAACAACTGCAACTTGTCATGACTAATTTGTAACAGCGCTGTTTGAGAAGATGCGTTATATTATCAGTAAAAAGGTTGCACACGCGTTTGGATTTAATTTTCTACGTTATTGGAGAAAAATGGATTTCTTTCAATCTACAAAATAACACGTATGCAATTAGGTAGAAAGTAACAATCACAACAACAAGTTCTTGCATGAACAGTACTGACAAGTGCATTTTCAAACCCCATCAAGCACCATGATGAAACTGGCTCTCATGAAGACCATCCGAGGAAAGAAAGACCAAAACTCACCGCTGCTGCAGAGGGGAAATTCATTTCACCAGCCAGATTCGAGACGTTATGAAGGCTTTACAGATCATACGCAATAGACACATCTCAAAATCAACTGTTCTAAGGAGATTATTTAATATTTTGGATGCATTCAGCATCGTTTTGTAGAAATAAACAAGAATCAGGAAAGCCTATGAAAGTAGGAGGTGTGTCCAAACTTTTGACTGCTAGTGTATATACATTTACACACACGTGTTCTGTTCATGTTGGGCTGAACACTAGAGCTGTGCGATTAAATCGATTGTAAGATTTATTCAGTCTTCTGCTGGTCAATTAAAATCTTCTGCAAATCCACTCATTTTTTGAGCTCTTCTTCCTTTGAATTTAGTGAGAAATAGTTGGTGCAATACCACCCCCTACTGGACTGGAGCAGATGCTTAAAGATAACTGCTACAAAACGCGTCATTTAAACACAGTATTCTATATATTAAATAAATATATAGAGTTGATGATAGTAGTGTTTACTCCTTTAATACCTGTAATAAAGCTGCTTGAGACCATAATCCTTACTGCTACACAACTGAAAGTCACGATCGAATTTAATCAATAGTTTGAGTTTCACATCACACACACAGCTCTACTAAATACAGGGTGCCTACTGCTTTATATATTTTATATATATATATATATATATATATATATATATATATATATAAAGAAAGTGTATTTTTCTGCACAACAGCTACAGGATTGCAGTCTGCAGGCTTAGCAACTTAGTTTAACACACTTCATGCTCATATGTGTAAGTGCAAGTTTTTTTTTGTTTTTAACAATTAACACCAGTTTTTTTTTTTTTAAAGTTTGTAACCAAGGAAACAGACGTCGTGAGTCGTTACTTAATCTTACAAAATTTTTTTACTAAGCTTTACTTAATTTAATAAATATAATGCATTAAACAAGCACAGAATAAAACATGACTTGTTAATTCCCATTACACAACAATAATTTGGCCACTTTTATTTTATAAAATGTACTCAATGTAATATTTAAAATCAGCAACATACAACCCTATGGAGCAGCTATACGACAAGTTGTAAGCCTTTTCTCTTTATATATAAAAACTGAATTTAAAAAGTTGAAGAAAGAAGGAAGAAAATATTTAAATAAACTTAAATAAACTCACAGAAAGCACCAGGAGATCAACAATGATGCAGTTTGCTGCACTGTTAAACACCTTTACCTTTTTGTTTATTATTAGGCGTGTATTATATGAGCCATGGAACTCTGTGCATTAGCTCTTACTAAAACACTACAACCAGGAATATAAAGCTAGCATTTGTATTTCCATTGCTCCAGCTACTACTATATCAAATTAATCCACCAATCAGATTCAGGAACTCAAGAGGGCACTAATATAAAATTTAAAACTGCAGACAATTTATGACCCGCAATCTGCCTGTAATCTGTGACATAGAACAGGTTGTAAACACTGCAGCTGAGAATGACAGCTAGTCTGTTGATTTGATTTGTGATGTTTACTGTACGATTGTCTCAAGCAGTTGAGTCCAATAGCTGGTGGTATTACACCAACCGCGAAAAAAGGAGAAGCAGTGATACTCTTTCAAAACACGAGTGTTAGCAGGGACTGATCTGCAGCCACGCGGCGTTATCTGTTATCATCCAAACATGGATGGGTTCCCTGTAGAGTTTGGTTCCTCGCAAGGTTTCTTCCTATTGCCATCTCGGTCACCTGGCCACCATCTCTGTTGGCTTGCTCACTGGGGACAATCTTATAATAAGGATTTATACACATTTCAAATTCCATGTATGTACGCGAAACCCAGTACACATTAAGAGCTCATTGAGCTGAACCACTTCCGCATTGCATGTCATGGGCTCTACTCAACAGGAAATCGGTTATTTTTGGGTTGTTTGCAAAATGCACCGAAGGGGATTTAGATCATTGCCACTAAACCGGGCCTATGTGATCTCAAGATATTGAGGATGTAAAATTGCGAAGAGATTTTTGATATCCCAAACGGGTCAGAAAATGCCTTAAACTTGCACTGAAAAGCGGCTGATACCTTCCAGTCTGACATCAGACTAAGTGAGATCATTTTGAGTGACATCATATTGCGCAATAATATGCGCAATAGGGGATGCTTTTTTCCCTAGAATTTGGAGGTCTAGACATAAAATTTCCTTTATTCTATAAATATTGCATTATGGTATTAGTATGTCCCCACTGTGTCTGCTGTTTTTCTGGTGGGGCAGGGTGCTTGGGCCCGCTCATCGTTGCTTGCAACTATATTTTTCTTTCGATTCTGTTACGCTGATTTTCAGAGCTTTATAAATAAAACTGAACTGAAATTGGACTGAGTATTCCCCGAACAAGGAAGCAGGTTGTATTTTCTGCAAAAGCTATGGATCGTTAAACATCTGTAAGTTTACCGACATAAATATTATGAACTGATTCGGATTCGAAAACTAACCCAACAATAATAAATAAACCCAAAATAATGATTTAATGCACTCTATTTATTTCAACACTTGTCCGTGACTCATGTCAGCCACAACTCCAGCTTAGAATGGCAAATTAAATCTGTCTAAGAGACTGAGAAATGCACTAGACCTGATACAAAACAGGAAGATCACTCGAGGTTTCGATGGTAAAAGACACAGAGGGCACTGACTGAAAACTGATGCCTGATGTGACCGTAATGTTAAACGCTGATTTTTAAATATATATTTATTATTTTATTGACTGATTGACTTACTGCATAACTTCAATTCCTCCAGAACAGGAAAGTTTAAATAAGGCAAATAAGGTCAGCAAGTGTGCTTTTACTGTAAATGTGTCTTAGAAAATGAAAAGCGATGCAATGTACTGCTTTTTTCATTGCTGACATTTTTAAACCTGATTCACTCACTAATGAAGGTTTGCACAATGAAATGTTAAAAAGAAAAAAACTTTCCCCCAGACAACACTGATCCTGTTTATTATTATAATTATTATTATTATTATTATTGCCTGTCAAACTAAAGACTAGCAAAAAGGGGAACTGAAAAAACTTGACCAACTGAAACCTGCAAGCGGGGGGGTGTTGAAAACTCAGTGAGACAAGCATACACACACAGATACATAAAACAGCCCATTAAAACTCTAGGCTTGTGTTCGAACACCGATACTCTGACACAGCTTGAGACACATTTCTGAGAAATGCTAAAGCCCAAGGATCGAGTAAAGAATGTTGACCGTGTTATCACGTAAAACGATCTAACCTGGCATTCTCTCTCGATTCGTCTGCTCCATCGCTCCATCACATAATCGCCTGTGGAAGTATACGATTACATTTCAGATATACTCGCTGCAACTATTCGGAAGTTGGCGCGAGAGAAAAGTTACAACTTCTCTAATTAAATTTTATATATATATATATATAACCCTCTCTGAAATTAATTCCTTGCTCTCTACACTGAGAATGCATATGTACAGTAGACGGAAAATATTTAAAAAACTACACTTTAACATTAGCTTTAAAAGCTAGCGCGCGTCTCGCTCCCGTGTCCTGCTTTCACCCACACCGCTACCTTTCAAAAAAGAAAAAAAAAATGTACAGTGGATATGAAGGAAAACATCTGCACCCTCTCTCGTGCACATTTACCCGTCTTTCAACATGCCTATTGCGCACCAGTCTGTGCAGCTTGCCCTGGGAATTAAATCAGCAGCATTATCAAACACAGACAGAGTGGATTTAAAGTAGGGATAGTGTTTCAGGGCCTCGGGGGGGTGGTGGTGTGTGTGTGGGGGGAGGGGGGGGGTATTTTTTCCCTCACTACTTACACAACTGTCATTACCACTGCTGCATGATGGGAGTATGTAGCATGATGCTTAAAAGAAAAAAAAAGAAAAGAAAGAAAGAAAAAAGTCAGCGTGGGCAGAGAAAATGTAGCTGATTCTGCATGTGTGTGTGTGTGTCTTTGGTGTCAAAGTGTGAATTACACTGTGGTGGTGGGCAGTAAATTAGAAGCATATCCTGCCTGTCAGGTGCCTGCAGGCAGAAAGATAAATTTCTAAGAGCTAACCGCTGTGACTACATTTTCAGCAGTGGCTCATTGAGAAATACCATCTTCCTGATGTCACTCAGCGATACGAGCTCAACCTGCCGCCAGAAGCCGTTCAGCACGTCAGCGGTACACACACACACACCTAAAGCTTGAACTGAAAAGCTCCACAGAACTCTGACTCGATTACAATATTTTTGTTGTTGTTGTTATTATTAAAAAAGGATTCCTGATTAAACACCACCACACAATATAAACAATACTGTACGATGTGTCCAGGTCTAGGACGCTGTGTGCTTTGCGTAGGACATAATGTTTATTTACAGGGAGTTAAATTTCATTGCATAACAAAAAAGAAAAAAAAGGAGAAAGTTTATCTCTGGGATTATAAGCGGCAATTATAAAATTATGAATTGCATTAAAAACAATTTTGAAAAAGACAACAGTCAAAATGAAACAAAACATTATCTACTCGAACAAGTGGAGAAACATGGGCCTTTATTTTAAAAAGGTAATCTGATTTTAAATAAATAAATAAACCTTTTTAAACAATAGTGTCTCCCTCAAACATACTATATATTTATATTCGCCAAATCTGACACCTTGTGAAACTTGTTCTCACCGAGCAGCAACTTCAGAGCTGCGTGGAGCACAAATATGAGGGAGGGGCGTGCACACACACACTATGATTCCAAAAGTATTCGCTCGTCTGCCTTCATCATTTGAGTAACATGTAACTTCATCTAATCCACAGGGTTTAATATGATGTTGGCCCACCACAGACTGTGATTTGTGCACTGGTGCGCTGTCGTTTTACAGTTTATCGGGAGTTGAGCTCGGCCCCTTACTTCCAGTGAAAGGAACTCCTGATGCTTGAGCATACCCAGCCATTTTAGACAGACAATTTTATACTTTGTGGGAACAGTTTCGTGTTGACCCCTTCCTGTTCCAACTCGACTGCGCACCGGTGCACAAAGCAAGGTCCATAAAGACATGGATGAGTGAATTTGGTGTGGAAGAACTTGACTGGCCTGCACAGAGACCCGACCTCAACCTGATAGAACACCTGGGGGATGAATTAGAGTGAAGGCTCCGAGGCAGAAATCCCCATAAACACACTCCTAAATCTTGTGGAAAGCCTTCCCAGCAGAATTGAAGTTGTTATAGCTGCAAAGGGGACGGGGCCAACATCTTATTAAATCCTATGGACTAAGGATCGGATGTTACTCAAGTTCATATGCATGTGAAGGGGAGGCGAGCGAATACTTTTAGCAAAATGGTGTTAATTCATTTCATGGGGGTAAAAAAGAAAAAAAAAACATGTTGTCTTGAACAAATCATGTAAATTGCTATATAAATCCTGTGTGGTCATTTGTCCAGTATTGCAACACATTTCGAAATTCCATCCTTTGTCCAGGACCACAGGACATTGACCTTTGAGAAAGATTCTGTTAGTCCTATGTTCATTTCCACAAGACTGAATAGTGCAGTTCAGCAAAATTACCATAAACTATCATGTTACTGCTACACCTAATAATTACCGTAAAGTGCTTGATATTTGATATTTTTGTAGATGGCCAAGAGTCGAGAATGTTTCAAGGCTGAGGATACCTCATCATACCATAATCATGATACCTGGGCGCTGATCCAATCTGTATTGAGATTCTGTATTTATCACAATTTCATAAACATCCTGATTCGATAGATTTTTTTTCTACTTTGTTACAATCTTGGAAAACAGTAGAATACTGTAATAGTTTAGAGCACCACCTGCAGGATTATAGACAAAGTGCAAAATTTTACCACCTCAAATGCAAACGTACATAAATAGAAATTTTATTTTTTTTTTTTTTTTTTATCAGTTTGGGAGTCGGTGTGGGGATACTGTACATTAGTTGCGAAACAAAAGAATCACGATACATAAACGATTCCCCCACATCTCTATAGTGAACATGATGATATCCAAGTCAGATAATGAACGGTACTCGTGTAGTGATGATGATGTCGATGGCAGCCAGGCTGAAATCAAAGTCGGATGAAAAACATCAGTCGGAGGCAGAATTTGAACGCTTCCCGTTTGCTGTATCAAAAGCTGGACTGCAGCTGTATGATCAGAATCTGCCCGTCAACCGACCCCGATATTTTTCAGCTGTTTGTCAGTGACATGGGGTTTACTCAGATACTGACCGAGACAAACGCATGCCGGCGAAAAGTTGCTGCACTTCGGCCTGATTCCATCTGGCAGAAAAAAAGCAAACCCATAAAAATGAGAGGCCCTGAACGCTTACTTTGGAATGATTTTGAACACGCCCATCAAAAACCAGCCTGAAATCAAACGTTATGTATCCCAGCAATGGGTTTTATCTCCTTGCGTTGAGAATTTCAGACATTAAAATGTTTCACAAGTCAGAAAATGGCCACATGAACACAAACGTTCCCGACACAGTGAAGATGTTGGTGAAATGGACGGAGACTGGTTTTTCAACTTCATCCTTTAAATGGCATTAATTTAAAAAGCTCTCCCAGGGAGAAACACGGCATCTGGACTTCTCGAGTGTGATTAGGACTCCGGTTGACGATGTGCGTCATGACGAGATGGGTCAACAACCAAACGTTTAAGTCGTTACAGCATCAGCAGCTTTCCATCACATACTGTAAAAGTGAACAGCACGCAGGAAAAAGCACCTCAGAGCCGCTAAACAGATCTGGAGGAGGCTCAGTGATGCTTTGTGGTGGTTATGGTACTCTTTGAAGATCGACTGCATCACCGGGAAAGTTTCTGCTTCAAACCTGACAGCAGGTTCAGGTCCGCCACAGCGTGTCAATGATCACCTCAGTCTTCTGGAATATAAATCTGAGAATATAAATGAGGTTCTGCATGGAGAATCTACATGCCGCTCTACATGTGTCTCTCCAACTTGAGGACACTAGGTTCAAGTAGAACATTGATGGAAGGGTATGTTTTTATACATATTCTTTTTATTTGTCCTAATAATTCTTAAATCCTGCTCTTGAAATTTAAAGACGGTCTGATGATCCAGCAAAAAAAAAAAAAAAAAAACACTTGGACACTACATGATAGCTGGCAAAGCAAAACCAAGGCATTCGTGTAGTCACTGAACGATTCTAATCTCACGCTATTTCTAGCAAACCGTTGTTAACCAGCGAGTGCGGTTCAACAAAACTGTGTCCTCGTGAGTTCTCTTATTATTCAATAATCCAAACAGTACACTGGACCAGCTCCACGTAACTCATGTGGTGAATCCCTGCAGGAAGGAGACTTGTTGGTGCGTGCAAGCGCTGCGACACCGTGCCAACGCACTCACGGAGCCAACGCGTCCGTGTGAGCCGACGCTAAAGGGTGAGCCGTCCCATGCCAGCGTTCCCCCAGTTTCAGAGGAATCCGAACGGCACGAAAGAGACAGACGTGAGGCGAGGATGTGAAGATGGACGAGTGTGTAAAGGAACTCGAGGCACAATTAGAGTGAACTGCTTCTTCCACGCACTGGGTGTCTACGCCAAAATGTGGCATATACTTTATCCCGAGGCTCAGAGCATGCTCATGTGGAAAGGGCTTTTAAGGACAGACGTGCCTTACTTATTTTTGATGATTTTAAAGCCCGGGTCACTTTGTGCCATCTGATGCATAGCCACTTTAGGAATACAGCTCGACTACGGCTCATCTTTGCGACCAAACGTCACAAAAGAACAAATAAGATAGTCCAAAACCGCCGCCGTCATAATTAGAGTGTGTCCGAATTAAAACCAATGCTGCGGAAATGTTCAGACTTTAATTTGATTTTTCCCAGAATTGACGAACTGACAACCAGAATGAATACGTCCCTGAAGGCGAGTCTGACTCTACATAGTAGCAGCCACAAAAAATGGTGGATAACATTCAAATAATAACTGCATTTTACTGACAAATATATCTAAAATAAACAACATATTTAAAAGTATATATTAAATATAAGTAGATGCAAAAGTAGTTTGTATTCCTGGTACACAAGCAAACAAACAAGCTCCAAATTTCAGCAATTCTTTTGCAGAAATATGACCACCAAAATACCACTCCTGACTTGCTAGATTCGACTGGGGCCGAACACACACACACACACACACACACACAGATCACGTCTTCGAACATAGTGCATCCCTCTGCTTTCAATTTCCTGTGTATCCGCAAATGTTTCATTAAGTTGGACAGGTTTCCCCGTTCACACACAGGTGTTGAAAGACATTTTCTTGCAGAATCTGAATCCTTTGTTGTGAAATACAGTCGCAAGTTTAGAACGTCGAGATTTCAGCATTCTAATTTAAGCGTGTTTAGCTTAGCCAGCTACCACTACATGTTGTCATCAGAGCAAGTGCAATGTCTGCAGCGGTATTCTCATTTCCAGTGTAAGCCGGTTTGCGAAAACAACATGGACACTCGCGTTACTACAAAGATTAGCTGGATTTGTTATTCAAGAGAAAGTGTTGTTTAAGATGGTCTCCTCAAAACTGCCGACCATACAAACCTACTCTTATCCATGACTTAGCCGAGCTTTAAAGTGTATTTTCTCAATCGATAAATCATTTTTTCATGTGTGCCAGCACTGAAATACAGTGGAACCTTGGATTACGAGCATAATGTGCGGGCTCATATTCCAAAACACTTGTAAACCAAATCAAATGTTCCCATCTTTTCATTCATTCATTAGCCCAAAAAAATAAATACATAAAAATAATTCATAAAATAAAATAAAGCAAAAAAAAAAATCTAACAAATTAACCTGCACTTTACCTTTAGAAAAAAAAAAAGTAAAAATAAATCCAACAGGTAGGTGTTTCCGTTTGTGCGCGCAGGCGCCACATATTTGTGTGTGGAATTAGCCCCTTCCCTCGCCTCGTTTTACACAGTAAAACTTCTCCTCCCTCCCCATACCTCGCGTTTTAAGTTTCATAACAAACACACATAACAGAAACACTGTTTTAACAGGGGGAAAAAATAATCTCCCTAATGACACTCGTGTGAGCGCATACTAACGGAATCACTGCTGTAAAGTAAAAAAAAGATTTTAAAAATGTACAAATGAACCAGCACTTTACCTTTGAAAAGAATCACGACAGAGCAGAGTTTTCTGTGTAAAGCAGAGAGTGTACGAAGCTGGGGAGGGAGGTGTAAAGGCGAGAGAGTGTGTGTGTGGAGAAGACGCCAAAACAGAGAGGGAGATGTTGATTATACCAGTAAGGGACAAGCACTAAAACCCAGCAGAGGAGACTATTACCCACAATTCCGCAGCACAAGAGAGAAAACTCATTGGCTCAGTTGTGATCACATGACGCTCGGTGTCAAAACAAGAGCGCATGCGTGATACATGATACATGGCACTCGTAAACCAAGACTTTCAAGTCAAAATTTATTTTAAAAATCTTTGCTCATCTTGTGAAACACTCATAAACCACGTTACTCGCAATCTGAGTTTCCACTGTATTTGCTCAGATTCGGTTCTAGTACATAGCGGTTATACAGGTAGAGGTGACCATATAGGCACCGGGGATTCAGTACCCAACCCTAATCAATGATGTGCACATAGTTTATACAACATTTAATTCTGACTGAGCATTCTGATTGGACGAGATGAAAAAACAATGAAGATGCCTTAAATGGATGTACAACACTTTGTCTCCTTAATAACCGTTTTAAAGTCGCTCTGCATCACCTCTAAACCGTCCATGATGCTACAAAGCTAATTAGCATGGCTGAAGTCGAAATCACTCTCCCAACCTCTATACAAGGGCACTACTTGGTGCAAAAAAGTTTTCCATTTAACACTATCTGGTATTGAACCCAGAAGTTATAGGAGCAGAAATTCCGATAAAGTGGGAATAAGTGGAAAGGCACGCAAGGCACGGAATGATGTGTGATGGTGGAGCAAAGTAACAGTGTAAACAGAAAATAAATAAATAAATAGACAAATCACAATCTGTTGATAATAAATGCAGTCTGTGGAACTGTTGTACAAAAGCAATATCACACTCGACGTCGTGTCGATGTGCTGGATATAGCAGGGCTGCGACACCTACATCCGCGCTAAATCCAGCAGCAAAACACTCCCTCCTGTGTGATATTGTTTATTTATACGTTATAAAAAGCAGAAATGAGTAACAGTTTCAAAAATAAAATTTTTTATTTATCGCCGTTCTCCTTTTTTCTACAGTTTGCCAAGGTACTGTTTGAAAACTTTGTTTAGGTTTGTTTAGGTCAGGGGTGTGGTGTAACGCAGATGCTGGCAGTTGTTTCAATCAGTCAAGCACTTCAGTTTGTCCTCACTCCGCCTTCCTGTCTCTAAAGAAGACACAAAACGCAGAATCATCATATCACGGCTTTCAAACCATTTCATCGAGACTTCAAGCAAGCTTACTGAATTTTCGGGCCAGTTCCTTTAGCTGCCTCCATTTTGAATCGTACCACACCCTCAAGCAAGCAGGAGACATAAAGTGCCCCGTTTTAAGGAGCAAAGGGATTACTGAGATGAGGCACTAATTTCTGCCTTTAAATACCCTGACTAATGACACGAGGGTGGAGCGCATCGGGAAAAGCGAGGCTCGGCATGCCTGGTTCTGCTTTGGCTCGGTCACGCCGGGTCGCCTCGGGCTAGGCGCATATGGTCGAGCCCACAGAACCGGCTCCTCGTTGTCAAGAGGACATTTTAATGACAGGGAAGAGGCAAAGAAAACTCTCGCTCTCACACACTCGCACCACTTCCAACATCAAGCAGTGCGCACGATGTTCCATATGGGTCTTTCTGGAGAGCCGTTTTGCAGTTGGCTGCTCGCCTGAAACAATCATGCATGCACACACATGTACATGAGCACACGCACACACACCTCTATGTGTTCACTCTCAGGCTGTTCTAGGCAAAAAAGGAAACATTCCTTTCGGTGTCTGGCAGCCTTTTCACTAGTTTGCCTTGTGCTACAATTAAAAAAAAAAAAAACACTACAAAAAGCTTCACATCCTGTAGGAGAAAAAGTAAAGTGTATACAGTCTGACCCAATCGCCTGGATGCATTCGCATTCTCCCTTATATGAACTTATTTTTCTTTACAGACCCAAGAAGGCTGCAAACTGAACAACAGCAGGGGAAAAAAAATAAAAAATAAAAAAAATCACACAGAACCAGATCCAACACCTCTTGACTTTTTCTTTGGGGTCATTTGAAGTCAATGCACCGCACCAAAGGAGGACGATATCTCCTCGCGTCAACAATAATCGGTGCTGATACACGGAGGAATGGCCGGCGTACCTGTATTCAGAGTTTACACTGAAGTGCCATGAAGTCAGAGACCCATGAGTTTCAGCATTTGCTCCAATTTCTACTTTCAGATCATTTTCTGCCAGACTTTTAGGACACCCTATACACATTACGATTTTCCTGGGTTCAGTGGAACTGACAAACACGTGCAAAACATTGTGACTCAGGCAATAGAATTAGAAAGAAGGGAAAAAAAAAAGAACGTTCACATCACATTATTTACACATAATTACTGATTTTTTTTCCTAGTCAGCATTCGAGGGACAAAAAATACAAAAGGATTAAAAGAAAATTAAGAAGAAGAAAGAAAAAAAAAAAAAAAACACACACACACTTGCATGTGCAGTCTCTCGCGCTCACACACAGTTGATTGGTTATTACTGTTAATTGTATGAAAACATGACACAGATCAGGTGATGACTTGCGTTCAGGGTTGCCAGATTGGATGCTGAAGCCCCGACATGTGATGCTGTATCAGCGTTTTATTTTATTTTTCCATGGTTATTAAAAGCAGGCCGATCGCGCGGCGCAATCTCATTCTCGGGCGTTCCCGACGAATATCTGGAATCGATGCGGGCAGCAAAAGAAGCAGCGCTTTGGCCGCCATGTCTGATCCGCAGGATGATTTGTTATTCTGAAGTGTAATGTTTTGTATTAAAAAAAGGAGAACTGGGCCACTTTCTAGCCATCGCTTTCAGCAGTTCATTTCCTTCCCAAAAACCTTTTTCGGCGGCCAAGATTTCCGAGTTATCTTACGGTTTTATTAGTCGCATTTTATAGTGGTTTCTTTAATTATTTGCCTTTTTATGGTGTACTGCTTTCATGTTTATTCCTCTCCCACTTATTTGGCCTTATCGTGTAACAGCTGAGACAGCGCTTTTCACTTCGCATGTGCGTTCTGAATCTTGACACACGGCAGTGTACTGTGTGAAGGAGAATGACACGCTCGCATCAGACTGCAAAAAAATTGAGTTATGCAAACTAGAGATTTACAAAAAAAAAAAAGGTGCGGCAAGGTACGTGATCAGGTGCACCTGCTCAGATTTGCCACAGCATCAAATCACGACTAATAACACTCCTCTCTCTCTCTCTCTCTCTCTCACACACACACACACACACCCACACACACACAAACGCGCGCACGCGCTTCAATTACTATTCCGCAGCCTCCATCTATAATACTACAGAATTAAAATCCCATAAATCGGTTTGAGTGGGGAAGAGAAGAAGAAAAAAGCAGTCAGCCATTTTAAAATAAGTCTCCCCTGCCCTTTAGCCCAGTTGTAGTCCTTCTCAGAGATGAAGCATAGGGGAGGGTAGATGTGAGAGACAGGAGGTGTTAGTGTTACACTGTCTGTGTCGCATCCTCACTTGCCATCTGCTTTACTACGTGCTGCTGTAAACGGGGCAACAACAAAAACACGCGCTCTCTCTCTCGCTCACTGCAGGTCCTTGATCGTCTTCATCTGCGCCTCGCTCTCGGTTCAGAGTTCTGAGATGACGGGGGACGCCGTGAGGGGAGAGTCCCGGCTCTCTTTGATGCTTCTTACAGAAACTCCCTTTCCTACTTCATGGCTAGGTCAGCCTACTGCCTGAACGCATGACGCAACGTAACCCAGATCTCTTCTCCAATATCAGATCCGAAACACGCTCATATCTTGATTGTAATTCGTAGCTCTACTGGGGGGGGGGGGAATACAATTGCCAAAAAAAAAAGCGTTGTCAGGAAACAATGAGGTTATAGACACATTAGGTGCGTTTACACGAAGCCTAATATTTTGAAATAATCTAAATAAAAACGTTGTGTAAACACCTCAGTCGAACTCGATCTGAATTAAATTAGCACAAGCCTTTTTGTAATCAGTTTTATAGCTAAAAAAAAAAATAGCAATGTAATCACTTGCTCTGATTGTTTCTGTCTTGTCAGAATAAATATATTCGTTCTGCACATGTTAACACCGCCTAATGAACCATGACGTGACGTTACAGCTTTTCAGGAGGGAAATTTTGCTTCTAGTACTGATCTGTAAATTCCAGAACAACAAAACTCTCTCTGTCTCTTTGTCGGTCACCCGTCTTTACTTTCATCCACTGAGTCTTCATACACAGTAGAGCAATGAACCAATCACAGATGAGACGGCCTTCTTTTGTGAAGCAGAAGGCAGGATTCATCAGAAAAGACAGGAAGCCTGGCGTGACCTCATAGTTGCTAAAGGAAATACGTTTGACTTCTGTTATATTTCAGGAGATGAAATGCTTCACAGTGCACTTTCAATGACGCGGAGAACTGAACCAACCAAGATATTCATTTAATCTGTACTGAGCGCAGAAGCTTCCGCATGGCGCAACAGAACCGCATCTTATTGCATCACGTTATCAGAAATCTCATGTGTTAAAAGCCTTCAAAATCTGTGAGCGAATTAGTCTCAAAATGGACTCGTTACACAGGCTTACACCAGTCTCATTGAGCATCTGAGTCGAGGAAACGTCACGGGTTCTTCATAATCCTACAGGAGATACACTCTAAACTATTCACACATTGGCATCCTGTGTGGCAGAAGGGAATTATTCGCCAAAATTGTTTAGAAATAATTGTTATTATGGATGACAGAAATATGTGAAAGTTTTTTTGTTCAATGTAATTTTAAGTGGAATGTTAAACTTCCGTACTTAAAGTCACTGTGTCACTTGTTTAAATGCTGAACTTGGGCTTTAAATAAGAATCTAATTCTAGAAGAAATGGACTACATTTAACTACTTGTTTTTGTTAAAGGTTTAAAACTAACATAATTAAGTAATAATTTAATATTGATTCAGAATATTTATAAAATCGTCATACTTTTTTCTCCCAGCCCCTATTACACAGGATTGGCTCGTAAAACGCACAGGAACGAGTGATAGTCAATGAGGTTCCTCACTGTAAAAGGATTTTCGGGCCTCTTCTCCAGACTGAGGTTTTAAAAAAAAGAAAAAAAAATGCATAAAAAGCCATCACCTTATTTTAAAGTTGTGCTGACCTTTTGAGAAACTAGGACAATGAAATTTATAAAAAAATATATTTTTAAAAAAAGCTGATAAAAAGCAAAAAGAGATTGTCCTGAAGGTTTGTAAACAAAGAGAGAGAGAGAGAGAGAGAGAGAGAGAGAGAGAAAGAGAGAGAGAGAAAGAGAGAGAGAGAAAGAGAGAGAGAGAGGGGAATGTCCTTTTTTATCATGACCATGAACCGTGAAGTTTTCCGAAAGCCAGAAAGAAAGCAGGTCACCCAGACCTCGGCGTATAAAGCCTCTGAGATGATCAACCATGTTAAACTCTTCCTGACACCGCACTGCTACTTGAATATTTATTTCTCTAATACCTGCGGGAGAGCACTGCGAGGTCTGGATGGAGATTTGTTCACGAGAACGAAAAACAGGATCCACAAACACATTACTAACTGCACATCAAGTTCAATACGTTACGTCTTTACATTGAATATAAATGTGCTTCAGTGACGGCTTGTCGCCGACACGTATCAAAAGGAAAGCTGGAACATGTGGCGGTTGTTATGTTCGGTGTTGTAACGAGCGTCCTGCGCGACGTGCCACTAGAGCTTAGCTTCTCCCTGCGCTCGTCTGTCACGGCGCTAAAGTAAATGTCACTGTTTCCAGTTACTAGGCAAACTCTTATAAACAGCTCTGCAGAAGAAAACCCCGTCGCGTCCTCCAGAGCTAAAGAGCATCCGCCGTCGCTCGGTCACGCGGCAGCGCCGAGGCCTTCGTCTCCAGCCAACACAAACAACTCATCAGCGAGAGCCGTTTGCTGTCCCACACAATCACACAATGAGCATGTCTCCGCTCTGCACTCTGTCAGGACTCGCTCTGCTTGGGAGGCCCTCGTGTACGCCCGCGCTTGTCTAATGAGCGAACCGTCACTCATCCAAAAGACCAATTTCTGATCTGATAAGGAGGGATTTGATTAGGATGTTCAAATAAAACAGTGGAAAAAAGCTAATCTTCCTAATGTTTCAAAATCATTTAGAGCTGAAAGTAAGGCGGAATTTGAAAAAATAAATAAATAAACTAATAAATCAGATCGAGGGGAATCACTTCATGTTTTCTGAATGAAACATCCTGGATGGTTTAAACCCTACTGATGACGAAGAAAGCAAAGTTCCCGTCGCCGGGCTGTAAACCGAACCAACAGGCTGGAGTGAGAATCAGGAAACTCGGAAAGTATAAAGGCACTGTAAACAGCGCTCTTCTCCCAAGCTTGTGTGTGCGTGTGTGTGTGTGTTTTCTTCTTATCCACAATCGAAGCCAAAGCAAACACATTGGAGGAACTGGGATTTCTGTCCAGTCGCCCCAGTGTTTCATAAAACTGCACTTCCCTGGTCTTGAGTCTGCTTTTGGCTGCGTTCGATAAATACATTCTGATCCTCTACGATAAAGCTAACGCTATTCCAAACATACCAGGCTCGCCCAAGTAAACACAGCGCTCCGTCTCGCTTGGCGTGGAGGACCGCGGCCTCGGATTTGGCACGGAGACCGGCTACTTCGCGCAGACGTCAGTCGAACGTCGATGCGTCCAGAAGAGAATCAATCAAACGCCGGCAGCGGTAGCGGAACATTTTTCACAGTTGAATTGGACACGCAAATGTCCATCATCACAGCTGTGAGTGCAGGAGGTCCTGCTCGAATACACAAGAGGAGAAAAAAAAAAAAAAAAAGCATGACGGTCGTGTGGCGAGGGGCCGAGATATATATATATAGATTATATATATATAAAACCGAAAGACATGCTCCTTACATCCTGTATTTCAAATCGTCCCTGACCTGAAGACTGGAGAATTTCCTTTTCAAATTCTCATATTAAGACTAACCATGATGTTTTCAAAGCCTTTCATGAACTCTGCCTGTACACGCAGCGCGGCTTCCGTCGAGCTGAAACGAAACGTAGCTGATGCAACTAACAGCTTTATTACACGGTTTCCTTTCTCTCCCCCCCCCCCCCCAACAACCAACAACTTTGTCACTGCTGACAAACAAAGTGGCCAAACAAAGAGACATGTCAAACAAGGTGAGAAACAAATTTGTCTTTGATCCTCTAACCTTACATCACTTACCTATTCTCAGGTAACAAGGTAAGATGGGGGAGTGTAAAGGTCACACTCATGCCTGCCCTCACTCTCTCACCTCACACACACAGCAAAAAAAAAACATTTTTCCCAACATTTCTCTCTCTCTCTCTCTCTGTCTGTCTGTCTGTCTCACCCCATGTCTTTTTCTGTCTCTCTCTGGGAGTTTCATTTTCTCTCGTAGAAGAGAAAAAAGGTGAGGTGTGTTTAAAAGAGCATTTCTCTTTTAAAACACACCTCACGTCTCTTTCGCAGGGCCAGACCCCGTCTACACAACGCACGCACACAAACGTGCCGCAGAAGGGATAAACTTGCAGCAAACAGCACACCCTGGAAACAAAAATAACTACAAAGACGACGAGCATGTTAAATCAAATCGTTAAGTCAAATCCTATTCCCTCGGGCCATGTCATGCTGGAACAGGTGATTAACACTTTCAGGATTCTGCATGATGCGGAGATTACTCTCAAAAACGGATCAACTTTCACTATTGTGTAAATATCGAATTACACAATACGTGTCTAGGGCTATGACAAAGATCACAGAGAACTCTTTCCACAGGACAGGGATACTTGCACTAATGTTTAACACAATGTGTGTCTGTGAAACCCACATTGGATATCATTATAACAAACATACGTGTTATAAAACAGCTGAACAAAACCACAAACCAGCACATCGATGGGGACAGAAACTGTTCATACAAGCGTGCTGTTGTGGGTCAACTGATGAGCCTCAAGTAAGTATTACACAAGCCCCCCCACCCCTTCCTCACAACTCCCCCACACCCTCCCCCTCCTAAAACAAAACAACAACAAAAGAGTCACTATTGTGGCACACTTCGTCTCCCCTGAGCTTTTCGCAACCAGGGGAACAGGTGGAAGGACCGACCCCTCCCGCCCAAAAAACGGGGGGAAAAAAATGGGCTCAATGGGCAGCCGAACACCCACATCTCCAACCGTTTACACATAAATATCCTGTCTCATGCTAATAAACCTCCTTATGGGCCTTTAATTACACTTATGCCTTCACCCCACCCGCTTTCAAGAGAAAAAAGAAAAAAATCCTTATATGACCCTTCGCCTTTTACTCGTGTTCAGAGACGGGCCTCGGTGGATAAAATCAGACAGACAGGTGGCCGTTCAGCCAGTTGCTGGCTTCTCTGAGCAAACAGAGGCAGTTCAGGTCTGCTGTGCTGGAAAGCCCCCGTAGTGCTGGCCCCCTCTCGGCTGTGTTACAGAGAGAGAGAGAGAGAGAGAGAGAGAGAGAGAGGGAGGGAGTGCGAGGGATGGAGAGGGAGAGAGAGAGCGCGCGAGTCGGTCACCTACTGAGCTGCCTAAAGGATTATAAAAGGGAAGCAAAGAGCTTATTTAAACGAACGCTGTGCAGAAAAGAAAGAGAGACTTTACGTCTGATGCATTAAATGCGACGTGATCTCAGCTTCTTCCATCCCCAAATAATTTGGTCTTATGGGATGCACTAAAACACCAAATATTATAGTGCTATAACCTACTTGTACTTATAAAACGCACAAGTGAATGATTGCAGATGTTTTTTTTAAGAAAGTACGATATACGCTTTAATTAATCTTCTTTTTACATACAATATAAAATAACATAAAAAATATCTTATTGATATGTTCCTATCTATCCTGCATGTAGTGGAAAAGGGATAACACTCTATAGGCTGTATAACATGTCGGCTGACTCTTCAAAAAGTGAAACGGGCAGAACACATGATCTACAGCTACAAATATCACGAAAATGACTAACATTTCATCAAGCATTAAATCAAATATAAGATTTTTTAAATTATTTCTTCAAAAACCCGGATCAGATGTGTGCATCATTAAGCGGTGTGATAATGCTATTCTTTTTAACCTCAAGCAAAGTGATAAATATGGCTATTTCAGACAAACAGATTTTATCGTAGGTCGTATTTGCAGCTCCAGATGTTTCAAATGTTATTCAGAACAGACCTGTGCATACGTCATTTAATAAAGTGAGCATTATAAATGTACATAGTGTTTGCTGCAGATGTTCTACTGTGGTGAGAAGTCAGACGAAGTGTTGGGAACGTTTCTATAAAACAGAAAACCAAATTCATTCTGGTTTCTTAATGTGACTTTAATGTAATAAGGGAAGAAATGTGCAAATTGTGTCCTAGAACTATAAATGGAAAGAGGTTATGATATGATGATGATGAATTTTGTGTGTGTGGTGATGAGAGTTAGGAGAAGAAACTGATGCATCTCCTCTCCAAACCTCGTACAAACCCCACTGTGCGGTTTAATGGTGTTAGATGTAATAGATCGAATTGGAGGCTTTATGTTCGGGGTTTGTTGCTGTTTAATGTCCTCACTTGCACTCGACCTCGAGTCACACACACTCACTGAGAGCAGCAGCAGCGGCGGGCTGTTTGGTAAACAACGCTCACGCCGAGAGAGAGAGTGCGCACGCACACACACACATATATATACACACACACACACACACACACCAGGTTCCCCTCACACACGTATATCAATTGAAGAAGTAACTTCCACTATCACATACAAAGCTAAAAAAAATATTAAAAAATACCGCCAATCCGAAGCGAGGGCGCAACCGGAGCCGAGACAAACAAAGCCCCCGAGCTGCGCACGCACACACACAGAGGATGGTGAAATGCTTTCGCCTAAAAAAAAGCACAAAGCTCTTAACACTCATTCACACGTCCGTTCACTATATTTCTATTCGACAAAATTATGTTTTTCACTACAAACCATCTTTCCTTTTTTTCCTTAACGGCTAACTGTTAGCTGGTTACAGCGCTGGTCCAATACAAATATACAGCCCATAATAATACAGCACAGGGTAGCAACAGTCACTACAGACACGGGACAGGGAGGGAAAAAAAAAACACACGCGCACCACACAGAGATACAAGCACGCGCGTTATAAAGCCAACGGTTTTAAAGTATGAAACGGAATAACCGTGCGAAACACGAGTCAGCTCAGGTGTGCCGCGCGATTCGGTCTCAAATAAAGCTACTTAGTGAAACAGTTTGGCTCCGGTCTGAGCACCAGGCTGCACTGAATCTCGGACTTACCCTGTCACAACAGGCGCCATCTTCCACAAACTCTCACCAAAACTCCAACACTCGCGAGATCCGCTCTCCCACACCGACCAGCCGCCGAGACAAACACAAGCGGACTGGAGATGAAGGGACGAGGGAGACAGAGAGAAAGGGGGCGGGCGGCGAGGTGGGACGGAGGAAGGAGGAGAGGAGAGGAGAGGAGAGGGGGAGGAACAGAGAGAGTGAGAGAAAAGGGCAGACGCAACACAACAACAGGCGTGGGAAACTTCTCACTTCTCGCGAGAGTTAGAAAACTCTCACAATAGAACAGCGTGGACCCGAGCTCGAGTTATCGCGAGAGCCGCTACACCGCGCGCCTCGCCTGGGTGGTTTGGGTTACACCAGGCTGTAGAAGTGCAGCTAGCTCGTCTCTTACAGTGAGGCACCACAATCACGTCAATGTGATCACTCGTGAGAAGTTAAAATCATAATAAAAATTCCGTTTTATAATCATGATCAACTCCAATATTTTTCAACCCAGTTCCTCATTAAGCATTCACACAGTGTCAATAACTACAGCATTTTTAATGCAGCTGCTTACATACACTATATGGACAAAAAAAAGTATTTGGTCAAACCTGTTACAGTACTTATTGAATTCAGGTGTTTAAATCAGGTCCCTTATCTCCAGGCAATCCTAATGCTTCAGCATACCAAGACATCTTGGACAATGCTAAATTTCCAACTTTGTGGCAACAGTTTGGGGAAGGCCCTTTTCTCTTCCAACATGGCTGTGTCACAGTGCACAAAGCGACGACTATAAAGACACGGTTTGATGAATTCAGGGTGGAAGAACTTGACTGGCACTAACACAGAGCCCTGAACTCGACCCCGTCAAGCACCTTTGGGATGAACTGGAACAGAGATGGCGCACCAGGCCTTCATGTGCAAAATCAGTGCCTGAGCTCATAAATGCTCTACAGAATGAATGGACACAAATTTCCACAGAAACACTCCAAAATCCTGTGGACAGCCTTCAGCAAAAGGGGGACCAACTCCATACTGAAGTATATGTATTTGGATACAATGTCACTGCAGGTTTGGTGGCCAAATACTTATGTCTATGTAGTGTACATCAATATTGCGTTGAATACAATGGAAACAATTCCTTTCCATTAATATATTTTTACTCTATTAAAATTCTCTGTAAAGGCTTTTTTTTTCATTCTTTGCTTTGAATTTGTGAATGGTTTTATGGTTTCATTTCTTGTTCTCCATGGTTTAATTTCTGGTCTCAATGTCTCTTCACAAGTTCGCAGATTATGTGAATGTCACACCATTCTAAAGCACTGGCCTGCTTAATGAAGTGAATTTAACTTTAGTAATTGTTCCTGCTCAAGGTTTTGATGGATTTGAAGCCTGACCTGTGTACACTGGGCAAGAGACTGGAGCCTATTTTACACACCCATTGTGTGTAAGGACACACAGGCAGAACTGGGGGTCATTAAATCGCTTTTAAGCTGTGAGCAGAGGTAGTGATAGGGCAAGAGACAAAATCTGTGTGTAAGGGAGAGCCACGTCATTGCGGAACAGGGGCCTGACGTAATGTGTGCGGCCCACCATGTTTAAACAATGTTTAAATGGATGGATTAAAAGACTAAAAGAGCATGAGGTGGGATTTAGCATACCCAGTCTACTTACCTGAAAGTTTCAGGACAATGGGAGGAAACTGGAGAATATAGAGGAAACTCGCATAAACAAATGTTGGCAACTGTGATTAGAAATGAGTAAACACATTTACATTAACAGAAGCATTAATATGAAATTTCTGTCTATATAAATAAAGGAGCCTTTTGTATAGAAACTAAGAAACAGATATAAAAATGACGGAGTAAGCTACAAATTCGAAATGATCTATTAATTTTAAAAAATCCCATGTAAAAAATGTCATAATCTTCTCCAAACATGCTTGATGGTGCAGCTGTCACTGCGACTAAGCTCTGCTGTGTTTGTTTGGTGCTATGATCCAGTTTTGGAAAATTTACTGGCAGCCTGACTGCTGATTTCAAAACGCCGTTCCTGATAGATATCCACAGGACTCCAATACAGATGGGACACGACCAGGCGCATCAGACATAAATCCTCACGTCTCTGATCTGGAGCTGCATTATTCATTTTTTATTACTTCTCTGTAAGTCTGGCACAGCTCGGAATGGAGGGAGAGGGGAGGAGACGTTGACAGGGATATAGGTTCGAGTGAGAGAGAGTGAAAGTGAGTACTACAGCAAAAGATAATGAGTGAAAGAGAAGGGAAGAGAAACTGGAACTGGATGGAGGTCCTGAGACCCCAGTGTCTGGAAGAAGAGAACCTCAACCCACTGAAACATTTCTTTCCACTCGCTTTCTCTCCATTTTATTACAATCCGAGGAAGACCTCCAGTCTCTTTCAGTTTTATAGGAAACATAAAATTTCCACAGATGAAACCAGTAAAAGAGCATTGGAGTGCATTTACTGCACAGCCACCCCCGAAAAGGAATCTCAAATCCTGCAGCATTTGCATATGTGCAGTTTAGACTTTATTGAAGTATTGTGAATATTTACAAGACACATTTTAACATTTCCTCGAAGGGACATCTGGATTTCTGGCCATATTTAAACAAAGAGGTTCATGTGTATTTGTTGGTTTAGCCAGACAACTATCTGAAGAACAACAGTTACTGGTGATGCTATAATAAAAGTAATTTTTACATATTTTACTTTTAAGTGACCTCTTTTTAAAAAAGTCATTCTCTGAGTATATCATATTTGGCAACATATATTTATGCTCTGTCTCTCTCCCTCGTTCCCATATACACTTGTCCATCGCTCTGGCATAAAACTGTTTTTCATGGAAGGGACCCATCTCAGGAGCTCCATAAATGCAACATGCACAGCCAATTCAAGCAATCACGCCTAACCCTTGAGTGTGCCGCCTGTAAATCCACTGCCGACTACTCCTTATGTGTCCTAGCCAAAGAAAAGACTGGCTTTGATTTTCAAAAGTTATGATACGGCAGTCCAACCAGATGTGATTTTTGTCTCTCTGACCCTCCTTAATAGGGGCACTGAGCTATGAGTTATATCACTTATCATATTCTAGCTGCCAATCATAACCTTTAATAAGCATGTTCACTCATTTATTGCGTATTAAACAGAATGTAAACAGGCCCCTGGATCGTCAGGAGGAGTGAGGAAAAACAAGCACTTCCCAAGAGAATGATATAGTCATTTAGGAAATTTCTCTTTACTGCAGAAAGAAGGTTGAGAGATATAGTATTATAGTGGGGGCTGTGCACTGGACATTTTCCAAGTCATTTTTTTTATTATTATTTTTTTTTTATCTGCAGACATTCTCTCTCTCTCAAGTGCAAAAAAAATCATGGAAAATATGATTACATCCTGCTCAAAGTGTATGGTTTATGTCAGTGTTTCTCAAAGTGAAGCGAGGGACACCAAAGGCTTTTAAAATCTTTTGAATTTTCTTTTTCCACAATGGTGTAAATCACATCCTGACATTGTCAACAGTATTACACATACGAGGGTCGTTCAAGTCAAGCCAGGACTTTGGATTACATAGAATAACTACCTTTATTTCTAAAAAAAAATAAATTCTATATAATCGCCTATTCTGGGCCAGGCTCACTTCCCATCTCTGTGTGCGTGGAGTTTGCATGTTCTCTCCATGCTTGGTGGGTTTCCTCCTGGCACTCTTGTTTCCTCCCACAGTCCTAAGACATGCAGATTGGCACACTGTCCAGGGTGTACCCCACCTCGTGCCCTAAGTCTCCTGGGATAGGCTCCAGGCCCCCTGCAACCCTGAATACAGGATAAAGCGGTATAGAAGATGAGTGAGTGAGCGAGTGATAATCCCCTGTTATACTAATGCACTAGAGCTTGGATACCATCAAGGTAGAAATTTTTCTCAGTACGCCAGAGCCATGATCGGGCTGCTTGCTTCATGTCTGAAACTCTGGCCTCCCAGGAACTCCTTTAATGGCCTAAATGTGGAAATAGGCTGGAGTGAGGTCAGGACTGTAAGGGGATGTCGCAATAACTCCCAGTAGAATTCCTGTAATGTGCAAGTTGTGTTTGTGAATAATTCTGTGTACAGGTCATACAGACAGATGAGTCTCTTCTACAAGTTGGTGACAAGTTATCTGTCGATTCTCACGAATCAAGCTTTCTACTCACTGAATGTTCATGGGAACGACTGCAGTGGGCTCCGGGCCACCTCGGCCGGAGTTTGGCCTTTTGTATTTATAGTCATTGGCCTATTTGACAAGTTTCCTGGATGAAACAAGTTTTAATTGAAACCTTAATGATTCAAAAACAAGTAGGTCTGTAAAAAACTTCACTTGGATTTACTGGGTTCTTTTGGTGAAAAATTCAGAAACAAAAAGTGTTTACCAAATTGAAGCTCAATGGATACACCAAATAGTCATCCTTTTATTATACACATTCAAACAATGAGTACAAACCTAATATTTATATAGTACAATTATGTTCATAAAATGAAACTGTCCTGTGGGAGTCTGTGGAATTTATTTTACGGTCCCTGGCTGCAAAAACATTAAAAACCACTCGTTAATGTTGATGGTATTTGAGTGAAGTTTCATAATGTAATACACCAATCTAGAATGTGTGTACAGTAGGGTAGCCACCTGCTCCTGTTTTCCAAGAACTGTCCAACAAGTACCATTTCAACTGTGTGGAAATATATGACGTGTTTTATTTGGCTTATTAAAAGGGAAGTCCTCATTCTTGGCATATTAGCTTATTGTTAGGCTAGGATCAGCCATTATACAGCGGCTCTTGAACAGACAGGGTTAAGGGCCTTGCTCAGGGGCCCAACAGTGGTAACCTGGCAGACCTGGGGTTCAAACCGCCGACCCTTCTTAATGACATTTGCTAGAACATATAAAGTCCAGGGCCCGTATTCACAAAGCTTCTTAGAATTCTCTCAGAGATATCCTATCTTAGCTTAAAAAGTCCTAGCTGGGAATCCTAGACTAAAAGGAAAGTACAAAAACATTATCTTAGTGAGGAGGTGTGGTCGACCCCGTTGCTAGGGATGACGCAGCAATTCAAGGACTGTGATTGGTTTGTAGCCAACAATCCAAGAGAGATGGAAGGAAGTAAAAGAATAAGAAAACCAAATTGGACAAAAGTGCAGTGTTTACTTTTAGCTTTATGTTCAGTGTTAGTGATATTTCTCTTTCCGCCATTTTGTCCTCTGCTATAGAAACTCTTAGGCCTCTTAAAAATCCTCCTCTCTACTCTTAATAATTTTTACCTTAGGAGCTGTTTTTAGGGCTAATATATTTTTTACTTTTAAGCTTCTTAAGACTAAAAGTTGCTCCTAGTGATGAAATTCGAAGAAAATTCTTAGAATTATGACATTTTCTTTGAATTTCCCCTTATATTTAGGATTAAATCTTAGTAAAGATAAAAATAAATCATGAAACATCTTAGCCCTAAAAACAGCTCCTAAGGTAAAGTTATAAAATACTTTTTATAATTGTATAATTATCACACAAGCTGAACTGAACAATAAACACAACAAAGGCCCAATTCTTAAAATGTAAGTCTCTAAGAGATGGTCAGTCGTTTCATCTGTCTGTCAATCTTTTTTTTTTTTTTTAAGACAAAGGTGGAACAAACATGAACCCTGATATCATACTTTTATCTATAATCAGTGGAAACACATGAACCAATGACACTTTGCCAGCATATGAAGTTAGTAGAATTTTCAGTGTGTGTGTGTGTGTGTGTGTGTGTATGTGTGTGTTCTTGTGTACTTAAGGGGGGTTGTTTTTTTATATACAGTTTGACTGTAAAAATGGTTGAATGTTCAGATTTTTAAAAAGGCCGCATGTTACTGCCGAGTGATATTTCACTTAATTAGTGATTTTTTGTTGTTTTTTTGTTTGTTTGTTTGTTTGTTTTATTTACTTTTAATAATTGTTCCCAGACGTTAAAACCTATCCTAATCCATCACCATCTGTGAGTCTTTAGTAGCTATATGTAAAAGTGGAACTGTGTGTCGACTTCTGGATTCCGTCCTGTTCTTTCTGCGGGATCCCATTTTCATCGTTAACACGGCATATAAAAACAGTGCTTGTTGAAAATATGCTCAAATTGCTCGGAATGAAATATAAACATGTACAAATAACCCAGTGAATCAGTCATGTGAAAATAACTTTCTTCCTTTTCAATCCAAAGTGGTGGGTTTCTCCTCCTCCTCCTCCTGCTGCTGCTGCTGCTTAGAGAGGATGAAACCAAATTCATGCACAGAGGTTTTAATCATAGTTCCTTTTGGAGACAGTGGTCTGCAGCTTTCTATGAGGAAAACAGTTGAATAAAAATATGAGTGTGGTCTGGGCGTCTCTCTCTCTCTCTCTCTCTCTCTCTACTGCAACACATCCGACAGTTCAACCCAAACCCTGGGCAGCTGATGCAAAAAGCAGCACTCCAACACGAAATGCCCCGAAATAATGTGGCAAAGCAGAGATATATAAAAGATTCACAGTCTGATGTTCAGTGCTTGGTTAGGAAGAGAAGGCAACAGTGGTTGATGGTTTTTATTGAAGCGGGTACAGCAAAAATACCTATCATTTTCATTCTTATATACAGTACGATCACGACACTAACGTAAAAAAAACAAACAAACAGATTTAATAAGAAGTGATGGTCCAAAACGATTAGTGTTTAAATAAGGTAGGATCTAAGATCTGTTTTCGTTGTTTAAAAAATAACAATGATATGACAATATCACAATGATATTCAGGTAGGTCAGAAGACATTCATTTTGGACAAAGGAAGCTCTGACAATAGTGCTGGTTTGGAATTCCAATCACAGGTTTAGAATAATGCTCAAACACGTTATTATTTCTCCTTGTCAGGAGCAGAGTGGAGGATGCAAATGCAATCAACTTTATTTTGTCCAGCAATCAAATAAAACACATGAGGCAGAAATGAGAATCGTTAAACAGACTATGGTCAGGTGACCAGCCAGCGACGCGAACGGGCCGAGCCGAGAATCAAAGCCAGGAGAAATCAAAGATCATAAACCAGGATATCACTGATGGTAATAATAATAATAAGCCTTGGTGTAGACTATGCACAGCATATACTTTGCAGCATGAATGTAGTACTGAGAGTTAAATATCGTTACTGTTTGAGTGTGTGTGTGTGTGTGTGTGTGTGTGGGTGCACAGCGATTAATCAGCTGAACATGAACGTGAACGATTTCGGCATAGACCTTAACCACGTGTGGGCAGCACAGTGGTGTAGCGGTTAGCACTGTGGCCTCGCACCTCCAGGCTAGAGGGTTCGATTCTCACCACGGGTCTGCGTGCATGTGCTTGGTGGGCTTCCTCCCATAGTCCAAAGACATGCAGATTAGGCTTATTGGTGATCTCAAATTGCCTGTTTATTGTTTACGTGTGCACTCTGCGATGGATTGGCATCCTGTCTAGGGTGAACCAAAGAATCCTTGGATAACAGACTCAAGACCCCCCACAACCTTGTACAGGATAAAACAGGAGATAGGAGATAAAAGAATGAACGAACAAACAAAAACAAAACCCTATGCCACTATATGATTAAGTGACACTTTTTCATAAGAATATATTTCTTTCAATCTTATGCACAGAGTCAGAGGTAATACTGTTCCTTTAAAGTTCCTACCATGAGAGAGTCATCAGGACATGAAGATGTTGAGGTTCTCTTTGGGAGTGACAAGAATGGATAGGATAGAATAAAGAATGAGTCCATCAGAGGGACAACCCATGCCAGATGTTTTGGAGACATAGTCAGCGAGGACAGATCGAGGTGGTGGTTTGGACCAGAGCTGGTTCAGAGGAGAGATTGCGAGCATATCGGTAGAAGGATGTTGAGGTTGGAACTGCCAGGTAGGAGGTCTAGAGCAAGGTGGAGATTCGTGGATGCGGTGAGAGAGAGGACATGAAGTTGGTTGGTGTGAGAGAAGAGGATGGAGGACAGGGTTGGATGGAGGCAGATGATTCGCCGTGGCGACTCCAGAAAGGGAACAGCCAAAAGACAAAGAAGAAAGAAGAAGCGAGAGTCATCAGGACAGAGGGTGTTGAGCTTTGTTGTTTTTATGTTTCCGTCGTTTTTTCTGTTCCAGAAAAAAGGGCCTCGTAAAAATAAAGGACAGGTTACAGCTTCTATAATGTAAGCGCTATCAGGGGCTGTCTTGTTTCATGGATATTCTACAACATTAACGGTAACTCCATCCATCCATCCATTTAAGAACCTACGTAGTCCAACTAGGGACCAATGGAGGCCAATGGGGACCAGTGTATCTATTCCCATTTTTACGACCGTGGCAGGACCTCCGGTCCACATTCACACACTACAGGCAGTTTGGGAACGCCAGTTAGTGTAATTCGCATGTCTTTGGACTGTGGAAGGAAACCAGAGCACAGGGAGGACATGCAAACTCCAGACCCCGAGGAGGAAATCGGACCCGGACCCTGGAGGTGGAAAGCGAAAGTACTAACCATTAAAGCCACCGTGTCAGCAATTGTACCAACTGTAGAAATGATTCAAATGTATGACGGCTTGCCCTTCAATAAATGAGAATAAAATTGTATTCATTAGGAAATTTCTGATGTTGAAAGAGGAAGAAGGCAATTCAGAATCTGTAGCAATTTCAGACTGGTAACAGATCACAGCGCAGATAATCACGCCTCGACGTGTTTGCAGAAAAAAAAACCCAACTCAAACACACACACACAAGCACCAGAAGTAACACGTAGACACAGAGAATATCTGACCAGATGGAACCAGCTGTAAGGGATTTAACACCTGAAGCCTCATTAGGTCACGACGCGATGATTTACATCCTGCTATCTGTTCTCCGTTCTGCTGGCAGGTTTATACGGCTGAATTTGA